>OW679195.1:42607225-42866424 GCA_940337035.1 Agriotes lineatus | reverse complement strand
ATAGAAAAGCTTGAGTGAAGTTGGTGCGAAAATTTAATAAACGGTAAATACGACTATCCCAAATGTATTAATAGTTAACACGAAATTAAATTTCTTTAAGAGAAATTACAATCTTAGTGTATGAACCCCAGTTGTTTTATTGGCGAATAACATGCTTGTACGTTGAATAGTATGTACGGATGGAATTTATTATTTATGTCGCCTTCTTCAATCGAAGCTGCAGCTATTGAAGTTGGTATATCTAGTAATTCTCACTAATTTCTGTTCCCCAACTGCAATTTCTGCGTATTTCCATTAGTACTTTGAATTAATTTTTCCAAAACGAATTGAGTGTGAAAGTAATCTGTCGTTCGTGATATGACCTCCAGCTTTGTTAATTAAACCGTAAATATATGTAAGATGAAGAACTGTGTGGACTGTATAAAAGGATATATCCCAGAACCACTATTTCGTAATTGAAAAACAGAAAATAATCGATTGAATTTGCACCCTGTAGTGGAGCTGTGCCAAACTGCCTGAAAACGAACTGCCTGAAAACGTCTCTCGTGTAGAGGAGCCCATAAACCAGCGAGTGTCAAAGTTAATTGCGTGTATTGCTATACGAAATACACTAATAAAAACTTAAATTCAGGGTAATGCGATTCGAGTTAAAGCAGTGAATCTTCTAAGTTAATATGTGCGTGCTGTGCTGTTAAGAAATCTCGGTAACGTCAAAGTTGATTAATGTACGTAGCTCTAAGCGATCTTTCTAGAAACGAACTTTCCTAAAACGTCGGACTGCAGTTTTCCAAACTGCAGGCATTCCATATCAGCACAGCGTGAGGATGGTGATCAACAAAGACACTCAAAATAAGATTACAAGAATACCCTTTGCGTCATGTAAAAGGGGCAACTGCAGGCGAAGTAAACGGACAGGTATTCGACTTTAGCCGAGAAGAGTGCAATGGAATTCCTCTTCGAGGCGAGAGTTATTTCAACCCTACTGAGACAGTCCGTGCCCGGCTGGACAATACCTACTGTACTTAAAGAATAGGGAATCCTTTCTCTTGCATAACCCTGGAATTCAGGCATTGCGTCTTCAGGCGTCTAGAGTTACTTTGACTTAGACGAAGGCGCCGGTCAGATTTCTTAGTCGCTAACAGCCAAATTAGATTCTGGTATTCGTTTATAATTAATTCGCTATTCGTATTTATATCTTCTACATATAGTCGTTTTTGTATATGTTTGTAATTTGTCTGAATGTGTTCTAATCTAAATACAAAGGAATGTTATTGCTCTCCGCATTGGGTTATATCATATTGAAACAATTTAATTCCCAAGTGGTGAACACCGGAAGATCATCATAACAGTTCCTAAAGTGCAAACCACATTATTGGTGACCTGCTACCGAACGACCTTAAATAAACAATATAACGTTTTCCTAAAAGCCAATTATTTAAGTGTTTTTGCTTGATTTTTTCGAACCAAAGCGAGAAGCAGAAAGTTTGACTGTATGAAGCCATCAGAAGAATGTTCTCAAGAACGCAGGTGGAAAGGATAAAGTGCACGTATTTAAAGTCATATGAATTGCAGTTACATATAATATTTATTAATATTAATTAAAATTATAAATCTAACAACATTTATACACCATTATTCTAAATAATTAAACTGATCTATACCTTGGTCAGCTTTGGAAGTGTTCCATCTTCTCTTATTACAAATCTCTAACCCCTTCTATTTATCCATAAGAATTCAATATCAGCAATATCCTAGATTTTTGAGGTTCTTCTTCAGTTCTTAAGTTTCTAAGGTCACGATTTAGACATTTCAAAGACTCTTTTTTTTGCATAGCCTGCTTTGCAGTACGAGCAATATTCTATTATATCCTCTAAATATTTGTTTCAAAAAAACTTTGCTATGCTGCTGCAATTTGAAGATTATCCGAAATTTTGATGTTGATCTAGCGTTTATTATTTTCATAACTCATTATTTTGACACCTTGTCGTCCTAGCGCTGAAAATTTCAGAACTTTTAATAGTGAAAGAAAACTTTTGTCGTAGTGAAACTAACAAGAACGGATTTGTGGGATTCTAACACCTTAGGTAAATTTTTAGTAAAAATAAAAGGGTTCCTTCTTCTTCAAGTGCCTATCCGTTCCGGATGTTGGCGATCAGTTTGGCTATAGTAACTTTGTTGACTTCTGCGCGAAAGAGTCCAGTAGTAGTTGTTGAAAACCAAGTTCTTAGATTTTTCAACCATGATATTCTTCTCCTTCCTGGGCCTCTTCTTCCAATTACTTTTCCCTGCAATATGAGCTGTAATAGGTCATATCTATTATTGTTTCGCATTATGTGCCCCAAATACTCTAGTTTCCTTTTCTTCACTTCAAAGACAATCTCCAGGCTTTTGCTCATTCTTTGTAGCACATCTTCATTTTTCACATGATCTACATACGAAATTCGTAGTATTCTTCGGTATAGCCACTTTTCAAAGGCATCCAGTTTTTTAGTTGTTGCTTCCGTAATTGTCCAGAATTCGGCTCCATAAAGTAAAACAGAAAAGATGTAGCGGCGCAACAGTCTTATTTTTGTGTCTAATTTCAGATCCCGGCTTTTACAAACGTTACCCATTTTAATAAATACTACTTTTTCAATGCGGCTTAAGATTTCCTTTGAGTGATCCCATTGATCGTTGAGGTGTGTTTCTAAATAGTTGTATTTTTCGACTTCTCCAATGCATTTGTTGTCAATGGTAATCTGTGTATTTGGGGCCGGATTTTTACTAACGACCATATACTTGGTTTTGCTAACATTGAGTTTCAAGCCGTATTTCCTACTGGTAGCTAAAAGGTTTACGCTCGTTAATATCTATACAGTGGAAAGTAGAAATTGTGGTTTTCTTTAATAAAGCAGAGGCTGAATTGCTATGATTTTAATGAAATATACAAATAAATAAGTAAATTATATCAGTTATTCGTTATGCAAATTACTTTCAACTAAGGTTGCACAAACTTTATTTCTTTATACCTTTGATTTAGCTCAAGATAAGTTTGATTATGTGCTCTTTTTATGTATTTTTGACCCAGTATAATAATTAAGTATTGTAAATTCCATTTCAATATATTAGTTCAGTTAATCAATTATTTTAGCATGACACCCTCTCTCTCAATTAAAAATCATTCTATGTTCAAACGTTAAATCAAGTATGTTGCCTTCTTTTAACCAAATTACACTTTGAGGGTTCTTCAAATATTCCACCGCACATCTGGTAATTATTTATCAGTTGTTAAATGTTTTATCTAATGACACAGGCCTCTGGTTACAACTTATATTACCCCTGCAGATCTCTGCTAACTTCATCTGATGAACCTTCATGCACTCACAGCAATCCTTCCAATGCCTATTAATCCACGACGTCGACCTACAAACGTCCAGCTGCTCACCTCCAACTCATCCATAGCAAAGGCTCTCTTATAATGACCCACAATGTTAAACTTTCCCATTGTGTATAGCTCTGCTACATCCAACTGTTTATCTCCAATCCATCCACAGCAATGGTTTAACACAACTAATAATCTACGATGTTAACTTTTACACTCCTGGATACTTTCTACTATTTGGGTATTACGCTAATTTGTACATTAAATTGTTGTTAAATAATACTAATCTTGGTCTTAAACACTACTTTTATTACAAATTATCCCATGTAAGATTATTGGATAGTTATTAATTTCTTTATCTTTATCGGTGTTGTTATACACTATTCACCAAATTAATTTCAGTATCGTTAAGAGTTTCACTAACGCACTTAGTGCGTTAATTGATAGATAGTACCACACTCGGTGCGGTAATGGATATTGAATAAAAATTTATTGATGAAGATAAAATATTGAACAATACACGTTCGCTTATTTCACTTAATGAGGCTGGTTTCGTTAAGATGCTCATAATCAAACTTGCATCGTTAATATGTATTACATAGCAAAATATTGTATTTGAATTTTCAAAGAATAATAAAAGCCCGACTTCTTTAATTATAATTTTTAATATCTACCTATTTCTTAGCATCCCGCTTACTTATTAATTTACATGGTCACTTAATAGTACTTTATGTAACTAGTCCTCAAAGCAAGGCTTTAGGGGACGAGTCGTAATGTTTCTGGACGAGGCGGAGCGAAGCGCAGCCGAGTCCGTAATATGAAGATGAGTCCTCTAAAGCCATTTGAGGACGTGTTGCATACAACGTCAACTACGCGTCTGTCAAAATTCGGAAACGGGCTAACGTTTGTAGTGGTAAAATGAGAGGTGTACCAGAGGCAATTGCTGAAAGAGCAAAGAACATTGTGCTAGATTTGCTGCCGACCAAATCTCGTTACCAATATGAGAAGGAATACTAGGCATTTCAAGAATGGAATAAGATAAACGGCGTTACGGCCATAAACGAGGAAGTTGTGTTAACTTGAAATGAAAAATCAAAAACTTTAAAACCATCGTCTCTATGGTCGAAGTACTCAATGTTGAAAGCTACTCTTTCTGTAAAAGAAAATATTAATATGGATACTTATTCTAGAGTGGTAGCGTTTTTAAAGAGACGATTTGTAGGATATGAAAGCAAGAAGTCCAAGGTCCTTTCAAGGGAGGAAATTAACAAGTTTTTAAAGGAGGCTCCGGACGAGACGTATTTGATGGTTAAAGTGGCTGTCCTTATTGGGGTATGCGGTGCTTGCAGAATGGAAGAATTGCATTCTCTGAAACTGCCAGATATTGTGGACACAGACAGTTCATTGATTATTACTCTCACAGATACAAAAACAAATCGCAAGCGAGTGTTTACTGTGCTTGCGGAGGGTGAAGCTGTGAATGCATTGGAATTGTTTTATAAATATGCACGTCTTCGACCACAAAATGTGCAGGGCAATTATTTTTTCTGTCATACCGGAATCAAATGTGTACAATTCAACGTGTGGGAATACATACATTTGGAAGGATGCCTAGAATGGTAGCTGAGTACTTAAAACTGCCCAACCCCGAACTCTACACAGGGCATTGCTTTAGACAGACGGAAGTCTGCAACGCTTGTTGCAGATGCAGGTGCCGAAATAATAACTTTAAAGCGACACGGCGGTTGGCGGTCCACTGCGGTAGCAGAAGGCTACATCGAAGAATCCTTAGAAACTAAACGAAAGGTATTTTAAAAATAGTATTATATTCATATTTTTAATTTTTAATATTTTAACGATAGGTATCAAAACTAATTTTGGGACAGAAACAAGCCGAATCATCAGTTTCGACCAGCAACATGCCACTTACTGAAAGAGGTGTTATAACTCAAGGAACCGTTGCTTCAACATCCGCTTCTGAAAATGCTTCCTTTTCAGGCGAGAGCTTTAAATTTGCTAAGGACTGTAGTTTTCATTTCCATATTTCTAAATAGCGTTAATTTTTTATTTATATTTGTAAACATTAAGAATAAACAAATGAATTACTAATGTTTGAGTCCGCTAAAATGTTGCCATCACGACTTTAAGTACAAGGCCTCTAAATGGCCATTTTGAGGATCCTAGATAGTTTCCAAAGTAACCAGTTTGGGGAGCGAATACAAAAAATGTAATTTAAATATATAGCATTATTACAAATTTCAAGAAACATAGTTTTAAAAATTTGCTATTTCTTATATATTTTTATGTCTTCAAATAAAGTGATTGTAATTTAAGTCTCATACCAATTATGCCTTATGGTGTAAGTTACTCATTAACCAAATCCAAATAATATTATTTAACTCAACTTGCATTATCATTTATCTTTGCAGTCCACATGAGGTAACAATCATTACTTTTATTTCTCGATTATTACTTTAATATTATATGAATAAGTAAATAATCATGACAATGCATCATAGCTCATTAGAGACGTATTCTGCAACTTTAACTCAAACCTGCAAATTAATACAATTTCGCATACGATCTACCAGAATTAGCATATAACAAAGGCAGTAGCCCCGAAAAATCCACAATTTTGTTTGCATCCCGCCGCGCGACAGTAAATGACGGGAAACACGAAGCGAATGTTGATTAGGCAGCAGCAATCATTTTTGTGACTTATGAGGGGTAATAACCCGGCCGATGGATTATAGCCATTCCTGGTGGTCAGATGACGTGATGAGAGCAGGGCTTCCCTTAATTAGAGGATATGGTCTCTCCGTTATCCTCTGGGATCTGCACTGATGTCCCGGGACTGACAACTCCCATTATCGAGCAGCGCTCCTAAATCAGTAGATATCAAACTATTTATTACCTCCAGCCGGCAGAGCCCGATAACGCAGCTCGAGCGGCGCTATTTCGCGAAAATTTAACCGTTTTGGGCCAAAAGGAAAAACAATATCAAATGGCGGCGGATGAGCCCTCATCCCCCAATCAGCGCTAGTAGCAATACGGGAGCCGATCCACAGTCGGCACAAGAAGATATCTATTTCGCTACCCTCCAGGCGTTTGAAGCTGCAACGCAGCCCTCGATTTTATCTTGTACCGATGGCGGAATCACTCGGAGAAGTTTTTGCCGTAATCTGTAATATATTTGATACCCTTGAGATATTGAAAAGGCCCCGCATTGTGATGATAAGAAATAGGATATAGTTGTGACTGTCACAGGCGATTCACTTCGCATCATTGCTTCCAACTTATATATTCAGACCAAAAGAAGTAGGTAGGTAGGCAAAAACGATAAGGGATGGAATATCTGTAATGTTATCCGGCGTTCTTTCTTAATATTCTGCCTGATGTCGCCCACTGAATTCTTGTTGTGCCATTCCTGATATAGCGAACAGCTTGCTATACTCTAGATCAGTTTTTCTTAACACGGATCGCGACCCAAATTTTCAACATTTTATTGAAGACACTACAGCAACTAAAAGGTTTCAAATTAGGTTGAGCAAACCTTTGAAATCATTTGACTAACTTGTCTGCATGCATAATTTCAAAGCGTTATTTAGCACATCAAGACGTATTAACAAAAAGTAATTGCCCATAAAATAGGTCCTGGCACGTGTGCTGGCGAGTTACTTGACGTCAGAGAATGTTATCCATGCTATTGCTATAAAATTAATATGGAATTTTATGCCGCCATTAGAATTTAATAGATGCCTTCTGATTCGCCCACCTTTCTAAATATATATACTGCCCTTTAGCTGCAGTAACATGACCACGTCAGCTAATTGAAATTCAGTTCAAACCACCTCAAATCAGCTATGGCGCTTTATAAGCCCTTCGAGTTAATTTCTAAGTTTACGCTTAATGTGAGTTTGGTGTTTGTGACTCACCTTCCTGAGCTGCTATTAGCGAAAGCTCATGATGGAGAAGTTTGTATCTGTATTGTACAAATGCTCATTTTATGCCCCTGAAATATAAACATATTTGACCACTGAAAAGTAACTTCAGGCAGAACTATTATTGACAAGCTTGCATCCAATATTGCTACATGTATTATCGCAGAGAGAAAGGGGATGTAAAACGAAGAATAAACAACAGTGGCGTAACAAGCACAAATCAGGAAAGTATAGAGGGAGAGAGAGTTAGGTCCAGACCTCCTTTCACAAGACACCTCCATTCAGAAAAAAAGTTAGCCCCTGAATGCTCCAAAATGCAGTAGCGATAAAATGAGCGAAGAACAATCAACACTTCAATGTAAGACAAATAGCTAGCTGTGAGTATAGTATTCTAACCAGAAATTGGAAAGCTATTTAAAATCAGGCCAGTATTGAAAACAGTAAGTCACTTCGTAATTTAATTCATAAAATTACTCTTTGATTGTCATTCAGTGACACTTCGATAATAACCTTCAAATTTGACAGATGCATTGGGAAGTTTGGAAGATATATACGTTTTTTTAAATTCTCTATGCTACTATACGGTTTTAAAAACTAAACTGGTACCTATTTAAATCATGCACAACGTGATTTGTTCAATATCTCGGGAATCTAATTTGGAAGATTCCCCGGTGATAATCGCAAATACAAATTACAATTAAGAGGATATATCAAAAATATGCTTATTAAACGCGGTCTCTTTGATAAGCTACAACCTGTCATAGAAAGGAAAATGCATACATATAGTAAATGTAATTGTTTAAAGCATCGTTTATGCTAATCAAAATCTGTTAAAATCTCTAAAAGAGTTGCCCCAGTTTTTTCTTGTCTTGGATAGTACTTAGGGCATGGGCAAGGGAAAGGTATGTACGTAATTGAGTTAAAGCCATTACTAATCGTGTATCTAATCTATAAGTTCTACAGTTACAAAACTAATTTAACGCACAAATAAACAAAATGCAATGTATGTAGAAAATACACATATTAATCACTAATCAAATCTAATACATAAATGGTAGACCCAAATTAAACGGGAAATTTTCAATGTCCTCACTTTTTATTTACGGCAAAAATATGTAGTTATAGTATATGGTCGTAGCTTATCTGTAGAATCCAGCATCGATCAAGAAAACGAATGTGGCATAAAATCTCGCCTAGCTGCTGGATAGAATAGTACCAACGTAGTACAATCGTGCAGATTACGAAAGCGAAAATCGAAGTTGAGCCGTAATTGTCATCAATTACAGAAACTGAAAATTTCAGCTATTCAAGTCCACAATGAAATCCAAAATTCATTAAAAAAATGAAAAACCTTAAACCATACAAAAATATTAAGGCTCAATGCTCCATTCTCCAAAGGAGCAGATTCGCTCAAATAAACTACACAATGTAGTATCAATAGTAATATAACAAGGGCGAGATACACTTACCGATAATTTTGCACACGCCAAGGGTCGAGTGCTGGTTGCAATGAAAACTGTCCCGAGGGTTGCCCGAGGGCAGTTTTCTAAGGGCAACCAGCACGATGACCCTTGGCACGGGCAAAATTATATGTGTGTCGCCCGCGTTTATATTTTGAAGATTATTACACAAAACCTATATACGAATTATGATTTAAAATCGATCTAATAACGCCGAAAAATGCAAGTTGCCTGTTTCTTGTATTTCCATAATAGCAACAACAATTTGTTCAAACAAACAAAAAATCTGTCACGGTTTCACGAATATGCAAAAAATGAACAGTTTGCGCTTCGGGGAGGCTACCCAAGGTGAAATTAAGCTAGCAATTGATAAGGTAACGCCAGAGAATACGAAGAGGTCAAATTCTTATGTGTGGAAACAATTCATGGAGTTTTGTATTGAGCGGAGATATGAACTGGCGAAAACAACACCCACTGGAAAACTTGCTGAATTAATGAAAGATTGGGGCTACAATATGAAGAAGCGGAGTGGAGAAAATTATAAAGAATCGGTAATTAAAACTATATGGAATGTCACCGCAAAGGAGCTGTAGAAATTTACTTTGAAGATTTCGGGATAAAATTTGACCCATTTAGTGACTTGGAGTTCAAGCAAAGCCGAGAAGCTCGCAACGCAAAAAGGCATGAATTGCAGAAGGTTTCTGAAAAACGAAAATGCAGTTCCTCAGCGCTCACTGATGACGAATACAAGAAAATTGTTAGTACGTTTGATGAGGATACACCGGATGGGCTGCAAAAGAAATTTTATTACATTGCTAGTTATGAATTGGCTTGGCGAGGAGGAGAGGCTGCAGTGGCACAGTTGGATTATTTTCATGAGGAAGTGAACAATTCCGGTATATGGTCTGGAAGAATAGAATACAATACTGTATTTAGCAAAACGGCGCAAGGTGGAAACCGCAAATTAGCAGACATCAAATGGCTGGTAACTAGTAATGAAAAGCCTGAATTTTGTCCTGTACGGTAAGAGCAACTATTTAGAATAAACTAATATGCTTTATTTAAAATATCATTCGGATATTTCAGGTTATTTATGAAATTAATGAGCAAGAGGGGATCAAGAATTACTACAAATCGACTTTTCTTGACTCCCAATCCATTGTGGAAGAACCCTTATTCAGTTGGTTGGTACAAAAATTGTCCTTTTGGCAAAAATCAACTAGGCAATTGGACCAAATCTGGTGCTGAGCAAGTAGGAATTGATACGAAAAGACTAAAAATCACAAACCATTCTTTGAGATCCACAGCTCTTTCAAGTTTAGCAAGAGAAGGTGTTGGCGAACAGCAGCTGATAAAGATGACTGGGCATGTTAGCACAGCTTCCATTAAGCCCTATCTCCAGCTGGATGAATCTCATCACGCCAAAATGGTAGAAAAAAATGAGACATCAGACACCATCTACTTCTTTTTCGAGTTCTACAATTTCAAACATCCAGAATCTCTCAACAGTTCCTGACGAAGACCGTGATTGTGCTGCAAAACAAACCAAAATTATAAACTTTTACAATTATAATTTTCATAATAATCAGTTTTGATTTTTTAATAGTTTGTAGTGTGCCTAGGTTATTGTTATTTTCTTGTAATAATAAACTTTCTAAGAACGCAAATATGCAAAACTATTTTGCTTCTTTATTACTGCGTCATGCAGTTCTACTTCCTGATATTTCTAAATTTTAATCATGACACCATTCAGGGAGTCGATAATCAGCCCTGGGGAGCTTATCAGGTAATCAGTTCGGGATTGGTCGATTTTCAAAAAATGCATGGTTCTCGTTGGATGATATGAGTCATGTGACAGTTGTGTGTAATAATCGATATTGGACTTTTTACACAAGCTGTAGAATCGACACTGCCAACTACAATCAAATGTCATCTGTTAAGCTTCAACATGTCCAAAGTGACCACCCAGTTTATAAGGTAAATATCAAGTCTCCAGAGTTAACCAACATACATTTTCAGAAGGCCTTGTCAGCGTCAAGAAATATCACATAATACGAGAAGGTAAAAGGCAACAGCTCAACTGAAACGTACATCTGCAATTTTCAACGTATACATGACAACTGTAACGAGTCTCAACGATAACTGGAGACAATTAATATGACTTATATCCTTTAAATTTACATAGCCAGGAAGTGGCTTTAGCAAAGATGAGACATAGTATTAGAGCTAACGTAAGTACATGAGGTAAAAGTAGAGGTCTAAATGATCGTAATAGTCATTACCACAAAAACAATAGAACGATACGTAAATAATTAAATCAATAACAATATCAGTCCTTCTCAGGACTAACCAGGAACACCTGAAGACGAGAGTAGATCAAAAACTCCTGAAACGTCGTGTGACATACATCCTAGACAGTGGAAAATGTATTTTAGGTTCCCTAGGCTATCCGTGTTAATAAACATTTGAAATATTGTTAAAAAGCAATATACACAAGATAAAGAATTCTAATATAAATTTTGTCATATCAATGGTTACCGTAAGCAATACCGATATTGTTCTACTCTACTAACAGACTTGGTGAGACACTTCACTATGCTATTCTTACCTTAAAAATAGTTTCACATAAATGTATTGATTTAAGTGGAAAACAGAAAATTGAGAATGATTTTAATGGTCTATTTAATGTAACTAGTTTACTCTGATAATGTTGTAATACATATTTTATGATACATTACTAATATTACATAAATTAGTATCAGCTTTCAGCTAATTATCTAGCTTGGTGTGTTGGAACGAATCTCAATAACATACAACGTGGTTCAGAAAGATTGCAACAAATATCAAATATCTTTACAGCTATTTTTGTGGTTTGTTACTGCACTCACGCAAATAAATAAAATACGAAAAAAAATAGTATATTTACTATTCCAAACGCAAACAAGTACAAAATGGTAGCAACTCCCAAGTAAATGCTCATCCTACTACTGACAAATTAGGAGCCTTTCTGTGTTGCAAACCCTTTTTATACAGTGCTACCTTTGTCACTTCCTTCGGAATTTGGTAAACTTTTAATTGCTTAGTTTCCTAGACTTCCCAGACAGTGAGCAGTCACAAATGCTGACACTCGTCGAAATATTACGTCTGCGATGTATTTGTAAGGCCCGAGTATCTCAAGTATGGACATTCTTTGAGATATTATATCTGTGATTTATTTGCCAAGCTTTTGTTATACTTTAAGTAAGTACTTACACACAAAACTTTGGATATAAGTAAAATCTTGGAAGCTATTTTACAGTACTGCGGTGTTAATGCCTGATTTACAACTATAGTTTCAATATTCGACGGGCTATAATTATTAATAAAAGACATTATAACTGAAATACTGTCTTGAATTGCAGTTTTAGGGAAGAGGTTCATTTGTCTTGCTTATAATAAAAGTTTTGTAATTTATATCTGAACATTTTACTTTAGATAGGGCTGTTCAAAAATATTCCGAATGAGTGTTCTTGAGATCGACAGCTATTATTCCACATTCCACTATTTACAATTCTTAAAACATTTACTATATAGTGTTGTTTTATATTGAGAATTAAAGTTATTTTATTCTTAAACCCAATCGGATTATTTGCTTCACTATATAGATACGAGTAATACGTCCCAATAATAGCTATTTATGCAACAAGTGCTAAAAGTCGACTTTTATGCGCGAGACATGAAAATTATGAAACGAAGTCGAAGGCTGAGTTTCATAACATGTCTCGCGCATAAACGACTTTTAGCACGCGTTGCACACAATATTTTATCTACGACCTTAATTTTACCGTTATTAATCCATAAATATCGATTTAAGAAAGGTTCGCATCTGCGACGCTGCGTCATAATGAATAGTAGGCTACGCCGCTGGCGATTGTTTGGCCACGCCCGTGCTGTCAAGGTGAGTTGTACGAAATGTAATTATTGATACTCCACATATGACTGTATTCATTACATAACGCTTTAATTATTTCAAAAGCGCTTTACCTGTAACGCAAGAAGCAACTAGAATAACTTCTCAACTTCACTTGCAGTTCGAAATTGTAGTTTTGAACTTCGCGTCACTTTTAGCACATGTGCTAAAAGTAAACAGCTGATTTCTTTAAACACGGTAAACTATAAAACGTCACTTTTAGTGAAACAAGCGAGTGTTAAAAAGCCTACTTTTAGTAGTGGTCGTAGATAAAGAAAATTAAAAGTAGCTCAAGCAAACCCTGGACTACATTGGCTTTGAAAACTGGCATATGTAGAAAACAACGGTTATGGGACATTTACCAACATATAAAAGTAACATCGAACTGTGGCCTCCACATTACTTTAGATTTTTTAACCGTGCTCTCGTTAAAAGACATTGTGGAATAAGAGAAAATCTTGAATAATATGTATTTTAGTGTTAGAATCGAAAGACCACCATTCAGTATTAAGTGGCGTACCGCAGGGATTCGTTTTAGGGCCCTTGTGTTTCTTTTGTAAGTAAGCAATTTTCTAAGTTCCTTAAATTCTAAACCATTTTTTTTGCCGACGGCACAAGGACTGAGATATTTCAATAATTTACGATTTAAAATAGTTGCAACATGCTATTACAGCAGTGAAGAAATCCGACAAGGTGTTTTACCTAGTGAAGTGTGCTTTTATAGATATCATTCCAGGACAAATTCTGACGATCTACAGAATATACATCTGAGACAATCTCACCAAGATCAACATTTACGTCATCCACTCCTGAACATAGGCGTCTCTCAGTACCTTCCATTATATTCTCTATTGTGCTATCGGATAGCATTTTCTGCTCGCTATTTGTTTAATACTATCTAGTCACTTTCTTGAGGGCCTCCCTATTCTCTTCTGGATTTTTCTTGAATGCCCATGAGTTAGTTTTGATGTACTTTGATCTGAACCTTGTAGTGCAACATGACCGACTCCGAGTCATTTCAGCTATGTCTTCCACTCTCGTCCGTGTAGCCCTTGGTGCTACTTTCAGTCGATTTAGAGAATGTAGATCTGCTACTTAGTTTTATTAATATAATAATTGACTCGGCTTGATATGATGTTGATACTAATGATATACCCGTATGTCATGCATTTTTATTTTTAAAAAAACCTACTACGCCTTCTATTTTACTAACTTCGCCCATTTGGTATAGTATAGGACCCGATATTAGCCTTCTCTATTCTCCTCCACTCTTTTTCACTTCGCTTAAACCGATGATGATCCATTTTATTTGTTGTAGTTCTTTTTCAAGATTTAATAGTTTCGATTAGTAGATAGTGTTGCTATTTGAAGTACTTTTGTTCCAAAAACTGTGTCTCGTGTGGTTATTTATCAAATTATATATTGGTACAATGGACAGATCATTATACAAAGAACTTGTAAAATCTGAAAAATTACTTCTATAAGAAATGTGGTCCATCTGTAATTATTAACAAAACACTTCGATGCTTGCAATAACAGCATTTCAAGATCTCTGAAGGGCTTCAAATGGGACTTTCCTGGCAAGTACGATTAGCGTCGATAGCTGCAATTTTATGTTATTTTAAGCTGTTGGCCTTGCATATGTTGGGTACAAAATATGCCCACTTTCGTCAAGGGTAAGAACCTGAGCTATGTAAAAAATATTAGTTATATATTCCTGAGTTAAAGCAAACGTACGCAACATTTAATTTTTTAAAGATGCTTATCCTTTATGCACAGTGGTCCAGAGAAAACGGTACAAACTTTATGTCCTCGTATATTTGTAAGCCATTAATATTTTTAAATGGTTATTATACCATCCAAAAGCACAATCTTTCTAGATGGAAATAAAGCACTTTCACTTCAAAGAGATAGCACTAATTCAAAGTTGCGAGTGGTTAAATAAAGGCATACAAAAATGATGTTTTAGAAACATTTATTATTATTTGGACCTTTATGAAATACAATAACAAAAACCTTCGAGATAATTATTAAATATGCTATTTAAAGCTATGGCGTAATATGCCCACCATTTTTGCCAGTACCCAATGCCAGAAGTTATTTGCTCTGAGACAGCTGATTCCAACACTCAATTATGCGTACCATTTTCTTCAGGACCTCGATCAATCAACAACGTAAAAATCAAATGACAGACACAAAGTGACCTTGACAAAATAACCAAACAAATAAAACAAAAATCATTGATTACTTAATTTCCTTACAGATTTAATTTCACATTAAAGCAACGCCGAGCCCATGTTATTAAAAACACCCGTTTTCATATGCTCTTTAAAACAAAATCGCATTGAAATGTATTAAGTATATCAGATAAGGTATGTTTTCAATCTACGAAGTGTAAGCATTTCATTTTTCGAAGAAATATGTGAATTGACTTGAAAATACGAGTATTTTAATTTTGTACAGTTTTTTCTGTCGGAAAGAAAAAAAGAAAGACAGAGGCATAAATATCAACGGTCGAAACTGAGTCAACTCCACTTCGCGGACGGCATTGCACTTAACAGCAGCAGTGCAACAGAACTAGAAGACATGCTAATATCACTCAAAACGGCGTCGACAGCAACAAAACTTGAAATGAATTTAGAAAAAACAAAAATCCTACCTCCTGGAGAAGTAACAGAGATAGTAGTAGACGAAAACCCTATTGAAAATGTCTCAGAATATGTCTACTTAGGACACTTGATAAAGCTAGGAAAAGAAAATCAAATAAGCTAAAACGGAAAGTTTTTAATGCCTGCATACTACTTGTGATGACGTATGGTATGGAAACAACCTCTTTAACACTAAAATCGGCCAACAAACTAAGAGTAACACAGAGAGGTATCGAAAGAATCATGTTGCCGATAAGCCTTAGAGACCACATGGAAAATGAAGAAATTATAAGAAAAACCAAAGTAGAAGATTAGATAACAGCGATAACAAATTTAAAATGGAAGTGGGCAGGACATGTCGCCAGACAAGTAGACGAATAATGGAGAAAACATGTAGTAATATGGAGGCCCAGACTACATAGACGAGGCGTCGGAAAACCAAAAAGGCGCTGGATAGACGACATACGAGAAAAAGCGGGAACTAGATGGTACCGTATAGCTCAAGATAGATCAGGATAGAAGAGGCAAGGGGAATGCCCAAGAGTGGACAAAGAAGGGCTGCTAGAGAAGAAGAAGAAGAAGAAGACCGTTTTTTCTGGCCCGCTATGTACATTCAACCGAAAGCATATTCGGTTTCAAGCTAGGTAGGTATCCACTTCGCATGCAAATGTCATCCTTCAACAAATAATTTTTGCACGGTAGCGTCAAACGACACACACACACAGACAGATAGAGATACAAACAGACAGACAGACAGGCGGACGGAATTGAGAAAACTTTTCCGTCATTTAGGGAGCCTGAAACGTAAAGATCTGAAAAAAATTCGAAAGATGATCTTATCGCGTTTACAATACCATTTAGACGAGGGAAGTAAATCGAATGAGTAACAAGTATATAAAAACAATAGCAAGTATGCTTTTGGCGCTAATAGTAAATATAAAAGCTGAATAAAATCAATTTCACGTATTTTCGCGTGATAATAGATCTTAAAAACTCCCGGTACGGTTGTTATTGAGCATACATTATTAACAACCATATATCCTTTGCATGCTACTTAATCAGTTATGGTCGTTAAATTTGCATGCAAGTAGTTCAACAACTTGTTATTTAAAATGCCACCGACTGCGCCGAGAAACGCTCGAACGCGCCGAAGTCTCGCTCCCTAAATTCGTTAAACTTAATTTTTTTTCAACTAGCCCGGCCCGGTGCTTAGACGACTTCATTCGCCGAAAAAATAGGGCGTTAGAGAGCAATCTACATCCTTTAAAGTCGCTGGTACAAAGTTATAACTCCTGGAAAGAATGCAAAAGACATCCCCGGAGTGCAATCTTGTACGAATATTCGTACGCGCGTCCCTGGGATTTAACGAAATGAAGTTCGCATTTAGACCGCGGCGCTCAGACGCTCCGCGGAGCAGCGTCTGATCTACATCCCTGAAATTATTATGGCGAAGGATTCCCAGTTTTTGGTTGCAGTTCAAATTGCTCTCGTCGCTTAACTCCGTCCGAATCGGTTATTTGAGAAGAACACATGGCAGTATATGGTTTCTGGTATTAATAATACTGACACCTGACATATGCTATTTCTAAAATGAAGAGGAACCACTAAAATAAATCAGGCAACTATTTGTTGACTACAGATAAATACAACTTAGAATATATCTTGCACAGCTCCTTTAAGTTAGCTTTTTCTTATTTGTCAGGCATAAAAGCAATTCTTCATTTAATTATCATTTTTCTTGAAGTATATATTGCAACAACTCCATTATACTGTGTTCCCCACTTGCTCTAACTTTGCTAATTTGTTACTTCCCTCGCCTAAGGCGAATGCAGCTTTGTACTCGTGAAAAAAATACTTCCCGAAATTTCTTCAGATCTTCACGTTTCAGGGTCTCCAGGTGACAAAAGCACGTTTTCTCAATTGCGTCTGTCCGTCTATCTGGCCGTCTATTGGTGGTTTAGCTCAAAAACGATTTATTGGAGGAGAATGCTATTTTCCAAGCAGATTAAGGGTCTACCTGGTTCGAAACCCAATATACTTTCGGTGAAATATATACAGGGTGAACAACATTTTGTCTAATTATGATTTATCCGAGGAATAGATAAAAATAATAATTTGCACATAGTTCAGACTTTACCCTTGACAAAAATGATATCTAACAGATACTTCGTGAACATCGCAAATAGGGCATCTTCATAACGCAGCGAGAAGCGCCCCTGGTCATGCCTTGTCCGTCACGCGCCTAAAAGCCCGAGTTAGAATCTCACTGCGTGCAATCCTGTATTGACAAATTTATGTAATGGGCATTTCCCTTTACTGTTCCAATATTAATAGCAACATTAAGATATTTATTTGTTCCTCACTTGTAAACATCAATTTATCAAGTCACTGTTTTAATCAAGAAAGTTTATTTTAACAAGTTACTAACTTGTCAAATCTGTACAAGTTAACTGTCAGTTTTACAGGCGTGCTCATAGATAAATAATAGCGTGCAAAGCCAGAGTTGTCTTCCTTAGTATGTGTCATATTGATGAATTTAGTTGATTGTCAGTTTGGCATTCTGAATAAATGGTAAATTTCTAGTTATTTACAAGTGAGGAACAAATAAATCTTCTATTCGCCAGTAAAAACCCTCTTACCAAGCTAGTAATTTTAAATACTATTCTACGTACCTTGTACATAATTTTAAACACTCTTGTTTTGTATTATTTGCAACACTTATAATTTCAAAGCTTCCAATTGTTAGGGAAGTTCTAAGTAAAGCGCTTTACCGACTTTTTCCTTCGATATTTTGAAAACTTTTAGTGTCAACATTTCCACTTATGAGAGAGATTCCGAGTAAAGCACTTTACTAATTATTTTTAATAGAGCAGTTAGTCTACTTTAGAATAAGTGGGCAGCGTAAAGTTATAAGATATAAAGCCAGCAGTATGGTGTAATGTGTCAACAGCACCTAAGGAATAATAAACTATGTACAATGAGTTAAGTGGTAAAGTTGTTCTCGATCTTACTTCGGAAAGAACTTGTTTCCGAGACAATTTAGCCTACGACGATCTGCGGTCGAAAATATCGTCGTTTTGATTAGAACGTTGCGAGACCAAATCCAAAGTGGTATTAGTTTCTCACATATTTATTGCATTGATCTTGATCTTAGCCGTCAAGTCAAAATGGGTAACAGTATTGATCTTGGTGGTATTGATAGTGTTGGTTGCAAATTTAGAAAGCAGTTGTTCGAATTTACAGAAAAAGATTGGACACCCTTTGCATTTCATATTAGAAGAATTAAGACCGAAAAGAAAAAACGCATAGTCAGAATCTGATAAATCAATGTCAAAGCTCAATGATAAAGCACACTTGTTAAACGTACTGTGAGGTCTGGTAGACGCTGGTCAAGCCGTCTTCACCTCTTCCCTACACTCACAGAGGTGGTATAGAATTTAACGCAATGCTTTACTACTACAATATCATTTCGTATATAATATAAGGCATCTGCAAAAATTATATAGCATTGTCAAGATTACATATTCAAGGTTTTCAGAAACTTTGCTCTGCTGGAAAAAGGACATAAACATAATTGGAAGATTATACGTGTTTATAGAGTGAGTTTGTTCTTCATTGTGACTGTATACAGTACAATAACGGTTAAACAGGGAAGTAAGTGCAGCTTTATGGACTCATTAAGGGCATTTGTTGCATTTCATAAAAAGTTCACTGACTACTACTGAAACATTTATCATTGATTTTAGTGTTATTTGTATGTCGTTTTTAAATTGTTTTTAACGACTATTGCTTTAACTGCCGTAAATACGTCACCTTGCAACTTAATTGTTTCTGAAAATGACAAAAAAGTCCTTTTTCTATTTTGTTTTCTAATTTGTTGTTCACCGATATTCCCAAGAAAATAGTTATTTCATTTGTAACATTTTTCTAAGAAAATATATTTGATAGATTAATAAAAAAAGTTCGACATCCTTCTAACCTTTAAAATAATAACATAAATGAATCAAAACCAACAGCTGTATCTGGTTAACAACAGGAAATGAAGCGGATAGAAATACATATGCCCGATTCAATAGAAAAGCTAAAATATCCGTAAAGATAAAGAAAAATAGGACGTAAGTGTTCAGAAATAAACCAATATATGGGAGGAACTAGGACAACACAGCGCTTGGAACACTATGCATCCGGATAAAAGAGAGCAACAAACAAATAACTCTACCAATGGTTAAAATAAACGAATTGTAGAAATACCACATACAGTTGCTTACAGTAGGTGGAAATGTTTTGAAAAACCAGTGGCGTAACATTCGGTGTGCAATGGCGCACGGGGGCAGTTTGCTTAGGGGATGTAAAAAATTATGAAACAAGAATAATATGCCAATGTTATGAACAGGGGCTATAATAGTGTACAATTTCAAATTCTTAGACGAGAACCACTTGCGAAACGTGTTCACTGTGGTGCTTGTACGATCCATTTCGAATTTTGAGATGGGAACCGACTGAATAATTTGTTTCCTGTGCTGATCATGGGTTCAATCTCGAATTTTGTAACTAAAACCGTCTGCGAAATGTGTTTCCTATGCTGCTCATAGGCCCAATCTCTAATTTTTAAAAGAGAAGCAATTTCGAAATTTATTCTCTCTGTTGCTTGTATGTCCAATTTAGAATTTTGAGATGGGAACCAAATGCGAAATTTATTCCTATGCTGATCATATATTCAAACTCGAAATTGGTAACTAGAACCGACTGCGAAATGTGTTTCCTGTGCTTATTATAAGTTCAGTTGCAAATTTTGGTACTAGAATCGACTGCGAAATGTGGAATTTTTAGAAGAGAGATACTGCGAAACTTGTTCACTCTGCTGCTCCTAGATTTAATCTCGAATTTTGAGATGAGAACCAAATGCGAAATTTATTCCTATGCTGATCATATATTCAAACTCGAAATTGGTAACTAGAACCGACTGCGAAATGTGTTTCCTGTGCTGTTTATGGGCTCATTCTAAATTTTTTAGAAAATGAGCCATTACGAAATGTTTTTACTCTGCTACTAGATTCAATCTCGAATTTTGAGATCGGAACCAACTGCGAAATTTCCTACGTTGATCATATTTAGGTTCAGTCTGGAATTATTTTGTAACTAGAACCGACTGCGTAATTTGTTCCAAGTGCTGCTCATAGGTTCAATCTCAAATTTTGTAACTAAAACCGATTGCGAAATGTGTTTCCTGTGCTGTTCATAGGCTCGATCTAAAATGTTTAGAAAAGGAGTAATTGCGAAATTTATTCACTCTCCTACTCCTAGATTCAATCTCGAGTTTTGAGATGGGAACCAACTGCGAAATTTTCTGTGCTGATCACAGGTTCAGTCTCGAATTATTTTGTAACTAGAACCGACTGCGAAATTTGTTCCAAGTGCTGCTCCTGGGTTCAATTCCGAATTTTGTAACTAAAACCGACTGAAAAATGTGTTTTTCATGTGCTGTTTATAGGCTCAATCTAGAATCTTAGAAAAGCAGCAATTGCGAAATTTATTCACTCTGCTACTCCTAGATTCAATCGCGAATTTTGAGATGGCAACCAACTGCAAAAATTTCCGGTGCTGATCATAGGTTTAGTCTCGAATTATTTTGTAACTAGAACCGACTGCGAAATTTATTCCAAGTGCTGCTCATGGGTTCAATTCCGAATTTTGTAACTAAAACCGTCTGTGAAATGTGTTTCCTGTGCTGTTCATAGGCTCAATCTAGAATTTTTAGAAAAGCAGCAATTGCGAAATTTATTCACTCTGTTACTCCTAGATTCAATCTCGAATTTTGAGATGGGAACCAACTGCGACATTTCCCGTGCTGCTCATGGGTTCAATTACGAATTTTATAACTATAATCGACTGCGAAATGTGTTCTCTGTGCTGCTCATAAGCCCAATCTCGAATTCTTATCAGAAAATAAACTGTGAAATTTGTGCAGTCTGATGCTCCTAGGTTCAATCTCGAATTTTGAGATGGGAACCAACTGCATAATTTGTGAGTTGTGTTGATAATAGGTTCAGTCTCGCATTTTGTAACTAGAACCGAATGCAAAGTTTGTTCCAAGTGCTGTTCATGGGTTCAATTTCGAGTTTTGTAACTAAAACCGGCTGCGAAATGTGTTCCCTGCGCTGCTCATAGGTTCAATCTCGAATTTTGAGATGGGAACCATTTACATAATTTGTGTCGTGTCCTAAAAATAGGTTCAGTCTCGAATTTTGTCACTAAAACGACTGCGAAATTTGTTCTAAGTGCTGCTCATGGCTTCAATCTCGAATTTTGTAACTAAAACCGACTGCAAATGTTTTTCATTGTGCTGCTCAAGAGACAAGAGGTTCAGTAATTTTTATTTTAAAATATTTTGATGAGAACAGGAGTAGGCAGCTGTCTGAAACCTTTTAATTAAATCATTGTCATTAATACTCTGATCAGAATGTTGCATTTCTGTTGTTCTTCATCTACTTTATTGGACCCATTTTTTCAATTCCTTCGTCACATGTCTTGTAATTTCCAATATAATTTAGCAACGTTTGCAGACCCACTTCCATTCACGGTTAGCCTACTACATATCCTTTCCTATTTGGAAATAGCCTTCCAATGACCGTTCCTGACTCTCTCCATTCTGTATTATTCTTTGTCATATCAAGTAGGTATGTCTTGATACGTCGTTATTCTATCTCCTCTTTGACCTTGGCCTCTTTCAAATGAACGCCACTTTCTAATTTTGTTGGTCCATATTTTTTTTATATGAGAGACGCTTGTTATGATCAAACCAGTTCCAGTTTAGTTGCTGCTTGTCAATCACAGCTATGTATATCGCTTGATTCCATATTCACTCATCACCCTTTCTATGTTTCAGTGATTGTCCCAATATCCGCATTTATCTTTGAGATTTTCCTATTTTGTATAAATTTACCATTGTTATTGTTCATGTTTCTGCCCCGTTTGTGATAACCGGTACACTACACAAGTTGAACACCTAAATTTTGAGATATAGAGGTATTCCTTCGTTTTTGCCACTCATCCGCTCAGTATTGTTCTTGCTATTTAAGCCGTTAGATTTTCATTGTTGGCTCTGATGGCTTGGGCCAAGTATATGCATATTGAAGTGATATTAGTCTTTATTATTGGCCACACTTACAACACATTTATGTATATAATGATTTATGTTTGAGCTTTTATAATAATTGACAAATTTCATTTATAATGACCAATGCTTTTGTGCCCGTAAATTATTTACTGCGCAATTATATTACGTTTTCTAACTATATTAGCTTATTATATTTTAGATGCAATTGATTTTTATACCATGTAGGGTCATGGATAAATTATAATTCTTTATTCTTATTTTCAAATTTAAACTTGACATTTAAATATAGGGTGTCGGTAATACAGATCTCCACTCCATCTAGTCTAAACTAGACCCGTTTTCTTTAACCTCACTTCAGTGAGACACTTTAGTGTATTTTAGGAGTAATTCACAGGTAAATGCTTCTTCTCGTTCACACGCGTCCTCAGAATAAGTTTCGCAATTTAACCATAATTTAGTTTTATCAATAGCAATCTGCATACTAAAATATTTTTTACACTGAACTTAGTAGATAAGCAAATGATATTGTACAACGGAACACTATGCAATCTAATAACAAAATTGATTATAAGGTAGACAGAACGAAGCAGTTTTGCAAGTATCCCGATTTTACATCGCTAGGTATTATTTCAAAGCTTTGATGGCTCGTATTGATTCAAAAGTGGTACTTCACGATGCCTGCACAGCTGGAACGAGGCTCGATTGTTGTTCTTGTTAAACTGGCATTTCCTTCAGGCTCAGCACAACCCGATAATGTCGTAGTCTATGGACCTCCTGTACGTTGGAAAACTCGCAGCTCCAGGAGTAGAAACTGTGCGTCGGACACTTTTCTTCTGCATCACAGACATTTATTTTTTTAATTTACTTACCGTTGTTGACTTGCGTAGGTTAGCTGCGGCCCTTCTGCCACCCATATATTAATTCAAAAACACGTAAAAACTATTTATTGGCGAAATTGTATTTAATTTTCCCACTTTGGAAAATTTTTATTCTCTTCTAGTAGAAAAAAATTTCTTTGTTCTCCAAGGCAACCACCTCAACTATTTCATATACAAACATAATAAATCATGTTGGTTAATTTACATACTCGATCAATATTATACATGCAGCTTATTTTATTTTTAAGGTATATTGTTTTAATTATTTAATTCACAATAAATAACAATCAATATGCACTGATCTGGTTATCATAATAATTTCTAGCTAATAAATTTTGTGGGCTATAATTTAATATCATTCCCATATATTTGAGCTTGTCCTGTTTCAGTTATAATTACTGTTATCTCGAGTTGGTTATCATTTCCTCTTCGTTCTTTGCATTATTCTCTAGAAGCTCTAGCATTTTTTAATATTGCTTTTAAATAACAGGTTTTAGGTTTCTTTGAACAAATTTTGACGATCTTTTGACACTTCCCACCATTATACAATGATAAACAGACGTCATGTGAGAGACGTTTTACATCTTACAGAAACGGCACAACACGTCAGTAACAAACGTTCCTTACAGCAGTAGCAGATTTGAAATGTATAAATCATTTGACACCTGTTGTTTCTAAAAGAAGTGTGAGAACTACTCTTTGCCTTAAAAAAAGTGGTCTAAAATATGACATATGGTACGGATTTTAGTGAAAAGAAATGGTCATCCCGAACTTAAAATCAGCAACTTGCAATTAGGTCGGTGTGTCGAAGAAGAGGCACTGGAGTCGAGGGGGTTAATTAGAAGTGAATTCATTGTGTTATGTATCTGCAAAGCCATAAATTTGGCGTGCCCTGTATAGTAAATTTACCAATTGCTCCGCAAAACCGTAGAGCAATATGCAAATTTGACGTTTAATTACGACTAATAAATAGCTAAATAATCGATACAGCCGACTAAGTATACATATTCATTTCCAGTCCTGTAAAACGCTCCAAGTTTGGAGCGTTGTTCTCATTGTCGAAGTGAAGTTGCAGTCGACGTAATGCCTTATCTGGCTGCACATTACTCTTGTGTGCATACATACATTATTATTCAACCTAACAACCAGACATGCAAACTTGTTTACATTGTAGTGATACCTACACAAAATAAAACGCAGTGTTGGCTCGGAAGCAAAATCTGTTATGCAGCCCCACGGGATGCAAAATTAGTGCATGGAAATTGCTTGTAATCAGCCCATCCTTTGCCACAACTGGGCTTTTTAGACTTGGAACTTATAATTAATTTTAGAAATTTAACTTTGTTACCGAGGCTCTCGCTGATTAAATATTAGGAAACGATTAACTGTCATTTGCATTATCGAAGTTTGGAAATTTGCGGAACTTCAGCATATCATGCAGACGGCTGCGAAATCCTATTTTTCATTTACTCAACTCATCAAAAACTAAGCATCACGCTAAGACGTCAACAGGCTTTCAACTTGCTAATGGTTTTAAGGCACAGATCAGCAGTTGCATGTAAAACATTCCTCCCAAGCCCAGTAATAGAATCAGCATGATTCCGATTAACATTTCAAAATTGCTTTTCATATTTTAATGTCTTAGCGAAGCTTTGAGCTTTAAAGCTATAACGTAATGCCGAATCTAAATGAAAAATATCGATGAATTTATATATTTACAGCGTAGAATTCTAGCAAATGGAAATCGCAGCAGAGCTGGTACGTTTCATACTAAATTTATTGATTCGAGGCGAATAAAAATGAATGTTTGAGACTGAACATCGCGATTAGAGTAGAGAGTAGGCGTATACGAAGTTTCCTAGTTCGAACTTTTCCGCCTAATAAGGTTAGTTTCAAATTCGTGCTCAACATATCTGCAGTGTCATTGAACTTGCCCGAAGTTATAAAACGACAGACATATGACACTTTTTTTAGCAAACAAATGTTCGAAAAAAATCAGATTTAGCTTCTTAAACTTGCCATTGCAAACCTAACGCAAAATTCAGAAAACTTGTCGGGATTATTTTATTACATCAAATTACAGCAAGATCCAACCGAAGTGATGGCTTTGGTTCATTCAGAGCTAGTTTGTTGACTTTTGAATGTTTTGTGTAAGTAGCTTTCGATAACAATATTTTTTTAATGTGTGTCACTGCAACTGTCTGATTAAGTTTCTAATCGTGGCTACCAACAGTGTTAAATGGGTTGCCTATATTACTTGGTCCCATCTTTTTCAGGATTGGTTTAAGCACTTGAAGATTTCTACCGTAACTTCATATCGATAATAACAATTCCTTTCCTAGCCATTTTATAAAAAGCTTCAAAATCGTAGTTGCTCATGATGCTTAAAACTTTTGGGAATATAATCAACCTACATCTTCGAACCATTTTCGAATAGTAAACTGGGGTACTTCAACAGTTTCAAAAGGTAAGGATTTGTAAGTAGCTTTATACTCTGCAAAATCGATTTTACAATGCCAATTTATATCCTTTCAAATTATTTATTCCGAGAACACAGGGGCGCTTTGTTAGAGCAGCATCAGTGAGCATTAAATATATTACTCTACGTTGCTGCTCAAACAATAGTCCCAAGAGCAGACACGAAGAGAAAAGTAATTGCAATGTAAGCAGCAGTTTATTTCTAAATTTATTGCAAACCAAAACCGACCGGAGCAAAACTATTGCGTAATTTGTGTTAAACCTTTGCAGTAAACTTGCTCGTATCACGGAATCGTTAACAGTCGAACCTCAAGTGACTTGCAGGCAACGAGACTTCCGCTCTGCAAAAGCGGCGAGTCCCAAACGGTTACTTGGCCTGGAATAAAATTAAACACGAACAGCGAAATACAATGTAAAACAAGCATGGACTGCTAAAGAACTGGTTGTCCAAAGCAACGTACCGCAGTATAAAAAGCATATGGAAGTAGTGTCTCGATGGGCACAGAGATCAGAATTCTCAGTGGATACCGATAGTCGAAATTACTAAAATAGAAAACGGTTAGTTTGATATGAAGAAAACAGAAAATTTAATAAATAATCAAATATAACTTTAATTCGTGACGTTTTATATCGTTTTGTTGCGTTGTTAAGGCGAACAGATTTTTCCAAAAATTAACATTTGCATTTTTTAGCGCATGGAAAAAATATATTAACATTAAGAAATGAGGATAACGGATGCAAAATAGATATTTGGGACATAATTAAACAATGTCTCTGAAAATAATAACAGAAAAGTCTGGAATCGAAGAAAAACTGTGAGAAAAAGAAAAAAGAGGAATGAAGAACAAAGAGAACAATTGAAAGACAACAGATTCTAGAGATATGGAAAAATCGCCATACTGAAAAATTTGAACGGGAACAAAATGAGGTAGACGAAAAATTGAACAAATATGAAAAATTATTTTGAAATAGATGGAAGGAGCCTTACGAAATATTAAAATAAGACAAATGACAAAACAACAATGTCACCAATTCATAAGGGGTGATTACATAACATGCTAGAATTAACTAATGATTCATCTATTTTAAGTAGAAGTCAAACGCTACAGAGGAATAGAGATATAAAAGCAAGAAAACAAAAATTGGAAAATGACTAGGTGAACTAACAGATAGACACATGCATATTTGCCTCTAGCAATTTTACTATCTACATTATTCTTTGTTCTATGAAGAAGCTAAACGATAAATCCCTATACATACTCGTAATTGCGTTTTTTTTTAGTGTCTTTAATTTGTAACAGTTGTAGTTGCATGTGTTTTTCGATTAGCACGACGTTTCCTAACTTTACGTGTGCACAGTGATAGATAAATCTAGCAGAAAAAAATATTACAGAATAGTTATACTTAACCTTTCTTAAGCCATATTTGATATGACACAGAGAGAAGTAATATGGAGAAGCATATAAGAGACCTTATAGTAAACTAATATAAGTAATACAAAAATTATGTCAAATTATAGAAGCAAAAGTACAGATTAATGGACAAACATCAGCAGCATTCGACTTGAAAAACGGGTTGAAACAAGGAATAGCCTCAGCTCACTACCATTTATTAGAATTAGATTAGAATAGATTAATAAAAATACAAGAGAAAGGTAGAACAAACAACTATCGCCTACAGAATCTTCATCCTAATAAAATGGAAGTCATAGTTGGTTAACTAATAGGTATATTTGCCTGGAAAAAGTGAAGAAGTTTTGCAAATTAGCAGTTTACCACAGTTCCATATCCTTCAAAACATACCAAATTTGCGACCTTGCTGGGGGTCCGCCCGCTCCGCTATCTTGGAAAAATGGCGTTCAAAGTCAGTTTGTTTATGGTATCTTCTCGCCAGTATCTCCGAGACAATAAATAGTTTTTATACAAATTGTTTATTACCAAATTCTTTACAAGTTTGGTCTAAAATATTGTTTTCTGAAGTTAATCTCTGAATTAAAGTGGATTCTTAAAATTTCATAAATGTTCCCTTGTAGTGCAAAGTCGTACTTGTTACTGATCAGTTATTAATTAATTATCATTATACTAATATTACAAAGCATTCAGGAGTCATGTTCATTGAAGTATTGTATAACATTTGTGCTTTGTGAATATGAATTAAGATCACAAAGTTCAAAAAAGTGTTGTATATACAGATATTTTGAAGGTACAGCTAGGTCTACCCAATTAATGATACAGTGTTGAGTAAAAACACAATCACCAATAAACCTTTGTACCTCTGTACAACACATTTTTGAACACGAATGTACATACAGTACGTGCAAAAACACTACGGCTGGGATGCCATTATTGTATTCGACGGATATCCAGTTGATGCATCAAATAAAAACAAGAAAAGTGCAGAATGACTTCTCCGATAAAAAATGCAAAACTTCCCGTGGATGTAGTTTTCGACAAGGCGATGATCGCCAAATAGACGCAGGGAAGATTTCTAGCCAATGAAAGAAAAAGATCGCCTTTTTCCGTGGTTGAAAAGACATTCGAGAAATAAAATTTTGTCTTTCAACCGGCAACAGAAGATGTTGATGGATTGATCGTAAGACAGTCATAAATATGTCATCATTTAATTATATTTTTATTGTAGAAGCGAACATTTACCTCCTGGTTCTTTTAGTACCACTGGTGAAATGTTATCGAAATGCTTATTTACTGAAACTAAGCAAAAGAAGAACCGTAGAAAAAGTGTACTTTTCATAAAGTTTGCAGGTTGAACAAATAGTTGCAGGTAACACATTGTCTCTGCACATTTTGAGCGGTTGTATAATGACGTCTATAATATTCGTACAAGGAAAGAAGAAACTCCTGAAGATGCTTGGAAACCATACTGTACAGTTGTTCAAGAAAGAAAGTGTAGATTTCGACACCATTGTTTCAGAAATTTTGAACTACAATGTATTCAGATTCGAAAAAAAAGCTTTGAATTTTCTCAGCTACCAATATTTCTCCAGATCGCTGGCAAAGAGCAAGTTGAATGTTGCTTCACTTCCACCCACAGCAGCAGCAGCATAACAGCATTCGCTCCAAAACTACCAACAGGTTCTGAATTGGTACGGTGTTTACAAGAACCCAGAAGAATGGGGATGCCAGAGAAGTAAGAGTTGACTTACGCCATTCGGTATCAATAAAGATCCTGCTCCTTAAATTCTGCTTAAGGTAATCTGTTATAAATGTAGAAAATGATGCTGTTCAGGAGGTAGCTGGAGGAGGGCAGGTTTAAAGTGCTCTACCATTTGCATTTACTGCAAGGACAGCTATGCGAGAACTTTGTTTTTTTTAGTGGTTTTAAAGAAGATAAACCAATCGAACTGTCAGTACACGAAGATACCTAGGAAGAGAATTCTAAAAAAGAGAGTTTCTAAGAGGACAGCGACATTCTGCCATGTACTACAGATGTAGAACTCAACAAACCTGGTCCCTCTCTACTCAAATAAGGAATATTATTCCATAGAAAGAATGCATTCAAAAAGATAAGTGAGGAGGGTAATAGAGAAGGGAAAAAACAGAAACGGAAAAAGGAATACACGGAGGAACGCCTGAATGAAAAGGATAAAAGAAGAAGATACAAACAGAGAAAAATCTCCAATTTAAATGAAAATCTTGGTACAAACCGGATAAAATGGAAGAAATGAACAAAGAAGACAGGAAACATCGAACTCAATCCGACGCCTTAAAAGAGCAAAAACATATTTATTTGGTGCATCGAATTACCCGAAAAGCATCATGAATAGTAGAACGCCTTGAAGAAATATCACAACCTCTAAAATTATGATTGCAATTAATAACATTTTAAGCATTTCAAATAATATTTTACAAAATAATCTATAAATGTGCTAGTTTAATTTTTGCAAATTGTATTAATAGCATTGACTTTGTGTTATTAATTTGTAAAAAATTGTATTAAAATTATAGTAGCTTTGATTGAAACATAAAATGTAATCGGAACAGCCTTAGAAATAATGAATAACAATGTAAGATAAATGTAAGATATATGTAAAACAAAAAGAAGAGGGGAGCGTAGGCAAGCTGTGGGGTGTGTTATTTTGGCTTCTCCACAAATAATGCATTTAAATGCGAATAAATACCAATGATTCCTAATTCAGTGTTTTATAATTAGTGCAGAGTTGTTTTAGGTAAGCTGTAGAGGGTTGCATTGATTTGTTGCACTCCTACGGGAATTTTAAAAAGTGATGAGTAGTATGTCAAGTGGTAGCTGTGTTGTTGTGGCAGTTTTTGGAACAATGGCGAAGTTAGCATAGCCCTGGAAGCGGGTAGGAGGCAGCGAAATTCGTGCTGAGTAGTGCGGAGCCCTGGTAAGTGGTGTAAGCATTTTTGGAATAGTGTATGCTGCAAGGGGCGTTCGAAGGTATCGGGTTTGTTGCAGCAGGCCGACAGGAGAGAAAGAGGAGCCCCTTTCCATCGTGGGACTTGCTGTGGGAATGCGTGGTGTCCTATTTTGCATCAAGGAAACCAAACAAAATTCTAAAGTTACTCTGAAAATTAAATTTGCTGAAATTCTTAAAGTGGCGTCGGTTTTTGCACATTTCCGGAAGTAGTGCTTCGTGAGTATTTTGTTGTGGCGCCTATTTACTTACGTTTGTTGAATTACCTAAGCAACGCACTCTTACGTAATCACTAATGTAATTATTAATAAGAAGCCAAGTTGCTTTAAAAATTGTGAGCCCCATGTTTGTAAAGTTGTTCCCATCAGTTGAAAAATTTAATTTTGTAGCCCCATTCGATAAACAAGCCGTAGCTAAACGATAACTTTTAAAAAATCATGAAAAGGCACGATAATTATCTTAATAGCAATTGTAAAGGCCATAAATATACATTCAATCATATTTGCTAGGATGTAGAAACCCAACCTTTTGAGATGATAGAGTATTTTTTTAAATTAATAATAATATCAATAACATATACGCTGAAATACATAAACACACAGCAGGTTATAATCACAGCAGGTAATAAGATCCACTGCAGTAGATACTTCCTAATTATTTCACTACTTCTAACAAATCTGTTTAAATGTGGCTCTATCGACATACTTTAACTAACATCTTTTGTTGCAATGATAGAAAAATGAAGATCTTTCTGGAAAATGAGATAACTGAAACTGACTTCTGCTATTTAATTAAGTTGTCAAAGTAGATACTGTGTAGAAGTGCTGCAAATAAGATAGAGGCAAATGAGTAATATTCATAAGAACAAAAATCTAGGGACGGTTGACATCCTTCTCTGAAACAATTGCTGACAATTTCACCAATTCAATAGATATTTTTCACTTATTCATGCATGGCGGATGCTGCATAACTTTCATAAATATATCCGTTGTGTTGTATTGAGTAACTGGGACCAAAAGTTTCATTCATACGTAGGTTTTGAGTTGTTTTATTCTCTCAGTAAGCAATTGTGCTTCGGTTTTTGTGTTTCAACAAATTGTATTTCAATATATTTATCTATGCAGCTTTCATGTAATATTAATGCATACTACATCAGGGGAAATAACGTAGACAGTTGTTTTAATACTTTATCAACTATTCACCATGATTGTTTCTAGAGTTGACTCGAATGAATATTTCTGCCGTTACTACTTTGAGTGATGATTATTACACAATAGGAGAGAATGACGTATTAGAAACAAATTCTTTACTCAAAATCTTTTTAATTCGATGGCTATTGTAGGTATTGAATTCTGTGAAACAGTATTTTGAGTTGGATGAGAATAGCATATCTATTTTGAATGTAATTTAAGAGTGTAGTATTTTTTGTATCTTATATTCTGTCAAAAGAGGGTTGATTCTATAAAATTCCTTGTAACTTCATGAAATCTTCAATAACTTTGTATCTTATTGTATTGATTTATACGACGGAATTATTTTCATTAGTTGGAAATAAACGTCTATATCATCATTACCAGTTATAACTGATCATGTGTGATATTATTTTACTGATTCTACTTCGGTATCGTATTTGATATTACACAGAAGTGGATAGCGTATAATGGAACTCATATATTACAGAATAAACATAAAACTGCTTTCACACTACGGTATCTTCAGAATATGTATCTGTTTGTGCGTATATTTTTAGGAATTCTTTTTTTCGCACCACCTGTTTATACAGAGACATCGAAAAGAATTGAGACCACGTGCCTACGCAAATATAGGCATTCCACTTATCACTGTTGGTGACTTTAAAGTTCAATCTAATATCAGTGACGTACGTACCACATATTAAAGAATTATCATATTATAGAAAGTAGCGTCATAACCTAGAAAATTTGCAGAGCGTGAAAATTCAAAACTACACGACACGGACGTCGACTCTCATAAATGTCAAATTGGTGCTTGCATACATTATAATTTTATATTCACTAAATCTCAAATACGATTGATTAGGTGGTCACTAATTAAATTATTTTTTAATCGTTTCCCCTTATAGCTGTTTGGGAAGGAAAAATGTTAGTACTTTCAGCAGTACTTTTGCAATTAATTTTCTTGCGCCAGTATAAGGACGAGTAATAGTAGTTTGTTGTACCTAATCGAGGTTTCTATTCGACGCAGTCTATTTTTATACCTCCTGTCCTTCGAATCTAGTTTCGTTATTTTGCTCTTCTGCTTTCTGCAAGATTTTTATTTGAATACTCTTGATTTTCTTGTGTCATCTTTCTCCTCTTCAAATGTTGTTGTAACGTGATCATTAATGAAAAAATCCTCTAAGGACGTAACATCTTTTATGGTCATATTTCTCTGTCCACCCTTGGGTCTTATTTTTAAATGTTACCCCGGCAACTTCGATGATATCTTGTTCATATTCTTCACAATAGCTATATTTCTTTGGATTCTAATATTGTCTTATCTACCGGAATCTTTTCTCGGCTGAGTTTACGTTACTAGATATATAATTTAATTTTTTAGTTGCTATTTTGCTTTTATCTATTGCTTGCCAAATATTTCTTAAACTCTGACGAGTAAATTAACCCATACAAGCAACAATTGCATCATTTAACGAACGACAGCCGGAATTGTAATGTTTCTTGGTTGAGGTAGAAAAGAACTCAACATTTAGCCTACTTTCCTAAGGTATCCAGAGTATATATGTATTACTGTGAATATCTCTCTTATACTTTTATTATCACCCAATAATTAACGAAACTTTTATCAACTGGTTGTGACTGCACCAAAAATAAATACTGGGGAGCTTACTGAAAAAATGTTGAGCAAAGCTTCGTGAACCAAGATATCACAAGCACAACTTATTTACGTTACAACTTTATAATGGTTTAGCATGATATTCAACCAGTCAGACTTTGTATTTCAGGGATCATAAAAAATTTAATAAAATTGTTTGAATTTTCACAAACAACAATTTCGCAATATATTTTATAGGTACATAGGGGATTCAAAGAAAATATTAAGGGACTGAGTTCTTACGTTAATTATTTTAAACTTTGTATCTTGAAAAGTGTCACTAACAATTTTTTACAACAAGCACTTCACAATTCCGCGAGATAATTGAATGACATCAAGAAAACATGTTTCTCCTACCGTGTGCTACGCCATTACCGAGACGCACTCTACTGCTGGTAGATGTGAAACCTGTTTTCAGCCGGTGATTCAGACGTTTCTACGGTGTCCAGGGACCACCAAAACTCGCTTACAATTTGTCCTAGTTATTAGTTTTCGTTGCCTTTGCTTACCGCACACGCTCAAATCCTTGAAATGAAAATAGTAATGCTTGTCAGCTTGTTTAATTGGCACAGAACATTTTTGTTGTTTTAGTACTCTGGTACATGCAAGGTTTAATATTAATTATATTTAAATGTTACCACTAGTGACTTCGAGATTTTCTTAAAATCTCAAACCTTAAGCCGACATAGTTCTTCCGTTATTAATTTCGAAGTTAAATCTGCACAGTTTCTACGTTATTAGATTCGAAGTGACCAACATAGTTTTTACGCTATTAATTTTGAAGTAACGCTAAAATTTCCTGATTTTGTTTCTATACTCGAATTAAGCCCCGCCCAAAAACGTTCTTCAATTGTTTGCTAAACTGACTGATATTCCCTAAAAGTGGGTCACATTGGCCTAAATGGCAGTTATAAATTAAAGCAAAGCGGTCACGCCACATGGATTCAACAAAGAATCAATACTTCTACGCGGGAAATCATACACAAAAGACCGCAAAGCACATCAAAAAAGACGGGAGACCTCCAACTTAATTAACTCTTACGTTAATTGTCCAAGTAATCTTGAAATTTATGAACGTTTTAGCTGAGTCACTAAACGACGGAGCTGCCATCCACCTTTCGGGAAAATCCCTTGGATGGTTTAGACCGAAATACTACTGTTCGAAGTTGATTCGGTTGCAGCTATGCAAGGTACAATCTAGCAATCCCTCATCTCGCTTCTTATGGGTTTGTTTGTTTACAGGGGCACATCGACACCTTCAACATAGCTTTGTTTGTGTTGGCTGCTCTATACCGAAGCCGGACAACTCGGCGACGCCATCTCGGCGCCGCCACTTCGGCGCCGCCATTTCGGCGCGGGGCCAGCTCGGCGCAGGGCCAACTCGGCGCGGAGCCATCTCGGCGCCAGCCAACTCGGCGCTAGGCCATCTCGGTGCCGAATTTAAATTGGTAAACTATAGTGTGCACTACGTAAGAGAATTATTATAAACAAATTATCAATAAAGTGATCGCCAACAAGCTGGCATCAAAAGAAAAAAATATTTAGAATTTCTTGGAAAATCAAACACTGACGACCAGAGGTGGTTGCAAAGTGATTACAAAGGGGCCAAACAAAAGTTGTCACGTGACTTCCGTCATGAGTAAAATTTAAAATTTTTTTAAAATAATTACGAAAGATGCATTTACTAGTCAAGGTAGAGACACATTTTACGAAAAAAAGTTTTGTGGCTTTGAGATTGCTCAGTCAGCTAAAACTAACACACAATAAAAAAGTGAAATCTTGCTTAATTTCCGAAAAATAGCACTTTTTGCATTTATACAATTTCGAAAAACTCCATTTTCTAACTAAGTAAAATGCTTTTTATGTGACAAATATTTCTTTAATGTTTATTTCCCAAATCAAAGAATTTTATTTTTAACAAAGTTTTTTTATTATGAAATAAAAAACTTTGTAAAAAATATTTGTTTTTCCATAGCAGTCTTTATTAAAAGTAAAATTCTTTGATATGGGACCTAAACATAAAAGAAAATGTTAGAGATCAAAGTTGGCCAAGGATTTAGAAATTTGGTATAGCAGCCTAGATGATGATACTAAACAACTTTTCTTAATAATTTTTGGTCGTATTTGCTACATAAAAGGCACGCTACTCTACAGTAAAATAGGTTTTTTGGAAACTTCTAAGGCATACTTGATATTTCAAAACTGAAATTCTGTTAGAAATTCGACTTTAAACAAGCAGGGCTAAACCCCAAAAAATAGAAATTTAAATCGAGGATTTTTTACCTTTAAAAGAGTCGTTTCACCTATCCGGGGACACACTGTATATACTTGGTGATTTTTAAGTTGATTTTTTCCTTTAACCAGGATATAAAGCTAAAAAAATAAGCTTCTTTTCTCATTTTCCACTTTTCCGAAATATCAAAACTAAAAGAGGTACAGGGTGTTAAAGTTTCAAATCAAAAACTAAACTTTGGCGCAAAGGCAGCTCGACAATTTTATTTTTGTTTATCTCTGTTTCTTAATGTTATTGCTACAATAATGGCTTATGTTTATGAAAATAATGAAGGAGTGAATATGCTTACTATTTACTGGGAGTGTCCTCAAAATGCCGCTGCCGCATCGCTCTGATACGCGGAACGTGTGTGTAGAAGCGAATGCTGATAATTTTGAACATAATATTTAAGTTAGATTAAGTTTAGTTTAATTTTTGGTAAGTAATTTTAGTTCTCAATTTGAAACTTTTAACACCCTGTACCTCCGTTAGTTTTGATATTTCGCAAAAGTGGTAAATGAAAGAAAAGCTTACTTTAGCTTTATATCCTGGTAAAAGAAAAGAATCAACTTAAAAATCACCTTGTATACAGGGTGTCCGAAATGTACGTGTACAACGGAAGACCACAAGTTTCTTTGCCCAAAATATGATGATTTAAAATGATTAACTTTTTTAAATGTTTCAACCCCCTGTATAATCACTACAATTTTTTTTCTAAATAGTTACTTTAATTTATAAGCTATTTTCTGTCTTACAATATTCCAGTTGGGTGAACGGTTTAGTCACAAAAAAATATTTTCTATATCCCTACAAGCCTAGTGTTGAGTTACAATAAATTACTTACTGATTCAGGCTTGTAGAAAATATTTTTTTTGTGGCTAAACCGTTTACCCAACTAAAATTTTGTAAGAGAGGTTATAGCTTCTAAAATAAAGTAGCTATTCACAAAAAACATTGGTAGTGATTACACAGGTATTTAAAAATATATGGATGGATAATTTATTGTGACAATGTTTTTAAAAACCCTGTAATTTTCGAAATTAAGGTTTATTCCACAAAAGGCTATAGTTTACTGGTACAAACGCATGGCCAAAAAATGAATAAAATCTATCAAAGATTTTTCGACTTACTTGAAAAACTAATCATTTTTGAAGACCTCTAGCGGCTAAACTAAGTAACTTTGTATATAAGTAAGTTGAGTTAAATCATCATATTTTGGGCCAAGGAACTTGTGGTTTCTCGTTGTACACGTATTTTCCGAACTCCCTGTATACAGTGTGTCAACGGATAGATGAAACGACTCTTGTAAGGTAAAAAAATCTCGATTTAAATTTTCATTTTTTGGAGTTCAGTCCTGCTTGGTTAAAGGCGAATTTCTAACAGCATTTTAGTTTTGAAAAATCAAGTATGCCTTGGAAGTTTTAAAAAAAAACCTATTTTATTTGAAATCGGCATTAAAGTACCTCGAAATCGTCATTAAAATACGAGAAATCGGTATTAAAGTAATCCATTGTTTTACGACCTTTTTGTAGGTGGCGAGGCGACAGATAAACGTCAACCGACGTCAACATAACCTACAAAAGTTGGTTAAAATGTTGTAATTTCACAATTTCTTGATTTCAAATAAAACATAGTGTACACCTCGGCACTGAAGTTCCTTTTTATCCCTCATGTGGCTTATTTGCCAAAGTTAAACTTCAGGGCCTTGGTATGCAAACTACTACTACTGTAGAGTAGCTTGCCTTTTATGTAGCAAATACAACAAAACGTTATTAAGAAAAGTTGTTTAGGATCAACATCTAGGCTCCTATACCAAATTTCAAAATCGTCGGCCAACTTTGATCTCTCACAGTTTCTTATATGTTTAGGTCCCATATCAAAGAATTTTACTTTTAACAAAGAGGAAAAACAAATATTTTTAACGAAGTTTTTTATCTCATAATAAAAAAAACTTTGTCAAAAATAAAATTCTTTGATTTGGGAAATAAACATTAAAGAAATATTTGTCACATAAAAGGCACTTTATTTAGTTAGAAAATGGCGTTTTTCGAAATTGTGTAAATCCAAAAAGTGCTATTTTTCGGAAATTAAGCAAGATTTCCATGAGATTTTTAGTGTGTTAGTTTTAGCTGACTGAACAATCTCAAGGCCAGAAAACTTTTTTTTTTGTAACATGTGTCTACCTTGACTATTAAATACATGTTTCGTAATTATTTTTAAAAAATGTAATATTTTACTGATAACGGAAGTCACGTGAAAACTTTTGTTTGGCCCATTTGTAATCACTTTGCAACCACCTCTGGTCGTCAGTGTTTGTCTTTCCAAGAAATTCTAAATACTTTTTTTTCATTTGATGTCAAATTTTTGGCGATCACTATATTTATTATTTGTTTATAATAATTTTCTTACGTAGTTACTGTAGTTTGCGAATTTGAATTCGGCGCCGAGATGGCCTAGCGCCGAGTTGGCTGGCGCCGAGATGGCTCCGCGCCGAGTTGTCCCGGCGCCGAGATGGCCCCGCGCCGAGATGGCCCCGCGCCGAGATGGCGGCGCCGAGTTGTCCTAGACCCGCTCTATACAGCTATACCACTTCGGAAGTTGCTCGAAAACTAGTTCGGGACTGTCAACCAACTCTTCCGGATATGGAGGTGCTTTGCTCGTGCTTCAGCGGTTTCATGTAGACCCTCCACGTGTTTCACAAATTGTTTAGGCTACTAGACCAATATATGCGTAGCACTACACTATAGTTAATTCACACACTAATTGTTTATACTCGCACATAAATGTAACGACCGCATATAACACTTTCTATAACTAAGTTGCAAGTTTTTACCTTGTGAATTTCGTTTAAAATGCAAAATTTGTATATTTTTCTAATAGGAAAGCATTTTATTTTATATAGAAGTTTTTAACTTTGTGCTAGTTTTTAAATGATTTATTAATTGTTTTTATAAATGTCAATTTTATCAAAATTTTAATTTTACACTTTAAAGGCTATATTGCCAATTGTTCCCTATTTGCACATACAGTAATATATTATTGCCAAAAATGGAAAGTGGTTATAATAATAGAAAACATTATTCCGCTTACTGCAAAGAAAATCAAAGAAAACGTACACTATTATTTCTTACTCGATTTAAATTTGAAAGCAATCAATTCCAGAGCTAATCATCCTTTTCACTACTACGTCTCCCTCCAATAAATGAATTAATAGGCATCAAACTCCATCTTAGGGTCTCCTTTGGCGATTCCAGCAAAACCAAGATTTTCTCGAAGAGAAGCCAGTCATTAAAACCGTTGTCGTCAGCTTTTCCGTTGCCTTTCACGTCCAAAATCCATAAAACAGCTACCAAATTGAATTGTTATTTGTAATTACCTAATACTAATGTAGGAAGTTAATGTATTGGTTTTTGTTCAAAGTTAATTACCGATGAACTCAACTATAAGACAAGTAGTAAATAAATTGCAAAACACTCGTTAAAATTGCCACAAAATCAATTAATCTTACAGGTGATTATTAACATTTCAATGTTATTATTCTAACCACAGTTCAAGTTCGAGCCGAAAACAATTCTACAATAAAGAAATAACCTAATCTCAAATTAGGGTTACAATCAATCGCACTTTCGCGTTAATAGAAAATGGCAGAAGTCCTTCTTCATCATGTTTTTGATTTTATAAGCTACCAGACACAAAACACAACGCGGCCTCAGATTGGCCAAGTTTGCATTTATCAAAATTAATAATTGTTCTGGAGGCCTTGCGTAAACCCCTAATTGAACTTATATTTATTCTAACAACCATTAATTACAGCTAATGAACCAGGATTACTTAATAATGAAAACTGACCATTGTATGATAATCTTCTTAAAATTACTTACATTTTGAATATAAACAGTAAATAAAACTTGTCAAAATTACACATGTTTGCTCCTATATATTTAATTTGGAACTTTACAAAAAATTTTACTTAACTATAATTCTCTACACCCGCTACTCTTGCTATTTGTGCAATTTCACATGAATCCTAATATAATTTCGTATGGTAATCTTTCGTCAAAGATTTGACATTTAATCAAAACCCATTTTTACATTTTCTTATAACTAAATTCTTTTGTAGGGTGGAATGAACATTGAAATTGGGTTTCCTTCCCTCTACACTTATTGTACATCACAAGCTTACAAAATGTTTTACATGGCAAAATTGTACATTTTCTGAGGTATGAGCTCTACATTTTTACGAAAAATCGGACACAAAATTGCCAAAGAATGCAGAGCTAATGTATGGCAAGGAAAGACTAGCTTGCTTATTAACCAACTTCTTTTAGTAATTCAACCCATACCAATGTAGTTTGGGAAAATGCTGAATGATGATCGTAGTAAAATTGACAAGATCGGGTGTAAATTTATACAATTATTATTTTCCTTGGGTCAATATGGCAAAACCCCTACTAAAATTAATTAATAGTAACATCCTCTACTCACTAAGTACAAAACTTGCTAAATTATAGAATAAAGGCTCAAATTGGTTTGCATTTGATTCCCATGACATCACTTTTCGGTGAAATCTTCTGCATTATGAATTTCAGCTTGTTGGTATGCTAAGCTATTTGAAATCGAAATTACTTCGGTTGTGTTACTATAAAAATCATTGGCAGAACAAACCAAACTAGCCGGAAAAAAATAAATTCTGATAAGAGCAGCACTTTACATAATTGGAGAGCCCTATTAAGATATTATTCTTAAAAATGCGTTTACGCGGGCTTGAGATGAAAGCCAGAACGTAGCAAGGAGTGGTAAAAATTAATTCCTAAGAATTAACGCATGTAACAAAAGTTTTCAGAATTTTTTAAAGCTAGAGGAATATATACTGCTCCACAAATGAACTAGACCATTTGCATATATTGGTGCAATTTAAAAAAATATTTTCCAAAAGGGCAGTAATGGCATTTTTGGTAACCTGTCATGATTGTGTCACTATAAAAAGCATTTATTTTCATAATTTGGTTAAATAAAACTAAGTCCTATAATAAAATATTATCATTTTAAAATTTTTAATTTTGCCCAAATGTTGATAGCACATTGCATATAAAGTATGCCAAATCGTTGCCAAACATTTTTAAACGTTCCGAAGAGACTCAAAGAACTATTAATTAACCTTTTTTGTGATTCCTCTTATTTTTGTGAAATATAGTTTTTTACAATTTTATTTTTTGTCATTTTATGAATATGATTTTGTTAATTCTTCAGTTGATATTTGAAGATAGTGCAATTAAATATGCTCAATATAAGTATACTATAAAACAAAAGCTTTTATATATATATTTTATGACGTAATGTAATAAATACAATTTTTATGGGTGGTCCAGTTCATTTGTGGAGCAGTATATTTAAACGATGCATTATCAAGTCGCTATTAAAAATAGGTAATCTATTGATATCAGAATTTATGATAACAGTACCAAGGTAAAAACGTCAGTCCGGAGGTTAGGTTGGAATTTCCATGTTTCACACATGCCTGTGCATTCTTCCCGGGCCAACAAAAGGTTTTTTGGAAGGGATCGCCATTTCATATTTATGAGCTACGTTAGTGGGAGCTGGGTACATCCCACAAAGTCGCGATTTGCACCAATAGCTACATTCAAGGAACACTCACATCACACACAATTTCTTTACTTGAAGTAAGTTGCCCGACTGCGTTGCGGTTCGCGCGCTAAAATAGTCAAGTCTCCTGATCCCATCACCGAGTGCATGAAAACAATGAAGTCGCCGTTTTTCAACGAGACTTAACAAATTTCCTATCTATAGAATTTTAAATAATAAAAGATTATTTGAATCGAAAACAAATAGCAAATTTAGGGATAGTTACTGGCAGGCATACCTAAAGACGGATTTTCAATGTTTCAATAGGTATTTAAGAAGACGGCATTCATAGCGTACTTTATTTCCCAGATTTCATTGACCGTCCGGGATCGATTCGTATCGCCTCCTTCTTTTATCCAAACGTAACGGGCAATAACTTTGTGATCAAAGGGACGATCTGATTTAATTCAGGTATTGCTGCTATTTCAGACGCTTAGTTCCAGGCCAGTAGTTGTCTCAAGCTGTTGAAAAAGTACAAAGGCTAACTGTTTGAGATGCAATATGTTTTCTAAATTTATTCTTCGAATAGTTTTATCGGTTCTTTGATACGAACTATGAAATTCTAAGTGGAATAAAATAACTGAGTCGATCGATCGTAGTCCGCTATGTTTTAATAAACAAAAAGTTTCTTTGACGATTTAAAGTTAAATAAAACGTTAAGTTTTGCTCAATTAGGTGCCGTAACAATAAATACATATTCACTCTATTAACGAAAGATTATAATCAATTGAAAAACAGTTCTATAGCATAGATAGCTCATAAATGTCACCTCAATCACAGCCATTTCGAAGTTATATAACCTTAAATGCTAGTAACATCAGTCACCCTCCTGTCATCCTACAATTGCGACAAAGCTGCAAGATCACTAAATGTAGCTGCAGATGACAAAGGGTTTTGACGAACTAAAAAACAAGAAAGTGAGCTGACGTTGGAAGCGTAAGTAACGGTAATGGCAGTTCCGCGAAAGCCGACACAAATCTAGGGCGAACAAAATTTTTCCCCATTAAATTTTTAGAACTTCATAGGCGTATAGGGGAAAATGACAAGGGAAGAAAACTAAACAGGCACGTGTTTGGTTTTCGCTAAAATAAAAGTCAAGGGCAATTTTGCTGAATCTAAAGATAATAAATATTATTCTCATTTTGTTAATTTTGATATATAAATAGTAGATATTTCGCCTTCTCTGCTTTCTTTCATGTTTCCAATGTTTCATAAATTACTGCGAAGAATATATGAATGTTCTAACCAAATCATACGAACCTAGGGGATTTATGAGGTCGTCCGCTGCCATATTTACTTATAGATTGCAGCAAATGAAAAATGCAGGTGTATTTTTAAAGTAGAAAACCATGCGTTTCTACTAAATGTTGATTATCGGAACGTGATTTTCTGTTAATGCACATGCCTAAAGTGGTTAAAGCTAGTTAAAACGCGAGTGTAGCGAGTATTTGGAGTTTTTTAAAATAAATTACAAGAAAAATGGAGTTTTCCAAATTATTTATGCATGAAAAACAGCAGTATATAAATTATATATAATTTTGGAGTTTTGTTTAGTTTAAGTGTAGATGTCGTGAAGCTATTCAGGCTTTTCTCGTGAAACGTGGTTAGTACAGTAAACACAACCAGTAAACAACTGCAATTTGTTTGTATGTTTGTTATAGACAAGGTCTAACTATTCGGAGTACCAGGTACCTTAGACACAAACAGCTTGTTCATAGTATGGTTGAAACAACACCCATTGATATCGCTCTTCATCACATGCTGACTGAGTTAAATAAAAGAAAAGCCAAAATTGTCATGTTGTATCCAAGCACAGTTTGAAACGTCGCGCGTCGGTGCGCTACGGCGAACAAGCTCAGGTACTACCCTTAATGATCTTAACTATTTCAAATTCGTAAGTGAATGCTTTAAATGCCGACATTACCCTATCCCATGGCATCGATTTATGAAAGAGCCGCTAAAGCTTTAAAGGTTTCACGGGCAACATATATATATATATATATTATAACAAGGAAATGGAACATCTAACCATGAATATCATACAAATATGGTGGAGAAAGTTAGGTCCGTAAAAACCCAGAAAAATACTCCAACTCTTAATAATATTAGAGACACAATTTAAAAAATTTATCTGGCTAAAGAGCATCTAGTAACTGTAAAAACGTTGCGCTGTCGTTTAAAAGAAGAAATGGATGACGATTTTTTGTCTCTAGTTTAACTAAATGGTTGCACGAAAGAGGTTTTAAATGTGTGGTAGGAGCATTCGCATATTCCCTTAAAAATATTGTCATTTCTAAGAGGGCATATGAAAAATATACTACTTATATCATAATCCATCAAAAGTTATTTTCATTGATGAAACAGATTTTTAGCGAGAGCTCTAAAAGCATTATGTGGCAAGATTTTACCCTCGCACTTATGTAAAAAATGCTGGTGATGGATATAAACGTTGGCAATACCAACGATGACTCTTCATCCGACATCAGTAGTTTTAATGCAGAAGAATTATCAGAAGGAAAACTATTTTATAAAATTTCTTGTGTTCTTTTTTAAATTTTAATAGTGCATGCTGGTTGTTTGCCTTGCAGCAAGCTGTTGTGTTAGGAATTACATTTATAGATTTTATTCATGTAGATGTGGAAGATTATTACATCTTTCTAAATCGCTGTATCTTCTATTTCTAGTACAAGCGTATTAGATAATCCAGACAACCATGTCATCTAGTATCAGCTAATCAAAGGCATACTTGAGTAACTAAAAAGTTGTGATATTATAAATGATTCAACGGGTGTTACTTCAACTATACCTGAAAAATAAATAATTAGTGTTCTAAAACCTTGGTTGATTTGATAAATATGGATTGAAGGGAGTAAAGGAGACTGAAACTGAAGATCAAAGAGAAAAACAATTTGGCCTTCTTTTCGATTGCCAAAATGTCGTCAGTATTATGTATTCAATTTTAAAGTGTACAATAAATAAATTAAAAGATGTTACAGTTAAGCAAGTAACATTTTCAATATTTGAGTAATAACGCCCAGTCAAAGTTTAACGTTTCGAGAAGCTCTTACAAGGGCCTTGCAACAGCTCACGGACGTCGTAATCCCCCGAAAAATTACGACATGCGGGACTGCTCATTGTCTGGGAAGCCAAAGCAGCAGTACCTGGTAGAGATGGGCGCGTGAGTGATTTTTCGCTCACGTCACGCACGTTTCACGCTGGCTTTAAACAGTCACGTTCACGCACGTTCACGCTCACGTTCACTCACGTTCACGGCGTGACACGCCACTCACGACGTGACACGCAGCTTTTATTTAAATTCAGATAGAACAGAATGTTCAAATTTAAAACCAATGCAAAAACCATAAAGAGAACTAAAAATATGTTTTGCACCTGACATAATTTACTTGATATGTTGCAATCATAATAGTTGACATAAAAAGAAAAAAATGAAAATTTACTACAATAACTGATTTCTCGCAAATATATTTCTTGCAGCTGTCTTCAAAGACATTACTTTTAATACTAAAAGCTGTCATTGGAATTGACGTTTCCCTTATTGGTATGAGTACAGAAGGTATTATGTTGCTAGGCAACACTTTTAATTCGTAGGTTTGAAAGTACTTTTACGTACAAGGATCAACATTTTCAGCGTTAAGGCGAGTATACAAAACAAAACATTAGGGACTTTTCTAAAACTAGGTTCATCTACACATCTACACAATACATTTTTGGTTTAATAATAAAACGTAATTAACATTTTCAGCGTTAGCCGAGTATAAAAAACAAACCATTACTTTTATTAGAATAATAAGTTCATCTACACATCTAAACATTAAAATGATGAAATAATATGTAATCAACATTTTCAGCGTTAAGTCGAATTCTGTGCTCTTCTAAAATTCGCCCAGCTGTAGAAAATACTCTTTCGCTTGTAGCGGAACTTGCCGGTATGTTTAAAATTTCTCAAGTTTTTTTAACAGTGGCGTATTTACACTGTTTTCCCAAAATCCTAAAATGTCATCTACATTTCCGAATTTTAATTTAACATACTAATTTAGTTCTGTTCGACATCATCTTAATTACATGTGTCATCGTCAGAGATATTTCTAAGTGTAGAAAGATAAAAATCTGATGCTGATGTACCAGTTTTGAGTCGTTTGCTATGTATTTCATCATTATCATCTATAGTTTTATTTGCATTATAATCTTCTCTTTTATGTGAAGGTATGAACTTTAAGGATTTATAATTAGGGTCCAAAAATAAAGCCACATAATGTAACTTGTTTGGCACAATTTGTGATTTAATGAATTTAAAAGTTGCTGCACTCTGCAGTTTTTTATTCGTTGCTAAATATTTAACGTGAAATTAACGTGAAACGTGAATCACGCCTTGAAAATTTTCACTCACGTTCACTCACGTTCACGTCACGATTTTCAAATATTAGTTACGTTCACGACGTGACACGCCGTGACACGACGTGACATGACTGTTTTCACGTCACGCGCCCATCCCTAGTACCTGGTAAGGTGTCTAGAGATCTACCAAAGCTGCTAGAAGAGGCGCACGTCCATATCATTAGGGATGTTTTTAATAGAATAATTATTTACAATCGGCAATCTTCCTAATAGCTGTTTTTCTTCTATAATTGTACCCAAGAATCTGGTCCAACATGGGCGGCTGATAGAAATTCTTCAAAATGTAGGCTCTGAAAACTAAAAATCCGCATCATAGCCAACAAAGGAGACATATTTACATCGAAAACGAGCACTTTGATGGGTTCATGATCCAACAGCGAGAGAGCATAATATAAAACTCAACATTTCAAATCATGGTTATTAGTACAATTCCCACTCTGAATGGACAACTATGTGTGGATGTAAAGAGTAACAACATTTACTATAACGGTTCACTGACCAAAAATTAATTCTGAATGCCTAGAGAATTATTGAAGTAAGTCCAGTTTAGCACAGAATTGAAATATTCTATTTAATTGCAACTTAGACTGTATTTGGATGTATTAAATGCATTTGAAGTGAGATGCAAGAAGGATCATTTGAGGGATAAAGGATAGCATGAGTAATGCAGATTTTAGAAGGGTTGAGTTTGAAGTTTAAGCAAAAGAAAGATTTAAGATGGCTAATGTAATATAATTTAATTGATAGGTTTGAGCATATTTGAAGCCGAACCATATGTAAATTAAAAATGCAAAAAGATTGGTTATGTGCTTAATAAGTATGAGCGTAAAGTATTAATAAACGTACAAGGCCCGTTAAAGACAAGATAACTGAAGGGTAGAAAGAAATCGATGCAAGATAAGCTAAAAATCTGCAAAGAGCAGTGTGAAAAGATGACAACCGAGTGAGAAACATTCGTGACGTGTTAAATAAATAGAACACAAAGTGCCAATGCATTTAAACAAGAGTGTTCAAAGAGCATAGCAGTGATTAGTGTAATTTATGGGAAGAAACAGCAATTTTTTAGAACTTAAGAAAGCTTCTTATCAAATTTTATTCTAATAATGTAAAAATGTTCTCGAAACGTATTATCTTTTAACAAATCCCGATCGTGGTTACTAGGCTATGACTAGCTTTTGTTTAAAAATATAGCGAAAACGATTCTGTTATGTCAAGTTGTGGACAAGTTAGCTCCTGAAATTGATACAAATTTTAAAATGAAAAGTTGTTTGTGAAGTTTAATTTGTGTACCCAGTTATTTATCAAGTCGTTGTGCATATGTGAGAGAAATTTTAAAAGTAAACAGCTCATAAAATAATAAAATTGTGGAAAGGAAGTTTCGTCGTGGGTCCGACTCGCACCTGGCAAGTTCGGAGGTCGTCACGAGCACTTTACCAGCATCAACAGCTAGAGATTCCATGTCCTACGTCTAGAGGAGAGGTGTAACTGCACGTGCGGAGATTTGGTTCCTAAGAAGCCACTTCAGGCGATTTAGAGTGTCGGCGTCCTTTCAGCCGCTGCGGAAGCCAGGTTGTTGCCAAAAAGAGGTAGGCCTTTTGACAGGATTTAAGTTGCTGTAGCTCTGGGATACCAAGAATGCATCTTCTACGAGGAGTCCGGCTTGAGTCCAAGTGCCCAGCATAGCACAGCGTGGAGATAATGAGGTAGCGTCCCTTGGAGGCGTAAATTTGTAAGAAAGAACGCCACTTTACCGGACGTATAACAAAAGACGAGCGTGCTTCGATTTACGTCACAGCTAGAAACAAAACTCAATTCGTTGTTGCTAAGCGGAAGATTTGAATTGATTTACCTGTTGTTTTCTTGCAGTTTTGGCTTTAAAACTCATTTAATACGCTGTTAGCACCAACTGATCATTTTGCGTGTTTCGTAAATTTGTGAGGTTATATTGCAGTAAACTGAGTAGTGCAGATGCACTAGTATTTATGATTATTGAACCTACTCTGAATTAAAAATCCTACAGAGCTTTAAAATCATTCCAATTGGACCCACCCTGAGATAAGTTGATTTCATGTTCGCCGGAGTTAGTGCCATTCAAAATATTGCTAATAAATAAAATAAAGAACGGGGCAATTAACCATTTTAGTTGATAGTAATAATTTGTTGCATTTTCTTTTTAATTTCCCCAAAAGGTATTTAATTTACAGACAAGTTCCTATTAAATTTCTATTGCCTAGCATTGCATTACATATCGTGATGAAAAAGCTCGAAATGGTTTCAATTGCATGAAGAAAATAGCCTGCACTATGAATCTGAACCTCTAACTCAGATAAGGAACTCTGATATGTTACGTATTTTCTGTCCCCTTATATGGCGTAAAATCCTGCAAAAGTGAAAACTGATCAAACACGTTGCAACATTCCAGCTATATTGTTACCGGCGAAAGTTTAGAATTTCATGGCTGTATTATGTCACCAGTGAGACTGTTCTGCAATGTATCGGAAAAGTCGGAGAAATCATGAATTATATAGAAGAGCAGAAGAAAGTGCTACGACAAGTACCCATTACCTCAAGGTATCGTATGAGAATATCAGTTATGTAATTTGCAGAAATGCACTGAAAACATACGTGGATCTGTTTCGAGCTGCAACAAATAAAGTCAAATGTGCAATAATGGTCTCCAAGCTCCAGAGAGAATAAGGCACAGTAAAAATAAAAACCTGTACTCGACTAGGAACATTTAGAGGAAATATTTCCACTCTCACCTGCAATTAATCCACTTTTTTAAAACATGCCATCTTTTTTCCATTTTTATATGTCACTAAAATATGGTCTTATTTCGCAATGCAATAGCATTCACAAAAAGGTGTAAAAGCCTTACCTTGTTTTGGATGATGTTTACTAATGCGACATGAAACAGATCCATACGGCACGAAAGACCGTCATGCCTTAACAACATTACAGGTCGCTATAACAGCTATGTTATCCTCGATTCCGCAGAAATCTGTTTACTTCGTCCTTTAATAACGCAAGAGCCAATCCGCATCGGAATTTACCTTTTTTATTTCCCGTACAAAGACACCAAAATTCGAACTCGGCCGGAACAGGATCTATTAATGCCCCGCCATTTCCATAACCAGCACGCTTCATTTTATCAAATTCGCTAATGATAAAGTAGGAAAAAGCATGCTGCATTCAATAACCCGGTCGTTCGCAGCCTTTAACAATTTCCTCGCTAAAATATTAAACGGAGGAGTTCTAAGGGTTGCGTGCAGCAGGTGTACCAACTTTCCACGTCCGTTTCCCTGACCTAATGACATTTATTTCCCCACACGTTCGACGTTCTCACCTCATAAATATGCATTATCGACGAAACTAGACGAGACGAATTGTTAATGCACCCAATTTTTCTGCCGAACGACACACCGGCCCTTTGTTGATTACTTGGGCAGATTGAATTCCCATACCATTCACGCGGAATCTTATCCTGTCGATGCTTTCCTTGGAGCGCGAGGACGTGACCTTAATAGCAGACCTGCCTCACGAAACTGTATATTTTAGACATAACGGACGGAGACGTCGGCGAAACAATTTTAATAGCTGCGTTATCCGGGGTCGTCCGATGATTTGAAATATTTTAACCATTTATTGTTTAAGGTTGTGTTATTGACAATCAATGTATACTTAGATACTTAAATAAATGTATGAATATAAACCGACAGGAATTAGGAGTATACAAACGCTAGAGTACTCAGTTTTCAATAAGAAGAAAGGAAAAATTAAAACAGAAGAAATATAAAAGAAACGAAGAAAATTTAAGTATTAGATAAAAACACATCTAATGGGTTAACCCACGAAAGAAGAAGATTATTATTGTGAAATAATAATTAATAGCCATATAATAGAAAATCGATTAATTTTAGTACAGGAACTCGACCTGATTTAGTGCGCTCTTAAAGGGAAAATCTATGAAAGAAAACGGGAAACCATCTGAGAGAACACATTTTCCTAGAAAATGAAGTGTACAAAGTATATCGGATACGGCACACTAAGAAGAAGAATAAAAAGTAAAATATGATCTTCTACGAATCATGTCAAGGTGGCGCCAATTTCGAAAGAAGATAATAGTTCGTGTCATCTTGGTATTCAATAATCACCAAGCTACATAGATTTAAGTCAAACTGTATTTCTTACATTATAATAATTAGATTAAGACGAATTATCTATTTAAAACATACGAGTGTCGCGCGTGAAATAATGGGCGGAAAACATCTGATACAGTTGTTGAGTGCGATTATTAATAGAACCCCAGCAGGTTATGCGTGTGCTTAGAGACGCGGGGATACAGTCGCTCACTAATAAGCGAGGTGTCCAAAGATAAAGCACGTCGCGCGAAGCAATAAAGTGCGATTGAAAGTTTATATGTGGGCCTGCGTTAACAGCAGTCTACGCCTCTTGAGCCGAAATACAGCCTCGAGAGCTTACTACTACATTGGCGTCAACACCGAGATACCGATAATTCTTCAGCGTCGAAAGCCGCTTAGTCAACTTCAGAAGAATAGTTGGCCTTGTAAAACTACGAGATTATTTGGAGCAACTATAATCCAAGGTTAGTCCTATAAATAATTATAACAGTAAGATATGAAGGATTTGCAACACATTACACAATAACTTCACCGGGCAAATTACGCGCCCGAAAGCAAAGGGAACCGGCTGGGTCAGCACGTCAGAACAAGGTGCTTGCATCGTTCCGTGGAGATATCCTGTCAGCTGATTTCAAGCTACCAGAGTCAGGGCAGCATTAAGATTCAGCATTAAGCTCGTGGACTGTTCCTTGCTATTGTTAATAGTGCATATAACATTTACATATTACCATTGTGTATCTTCATGTCTGTAGGATCATTTTACAGAGTATATATATTTTCATGTAAACCGTTTGGTTTTCATTTCTAGCAGGATTTGCATGTACAATCTGTTAGCTTTTCACTTACCTTTAGGTCAGTGTTCTATATTTTTAACTCAACAATTGATCGCCATAAAGGTGCACTTGAGGCCCGTCTCTAGCAACAGTGAAGACGTCGCGAATTCTTTAATTAAGATCTTAAAAGGGAGCGCCAACAAGTTTGACTCAGGTACACTGATATAGGTCAAGAAACTTATAACGTCACTTTATATCTAACAATCCGATTATTGAACTCAACGTCTAAGATGAAAATGAAAGAGAGCAATACCTTTAGGTAGCTTTATTCTTACTTAAACGTTGTATTCCTTGATTTGACAATTATTCAATTAGGCACTACTATTTGCACGGTGTACCCCAATTAACTTAAACCAATATATTTAATGAGTATACACTGTTCTTATATGCGAAAGACCATCAGATTCTAGTTAAATCACTTATCTGTTTGTTGTTAGACTTGCAGACGCTTAATAAATTCAATGACTCCTAACAAATGTCAGCTTGTCAGCCCCAATCGCCGGCTGTTAGCTGTTGTACGTAGACCCCAAAACTTCCCGTAGGTTTTACGCCTAATACTTGTTGCTATAATATCGAATTTCAAGGTAGAATGAGGTAAATGCCAGAATAATTATACGTACCCTGATAACAGGCAATAAACTATGCAAACTTTTTCCGTGGTTCCTATATCGCTTCTATGCTCGAAACTACATTCATTGGAAAGTGATACTCGCTCCCAGAATTCCCTACCAGGACGGTCGGTCAGTATTATTCACCTACTATAACTGAAACCACGAGAAATTGCGAGATTATCACATTACTTTCCACGAAACCTTTTGCATGTTAAAATGCTGTCACTCGTTTTTCAAAACAAAATCCGTTATTTATTTTCTACCCTCTAGTAACAACCACTGCCACTCTGATATTAATTTTTATGTGCTTTCACCGCGTTATTCCCACTTGATCTTTTATTCCCTACTTATATACCGTAAACTACTAGTATTAGTGCCATATGCTTTTAGCACGTAACAAATCACAGAATTATAGGTGACCACGAGGAGGCCGGAACGAGCAATATTGACATTATCCTTAGCTGCACTAAGGTAAGAGCGGGTCTTGTGCTTCTACGATTGAGTTAACTAGCAAACAAAGGGCAATCTAAATTCACAGTAAAGTAAAGTATCGGACACTGGGAAAGGCTGCATTACAGAGTATATCATGGTGTAAATGGAATGTTTGCCGAATGACGGCAACTTTGAAACACGGTATGAAAATAAATATTGGCATCTCGCTTACTGGTCAATGTAGCTCAGTTTCACAAAAGCCATCTTAGGTATTTCTTAGGAAATTATTTTACAAGCCCACATATGGTAGTTTCTCTGCTCTCCCTTGCTACTGACATTACTTAAAAGGTAAAAATTAATTTTTCCAGTATGATATAAAGCTACAAAACTATTGTTTTAAATTCTTTACTGTATACTCCTTGGATTAATGCAGAAATAAGATATTATTTTAATTCAATGGTATTTCTCACAAGTGGGAGACTATATACCACAGGTGTTTTCGCCTGATGAATGTATTTACACGAATTCGATTTACGATTGGCTGCTAATTGGATTTTGACAGTTTTAGAGTAGTCTGCTTTTTCATTGCTAGTTATCCTTCTTGCAACAGATAGATTTCGTTTTCTATGCAAAACGTGAATCATACACAAATAAATTTTAAAATATTTGAATCTTTGCAATAATAACTGCCAGTAACTGACTCCAGAATGCCATATGCACATACATTTATTATTCCTAATATCCACTTTGTCAGCACATCTGGTGGGTATCTTCAACTATAGATAGCGATTTCGCCTCTTTGATCATATTAGCGGGTTCTCTATTAATTTGTCAGCGCATGCCTCACCTTTTGTGATCACTTGTTTTATGCTATAATGCCTTGCATTATTCTTTTAATAGAACTGTTTATGTCTGACGATGCGTACGAAGTGCTTTTACGTCTATTGACTACTGGACATACACCTTACTCGATAGCTCATACAAGTTACTGCTTATGTTATTATTAAATCAATTCAAATGTAACGTATAGTATATGCTACAATTTCGTCATAATCAAAACCAGTGATCTGTATGTATCGCCCTTAGGACTATAATTTCACTATTTCACACACTGTTGGTTTTATAAAAATAACGAGCAGGAGCAATTATGTGTAAAATTTCATTACATTTAATTTAAGTCATGAGTATCTTGTCATGTACTTATACCAAAACCTTGCTATCTCAAGTTTTTGCAAGAAGAGGCTTAAAAATCGTATAACTTGATCAGTCCAGTGTACGAAATTACCCTTAAATTTGCAAAATAATAATCACATAAACAGTCAATTTGGTTTTAGATATTCTTTTGCGTATAAATAATACTTTGGTATCATGGGAGGTAAATTGACTTTGCGTTCGAGAAGGTTGTTCGTACATAGAGGCCTACGTACGTGATAAACATTAGTCAAAGATCGACTCTCTTAAATAAAGCATTGTTTGAATAATCATCACGCAAACAAGAAAAAACTAGTCTAAACAAGAAAGATAAACTTTGCAATTTGCGTCTGATTACTCCTAGTTATTATGACGAAGAAAAATGTTACATTTCGACTAAAATATGGATGCATCCAATGAAAAACGTTAACAACCATTAATGAAAAGGTTCCTCCGATGTATTTGTTAACGATAGGCGAAACACTGTAGTGCCCATCTATTGGAAAGCAACAACTTGTAACAGACTAGTTCGTGTCACCTTGGTATTTAACAATTACCTTGCTTGATTCAAGCCAAACTGCAGTTCTTACGTTGTAATAATTAGGTTAAAACGTATTATGCATTTAATACTTGCAACCAGTGTTTCGCGAGTGAGGCTGTGCGCACAAACCAGCTGATACAGTCGTTGAGTGCGTCTATTAATAAAATCAAAGCAAGTTGTGCGCAAACGTAGAGGCGCGGGGACTCTCCTAGTCGTTTGCTAATAGACGTGCGATTGAGAGTTTCATACAGCCCTCCGAGAGCAGAGCAGCAAGCCGGACGCCGTTATTCTAGCTTCAAGGAAGCACCGATATTGTCAATGTATGGGACCATTTGGAGTAACTATAAAAACAAGTTTAGTTATTATAAATAAAACCCACGGTTGAAACCCGGTCCAGGAAACTGGAAAAATTAGAAGCGTACTTAGTAAATTACGCGTCAGTAGGAAGCGATGATATCACACTACTGAAATATTGCGTCAGCTGATTTCAAGTGGCCGGAGGCAGAGCCGCACTAAGTGAATTTGTGCGCGAATGTACGCCTTGTTCGCACGATATGTTTTTCCTTTTTTCTAGCATGATTGTCATGTATAATGTATGTCTTATATCTAGGAATATGAAATTTCCTTGGGGTTGCTGGCGTTCCTAGTTTTATTTTTGCTCTAATACCACTGCGACGGCCTATTTGCTAAGGATCTGGGTAAAAGGTTATGTAAAAATTTCATTCTTTGCTATAGAACTGCAGCCTTCACTCTACTTTCTCTTGTAGTCTTTGGACATCTATAGTACTACTATCTCTAAAATAGCTTTCCAATTTGGAGTATTAAACACAATGATCAAATCTATGAATGTCACGTTAACCATTAAATCCCATAAATTGCAATATCTGGAAAACATTGCAATAAATACCTTAGGGTGGATAATTGTTGCTTAATTACTTTCCTTACTTATCTATTTTTTCCAAAGGGTAATTTACAGAGCCAGGGTTTTATTCGTACTCAGGTACATAGACTAAGAACCCATTAAAAAAGCATCTGTTGTTCTGTATATTACAAGGGTAGCTTAAAATTACGTATATAATTGCAGAACTCGCTCTAGCAAGGGCTGCAACCCACAATAATTGGAATATATTGGGTAACCCTTGGTAAGGGCTGCACGCTGCAGTTCGGATATTGGCTCTGCATTTCGGAAAAGGTGATTCTGGAATTAAACATGACAGCATCTAATGGCTGCGTTGTTTATGTTATGAGTCAGGCTAATATTGCTAAATTTCGACAAACAACCCTGGTTGAGGGTCTGCTCGGGAATTAGTGAGATAGAACTGGTGCCAGACGATCTCTGGGGGCACTTATGAAGGCCCCCGAAGTGCCGCGATATGCTTAACTTTTACCTTGTAAAAGTCTGAGCGCCAGCAGAGCGCTTCCTCGATCGTAACTTTATAGCGGCATACAAATTCTAAGCCATTTTTGCAGTAAATTGTCTGCAACAATAAACACAAGCTGTTACAACTAATAATGCAGGTCGAAATTCGCAGAAAATGAAGTGTAATCGAGGTAGAATACCATGGTTATGGTATATACGGGAATGGTAAGAGCTACAACTTTCCGTAGAAATATTTTAAGCTACCATTTTTAAAAATAAAGCAGACAGTATGATCGCTAATTTCAGTAATTGACATATTAGCGGCAGTACCAGTACCAACTACTTTGGTTCTTCTGAGTAACAGAATTTTATCCATTTTTAGAATCAAAACCATAGGAATTGAGTCTGACAATCTAATAGTTCTTGCTAGTCTGCCAAAACAATGTTGCTCTAGTCATAAGTGAATCTTACTCTAGTCATGCAATTTGTCTGAAAGCCGAGTGTTGCTTAAAAACACTGAAATTATTTCGTTGATTATATGATTAGTTCGGTATGGAGGGAATTTCACCTTTTTCACTTCGATGATGTATTATCTAGATGAAGGGTTCCAACAGTAGAGTTTATGTTTAAACGAAAGCTTATTCATAAGCAATACATTCTTGATGTTTCCTATATGTAACTCTATTGTAATTATCCCACACGAGCTTTGTGCTGCAGCAGATACAAGCTGTACTAGAAAGGACATTTTCCATGAATAGGAGTGGAAAAGCACTGAGTGGCTACCCAGAAACAAAAAACTTCTATGAAAAATAGCATTACGTTGGAAAAGTGTAAAATATATACCTGTATAATTATACTTCCATACATAATTTCACAACAGTTGAGAACAAATTAGAAGCCACAGTGGAGGTGAAGGTAAATCAACCGAAACCTCGTTCAGGAAAACAAATCCTCACAAGTACGATTACTAGCACTCTCAAATTCAGTCATATCGGCGTGACAGTGTCTTTACAAGAAAAGTGAATGGTCTAGGTCTAGACCACTTGTTAAACACAAAACAGGTTCCCATATCATTGTTCAAGGTGTCAAATGCATAATAACACCTTTTCAATGAGCATCAAAATTCACGAGTGATATCCGACAGCTGTCTAACGAAGGTCTGCAAACCATAGTAAATATTTATAAATTGGCGCACTTTATTATACATGTAGCGATTGAAAGGTTAAATTAACAAAAAGTCATACTAAAATGTTGGCAGTAATCATCAAATTGTTCTAAATAGTAGACTTCTGGTTTGAGGGGTCAGCTGATACCGTATTCATTACAGGAATGGGGTTTACCTTTCAACTATTGTTATATATTACTTCCATATTTGCATTCCAAAATAATAATTTAACTGCCTTAGACAGCGGAACAGTGACATAAATTACGTTTATGTTCGACTGCATTATAAAGACATAAATTATGAAACTGTTTCGAGTCCATAAAGCGGCACTTTATTGTACTAGTACGATAATAATACAATAAATTGCACTGAACTGTCACTGTCAAGTGAATGTTACAATAAATGTACACATAACGTAATATTTTTGAACAAATTTGGACATTAACAAGAAACAGTGTTTATAAATGAAGAAGCAGCGATTAATCATAATGGTAATGAATATTATTTATAATATATTTTCGTAAACACTCGAAGTGATTTTCTTTCTCACAGAAAGACGTCAAATTGATAAACTCGATTTACATAATCTAAGTTTGTTGATTTGTCCTTTGTATTGACCTCACTCGCAGAACTCGTTCTGCAATAAAATAGACCTGTCCAGTAAAGTCCTACATTATTTACTTGTTATAGAAATAGCTATTATCGTCCTATGCGTACAGTTATTTTGCTTAAAAGTAAAAGTGCTCATGACTACCAATTATTTACAATCTTACAGGGTCGTGGTCAACACAAGACAATCTGCAAGAGGCACAATTATTAATAACTAATAATAAAATAGTAAAATCCACGTGCTAGGTTCAGTTGCTGTTATAGCCTTGTAACTAGGGCGAGAAAGACAGAACCCTTAAACGCGATTACCCCCTTGTTTAATCTCACAGTAAAGCCTTATTCTACGAGACAAATTTGGTAGAACTACATCTCTACTTTTAATCGCGAGGATAATATAAGGCGGTCGCGAGCGGTATAAATCCTGTTCCTGCAGGAGCGGGACGTTTGTGTTACGCATATTTACGCAGGAGACAAATTCCTGCTCGAGTTTAATATAACTCGGGGAGTAAATAAATAGAGCGTAGACAAAGGAGTAGTGTGTTCTGTAGAACAACGTGTCGAGGATTCATTCTGATTTATTTAAGATCGTATAGGACGTCGTGAAACATGATTTATGTAGCTCCGCGTTGCAGCCGAACAAAAACATTATATTGCAGACTTGAATAATTCGAGGGTGCCCCGAAGACAATGCTTATCAGCTCTACTCCGGGGATCATACAATTAAGAATTGGGGGATAAATACAGCGGTTACGGCCCAGCGCATCCTTGAGGAGCCAACAAAAGCGATTCCAAATTTTAAAGTCGAAAGTGGCCGAACATAAAGCAACCGTAAACGCTCGCATTGTGTTGATAAAATTTAATAATCAAGCTCAAATATTTCTGTCTAAATTAGGCATTGCTTCGGGAGCCTTCTAAGAGTGCTCGTACAAAAATTAATAACATCCCCGAAACGTAATTATGCTATTCCCTTATTTTGCGGCTTCTGAATAGGCTTTTATCAAATAAAAGTCCGGCCATTACAAAGAGCCCAAGTTCTTTTAAAGTCCGCACTCTTTCCACAGCGCCGCAGACAAGGGCCTCGAAACAGCCAGTTCCTGTTCTAATTAATTTTTGCTTGATGATTATTAATTAGGTGATGGAAAGTACGGATCAGTAATTAAACGGCTTAATTGATATGCATCTATGGACACTTAATTCTGGGTGCTTTTCTCGCTTTCCACTCAACCACGCGATGAGGAGCTTAGCGAAAAGTGCTCTTTGGATGGTTAAGAATTTTAATAACGGGGATCATTACTCATTAAAAAATGACACCAATTAGGGACGGATTCGAATCCTAAATGCAATTAAAGCTTCATTAGAACGGTTAATGGCCTTATTTCAATCCTGGCTTTTATACTTTTGGTGGCAGATATTTTATCTCCCGGCCTTCAAACTTAAGGCCACTGCTAAGACTATAATCCACGTAATGTTGGTTCATCGCAATTCCTTCTTTCTTATATCTGAATAAAACTTATACACATATCTGTAATATTGATCTATGTGATCTATCTGGAATGGCAAAGCAGCCATTCTAAAAAAACACAATTGTGAACAATTTTTACAAAATTTATGAAGCAGTTACAGCGAAATAAGATGTTTTTGAAAATGTTCTTGAAAAACCGCGAAATGCTGTGAACAAGCGTTATCTACGAATTAAACAAATTTACTAGCAGCATCCGAAGTAAATTTAAGCAAAATTATTCAAAATTGGAACCGGAAAATCGCTCTACACTGAAGCTACATCCGCAAAATTGTCAAAAGTAAAGGAATGCCAATATGGGATCCCAAAATGTACCCAAAATGGTATAGACAACCTAATATACACTACGACGAAAAAATGTCCGGACGTTCAGTGAACGAATATTGAAGAAAATATATTAACACCGTTACATAGTTCATTTTAAGTTAGTTTCATGGTTGTTGAATGTGTGTTGTGTTTGGATATGGGGAAGCGTAATATAGGTCGCATACGACTCAATCTCTTCGTTATACTGTCTTTGCGGTGTGAATGGTTCTTAACACCGAAAGGTAAAGAATGCGAAAGGTAATGAAATAATCAAGGAATAATTTTATTTAATAGGTATTGCAAGTACATTAGGGTGGTTCTAATTTTGCAACTTCGGAATTTTGTTAATCGTACTCCCTAAAGTTGTTCCAATGCCAAAAAAAAACGAATCCATAAAAATTTTGAGCCCAAGCGAAAAATATTAACACGTGCCACCGAGCCTCGGAGGTTTCCGAATTGCAGATTTTAATCGAATTCTCTTGTTATCAATTAATATCTGACGAACCGAAAGTGCTATCGAAATTTTGATAATCACATAAATAAAAGGAAATTAAATTTTCTACAATTTAAGTTATATGCAATTTCTTCGCAAACCTACTGGATGTTAAAATAAAGCGTAAAGTATAAGAAAAACGTAATAATTCGAGATTTTTTTTAAATTTTTAATTTGAAAACGCAGAAGTATTACAATTTTCAAGTAAATTGCAATCCTTTATTCAACTTTAAGCTAATTTTGATAATACAAGTAAATAGATCTTATGATATATAAATGTTTGGAATTCAGTAATAAATTTTTTTTTCCTCTTTTAAGCATATTGAAATATTTTTAGAATCAGTTATTTAAAAAAAAACAGACTCGAACTGTCGAACACAGTCGCTAGCATGTCATTGGTTTTTCGGACCATTCAACCAGAAAAAGAGGTACGTAAAACAAATGACATGCTAGCGACGCCACTGGTTTACTGACATCTGGAACCCTTGTTCTGTTACTCTAGTTGAAACCATTTCGAAAAGTGAACGGTATTACTTGTTTTGCGTATTTAAATATTTTAAACTAGCGTCGTGCGTATTTTAAAATTATAAAGCATAAAATGGCCTCAACGTCAAAGGTTCTTCGTGAAAAAGACTAAATATTTTTAATAGGAAATGATACACATCAAATTATTGCTAGGTAGTTGCCCTCAAACAAACAAGTTTCAAAAGTGCTTTTTTTTAATATGCGTGTAGTTAAATTGAATTTACGTGAAAGTACAAAATTAATTACTAAAGAAGTAGTTGTGTTTTAGTAAAAAAACACGGTTACCAGCTAAAAAAATATTATTTTGTACAAAAGCTGGAATCATTATAATCTGAATAAAGGAGTCTGCAAAAACGAGGAAATAAAAAAACTGACTCAAAAAAGGAAATAACAACAATCAGTTGAAAAATTTGACGACCTGTTCGATATCGCACATGCGAACGCTCTAGAATTAATAGATGTAGAAGAAGATAGACAGTTTCTGCTTCTTCAAAGGCAAAAAGGGTGACCAGGTAGTATGCTTGGTGTTGATATCAGGTTACAACAACAAGTGAAGAGAACTGAATAGCGACTGGAAACGGAAGATACAAGGAGAAAACAAACTTACGAAGAGATGGAAAATTTAAGTAAGTATATAAATTATTATTGTTTACTTCAGGTTACAAATGATATTGCGGAAAGGATTATTAAACTGATCGAAGAATATAATAGCTTAATTACCAAAAAAGAGGACCAAAAGCAGTACTTGCTACAAGTTGTTATTGATTATCGATGTCAATATCCGGATTCTAGTAATGCTTCTTTAGCAACAAAAAAGTAACGATTGTGATATGTATTTCCTTATTTTACATTTAGGTAACTTGCCAGATATGTTTTATTCTTGAGTTTGTAAATATAATTCCTTAAATTGATCTAACTTCAGTAATTATTTAACATTGTTCGTTTTATTTCATTTGTAAATAAATATATTTGCTTAAGTATATTATATTTTTAATTATTAATATAACATAGTAATTTATTATACAAGACGATAAAGTTAAATCGTGAATCGTGTAACGTCGAGACGAAGTCCAGACGTTAGTGATTGAAGCGTGAATAGTAATAACTTGATGGTCGTGTATAATACAATTTTTTTATAGCAAGAACTTGAACAATTTCAAAAGAAAATAAGAAAAGTCAATTACATTTTAAAATCTCAGTAGCTAGATTGGGTTGCTAGGATAATACGAAGCTGTAATATTTAATATAAATAAAAGTTAGCAAATTAAATTACTTTATCTACCCTTGATGTTAAAGTGCTACTTTATCTACCCTTGCTGTTAAAGTAACACCTGACCTTTTGTTTTGAGTCGATTAAAGCACCCTTTAACATTTGCTATAGAAAAAAAGCGTTTTTTCAAGAATTTTTACCTTTTTCTAGTTCTTAACGCATATTTTTTTAAATTCCAACACTTTACAAAGAAATTGCATATAACTAAATTCGCAACAAATTAAATTTCCTTTTATTTATGTCATGATCAAAATTTCGATACGACTTACTGTTCGCGAGATATTAATTGATAATAAGTGAATTAAGTTAAAATTGCAATTTGGAAACTTATTGAGCTCGGTGGCACGTGTTAATATTGTTCGATTGGGCTCAAATTTTCTATAGGTTTGTTTTTTCGGCATTAGAACGACTTTAGGGGGTGCGACCAAAAAAATTCGAAAACTTTTTTTCCACTAAATATAACGTAGAACCACCCTAAAGTACATACATATACATTAAATTAATTTCCAATTACCGAGGGTGTAGTACAGGAGAATAAGTCCTAACCATATGCACTGTCCCCTGATATCTGGAACTTTTAAAGTACTTTAAGTACATTATGCTGAATAAACGAAAATACAGGCAGCCATGTAGGGGCGCATGCTACAAAATTTTAATTCTCTCGAGTATTGTCCAACATGATCCAGAAGATATTTAATCTAGTAAGAAGATAAAGCTCCATTCTTATTTTAGAAATAATAATTCTAAAGTACCCTTTAAATCATCAACAATACGCAAATTATTAATTTTGTACGAAAGACCTAAAAGGCAAGAAAGAAAAATAAATACTAGAAAAAAAGAACGCGAAAGAAAAGTACAAATAGAAGAGCACGGTTGGGGTCTACAAGGTTTTACTTTATATAATTACTTCAATCACTCTATGAAGACGTGCATGGTTTCTGATGGTTAGCAGTCCCATAAACGTGTTTATCTACTTTGCGTTCGCACTGAGGCTATTACGATACTCGTTTGCGTATCGTAATAGACAAAAAGCAATGCTATGATACAAATACTAAAAAAAATATTTTTTTGCTTAAAAAATTGGCAAAGTAATTATAATTATAATTATAATAATTAGTCCCAATTTGAAGTTGAAAAGGTATAGATGAAATTTTCAGTTATTGAATTAGAAAATCTGGCTTTAAGAAAATTGGCGTGAAAAGAAAATACAAAACGCATCTGTTAGGGAAAGAAATATTACAAGGTAACTGAAACACTGTGAAAGCAGTATTATTGTACTATCTTTTAAGTACAATATTTGTGTGGACTAATACAATCGTATCTTTAAGTACAATATTTGTGTGGACTAATACAATCGTTTTAGTCGAAGAAGCTTCAGGAAGCTCCATTGTTCCTGATGAACGAAGCAAAAGAATCTGTATAGCAAAACAAAACCTAAGAGAGCTGATGCTGCAGAAATATTTATTACCAGTTGTACTATTTAAGAAAAAAAATTGAACAAACAATATTTAGCACCTACACTAAACACGACTAGTGAATATAGCTTGTATAAAGATAAAAATGTTTTTCAAAACGAGTAATCACGAATATAAAAAAGATTTCAACTTTCTTTCTTTCCTTCTATGTTCCCATTTTGGACAGTTGCAAAACCAGCTAAAATACTGGCATGTGTAATATATTTTATGAAAAACTTTGCTAATAATAATTATGAACAGTGATGAGAGTGATCGTCAAAATCGTAATATTAAAATTTCATTACTTTGTAAATACCTTATACAAATGGCTGTGAAAACAGTTTTATGCTAGAGTTTCCAAGTAATTTTACACGATTGTCACTGTAATGGCATATTCGGGGGCCGATCATCTACAGTGGATTCTTTAAAAAAAGCTTGAATCCAATATAATTATAATGGGCGCCAATGAGTTTTTAATACGGAAAATATACTCAAGATAGAGATGAAAACTCATAACCTTTGATATCGAAATAATCTGAAATCAACCCACCTACGAGCAAGTTAAAAATAAGTTTTCAGTAACTAAGAGCATGCATTCTATAATAAAATATGAATAATAATCAGTAGTAAATAGTACAAGTAATAATAAAACAGTAAAGATATAGTCTACACATTACCCTTTTTCTGTGACGTCAGAAATAACAAAACATAGTGTTTAAAACGTATGTCTTATATTGCATTGAAATTCAAAAAGATCATTTAGATCGCAGGTAGTAGACTTTAGAAAGCATTTGACATATACCTAATCTTTAATGCAAGGGATGCTCTAGAGACCCTGTATATAGTTTACTAAGAGTTGGGCAAACAGCCTGATTTGACATAGGTACATTTTTTATCTAAATTAGATATTTGATATATGTCGAACAAAGAGGTTATGGGAACCAACCTTGCTAACTTGCGTTTGATGGGAGAGTATTGATCATTCTTAAGATCTCTAGAACCGACTATTAGGAATATACGGCCAGTTTAGTTAAGCTTTAGATTAGCATGTGTGAAACTATGGGTCGTAACATGTTACAAAATATGTAAAAACGCCACTTTTATCACACATGCCTTGCAAAAAGTGATCCAAACCAATCAAAATGTATCCCGTTGTTTGCCCAACTCTTAGTAACCTATATACAGGGACTCTAGGATGCTCTAAATAGCAGATTATTACAAACCAAGGCATTCTCGATTTATGTAATCCGACGTTTCTCCTCTTCGAAGAAGTCCCTAACGCTTAAAATAGGATTTTAGGCTAGCTCGCTTGCTTGTTATTGCGCGCTATTTTACTTTCATTTTGACAAATGTCACACTGACAGTATTATAAAATAAGCCATACTTAAAGCGGACCTGACCAAAAACTGCAGATTTTTAGTTTCGTCCAGTTCCTTTAGTTAAATAAAGAGAGAAAATTGTTACGTCACAGCAAAAGGGCAATGTGTAGAACTTAATACCCAAGTAGTAACTTAAGCAGATCCTTAGGACGATAAAATAGGGCACTAATACTTCAACATTGCTTCAATTGTAAAATTATCAAATACGTACTGCTTCAAAGTCGACAAAAATTATAAAAATGCATTCAATACAACATACTAATTCTACGTACTTAAACAAATACATACGAGATAACAAATAAATGGCAACTGGCGTTAAAATAACCTATCAAAACTTGCGGGGGCTAAACGGCCCTTATAAGGTATGTTACTGCTTGGTAACTTGATTCAGAAGCTCTACGTACGTAGCCAGCATACAGCGAGGCTTCCATGCTAGAACGCAAGGCACAGGTTGATGGTATTTTTAACTAGCAGCCATCAAACTTAGCGCGACGACAAAAAAATTCCAGAATTTACCTCGGGTAACTAGTCGCAAAACATCTACAGCAGCTCGGTGCCCAGAACGATTACAATACGATATATTTCGCAACAGACAAACCAACCGGACCCTTCGGATTTATTCACATGTGCTATCGTAAGAACCGTCACCAAAGTAAAATAACCTGCCTGATCGACAATTAGACCTTACCCCTCTGATAAACCCAGGGCTAGGGATGGGCGCGTGACGTGAAAACAGTCGTGTCACGTCGTGTCACGACGTGTCACGTCGTGAACGTGACTAATATTTGAAAATCGTGACGTGAACGTGAGTGAACGTGACTGAAAATTGCCAAGGCGTGATTCACGTTTCACGTTAATTTCACGTTAAATATTTAGTAACGAATAAAAAACTGCAGGGTGCTCCGGGTGCACGTTTTATTTTTAAACCAATTTATTGTGTAGATAAACTTATTATTCTAATAAAAGTTATGTTTTGTTTTGTATACTCGGCTTAACGCTGAAAATGTTAATTGCGTTTTAATATTAAACCAAACATGTGTTGTGTAGATGAACCTATTTTTATAAAAGTAATGTTTTGTTTTGTATACTCGACTTAACATTGAAAATGTTGATTACGTTTTATTTTTAAACCAATTTATTGTGTACATGTGTAAATGAACTTATTATTCTAATAAAAGTAATGTTTTGTTTTGCATATTCGCCTTAACGCTGAAAATGTTGATCCTTTTACGTAAAGGTACTTTTAAACCTGCAAATTAAAAGTGTTGCCTAGCGACATATACCTTCTGTACTCATACCAATAAAAGAAACGTCAATTCCAATGACAGCTTTTGGTATTAAAAGTAATGTCTTTGAAGACTAATGTCTTTGAAGACAGCTGCAAGAAATGTATTTGCGAGAAATCAGTATTTATCCCTTGTAAGTTATTGTAGTAATTTTTTTTTGTCAACTATTCTGATAGCAACATATTACGTAAATGATGTCACGTGAAAAACATATTTTTTAGGCGATCATTACAAAAATGGCTATTCTATGGCCCCTTTTGCCACCGTAAAGTTTTACTTTTTTGTACACATCTGTCAAATGTTACTTTTTTTTGTACACATCTGTCAAACTCTACTTTTTTGGAACTGATCTGTCAGAAACTACTTCATGAACGCTTTTTACCTACCTACATAGACAGGGTCGCAACACTTGCAGCTTCCAGAATTTCACCGGGGGTGTCTGAGCTATCGCTATCACCCATTTTAAAAGGCTCAAAACACACGCGATAAAGCTTAATATTAAATTTGACAGGAGATGCTTTTATTTTGAGTTGTCTAAATGCTTTTGTTTTTAGTTCTCTATGGTAACTATATTTTTCAAGAAAATGTTCAGAAAAAAAATAATTTTGTGACCAAATGTTTGAATTCTTTTGTGATGATCGCCTAAAAAATGTTGTGTGCACCTCGGCCAAAAGTGCTTTTATGGCCTCATCTGAATTGCAGCCTCGGCTAACGCCTCGGCCGCAAACAACAGATTCGGCCAAAAAGGATCACTTTTATGGCCTTGATACACAATGTACTATTAGTTCTGTTTAGGATTTTTTTCATTGGTTTTAAATTTGAACATTCTGTTCTATCTGAATTTAAATTTTGAAATAAAAGCTGCGTGTCACGTCGTGAGTGGCGTGTCACGCCGTGAACGTGAGTGAACGTGAGCGTGAACGTGCGTGAACGTGAGTGTTTAAAGCAAGCGTGAAACGTGCGTGACGTGAGTGAAAACTCACTCACGCGCCCATCTCTACCCAGGGCTAAAAGACATGCAGATTTTGGATTCGACGCAACAGATATGCCGCCACTTCACACTAAAAGTTTTAAAGCATAACAACCTCATGGAATTACTACCTTACATACCACTAATTTTATAGAACCCATGAGAGTTTATGACTACCGAATTTTAAAAATTGAAAAGAAAGTGGAGAATCTAATTAGTTGAATTTTGAGCCAATCATCATCGCTTGAATTTAGGACCTTCTACCGTACTGAGAATATAGCGACTCACGATTTTTGAATTAGTACGGGCTAACTTGGTTTTCAATTAGAGCTATTTTCCCGTATTTGATTTTGAAAATTGTTGAGTTTGAAATTGACTTTCGATCCTACAAGGTGCATTTTTCGGGTCTCCTTTTAGATATGACTACGAAACCATGGTGCAGATTTGGTTGTGTTTGTTTGGTGGACTGATGCATCCTTCTGCTTGATTCAGGATTTCGTGATAATTGGAGGTACACTGTCTTTCCATCCTAACGACTACCGTTGCCCATTAGAACCGCTTATACAATATTTTAGGCGGTGCGAGCGTCACATAAACCTAACTTTAATAAAGTTAAAATCCAGACCACCCGTGCCAGAAGTCGAACTCTCACTCGCTCCGGCTCGAGCCCTCTGTGTTTTCTCTTTGACCTCGGGTGCAGTGTAGATCGCTACTCGCCAACCGAGGTAAACACCTATTCGCCGTTCACGTTCAACGGTGTGCGATGTATCTTTATCTAAGGCTGTAGCTGCATCATATGATACATCCCACTCTTATAATATCAATTATTACCTTTTAAATTATCAGCAAACCAGTTTCCTATTGACAGCATCTTATGCTTGCCTTAATTTGAATAATATTTTAGATATAAAATTGGAACTGTTTACTGCAAGTATATTGAATTAAATATTAAATTTTACTCTTCATTACAACATATGCTAGTTGAAGCAAGCCTACTCCTTTTAAAAAGAGAGTTGTTGAAAATTACACCTTAATATTCATTTTGGAGCGGTAGCGATCTCATTACAATTTCGCTGTGCCTATTCGAGCCATCAGTAGCGCATTGGAACTCCTCAGAAGTAGTTTCCGACCTTAAAAACATGTTAAAACGATTCGGGGAAATACGAAATAGCTTTTTAATCGCCTGCTTCGACGCACTTGTATCGATAATCTTTCGTTTCCATTTAAATCCCGAGAACTCCACGTCCGACCGACTCGCACTGTTTCGGGCGCGACAAAAAACGGATGCAAATGAAGTACCCTGAAGAGAATATCAAATTGCAATCAGCAGGCTTTGCAGGTTGCCACTGTAGGAAGTTGTTTTTCCGGAAAACTAATCAACAAAATAAAGAAGAATATAAAACCTCGCATCTAACCCTTTTAAGGATTCTGATAAACGATAAAATGGAAATTCCCTCGGAAAATTGATGAAGGAAACCGAATGTTCCGATAGTTTATTCGGGAATGTCTCGTATAAAATGATGAAAAAAGCTGCTCCGGCATTATCTCTCTAAATTATGGCGATATTAAGTTTTATTTGTCTTACATCGAATGAGATGTTTGAGGAAGGACGTGGCAAAGGATAAACGATTAAATGTGCGGATCACCACGTAGTAGGGTCGCATCTTTTGTTTCATAAAATATGTAGTATAAGCTTTTCTAAATTCAAATAAAATTTATAATAGCTTCCATAAATACCCCTTTGGAAGTCTATAAATACAAATGAATTATGTTTCAAGTATTTCAGTAATTTTTACTGATGTTGTTTTAGTGGAATAGCTACATACAATAAAGGGCACAATATACTAATCAATGCAAATCTATTGCTGGCTTAATACAAGGTTTCAAGCTTCGTCCATAACCGTTTCCACAAGGTTTACAAAATAGAATTTACAAAAGCCATACGAGAACAACAAATGGTAGTTTTGCAGCAGTCAAAAGCTTATTGGTTTTCGATCGCTGTTAGCAGCTTGAGAGTTTCATTTAATTTCTGAACTCTGAACCCTCCACCTCCACTGCAGTTGAGGTCAATGCATTAAATTGAACCCTGTGCGTTCTTCCACGCCAACCTCGTTTCTCTGATAGACATCCCGTCGTAACGCAATTTCTCTCGGTTTCACCTTCTCCGATTAGATTTACTAGGATGAGCATAAAATCAGGAACTTTCCCCCAACTGTTGTTGCTCAATTATTTGTAATAGTCTTCCGCGTTTATCCTACCAATTCTATGGAGCTCCAATGTTGCAAAAAGAGTTAAAGGGTATTTCTCGGACTTTCTTTTTGAAGGTGCGCGTCTGTGAGTAATTAGCAATAATTTGTTGTATGTAGAAATATCATTTAAAGTTTCCGCTTTATAACACGTTACAGCGGTATAAGTTCCTAAAAGTAATAAATTAGTGAACGTTTCTATTCCTTAACGGTAATGTTTTGAGATTTAACGCTTTGGGTAGTGTTGCGTATATAAATCAAATACGGAGTCTAGAGATATCTACTTATAAAAATTGCGAGTTGCAAAATAGTGCAATAGGTTTTCAATAAGCGAGATGATCATTAAATCAATTAATGGCAGACTAGTTAGAATAATTTAAGGTAAAATATAACAAGAAACGAAGGTACCGAATATTAACGTCGTACCTTGTTAATATTGAACACAACTTGCTCGTAACAAACTGCCGGAGAGGGGCCGTGGGCATAAAGAGTGAGTAAGAAATTTACATAATTGTCAAAAGCTGAGCAAACCAATAGGAGTATCAGATGCAACAATGTACCGTGGCACACTCCGCTGAACTATATGGAGTAGTTGAGATGTGATGTAAAATAGATTGGAAGAATATATTAAATATCCAAGAAAATCAACGGCTATTGCCAAACGTCGACAATATATTTATTCATGGCGCCGACATTAATAATTTAAAAGTAATGTTTTCACGTACTTGGAATAGCATAAATAGTATAAGAGAATATACAAGAAAATGCTTTTGGTTAATTAAAAGCGAAGGAAATTGATTGAGCGAAGTGTCAAACCCCTAACTGAAATGAACTCCATCATGCGCTTAAAAAGCTATTTGATAACGTAATCTACGTATTGCGCCAAATGACGAGACTTCGCTAAGTGGACATGACTATAGATAAGTTACAACATATCACTGAGTTCACACAACCACGGATTTTCGATAGATAGCACTGTGAATCTCGAGTCCCTTGTAGAAACACCGGAGCAGAACGCTGCAATAAAGTTGCATCACTCTATTTATATAAAAGAATAAGTTAAATATCAATTGCAGATGGAAATAGCATAGGCTACCTCTCTTAACAATAATACCAAAGTTATTATGGAAAACGCTACCACAAAGGAAAATTAGACAAAAATAAGGAATCTTAACATTTAGAAACTGAAAGTTCCAAATATAATTCGATGCTAAGAAACATTGGAGCATAGGATAAACTGGAAATACGATCTCAGGGAATAAATAACACAATAAAGAACGTGGGATTTACATATATGACGCAAGAGAACAAAATCAGATCAGATTGCAAGCCCAAGAAGGAAGAATATGAGAATATACAAACGCGGCAAGTATAGTAGAATATTAAAAAAAGAGCACAAGCCATGTATACAAACTAATTAATGCTTAAATCGTAAATAAATGGATGCATTTTATTCTAACAGATGATACAGCGGTGCTGATGCGATATATAACAACTACCAGTAGGCGGTAGATGGAGGAAACTAGAAGCTGAAAGTCAAGACTTGAAAAAATCAAAGTTTTAAGAATTGGCTATTGGAGGAAGAAGAAACAGAGACAGCAGATAGAAAGAGCGAAAAGGAATATCGCAGAACCAATCATGTTAACTGCGGCCTTACTTCTCTTAAAAATTTTAAAGCTTAGAAATAATAGAAAATGATCTTTAAAGCCAAGCTGTTCGTTATCTTTTCGGTTATCTTAAAACTGTGGGAGGGGCCATATTTGGAAAATAAAATTTATTAGAACAAATAAACCCATTATTCATGTTCTCAATAATATGTTTAGGCCACTTTCAGAATTGCGGTAGCCATTGTTTGTGTACACGTTGTGAAAGGACGAATAGGCCGCAAAACTCGTCTCGCGCACAGTTTAAGTTGGGAATAGATTATCCGTGAACCAGTAGTCATCGGGCAGATCTTTCGTGTACGTGTTCTGTTAGCTGCTTGGGAAGTCCCTACCGTAGCAACTTTGGCGATAACTGTCGGATATACCAAGCTTTCCAAAACGCAGCTGTAATTCCGTTCCAGCTCCGTTTGAGTGCTGTGGAATTTTATCTCAATTTCTGTATTGGATATCGTTAAAGGAATATCCGTAAGGTCCTGCCATTACTCTTTTCGCCAACGGTATCTATATCAACGCCCTGTACATCAATGCCATGTGTATCAGCTCCTGTATATCGACGCCCTGTATTCCCCCGCAGCCCTCTCGTACCAGCGTGTAGTTTAGCGCCGAATGCTCGTAGTCAACCTTTGAACTGCTGTTGTTCATTAAAGAATGAATAAAGATTCGACAAGATTATGCAGCCCTAACAGGTCTCTCGTCATATCGCGTGTAGAATGACGCTTTTTTAAACGTTGACAATCTTGAAACGCTTCATTTCGGATTCATCGTACCGCGTCTGTCGGCCACGGCTTCCATTTTCAAGTGTGAATTTCACACAAACTGTTCACCGCTCTCACACCATCGCACCCGGTCAGAATCTTCGCTCAGCTAGAATGAATATGTTTAATTAATTTAGTATTACAGGTGCGATTTACAGTAATATATGAATATGTTCCATGTATTAGGTCAAGGCTGCATACGTACAACTGCCAATTATGAATGTTGTCAAATAAATTTGGGGTGTATTGCCGTTATAAGTGCAGCAACTCCATAATCGCTTTTTGGCAGTTTATCTATGGTTAGCCAATATTTTTTATGAATGTTACATTAACCTGTTAACACCTAGCGTCCTATTTAGAGGACAATATGTGTAGGAAACTTTTAGGGCCGCTTCGGGGTAATTGACTGGTTCCGGGTATGTACCGGCTAAAAATAGATGCACAGGGGTTTATCCAGCACTACTTAGTTTTCAGGAATCAGTGGTTGTGTCCCGCCTGTCGATGTAACTATATTGTGACTTTTTATTTGTCGCAACATAAGTTTGTTTTAGTAATTTCGTGTAAGACATATAACATTACTAAATATTTTTTGTTTTTTTAGCATGCTGTAAGATCAAGTTTCTTATGAAAAATATAAATTTAGTTTATTTTTTATTAAATTTTTGTCTACCAATCTGTAGGTGAATCTTGCTCTCCTATAAATATAACGCTGTGCGTTACTGGGAATATTTGCACTATTTTTGGCATCATTTTATATGCGAATTTTGTTTTCAGATTTGATTGTAAAGTGGTAATAATAAGTATAGTCAAAATTATACCCATTCGGAGTCACGTGACTTTTGTCTGTCTCTGTTCATCTTTAGTAAAATAGATGAAATGGAAGAAATTTGAAAAAAAGGCATGTCGATTCATAAAATTAATTTTAAAAATTTGACGTTTCTAATCTGTCAGATTATATTTTTCGTGTAAGTTATTGAGATAAGGGTAATAAAACCTAAAATTGTTGAGCCGAAAACTGGAAATTAAAAGAAACCATCGGACATGCGGTATAACGAGCAGTCACAACAATTAATTTGAATATTATGCGTTTTTTTTTATGAAGAGTACAATATTAATAATAGTAAATCAACAGTTTCACCCTCCAACGCTGTTCGCCGTGCTTCTCTTGCGTTAAATATCTCGGAGAGCACAATTTACCGAAAATATGAGCCAGAAAGTGAAGAATGCAAAAACGGAAGTCGACGAAGCAGTCAAGACACTGTATATAAAATGTATGTAGCTAAAGAATTTGTAACCATAAAAAATCTAAAAAATGCTTTGTTGAAGAATCTGGAGATTTTTCACATTCAGTTTCTTCCCTAAATAGATTGTGCAAGGAAATAGGCTTCAAATGGCAATGTTCTATAACAGAATATGCATGCACAGAAATTGACTTAAAATTTGCTATACGCAGCAGGTTTTTAATGTAGCAGCTGACATATCTTTATTATATTTACATTTTACGACATGTTATGTTTTCTTTAACCTGTAAATTCAGTTTGATTTCATATAAGAGAATAAACCCGTAGCAACCTTGTTTTAGAAATTGGCATATGTCAGGATAACCTACAAAACGGAATGTCATTTATTTCCCTAAAATTGCATTTTTAAGAATCGACATACGTAAAATTACTAGATTATCACGTGACTCCGAATGGGTATAAATTTGACTATAAGAATCAATTCCCCTGAAAGTGGAACACCACTAAATTTGTGACATGGGCAAAAAACTTTAATACAGTTGAACCATTAGCATCTGCTCCTCGATGGGTCAAAAAAAAAAGAACGTGGTGTCGTTCCTTAGCCAACGCTGATCTATAATTATAACTTATATATGAGGGTGATGATCAACATGATTGACTTTGAGAAAACATGGTATTTCGGTGAGAGGAAAAAAGTGGTATTGGTGCTTGTGACCCGCACTATTGATGTGGCTGTCATAAATGCATTTCTTTTATACCAAAATACTCATGGCAAAAAATAAATTTTCATAAAGGATTTCAGAAAAGCTATTGCAGTGAAATACCTAAAACTTGAACACGGTAAACGAATCCTAAACGGTAGACCGCTCAGATTTCTTTCGTTCGACATCCAGACTTACGGTTTCTGATTATGTTCCGTACGATGAAAAGTCACCTTTTGGAAAATTCTGAAAACAACGACATTGGCAATATCCATATTGCTCTAATTACCCTAAGACATTTTGCAGCAAGTATACCGTTACATTTTGTTTTTTCTAAAATATTTTCGAAAAACAAAAAGAAATTGCTTTTTTCAGTTTCTATAATTTTTTTAAAATGTTTTATTTTTGCTTGCCAATGCTTTTTATTCTTACTATGACAGTTATAATTATTTTTCTCAATTTTCAAATTTTATTTTTATTAACACGAATATGCACACATCTTCCCAGCGTCCTATTTATAGAACAGCACTTTTTGAAAAAAACCAGTGTTCCATTTTAATTTTGATCAATGCAATTGCGTCCAGGGGGTTTCAAAGAACAACGTATTCAGTGTTTACACAATTGTTTCAACAAAAATTGATTTGGGCGTTAACGGGTTAACAGAGGTATTCAATTTACTGTATAAAGAGGGACCACATATACGCTAGATACAATGTACACAGTAGGTCAAATGCAAAAGCCGAGCACGCGATATTTCTCATCGCCGAGAAGGATATTCCTTGTTTACGTTCCCCCATTGCACAACCGGTAGTCAAACACCAGGTGGCGCCCTTAAAAAGAACACGAATTTGTCCCCATATCTTTCCCGATTTCCAGGTATTTTGACTATCAACAGCGAGTTCCCTTTGTTTTAAAATCCCACCCCTCACGCTGAGCTACTGGACTTATTTAATCTGGTTACATGTCGTAAACGGGGTTTATCTTGTAACAATATGTAATGCACCTAATGTATTAATAAGCTTTTACACACAACGTATGCTTTTCAGAGAAATGCTCAGTAATTTATCATATACAAATGAAATCAATGCTAATGTGGTTTTATATTATCATGGGTATTTTGAAATGAGAAAGAAGATAATTTTTTAAAGTCCAAGATACCCATATATTGACTGTAAATGTTAGTGACTAACAACGAAGTCCAAATTTCTAAATCAGTTTGTTACAGTTTAGTCTGTGCCACGGGGAGATTATAAATCCATGTAAATGGAAAGCAAAGCTGGAAAAAAAGTCAGTATTGCATATATGGCGAAACAATGGCAAATCTCACGAATAGATTAGAGTATATTTATGCAGGGTTTGCTTCGTACGCCGAAAAATTAGGCAAAGGTATATGGCCAGAACGTGATCAGAAGTGCAACTGTTGCAACTCGATCGTAAAAATTTCGTGCCGGCGGGGGCAAATTCTTGTAGCAGCATTGTAAAACGTTATTAGCAATAATTTGCGAGGGATCGAGCTTGATAAATTTCATCGTGTGAAAGCTTCAAATTTGTCAAATTCATAGAAGTATTATGAACGGTCACGTCCGTATGTACGTGCCAAAGGTCCAAAAATTAGAACTGCTCTGACAGGCTTATTTGGAAATTTGTTTTCTTGGTCAAACTGGACTTAGAATTTAGTTAGTTAATAAGAAGAAGTTAATAACTAAAGTTAAGAAGCAACGGTATTAAACTTAAGTGTTCTGTAAATGGCAGAAAAATAAATGTAGTATTTGTAGTTAAGTGTTCTTATTAATCTCGCAACAGTAGCTTTAGTCTTCGTGTCCAAGTGTATTTTAACTAAAAGAATTGCCAGTTACCCCGACTTTAGGCGTCCCGCGACAACATACGTATTTTCGTGGTGGAATTTTCATATTGCATCACCTTTATATACCCATAACAGAGCAAGTCCATCCAGGTAGAATTATTTTAGTTACTGCAGGTGTGCCTCCCTGGTCTTAAAGCCTACGACCCACTCCATCCCATTGCGCTGCGGGACTTCGTAACAAGCTTGTTGTAGGTTGTAAATGAGGTTTCCCCTATAAAACAGTTGTTTCGTTTTGACTTGATTCTTATGCTAAGTCAATGTAGAATGTAAGAACTAATCATATATCACGTTTTTAACCACTGAAGCAGGACTTCATTAAATGGCATCAAGGTGAATGGAGAAATTTACTGAAGCGCGCAACAGAGAAACGCTTTGAGAACTTTACCGTAATAGTGCCTGAGAATAATGGAAGAAAGAAAGAGTTTAATATATAGACTTTATAGCAAAGATAAAAACTCAAACGCTTCAGACAATCATAAAATCGGTACAAGTTGCCAAGCCATTAAGTGATGAATATTTTTGTTACTATCTGCTGTTTTATATTGAATAGCGGTTCCATATTATATTTCTACATATTCACACACATTCTGTGTCACACGAAATCGCTCTCAGAAATGAAATGAAAGTTGTGCTTCATGTCGCACAAGCCTGATAGAATAAGTTACCACTGGGAAAATAGAAAACCTGAAAAATAGATGTTAGCTTTTCCTGGCATCGACACACGTGACTCCCGATTCTTATTATTAAATCTATTTCGGGGAAGTGATTCCAGTAAGTGGTACCTTTCTAGTCGAAGGAAAGCCCGAAACGATCCAAGGTGATCGAATCAGCACTCACTATGATTAATCTGCACAAAATCCAATCTGAGACTTTATAGTAGGGACTTAATTAGTTTTTGCTGGAACGATTACCTTTAGCAAAGTACCTCAGTAAAAGAACGAAGCTGCGGTTGATTGTGGACCTCAGCAATCAGTAGTGGCATCATCGACTTCTTGACAGCAATAAGCTTTTACTGCAAATTGCAACTTTAAACGGAACAAGATTGCTATTTCCCTGGCATGGTTTTCAAAATGCAATTACAACTAATGTTATTTAGTATTTTGTATGTTGTAATTTTTTATTTTTGTGACTCGCACATAAAGTACCAACAACCTGAAGCATTCGGCAATTTTGATTAACGTTTATTGATGGAACTTGGAGAGTGTGTTAAAGTATGAATGCTCAGCTTTGTGCCTTTCACTGGTAGAATTTTAATCATCTTCCGCTGTTTAGCAAAATTAAAAAAGGCTTTTAATTACCACGTTTTTAATCTCCTTGTAACTTTGTCTAAATTAACATGAAAATTGTAAAATACACGCTTGGACGACCCGAACCTCTCACGCCCGCTATTTATATTAATTCTGGCGACGGCGAAGCTCAAACTTAACGGCGACTTCAAGGCTGCTTTTCGTCGATTTACAATTAAAAGACGGGGAAATTAAAAAATGGACTGACAATTACCTTGATTGCTGATTCAGACGCTTTAATCGGGAAAGAATTGAATACGCCCCGTTCATTATCATTCCTTTTTCGCTAGCGACCGACTAGGACTCGTTATTTTTATTGCCGCTGAATTTAACGCAGAAAGGTGGATTCGTAGGTTTTGTTTTGCTGCAGAGATTCCATCGCAAACAAGCGATAATCTGGCTCGCTTCAAAGGCTTTCAGCTTTGTTTTCCGCGCCGGAAACGCAAACCGGCTGTAATTCGAAATTCTGCACAAATTCGCCGCCACTCCAATCGGAAAAAGAAGCGTGATTTGCCATTCTAACGAGAATTTTTGTAATTAGATCGTCCACTCGGACCGAAAAGTTCTCGGTGCATTTTAGCCACAGCCGCAGCAAGGGATGTAAATGTCAGGAGAGGCGGGGAAAAATCAATTTGGTGTGTCTCGAAAAAGTGTATCTGAACTGAGCAACAAAAAGGTATCAGATAACATCCGGCATTGAGTTACAAAATTCAGTGTTTTTGCGGATTCTGCAGAATTTATGCCGAAAGCTCGCAACAAGAGGTAGATTTTTATGGATTCATTCCTCGCTACGCAAAGGGTTGAAGAGGGATCTTTGTGTCGTATTAGGTTTTGAGCGAGAAGCGGGCGAAGTAATAAGCGACAAGAGGACGAATATAAATGAATCGCACCTGATAAAAAATGGCGTTTTCCGGGGTCTGCGAGGACGCACAGTGACTGAATAGAAAGGAAAATCTGTTGGCTGTTAAACAGTTAAATTAATTAATATAGCTGAGCTTGGTCGTTAATAAGAAATACTTCCACTTAGTTTGTTGCTTAATAGATATAAAGAAAACAAACGAATTAATATCTCAAAAACTAGCCTCCGTTTAAACGCCAGCATTTTAATATGTTAATGTATTACAGTAAAGTATGAATATATTACACATTTACTTTAAAGCAAATACTTTAAATCAACTTTCTAGAGGAGTAATTCTAGAGGAAATTAAAAATTCCTAAGCTGCAGTCCGCTATTTTAATAACAAACTCCGGGGTTGGCGTTTTATGATGGATAATGGAGTTCATACAAAATAAGATTAATATCCTCTACTAGAAAACTGCCAGGCATAACAATATACGTTAATTACTGTACTTCAACTGCGATATATTGTTTTTAATTTCCCTTGCCTATATAATTTTTAAAATTATAATTAGAAAGGACGGTAAAAGAAATTCCGTAAATATTTCCATACTTACTGTTAATCCATCTTTAAAGCCCAAGTTGTTGCAAATGTATAGGAGTACTGAAACTTTCGTTCTTGCACCACTTCAAATCGCAATTTCAATTTCAATAAATAGTAAGAATAGTAAACATGGTATATACCCTTTCGATTTTTGGTACTCCATGACAAATAATCCGAAATGAAAATATATTAGACATTACGCTGTCTTCGTGGATTCCTAGGGGCTAGTTATAACGAGTAAAGTTTGACATGACACAAAATTTTCATACCTCGCTGAGTTAAATAGTATAATTTTGTAGTAACGACATCTACAAAGGTTTTTCTCGAGCTAGAAGTGGCAATACAACATAATTCCCATTTTCCTATTAAACCCTTACCGAAATATTACGTCAATGCTGTCTTTGAATCTGCTCGACGAAACCAAAATGAAGTCAACCTAACATTCACTCAGGGTTGCCAAAGTGCCAGTAATTACTGGCATTTGCCAGTAAAAAATCATCTTGCCAGTAAATTTGCCAGTCAAGTCTTGTAGCCAGTAAAAAATCGACAAAGTCATTGTCACAAAATGCTGAAAGAGTTTTATTCATTTTGCTTAAAATTTTATCTTTGACTAGTTGCAGAAATTAAAGAACGGTTCACTTTTGAGGATGACTTATTTAATGTTGTGACCGTTCTGGAGCCAAAATACCTCAATCGTATCAACACAAATCATTAGGAAATGTTTTAAACCGTTTTCCATTCTTAAACGAATTTGTTAATAAACATGATTTAGACAACGAGTGGAGATGTCATGCACTACTAGACCATTATATTTTAGATTTAAATAGCAATTTGCCTGCTGAACAGTATTGGGAAAAAGTGTTTCAGTTAAAAAGTTACTTATATTGTCATTTTCTAACGTCAGCGTTGAACGGTTTTGTTTAGCTACCTAAATAATGTCAAAATTGATTCACGGAATAGGTTAAAAACCTATACCGTTGGTGCCATATTAGCAACAAAAGACGCTATTAAGAATCAAGGTGGAGTTTTGAAATTCACACCAACAGACAAAATGATTAACAGCGTTATATGGCCCAGAAAGTAAGGTAATTTATGATTCTGCCATGGTGCCATGACAACTGTTTCAAATATTTTTTTGTTTAATATTGTTTTCTATTGTTTTGTTTAAGATTTACATAATCAATATGTGTGTTTATTTAGTTAGTTTTTCTTAAACTGATATGTAGATTATTATTTAAGTATTTGTATTAAAGCAATATTCATTTATTTCGGATTTTTGACTGTTATCTACTTGTTGTCATTTCATAGTAAATAGTTTGTGTAATAAATTATTTTTCATTTGTTTTATTGATTTTTAGATATTTATAAGATTTAATCTAATTTTACAATGAAAATGTAATGTTTTTTTTAAAACTTTGTATATAAATGAGAACAATAAGTGGTGATACACCGCTTTACAATGAAGTTGTGTGATTGTTGTGTTGATGCAAAACTAAAAAAATAGGGCATCAATTCGACTTTGGCAGTAAATGCGAAATTTTGACTTTGCCAATAATTTGCTGTAAAAACGGAAATTTGTATTTGCCAGTAATTGCCAGTAAAGGTGGAATTCCCTGCCAGTAATTTTTTGAAGAACTGTTGGCAACGCTGCATTCACTTGACAGTTTCCTAGATTTAAATGGAGATTGGATCACCAAATACTGTGTATTCCTTCCAGTTTCGTAGTCGTGTAGGTAGGTGGATTTTTATTTACAGTTAGCCGATGATATAAAGTTAAAAAATGTCAACTCCTCATTTACGTATCAATAAACTGTTGATTTAAAAATTTTACAGACCAAACGTGAATGGGTTTATTTAACACGACGTTGTTCTATTTTTAATAACAATCTACTATTGGCTGAATTCAAAAATTATAGTTACAACAAATTGACAAACGAATAAAGCAAAAGAAGATCAAATACAAACAAAATAATTAGCTTAAGACTAATATTGTTTCTAGGATTACCTTAACAATGTTAAAAGCACATTTTGGAAAACATCACACACGCATGTTTTGGTGTTATTTTACTGTTTTTATTAGCCGCATGTTTTCACTCGTCGTAAAGTTCAATGTCGTATATGTAATTTCCACTCGTAATACAAAGTTCTCTATTCGAATATTTGCTCATTGTGTAATTTACCTTTACCTACACCACCCCGTGGTCCTTGGATTATACGTTAATGTAGTTACTCTGAGAAAGTAAGTCTCATTCTAGTGTTTCTTTAGTTCGATGCAACATTGACATGGATGTCGCATTTTCCCTGCAAGTATATTTTTTATGCCGGTACCGTCTACTGACTGATAAATTTATTATAGCTACCCCGGTACTGTAATGCCATTTTTGAAGTGCGAGCCTACGTATATGATAGCAACATATGTAAACAACTACTGGCAACTTAATAGCAACACAAATTAAATCATAAGACAAAACCATAACAATAAGAAAACAAAGTAGCTTATTTCAAATAGAAAAATGGAACCTCATTGGAGAGTTATTAGTAGTGATGTGTCTAGAAAATCGAGTTTGCCACTACAGATGTTATATAAATTTTAACAGTGTAAATATTCTTCTATTAGCGAGACTATGAAACTTAAAATGGACAAGGTAATTGTGATTATTGATATCTCGCGCCGCATAAAAAGCCTGTAGATTTTAAATTGAAGAAGTTTGTTTCTTTCGCACGCCCAATTCTAAGAGGAAAGTTCTTATAGGTAATAGGAATTCAAAACTATAGAACGATATAAATTCTATGCAATTGCTTTAAATAAAACGTTAAATTTTTCAGCAACTTCAACATCTATACCACAATGGAACGTCAATATATACTTAAAAGTCATTTCTAGATATTTTACAGAAGTACATGTTCTTCTTGTATCTGTGTACAGTAGGATAGAAAAGTAGCAAATAAATTTTAACCATTACAATCACTTAATTTAAAACGCATATGCCGAGAGTACTTAAAAATTAACTGTGAGCTTCTTGTTGTCAGTATAAGATAATATAAATTTATTTTGTAGCTTCACAATATGCGTCAACGTGTACTTTCAAACTACTCTTAAAATGTGAGTAATCAAAGAGACTTTTCGAATTTTAACGTTCATGCAGCTGACAAATACAACATATTACATCAGAAAGATGAAGATATCAATTCATTCAAGTAGTAATCGCGGAAGGTATTAAATTGAAACAATATAACATGGTACTACCTTGGATGTTCAATTTGTTTTAAATCAAACATTTAAGATATAATTTTCTATTAAAAACCTTCGAAGAAATGAGATACAAATTCATCACAAAATTGCCAACAATTTTTAAACAACAGAACTCATCATATAAACCTGTTATTTGTCATAGATCCACCATAGTGATGTTTTCCAAACTTCCACCTAAATAACCGACATAACGATTTGAAAAATAACGGAGATGCAGCAACTAATAAATCACACATTTCTTCTGAAGTGCTATAGAAAATAATATTTAAAAAATCTGACCCGAGAAGAAAGTTCCCAAGCAACCGCGGTATCATTCAAGGTAGCAATACGATAAATCTGCAAAATGGAGCAGGCAATACGGCAAAACTCAAAAAACACGTCCAATTAGCAAAGACTACACGTACAGGTTTGACTAAATGCGCCAGACACTGCAAATAAACTGTCAAGTAGTGTCAGTCCTGAGGGTCAAGGGACATCTGTCCTTTATAATCCACACATACGTAACTGCTAAAGCACCAATCAGAGATCTGAGGTAGATATTGAATTTCCAGAGCTAGATAATCAACATGATGCTTTCAGACGGGACTCACAAATTCATGAAACATCACACAACTCGAGGAAAAACATAGTTACAATCTAAATCAAATACATACCTGCAACGAACATCAACGTTAACTGCTGCAGATCACCAGTATTATTTTAAGTAGTGATTAAGTAGCTTTTCGACGAAAATGACTAAAGTGATTTAGATCGCTAGGGCTGACGTTAGTAAAGAAAGCCAAAAATGTCGAAATCAACGAAATAAAATGCAGTCGTATTTTTATAGTTATACCCAGAGAATCGTTAAAGATACACATTTTCCTCACAAGCAAACCAACTTTTTAAATATTTCTTTATTATTCTTGACGTGAGCTTAATTTTACTTGTTAGCCACTATCTCCCGAAGAAACAAATCTGTAATTATATCCTTGTTTAATTTAACCTAACATTGTGCCAATCTCATTTCGCTTTGGATATCATGCAGTTTCACCATTGGATCTCGGCTGACAACTAACTGCAATTTTTATGTTTGAAAGGAGACGATGACAAGTAAATGATTTCAATATGTGCTGTATGTCTTCCAAAACTATGACTATGTTCGCTTAATTTTTGTGAGATTTATGTCTATACCTAGGTATAGGTAACACATGCATTGCCAGTTTCTGTCTTTTTAGATTATAGTCATTATTGGTGTAATTTTTATATCTAGCCCTAATCGCATATCCGCTTTACAGTAGCAGTTTTTTAAATACCTCTATATTCAAATATAAGACAATCCTAAAACTATTTTTATATCTAAAACAGATCGAAGAATGTGCATATTGTTAGCCATTTGTAATAACGATTTCTAGTAGTAATGCAAAACCATTGCATAGAAGCTTTCATTTATATTAATACACTGTAGGATCTATGGCATTCACCAAATGCTTGCTTTCAATAGTTCGACACGACTTGTGTAGCTTTCTTCTTCGACTTCAGCGCACAAGTGCGTAATATCACATGTGAATTCTCTTTCCCACTACTTCGACGCCCAAGTCGAAATATATTGGGAGAAAGATTGCAGGACCGTTACACAGTCAATTTAAATATTAGAAAACATACAGTTATAGTAATTCCTGGTCCATGTATCTTTATACAAAAACCCATTAAACACTATTAGAAACCATGTTTAGGAAAATTAATCTGACAGTAGCAGTGGCGTGCAACATATTAAAGAACTAGCAGAAGCACAACAGAAAGCTACTTAGCCAAAACAATTTGAGCTCTGAGTAAAACTGTTACTGATTTAGTGAAAGAATTTGTCGCAATGTTAGAAAATTAACTCAACGCGAAAGTTCAAAACTTTATAAGCATTGATGTTTGTAATGCTTATAAATGTCAAATCGATACTTACATGCTACACTAGAACATCAAATTCGCTAAATCCCTAAATGTCAAAGGAACGTGGTCTTCAATAATTCATGATGTCGCTGTATAATTATTTAATTATCAGATTTGATCTAGTTTCCCTGTTACAACGTCTCTGCCTGTGTCACGTCTGGTGTATACATATATGACATATAAAAATTTAGTCTTTCTTATTATAATGGTAAAGGTCGTAGATGGTAACAGTTTAGGAATACTTTAGCCACACATTTTTATATACTGATAAACCGTGAAAACCTACTAAAAATTATTGGACTGGGTACCTATATCAAAATATTGTCGAAATATATTCTCGTAACGCATAAAATTAGCAAAGCTGAAGCCGAGGACACCTTAACATAAAACTCGATGTTAATGAAAACTTTGTATTATTAACACTATAGGAGCGAAACTTCCTTATTTTAAAACTTTATTAAATTGCGAACTTAACAAATGCATCAAATGCTTATTTTCCTCTTAGTTAACGTGCAAACACTAAATACATGAAATTATTTAACTGCGAGAACCATGTGCACATTAACGTCCTAGGATTCCTTTGGGATTTTTATGTCATTGGAAAAGACAAAGCAGTGAAGTTGCCTCAGAGGTAAATGATCTAGTCCTAAACTAAAATATGTGGGTTTCATTCTCATAGATCCACAAAAATCTAGCGCCGAGTCTACTGTAATATTCCAATCTAGATTTAGCAACTGTACAACTCCAACAAGAGAGGTCGATTTTGCTTATTTTTTATGCCGGCGTTCAAGTTGCCATTAAAAGCTATCGAGATCATAAAATAAAAATTGGTTAATTTTGTTTCGAATATTCGAAAAATGTTAATCTCGACCCGAATTTATATAGGACCTGAGATGACATAGAGCGGCGCTATCTCATGTTGGCGGCATTCCTAAATAAGAAATTCTTATCCACGAAATCAGTTCTTTAATTTTTCTTCTTTTTTGTGAAGCTACTTTATCCTATTTTACATTTAGCGAACTATTATAAACCAAATATTCAAGCAAATAGAAATTTATACCAACAAAAGCAAGCGAAATTTACTAATCAGTTAATTTGGCTATCTGCAGCCTAGTAATTTCTAACTGACGTTGTCCTATTGGTAACTATATAGACAACTATTATAGATTGTTACTACGCATGTGAACAACGAATTAAATTTGAAAATATATAGGCCAAATTAAAAAATGATTGAGCCACATTACGACAGTATGAAGAATGATTGAATAGAAAAGTTTTGTGAAGAAATTATAGGTCTCTTTTAACGCTTTAAAAATGGGAAATATAAATCTTGCATTGTATACTTGGTTAGAAATATAGAGTTTTGTAAATAATTCCGTAGCCGTATCTTAGCAAACATCTGATGAGTGCCCTATTCGCCTCTGTTTCTGCCCTTACACTATGCTTGACAGAAATATATTTTTATTTTGCGATAAACAATTGCTTCTATACGATACTGCTTCAAAGCGTTCGTCTACTTCATAAAAAACATGTATTGTTTCGGTTTTACCGTATATGCACAAGGTATAAACTGTATATTTCCAACTACCACTACCTTCAGTTTAGAAACAGGAAGTTTTCCTTAATCTGGTATATGTTTGGATCAATTGGTTTGTTGGATTACTGCACCTTCTGTTAAATCAGGATTTGATAGTACATGCAGGTGGAACACATGTTGGTCGCCCGAAACCGAGGGTATTTGCTATACGTTTGTCTGCAGGTGTTTTGACGTTTGGTCGAATTGTGCCTTTTCCTTTCTCGTTTTTCAAATAACCCTGATGGTCTCCACGTTAAATTTGAGGGACTCGTACTAATTTGCGAATACCGAAGGAGCCACACATTGGTGTCCACACGCTAAAGTTGCGAGTGGCACGCTGGAAGCAGCCACACTACCTGGTGGAAAGGTTTTGTGCCTGTATCATTGCGATTCCTATAATCTTTCGACACAAATTTCAGTTGCTTACCGATTTTATCTGATTTCGTATTTGCTCTATACTTGTTACTTCACAGGGATAGTAGACGGTTAAATTCACTATTAAGCGCACCACCCAGCGATTGTGCCAATAGTTTGATTTTTTATTACAATACGTTTTATCACACGCCCGAGATGCGATACGTGAATTATGTCATTTCATAGCTTTTTCAAGCGCCAGCTGATGCTCATTTCAATTAGGGCTTTGTAAACTTCTCTTGAATCGAGGCCAAGCGCTTCTATTTAATCAAATCCTTTTATATTTACATACTCCCCGTATCCTGTTTGATTATTGCATTTAAGCCTTATTTATCGTTAAATCTTTTATTCGAACTATCAATACCTTTTCATGGTTTTAATAAAATTGTGAAAAAGCGTCTGCCTCTAATAGTTGTTTTCTACTAGGTTCTTAGCACCCTGAAACCGCATTAAGGTGCTACCATGTTTTACTCCAATTTATACAGGGTGTCCCAAAAAGAATGGGACATCGATTAGTCATAGATTTCTTACGTCATAATAAATCGATTAAACCTAATATACCTTAGTACAAAGTCCCTTCAGTAAGAAGTTATAGGGCCTTGAAATTCAATTTCTTATTTCTTATTTTTTGTTAATTTGCACATATGTAGAGATATCGGTTTGAATTTTAGTATACACACTTACTATTATGTAGTGCACTAATAGCGTTAACTTGACTTTAAGGGGCACTTTACCCATCTTTCATCATTTTTTAGCTCTAATTTCGTTATTTGTTACATTTTCTAAAATTTTAGGTCATTATCTGAAATAGAATTAAAATCCACAAAAATAATGTACTCTTAGTTCACAAGCGTAAGAGCAACCGTTGACCTTAAAATGCCTATCAAAAGTTTTTGGTGGTCATTAAGACGTGCAATTATCAAGTAACCATGATCACAAAAACAGTGGGTAATGATTGTGATCTAGTAAACAACAACAAGGAATCAATTAATGACGTTGGTGACATTAGTTTTTTGTCTTTTGCGTTTACGAAAATGCTGCGACATAACGAACCTTTCAGCCAGGCGCGTAGGAGCCGCGGGGGCCACGGGGGCCAATGGCCCCCTCAAATAATTTTCAGAGGGGCCTGGCCCCCTCAAAAATATCTGTTTCTAGTTTCATCATAATTTATAATTTTACGTATTTCTTGCAACCACTAACATGAACATATATGAACTTGAATTGTAATTAAAACCCGCGTCTGTAAATCGCCTTATTTTTTATTGCCGCCGAGTGAACGATATTAAATTTCACTATTCCAGAAAGTAATCGTGGTCGGATATAATTGAAATGAGACTACTATAACAACACTTTTCTTATCGGGTATTTGCCGTGCAACTGCAAGGTTGTTTTCAAAAGATGCCTTACTGTTAAGATTTTAACCGCCTTTTTGAACAACCGATTGGCGCGGGTTTGATAATAGTTATTTACTATACAAGTGGGATAACAGCATCATTAATATACGTATGTGTAAGTCATTTTCAAAAATATTTTAGTAGGCAAATGTCATTATGTCATTCATTTGACACTATTTCAGTTACGCAATGAAGTCATTACACAACTCAGTTGCGTAATGAAACCATTACATAACTGAGTAGTGTAATGAGCTTCATTACCTAACTGAAATAGTGTCAAATGAGTGACGTAATGCGTTACTTATCCCGCTGGAGTAGATAAAATACATTTATTGATTTATTATGTGGAACATTAGTAGGTGCTTTACCAACTAGAATTTCTGATTTTGGTACAGGTTTCTAAATGATAGTTTCTTAATTGAATTTATTTTTGTATTTGTGTTTTATTATTTTTAATCTTTATTTATACCCTTTTTATTTTTCGGAAACTCGTTTCTATATTTATTTAAGTTTGCTTATTCATGTGTATTCTTTGCTTATGTGAAAATCTAATAATAAACATTGTTCATTGTTTAATAAATTTTTTTATGGTACAGTATTTTTTTTAAATAAAATAGCACTTATTAAGTAACCAGTGACTACAATATACTATTATAGTATAAAGCTAAAAATTGATAATCAGGAAATCAGAAATATTATAGCTCGTATTAATGGATCAAGTTAGAAGTGTAAGTCTTTATTGAAAATAGAATGGCCCCCGCAGTCTAGAAAACGCTCCTACGCGCCTGCTTTCAGCAGTGAAGAATTCGTTATGCCGCTGCATTTTCTTAAACATAAAAGAACAAATTCTTATCTCACTAATGTCATTAATTGATTTATCATTGCTGTTTACTAGATGACCATTGTTTTTGTGATCATGGCTACTTGATAATTGCACGTCTTAATGACTACCAAAAATCTTTGATGGTTATTTTAAGGTAAACGGTTGTTTTTAGGCTTAAGAATTAAGAGTAAATTATTTTTGTGCTTTTTAATGTTCTCTCAGATAATAACTTAAAAATTCAAAAAATTTAACAGATAACGAAGTTAGAGTTAAAAAGAGTTTTCAAAAGTAGGTAAAGTGCCTCTTACAGTCGAGTCTAATTTATGAAAAAATATATTAGTGCAGTACATAATAGTAAGCATGCCTACCAAAATTAAAATCGATATCTCTACTTTTGTGGAAATTAACATAAAAAGAAGAAATAAAAAATTGAACTTCAACGCTCTATAACTTCTTACTGAATGGACCTTGTACTAAGGTATATTAGGTTTAATCGATTTATTATGACATAAGGAATCTATGACTAATCGGTGTCCCATTCTTTTTGGGACACCCTATATATGAGAACAGTTTTAACTACCTTGACAACTTCTACCCTTATTAAAAAAATTAAGTTTGCTAATCAATATAATGACCTGCTTTCTGACAGACCAAGATGTATATTGCCAATAAATATACAGCAAAAATGCGAGAAGAATTGTGGAGAGTTGCCAGAATTGGCATAGTAAGTTGTTTAAAGCAGTCTTGTACAGATATCGTAAAATATACTAGATTTTTTTGTGAGGTAAGCTTGTTATAGAGCAGTAAGTTGATTCTAACAAAAACAAATTTTAGAGCGTTGTAGATACTGAAAACGAATACAACGGTTTAAAGTACTATTTTGTTTCTCCTTATTCCGTAACTGTTTACCTATGTATGTATATTAATATGAACTACAGACACATTTAAGGTTGATTAAATGGCTACTAACTACCATATGACAAAGAATAATTTAATAAATTCAGAACTTTATTAATCGTGCTTATTTATTTTATGTCCCAATACTGTCCCATTTTCTGCCTACATGAAATTCTTACATTTGCACAAACGGTGCTCATATAAGATTAACAGCGGTTTACAAGAAGCCGTAAGGGCCTAAGTATCAAAGACGGGCTAATTTGATACAATCAGTATCACGTTAAAGAGAGCGTCTTTCAGATCTCGCCTCCTTTATCCATGTTCCTTGTGCCCGCACGCGCTCAAGACCTGCTGTCATCTTATCGAAAAACGTTCAGGATTTCATCATCAAATGCGACGTCTTCCGGTCTAAAAGCCATCCACTCAAAAAAATTACAAGTATCCCTCCTTTGTCCGGTCTACGTTTCAAACTAAAAATTAACGTCAGACCTAACAGCGTAACAAGCAAGAAACTAAATGGGGAGGGACAAAAAGGTTCGCCAGGAAACCTCACAATTTCGGTCGCCCTGCAAGCGAACGAAGTAAGCAACAATATAAATGTTAGCGGTTCGGACGAATGCAGCCCCATGTTTTACTTTGCATTGATTCACAGTTTGAGGCCGCATTAACAGGCCGCAGCTTCGACCGGGAGGTTACAGAATAGTTTAGACATTTGCGTCCATTAGGTTTTAGAACTTCGGAATACGAAACTTGGCAGGGGCGGATTGAAGGGACGGAATTAATCAGGTAATTTATGCCGCGCGGTCCTTTATTACATCGTCGTTAATGACGCGGATTACAATTTATCGGTTTGGTGGCCCCTCTTTTTATGCCCGAAACAATCTGACAACACCTCCGCGCGGAAATCGGAAAGCCTGCACGAGGTCCGAAGGCATTGGTAATTTTTGCGTCAAAACTCGTTAAAGAAAATCGAATCCATCAGTCCGTGCGGCATAAAGGGAGTGAAATTAGCTACGTCTACCCGGAGCCATTCAGCGTGAAGTTAGATATCGCACAGGGAGCAGAATAATGATAAGCTGCTGCAATACAGTCAGATATAGCGATTAATATTCTGGAGCTGTGCGAACCGGTTAATTCCATTCAATACCTCCAGTATTGATCAGCTTATGTAACGTAGATTGTAATGTTCGTTTGCTAAGATTCCCATTTGATCCAATCCATGAGTTATGCGGGCTGTTTCATATAACCGGATTATGCAGTATGCGAACGAAGCTTATGCAATGCATCCTCCCTTCTATAACAGTTGCAAGAAAGTTGTGCTTCTAATATCCTACCCTCATAGGGATCTCGAAGGAATCAGATATTGTTCTGTCGCGTTTTTATGTACCAGGCCTTCGACAACCCGTGACATTCGGAATTGTACTACCTAAAATACTAGTTACCCTATCAAGTCTACGAAATAATAGTGTCGCCTGGCTGGAAGGCACTTTTTGTAAAATACGAAGTAACTACGAATCTCCAACCTATACTTGAAGCAATTCTACTACGTTAGAACCTATATTTGCTATACACAGCCGAGCTACCAACATCGAGGCTAACCACAACCTCAACCTTTGCGAACTATGAGGCTGTTTTTGCTTTCCACGTAGGTAAAACTTGCATCTAGATACTTGCAAGCTCACCACAGCACAATAAAACGCTGGCTTAATATATGGCAAATCCCAGAGAACGAAACCTAATCTTGTGACGTTTCACCCTCTTACTAAGGGCGTAAAAAATTTATACCTCGGGTTAAGCTCAATTCGGAGAAATACGTCACTCAAATATATATTCGATTAGAAAAAACACCGGATAACTACCAAAACAAATATAATGTAGTTAGCTAGTTACAAAATAATCGTTAATTAAAAATAAAACTGAATTGTACATTATTTAAAATTAACATGTTCTTCTGGAACGGTGTTTCTCGTTTCTCGTGTCTAACTGCCATCCAATGCACCAGCGAGTATTGCGGGCCACTTTTGTTAGTCAGCTGGCGTGCACGGCGATTTTTCGGGGAACTGGCTAAGTATGTCTTTTGGACCGTAGGTCGGATGTTCCTCCGCACTTGACCTTCTGCTCAGTCGTTGTTTACAGTGATTTACGCTGCAATTATACGTGGAATTTAACAACTTTAAGGGTTACCTGGGGGTGGTGTTAGTGCCTAAATACTTGTGCGGGATTTACTCGTGTCTTACGAAGGTTAGTGTCGGTCTAGAAGCGAACGCGGTGTCAAATCCTGTAGCCTCGGGGATTCTATTTCCCAAGAAAGTTCACCAATCAAGGTAAACTCGGTTTCTAGCGGCTTTGCTCTTACGGATGTGATACGGAAAGTTTAAACTTCTCTGGCTGACAGTTCAATCTGTCATCTCCCTTAAAGCCTGGACTAGTAAGGGTTGGAGGCCTACTCCGTTAGACAGTTCGACCTGTCAGGCCGGAGGACCCAGTTAGGAAAGGAGAGGGAGTTGGGAACTGGACACGGCCAGGACTGGAGCTCAGGTTGCTCGAACTGGCACTGCAATCTTTTATACCTTTTCTGCCGCGTTATCGGGGTACTTGGCCTAGTTTCCACTGGATAGGGAACGACGCCATCGTTCATAGGTCGCAACCACGTGCACAGCGGGTAGGATTTCTTATCGCCAGTTCGCGTGTGGAATTGATGCAACGCTAGATTAGGCGATGTATCAAATTTAAATACATTTTATGTATAATAAAAATGTAATGCAGGAGCAAGCGTTACAATCTCAGCATGTTGCGTAGGCAATTAAAGAACCCAACTGTCCACCGGTCACACTAAATGGTCAACAACTGAAACATACAGAATCTACAAAATACCTGGAACTACATCTGTACTGCAGACTAACCTACAGAACGCATATGTTTAACTCGAACTCAAATTAAGCACACTGTATTGGAAAATAGGAAGAAATCCTATCTGTCTCTAGAAAATAAGTTAATGATCTACAAATTTGCCTTGAAGCCTATCTGGATATATGGAATTCGGATTCCCATGTGGGGTACAGCTTTGGGTCCCGAGTGGTGTAGCTGGGTCCCGAGTGGTGTAGCTTGAACAAGCGTCCACGTTCGATCAGCAGAGTTAAGCAACGCTGTCTCTGGTCAGAACTTGGATGGGAGTTCCACGGCTGCATCTCTCGGCGCCTCGTGGTACGGCTATCACGGAAAAAAGTTGGTCCCGGCGGTCATACAACATCATGACAGTCGTTAGTGGGGTTGGAAGTCCTCATAACTGCACAGCGACGCCTATAATTGGCCTAACGGCTGTTGGCTGAGTGCGAATTAAATAAATAACTTTAAAGTAGTAAGTTTAGAACAATTTGTAACGGCCATCTGTATCCCTCGCCTGTAATGATTATTTGTATTCAAAGTTAAGAGCTAGTGTTGGTTCTATTTGTTTTAATATTGTACATTGTGTTTACCTAATGTATTTTATGTTTGCAAAAGCGGTCCTGTATAGTTGACGCAGTGTGAAGTGGAATTTGCGTATGCAGCGTTAAAAGAAGTTCAAGCATTCACCAGTCTGCTAGGGTAACTTTAAACAAGCGAATTGTAAGAAGAACCGAGAATTACCATGCTGCCAAGCAAAATGTGTGTCTCTGTGTGTCAGCATCGAAGTGAATTGCTACCACAAATGTGAATTAGAAGCGGCATAAGCAGGTCTTTGCATTAAATAACTGCCGCACACGAACCTAATGTTCCGCAAACGGGCATTTGCATTTTAAGGTGTTTTGTCATGTCTTCTATCCTAAAATTATTTGGTAACCATAACGGCACACGTAAACCTCGTTTAAACACAACAAAGTAAACTTATACAGCTAAATTGGGGAAACCGTCATGGTCAACTTTCGTGCAAAAAAGATGTGAACAGGGTATAGATTGGTTTCCTGACACAATAGGTTTTTATTCTATTTGTGGCTTCCGGTGTGGGGTTGCTAGTCTCCCATCGGACGCCTCCACAAGTGGCGGATAGGGCAAAATCCATCAGACACGGTGGGTGCCGGGGAAATAAAATATCCGGGGTGGACCAACACTAGCAACACATGTACTGTCTGACTCAGAGTGAGCGGATACATGACAGCGATGGTAATCTAGTAGAGCGGCTGAATTCAAACCTGCAGAAAGTATAAGCCTACAGGGTGATTACCGGTATAAGCAATCCCCTTCTCTCTTGTCAACAGCTTCCTAAGTGAGGGTGAAAGAACAGGTAGAAGTCAGGGCACTCTCTTTTCCTTGGGGTAAGAAAGTATCCCTAAAGGCAGGGAGGAACCAAACATGTGATCAACGGCATGGGAATGCAGATGGCAACGAGGCACCACTGCATTAAAGATCCTCATGGGTACCCCTAGTTATAATCATAATGGCTGAAACCAAAATAGTGTCAACGAAATATATAGATCAAGGAATTCGGAATCCGAGATTCGGCAGGAAGACTGCAGGACCTCCCAGGTCGTCATTCAGAGAAATCCCTGCCAACCAAAGTATAGACCATCTGAACTTAAAACAAAAGAAACATGAAATGTTAGTAGCATGAATCCCCCCGAAAAAATTTACAACAGTGTACCGGAAATAAAAAGACTATGAGATGTGCTGGCCAGATTCTGGAATGACAAAGTCATCGCGGAACAGATGTGCCAAGTGATCATAATCTTCTATTGGGAAAAATAAAACTACGCTCCAAAAGAATTAGCAAAAACACTGAACCATTAACAATAGATTAAGTAAAACTATCAGATAATGATACTCGACCAGAAATTACGAAATTTCTGGAAGAAAAATAATCTCAGTTGCAGAGAGTCAAGACAGGATAAAATAAAAATAGACCAAATCCAAAAACACACGTATAAACGTACAAGAAAACAAACAAGCAGAAAAAAGGAAGAAAAAGCAAATTTGGATTATGAAAGACATTAATTCTTATGGGGCAAAGACGGATGTTCAAAAACAAAAATGAAACCCAATGTAACAAGTTAAATAAAGAAATTAGAAAAGAATAAAACAAGCAAAAGCAGAACGGCATTCCCTGGAATGTAAAGAAATTGAAAATTACGAAAGCAAATATGACCTATTTCATTTGCGCAGACAGCTGAAAGCAGTAAATAAAATATTAGACATCTCGGACGATGGAACGATTATACCTCAAAATTATTTGATGATAATAGATTGGAGAGTAATCTAACAAACGCAATGTCAGAACCATCAATTAGTAAAGAAGGAGTAAAAACTGGGAAAGTAATTGGACCCGATCAAGTGGGCACTGAACTATTAAAGCTTCTGTGTAGAAAGGATTAGAAGCCTTGACAACCTTGTGGCAGTGGCAACAGACTGCTTAAAATCAAAATTTGTTCTAATCCTCAAAAGGAATAAAGCAGCAAGGTGTAATAACCATCGATTAATCAGCTTGACGAGTCAGGTCGTCAAAATATTTCTGGGTGACGTAAATGGTAGAATAAATAAGAAACTCGATGAAAATATTGGGAACAGTCAGTTTGCCTTTCGGAATGGTTTAGGGACGAGAGAAGTACCATTTGGTGTCCAAGTGTTAATACAAAGACGTCGCGATGTCAATCATAATCTATATTTATGCTCTATCGGCTGTGAAAAAGCTTTTGATAGAGTTCGACACGACAAACGTCTACGGATCCTAAAACCATCTGGAATCGATGAAAAGAACATTCGAATTAGTACTGGTTTCTATTGGCATCAAAGAGCAACAGTACTACTAGAACATCAACAGTCAGCTGAAATCAATATTAAAAAATGAGTACGTCAGGGCTGTATTCAGCCACCTATGCTCTTCAACCTTTACTCGTAGGAGATATTTAACCAAGAACACTATACTAAGGACACGCAACTCCCGTTTCGAAGCGGACCGCTAAAAGCTGACAAGTAAGGCGGCCGTGGTGTACAATTATTCATTCACAAAACTCGTGAACTGTCAATGTCAAACATTTGCTGAGTGTAACTAGAAATTCGGACCATGTTTTAACAATTAATAACACACTTGAAATACACTACATTGGATTAACAACCGTAAACTGACTTTTAACCGCGATTACAGGTTAATTTAGCTCGCTTCCAACTCTCGAACGGCAGTACACTCTGTCGACAGCGCCGCGACGGCTATCCCCGACATAAGGGCCGCTTTTATATACAGCCGTCATAGGAAGTTGCATCTCCTTAGTATAGTCTTCTTGTATTTAACGAATACCTTTCTGATACAACTGAAATAATTGTTATAAACCATGTCACTGTCAACAATATTAGGTACGCCGACGACACCCTTATAATAGCTAATAATAGTGAAGACCTACAAAATGAAATGGACAAAGTAGTTATGTCGTGTGATAATTATGGGTTGAAACTCAATATTAGTAAGACAAAATCCATGATTAGAAAACAAACCGATATTGAGGTTGATGGTATTAGAGACATAGGCACAGAATTTCAGAGAGTGAATAAACTTCCATAACTTGGTTGTAACATTAACGGCCAACAGGGCCAAACCGTTGAGATTAAGATACGGGTAGAAAAGGTTCGCGCAGCTTTTGTTAGAATGGGAAAGGTTTTGTGCAGCCATCTAACTTTGAAAATTAAATGAAAATAGTGCGTCGCTACATATTTCCTGTTCTGCTAACGGTATAGAAGCCTGAAGATTTCCTGAAATAATACTTAAACCTTTGTAATCATTTGAGATGTGGGTTTATAGACCAGATCAGACCAGATCATCTGGATATACAAAGTGACAATGACAAATTTTCCAAAATAAATAAATAAAGATAAGTAGGATGTTATCATCAAAGCCGTTCGTTGGTTAATTCTTTCAAAACAAAACACACTTTATGACTACTTGGATACAGATGCCGGCCGGCTAGTCAGAAAGATGGCGTGCAGCTCTTTAATTACTAACACAAATGATTAAGGCCAAAGAGGCACCAACGAATTTTTTAACCACAAGTGTATACAGGCATTCAACGAGGATTCGTAAACTCAACTGGCACATAATTTCCTGAAAGCAAAGCTCAAATCACGAACAGGTAGCAGTAACAAAATCAAACCCACAATACTGGTATCACAGTATAATCACAAATTGAATACTCTATGGTACAAAATACACGTGATTAAAATATAGGCCGCAGAGGTAAGCGGCACCTCATAAAAACGCATACATTTTAATACTTACAAATTCACAATACAGCGATACAATATTATCGCACACATGAAAATAAGGCATTTTTTTCCAAGATACAGCGGTGTTTACTTCGTGGATTGGGAGGAAACGGTTTGTGTGCTTGAATTACAAATCTTGTGGAGCGAACTGTATATTCTCAAATTCACGTCAGAATTTCACGCGTCAAAATGCCTGAACAGACTTCAAAGCGACAGAGCACTGGTCGGCAGTAAATGTTTATATAAAATGAAAACGTTAACCTGTAGGTACGTTCCGGAATCGGGTTCCACCATGCGCTCTATGAACTTCACGCAACAAATGTGGAGCGGGCCGCGACTTGTATGGTATGAACGGTTCAAGGTCATGTCCTGGATGACGTCCGCAACCAAATGCAATGGGAACTAACACCTTTGCAAACTCTGTCTTACGGCTTCTCACTGACTGCTGAGAAGATAGTCCACGATAGAACACAGTTCCATGTAAATACAGCCCAAAGAAGTCTTCCTTCACTCGCCTCAAGGGGTTCTGGGCCACGTGCGAAGAAGTAAGTCAGCAAGCGTAGATTTCGCCGACAATGGCGTGGAATTGAAAAGTCCCTAATTCGTGGTTCAGGAATGCAGCTCCACCGAAGAGGCGCGGGAAAACATTGCACAAAAATAAAACTTCACGCCCATACATTCACTGAACACTTTGTGTGGCACAAGCACGCGAAATATGAACTAAGTACCAAAGACATTGAAATCGAACGGATGCGTAACTGAGGCGTAACAATATGAAATAAGTACTAGGTACAGACATCGAAATTAAATAGATCCGCAACTGAATTGTAACAAGGACCCAATTTATTCTCTTGCGTTAGTCGGTACCATGTTTACCGTTTGAGATCGGTCAAAAATCTCATAACAATCTATAGAAACTTAAGTCTGTAAATAATTTAAATCGCGATCCGATCTAATTTTTAATCAATAAATAGCTTAAAATTGCTGACACCCAGCCCTTGAGCCACTGCTTACATTTATCACCGCCCCGGCGACTTTTAATAACGCAGCGTTTTTCTCCCATTTTCCGGCTGATCGGGTCCGTGTTCGCGCGAAGCAAAGCAGCAGTTGTGGCGAGGTGTTTTTCCAATTTTATTTGAAGTAGCGACAGAACTTCAAGGATATAGTCCGAAGCTTATTGGCGAAAATTTAGTTTCGCCGAGGGCGGCAATTGGCACTGCCGCCGCCGACCGCTGTGGCATCCGATGAAAACAGATCAATACCCGGAAGAAAGTCGAATTTACCCTCTTGTGGCTTACGTGCACATCCGCGCCTTAATAAAATGAAAGTTTTACGGTGCCAAAGCCACTAATCTGAAGGAGATGCGCTTGAACCGCGTTTTAGTTTCGGGCTGCACGCGCCTCTGTGCTGCTCCTCGCGTGCGGAAGCCGTGTGGAAGCTCCGGGGGTTGTTTGTTTAAAACTTTCTTAAAATTTAATTAGACAAAGGTTAAGCAAATTGACAGCCTAAAATGTCGTTAGCTTCAGTAAATACGGAGCGAATTGACTTCTGGGAAAAACGACGCAGAGTATTAAAACCTTGTGCAAATTTGGTGGAAATGCTGTTAGGATTGGTTTTGGGTCTTATTTATTCATTCGGATAAGCAGTATACCCCATGAAAATATTTTCTGTGATTATTAATTAGTTAACGAAGGATATCCCACTTAGTCAATTTTGAGATTCCTAGCTTGCCTTGCATGTGAATATTTTCACTAGTGTACAGAATATGTTGCGAAAATCAACGAGAATCCTAGCAGGAAACACATTTCCTAAGGTTCCTGAGGTGCACGAGGTGTACGATTACAATGGTGCTATCCTCCTTTCATCATTCTTCTCTTTTGTTCCATGTCTTTGTTTGTAAGTTTCTTCTTTCATTTATTCTTATATTTCTTTTTTCACGACTCTTCTCTGATTTCCTTGCTATAGTATCCAGGGAAACAATTCTTTCGGCTACTTCTCTTCGACCATTCTACTGAGTCGTCCATACCACATTAGTTCTTTCTATTGCAATATATCACTACAGTTTCAAGAACATTAAATTTGTGTCTTATGTAGTCATTTACGAGTGTCTCTAATGTACCGTTTTTCATATTCCTCCAGTGCGTCCATCGCTGTTACATCATTGTCGCAGTCTATGGTCCCTACATTAATGTGATCTTCAATGTTGATCGAAGTTTCTTTGTAATCTAGTCATCCCACTATATGCTATAAAACATTGCTATCATTTCCGTTTTATTTGTCGAATACTATTCCAGATTTTGTAAATTTTTAAATACCTTTGTTTCAGTTTCTTCCATTTGTGAATTTGAAGTATTGTCTTTTCCGGTAATCATGAACTCTAAACGTACTAAGATGATCTTTAGAGTAGAAGTAGAATTCGTTTAATTTACTTATCATATACTAATGGATAAAAGTTAACTCAACAAAAAATGCTTAACACACGGAACTGAAGAAAGTAACCAGAATTATAAAGTACAAAAAACAAAACTGCTAAATGGTATCAGTTAAGGAAATAATAACTTTCGGGAAAATCAGATCAATACTTACGTTGGAGTCTGGCAGACAATGACACATAAGAAAACAAACAATCGGGAAAGGTCCTAAACATTAATTAACATATATTAGTGCAAATATTGTTACGCAACCTTGTGGTAGAAAAAGGAAAGAAATTAATGAATGATAAATGTGAGATATAAGACAAATTTGAATTGAGGGATATAAAGGAGTTCACGACACGTGTGAAGAAATTAAAAATAGTAAATTCAGGTAAGCTTCTATTTTTAATTTCCCGGAAATGTACCGGCGGAACTTAATAAATTTGGCGGACGTACATTCTTACAACGACTTAGACATGTGTTTAGTTTGTATCTCACCCAACAAAAAACAGTGGGAAATATGCATAACCTCTTTACGTTTTAAGAAAGGTAATAAAAAAACCTAATTGCCATAGAGGATTGAGCGGGACAAGTGTAAGACGTAGCCTATGGGGAAAATTAATTTTAAAAAAATTAGAAATTAAGAGGGCCACTTTTCTCAGTGACGATCAAAGCGGATTTACATTTGAATGCTCTTGTGTGGATAACTTGTTTGTTTTACCTCAAGTAATAGAAAAGGAGGAAATATTCAATATGTATATCTTACGTTTATAGATTTAAAGAAAGCTTACGACACCATTCCGAGGAAAAAAATGGGGTATGAATTGAAGGTAATTGGAGTTAGTAATTGTTTGCTTATAACCATTAATAGTATATCACTTTACAAGGGATGTACGTAAGATTTACACTACCGAGAACCGTTTAATGCCTGAGGGCAGCAAGGTGCGAGGTAGTGTAAATCTTCCTACATCCTGTGTAAAATACATAATTTTTTTCACTACCGATATTTCTTTATGTAAAATAAATGGTAATAGCGTAAAATGATTACATTTTCTAAATTATAGTAGCCTACTTCGGAGCTTGGGGCGTTGTTGCAGTGCTGTGGCGTTTTCTTTGACAATTATAAACGCAATGTGAAAAATGCGTGAATACGATTGCGAGTGCTGTTTTGTGAGCTTTGTGCTTGTATTCTGATTAAAAATGGATAATAGTACGAGCGATAATAGTTTTCTTCAAGTTAATAAAATGGCAAACTCAGCATCTCGTCAGTTATAGTAAATGCGGGATGTAAGTAATTCACTTCTCTAGGGAAGTAAGTACATTGTCATGGAAACTGTAACAAGTTTTGTAAATGTTTCCTACATCCGTCAAATCAGACAGTGTAATGATCACTTGCAAGGAAGGTAGTGACAAAAAAAACTTTAGGCAATGCCTCATATGTTACACACGGACGACATTGATCAGAATCAATATATACCACTAAAGGACTTAGACAAGGGTGTAACCTCTCTCCTCTCCTATTTAATATTTACATTGACATGGCAATACGAAGGTTGAAACAATCATGTCAAAGAATAGGCATACATATAAATAACACACACCTCTTCACATTAGGCTTCGCTGATGATCAAGCTGTACTAGCCCAAGACTCTTACGACATGGAATTTATGCTGACACAGTTATATGCAGAATACAAGAAATGGAAGTTAGAAGCAATCCTAGAAAAAAACCGAATATCTTGTGAATTCCGATGAGAAATTTTAAATTCTTATAGATCATGGCGTACAAGTGAAGCAAGTAAATAAATTTAAATACTTAGTAACGAGCATAGTTGGAGATGGAATTGGAATCCAGGAAATACGTGACAGACTTAAAAAGGTTCGAAATGTCATAGGTGCCTTAAATAGTATTTGGTGGAACAGGAATATAAGTAGTACAAACAGAAAACGAATTGGACAAACGATGGCAGAGACGGTTTTTACATATGAATGTGAGATTTGGACGATGAGAGAAGAAAAAAACAAGATTAATGGCTGTGGAAATGGACTATCTGCGTAGAAATGCAAGATCATCAAGAATAGAACGAGTCCGAAGGGAAGAAATAAGAACTAGAATGACAGCAAGAGAAACAATAATCGCCACAATAGAAAAGAAAAGTTTAGAATGGTTCGGGCATGTACAGGGTTATTAATTATAAATTACCCACCCCTTATCATCGTTATTATTGTCTATAGAAAAAAAAAGTTTTAAATAAAAGTTATGTGGTTATAACTGAATTTTGTTAAAATGCTATCAAAAGTACAGTGGCGTGCATAATTAAGGGGATACAAAAAAGTAATATATTTTTTTAAATGGAACACCCTGTATATTATTAAATTTTTGGAATGATCTTTCTTTCCTGATTTCAAAAATATACCATATGTTACCCCTACCTTATACCGTTTTTGAGTTATTAAACGTCGAATATTATTATTTATTATTATTTTGTATAGTATAACAAGTAAATATTTGGACTTTTTCTTCCTCACTGTAAACCATTTTGATTATTTCATTAAATAAATGTCACTTATCAAACATTAGTTGTCATTTTCATAGCTTACTTTAATAATGTTAACTTTTCCATATTTACAGTAACTACTTTAACTAAGATATTCGACGGTTAATAACTCAAAAACGGTATAATATAGGGGTAACATATAATATATTTTTGAAATCAGGAGAAAAAGATCATTCCATAAATTTAATAATATACAGGGTGTTCCATTTAAAAAAATATATTACTTTTTTGTATCCCCTTAAACCTGTACGCCACTGTACTTTTGATAGTATTTAAACAAAATTCAGTCATAACCACACAACTTTTATTTAAAACTTTTTTTTCTATAGACAATAATAACGATGATAAGGGGTGGGTAATTTATAATGAATAACCCTGTACCTCATACATATGGACTAATCAAGATGGCCAAAGCGAATGTTCACTTGGAAACCACCAGAAAGAATCAAAAGAGATGGTCCGCGAAAATCGTCAAACAAAGGAATTAGACATGATGACTGGGAGTGAGAATGCAGCCATCAGCTGCCTAGTTATTATATTACATCAATATGGTTGTTTAGTATAAATAATTAATCTTAATTGTAGTGTATATTATAATATATAGTAAGTTATCTTCGTCCTATAATATTAGCAGTTGTACATCAGCAAAAATTATTGCTGATAGATAGTTTTCTCCACTTCAGATATCTATCTATTCCCTATTTCTTTTCCATAATCGTGTTGGCGGTAGTAAACATCCTTATACTATCTTTCATATGTTTTAATTTACCAAATCATATGTCCTATCATACATTAGGTGTATGGCATTTAATAGTTTGCAATTTCATGTTGTTTTTGTTCTTATCACCTAGAATTTGTTTTTTAATATGAAGTCATAGCCTTTCTCCAAGCTTGTAATTAACAATTGTAGCTTTATATCTATGTTTAGTCTGTTTTATATTAGTTGTCTTATATAGGGAGTTTATTATAACGCGCAATATGTGTAACGGCGTTTATTTTAAAATGCAATATGAAAACGTTACTGAGTATGTAAAAACATAAGATATTGTACGGGGGAAGGAATTCTGTTGATCAAATAGTATCAAATACTTCAGTTTACAGCGAGTATGTCGGTTATTACATGCCCTATTGTTCTTTCTGATGCTTTTTTTTTCAATAAAATTACGGTTCATATATTGCATTTTAAAATAAACGCATTTACACATGGCGTGGCGTACTCTTAGAAACCACTAGTCAAGTCCTTAGATAAACGGGAATGCCACAATCATTGCGCGTTATAATAAATTCACTGTATATAAATACACCATCTACAGATGATCTTGTTTTCTAAAACCTCTTCTGATCTTCGCTTATGTAGATTTGTGTTGGTTAAGTTATTTTTTTATTTACTCTTTTAAAAATATTCAGCCTACTGTTAGATTTAATGGTATATAATGTTTATACTTCATGTTATCGCCTTTTTGTATATTGGGTGACATAAGACTCCTTCTATTAATCTTGAGCCCTCTGCTGCTTTATGCATAGTTTAATATATTTCTCTGAAATTGTATTAATTTCTCCGTTCCATGCTTTACCAATTCTGCACTTTATCCACCTGGAGCAGTTGCTTGGCTTTTCTTCATCCCTTTTATCATCTTCTATAAAACAGTACGATACGTGTTAATTATAATAAAATGTACTTGACCTATACAACATCTGATCTTAAAATCTTAAATCTGCAAAATAGGGATGGCATCATAATTCGAAAACAAACAAAACAATCTAAAAGTAACAATTACAGTTAAAAAATTCAGCGTATCTTCTATTAAAAATTGTCAAAGGCAAAGTTAAACGACCACATATATACTTAAATATTGCAGATCATACTTAACAAGTAAAAATCCAAACCAATGCACTTTATTTGGAGACTGAAATGCAATACGTTCCTCGTTAAATTATTTAAATACTTGACTGGAAGCCTATGATACTAGTGATACCTTACTTAATGAATTGTCTCTATGTATTATCTGTAACCTTATTTACCTTGCGGTGTAGAGGCTGGTGCTTTGTACGCCCCAGATTCGGGTTACAGAGTTGGAGCGCGCCTTTTGTGTTTTGTGCGTGATGCGCTGACCTTGTTACTTTATCTCTTAGGTGTGTGGTTCTGAGTAGAACACCGTTCATTTAGTGTCCAACTGTGAAAGGTCTCACCGAGCCCGATTCCAATCGCCAAGGCTGCAGAAGAATTCCGACCCCCGCGGGATTCGAACCGAGGACTTGCTTAATGCAAACCTAGCGCTTTCCCAACTGCGCTACGCGGCTGCTGTCTTAATAAATTGTCCTGAACTAATTACTGTAGTTGCTTTTGAAAACGGTTCGAAAAAGTAAATCGGCAATGTAGTTTCTTTGAGCGAGCAATTTGGAATAAATATTCTCAATGGCCGATTTGGAATCACCCAAGTTAAATGTAAGTTATTTTATAAGGGATATAACTTATCCAACACGGTGTATGTATTTCCCACACTAAATCGATATTATGTAATTGTTAAGTTCTTAAGCTGTTTGGGCATCAGTGTACAAGTAACATTAGCCGATCAGTGACTTAATTTAGCTATATAAGCTTACTTTCAACAGTATTAAATATTTTCCTCGGCAACGAAATTACTCTTAATTAACCGACTATGTAACAAGGTAAAGCCTAAACAGATACAACGTAATAGAACGAATTGGACAAATAAGCTTAATTAAACAACTATATAATTTTACAATGTAAGGTGAAGCCTGTATTTACACAGATACCCACTTGGAGTTGAGTAAAGTCCACGTTGTAAGAAGAGCTTAATGAATACATAAAATGCTACTCCCAGTCAAACATATAAGAAATTCGAAGTATCGTACTGACCGAAATCACATCCGAAAATGCCTGCCTTGCGTCACCGCAAAGAGCAGTTCAAAGGACCACCCTCAATTAACTAGTCGACGATGCTGAATTACCAATCAGAGAGAATGTTATCAGAACCTACCGCAGCATTTACCCCCAGCAGGTAATCTCGAAACCGGTTCTACAGCACTAGGACATCAGCTTTGAAGAACTCCGCAATAAGAAGGCAGAGCCTTGTCTATTTTGACAAGTCGATTAGAAATGAAATACACCCAGCACACATTGCACAGCCGAAACCCTTCGTTTCTGGGTATCGCCTTGAATTTGCATAAGTATCTCAACCAACGGCTGGTAACGTTCATAGTTGGACACCAATATACACAAAATCCGTCAACCACTTGGAGAAAGATAACCTAACGTTCATCTTATCAAGCTCAAAAATGGAATTAGAGCGTGTCTGCACACCTACACCCATGTCAAACAGGTGATATACCATGAAGGCGTACAAAATTGCTGAAAATAAATATACCGTCCGATTCATATAAAAGACCCCAGTTTATAAAGCTTTCATTATTAATAATAGACACAATGAAATATATACAGGGTGATTCACGAATAGTGTCTGGTTTCGCACCGTTTTTTATGCAACACAATTTGATAGACACATTTGATTGACAAATCACCCTGTATATTTTTAAACTTTTGGTAAATTTAAATAACCTTTTTAATGATACCATATAAGTATACTTCTGATACATAGATTAACGAATTTTATTTTTTCGACGACTGACATCGAAAGTAGATTTTTCCCACTGTCATTTGACAACAGAAAGTGGACATTTGCCGCTGAGCGTGCGTTTTCATCATTTTGCCGCTCGCCGAGCGTTTTGGGTTTCCGCGTGAACAAAATAGGTAGCCACGTCCGAATGTTTCCTTAACAATGCCCGTCATTTGTCGAAATAATCGCGTCACATGTCTAATAGACTGCGCGAGTAATGTTAACTTGATTGTCAATTAATTTTTGCGATAAAATGAAATTTGATATTTTCCTTTAATAATATGCTCAGTCGTCGAAGAAATAGTATGTATGTTTCGAGCTAAAAGTGCGCTTGCCGCTTTTGCATGATTGCTGGTTTCGACTTCGTCTCAACCAGCAATATTCATGCGCAAGCGGCAAGAATGCACTTTCAGCTCTTAATATAAAATATACTATTTAACAATTGAGATCTACTAACGATGACTAAATACAAATATGAACTAGTATGATATTTATATCTGTATCCCAACAAGCAAATTTTCTGTAAATTGGCATATCTATGGTATTTGGTATTCTGTACTAAACGACCTTGAATAACAGTTGTTAGAAAGTTCAGAAGGAGTAGATTATGCAAGGGCGGGGAAGATGCTCTTTATAATAACTTTATACGGTCAACGTTTTAGTCAATTCTGGTTAGATCTTCTTTCAAAAAGTTAGATTTTTCTCTATAAAAAGATACTCTTAGTTGGAATCGCCGAGAATAATAGTTTTCGAGAAAAGTGAACCTAAAGAAATTCGCTACTTCGGGAGCGCAATCTTTCACCTTCCACACACATATATAACGATAATACCTGGTTTACTTCTAATTGTAAAGGTAGGTAAACTCCAACTGTAAAAGTATATATGCAGGAACTACAAGCTCTGTAGAAGATATCTAGAAAATAAAGGAAATATTTGACCGAATGTGCCAACAACACCGACATGAAGGCAAAGCAAACCTGCAGCTTAAAGTGGTAAAGTGCAGAAGGCTTTGGCTTCCCAATAGAAAATCTGATAATTTCGGAGGGCTTTATCTAGAGCTGACGAACAACTGACCCACGGAGATGGTCGCCGGATTAGATGTGTTCGGCGGCTCTTTTCCTGTGATGGTGAAACGGGCCAACATGTTTAAGCAATTCAAACTTCATTAACAATATGGCTAAGTTCGAGCATTCACATTCGATAGTACTAATTACTGTTACTACATTCCCACCGTGTATAATACGTAAAGCAGAGGTGTTCGTACGTCCAGCTGTGGGTCTTCGTCTGCAGCTCAAAATGTCAACAATGAATTAAATAATACGTCCAGTTTGCGCATGCGGCGAAGGGTGGTCGGGGGAATCACAAGCAGCCATTCCTTTCTACGAATTATGTGGTACTGATGAAAAGAACACTTGATCATAACCAGAACTACAATATCGCCCATGCTATCAAGGCGCGAATATAACACAGAAATTAAAAATTTTAAAATAATATAACAAAATAAAAACCTATATGAGACCCATACGGGACGGAATTGACTGTCAGTACAATCACTTAAAAAGAAGCATGAAAGCCTTCAGTAAAGTATAAATAGGATCCCAGAAGTTAATTAGCATAGCTAAGAACAACACTGATTATGGTAGAAGACTACCAAGAAGATGACTTAAACGATAGAGTAATAGTTAGGAGATTGAGCTCGAAAACACTTAAACAAAAATAGGGAAATTTACTTAGATTAGAAAAAAAGGAGGAGTATGTGCTGAAGATTGCAGATATTGAAGACAGTACATTTAACGGACAGATTCATTAAAAGCCTCTTTTGTAAATCGGGGCTAACTTTGAATAGAATACTGCTATTGGTCGGCCGGCTGTACGCAGCTCTACTGGCCAAGAAATGACGTCCGGCGTTACGTCTGGGTTGGTGTTTCCGTTATATCTTGGTTTATATTTTGCTATTTTCATTGGGTATCTGTGAAGTGTTTATAAACTTGGTCGTTATTCGACTATTTCATTTCAAGCATGTATATTTTTGAATTCCCATATATTTATAATGTCTAACATGTGAAACTGGATTTTGTACAAACTGCACAGTAATTTTATTACTGAATATATATATTAAAAATTTAAGGAAAAATATAAAGGGAATCTAATAGTAATTTATGATACAAGTGCGTAAAGCTACTCTTTAGGCACGAGTGGGGCAGAGTTAAAACGCGAGTGACCGAGCGTTTTAAGCCCTGCGAGTGACTAAAGATGCTTTACGTATGTGCATCGTACAATATTCTATCTAAGATAGAATCTAGAAAACACCGTAAATATTAAAAAAAAATGTAAATTAGGATTACCAGCAACCGGTTGTAATTTTACGAGTTTTAAAAATTTTAAAACACGTTGCTACTGACAACGTGTCTAATTAAATATTTTAAACATGTTACTATTGACGACGTAAACTAATGGAAACATGTTATTAAACAGTTGTTTTACAAACTTAAAACTGCCAACTAAAAGTCAATTTTACGCACTGTTGTAGATAAAAATAATTGCTGAATAAATACGCTTTACTATCAGTATTGGTATGCAGCACGCAGATGTGGGAAACATAAATATTCGTCTTTTATATTATCCATGACATTACTTTTTAAACTTTTTTAAAGCCGATTTAAAATTCAATAACACCGGTATCACGTAAATACCCCATGATGGATTATGAAGGCGAATTCGGTATGCAAAGTGACAGTGCGGAGGCTGAAAAATAATGAATCAAATTATTACGTGACTATCTCCATTAGCCATCTCGGCGCAAAAACCTCGAAAATTATAAGAGCCGCATAGTTTTCTCTACAACTAACATAAATTACACACCTCAACGCGAAATTCCAAGGTCTTCTCCTAGTCGCAACTTGCAATTCGTTAGCTGCTTAATTTTGCTGCGAGGCGAAACTTTTAAAACAAACTCTTCGCGAGGGATGAATTGAAAGTTTTCTTTGTAATAATGGAGTTTGGTTATGAAAGCACGTTCTTGCGAGCTTTTAGAATTAAAAGCGCTGTCTGTATATTAGAAATTTGTTGCGAAATTCGATTCAAAGCTTATTTAAGAGATATATTTATGCAAAGTTGGAAGCCGATAATAAAAACCGAAAGTCACTGCAGGAACTTTTAAAACTCTTTTTTAGGGGCTCTGTAAACAAGAAGCTTTACTCGGAATTAATATTGATGAAGACAAAAAGAAACGAGAAACAAGCGCAAACTTTGGAAATACAAGGTTTCAGTGCTTAGATTAAAATTATTCAAATTAGGTCGTTCGGCTCTATTGTTTTCGCGTTTCTTTATCAAAAGTGAAAACAAATTAATTCCTCGTAGTTTAAACCAATGTCGCAGGCGACGCAGTCCCACAACCTTTTCCAATTAGTTATTCCACAGAACGCGTATTACTGTAATTAACTAAAGGCTATGATAAACCGAAGTTACCTGAAATTGGAAAAAAGATATACCGATGCGGCCACAATTATATATTACAGCAATGAGATAACATGAAAAAGAAAATAACACATATTGCTTGAGTAAGAAAGAGATAAACATAGTAGCAAATATACGAGTAAGCTTGACGCTCACTTTAATTATGACATATGTCAACTAATTGTGCCTACGAGAATAATTTTGTTGTATGGTCATCTCTTTCTTACTAAAGCATTCTATTTTGTTGTTCATGTTATCTTATTGGTGTTATATACAGGGTGTAGAAATGCTTTACGCACCATAGGGTTTTTCAATGGTAATTTTTTCATATGACAATATTTGCTTCCCTAATTATTTTAGAGCAAACTTGTAAATAGGTTTTTTGTAGAGCAAACAATTCTGCATCATTTTTGTCATTTTACGTCAGAAAACCTAATAATGAAAGAAACTAGAATTATAATTTTTTCAAAAATCGGTGCAAATTGTGAAGTGGTGGTATGCTGGAAGCAGATAAGGTGCAATAAGTGCCATGGTTGCCGCTACATTTGACAGATGCAAACAAATAAACAACAAACTAATTTGTTGATGCTTTGAGATGCTTCAATAATTTCAAGGCACCACTGATTTGTCTAAAAATGGTAATTTTATTGCTTTAAATTTTCGGTTTTCGGAAATGTAAAATGAGAAATGCTGGCATAAACGGATGCAGAATTTTTTTCTCTACAAAAAACTTCCATGAAAAAATTACCATTGAAATCCCTATGGTGCATAGAGCATTTCTACACCCTGTATAGTTATGGCCCCAACCGTATATCAAAACACCATCTGTTAAGTTATTCTTATATGATAATAATAGTTCGGTGGTGCACTATTATATTCCAGATATAAAATGACAAAATATACAATGAAAGCGTTAGTTATTCTTAACACATTGTTACTTTACGTCATTCTGACCGTAAATAGGAGAGAGCTGGTCGCGGATTAACAAAAAACTATAATCTTAAGCTGAAAAAGAAAGATGGGCGCGAAGTAGCGAGTAATCCAGGACATTGCTAATCGAATATAAGGTACACGTCGAAGGGTGCTACTAACCAATTCCTGAATAAAGAGAGATAAAGGCAAGAGCACAAATAAAATTTTGCAGGCATAAATAACGGAAAAGTACAATTTATATCAGCCAAAAGAGTACTCTATAGTACATACACAAAAACTTGGCAAACCAGCTCAAAATATCACAATAGATATCAAAGTAGCATATAAGAGTCGTTATAAAAGTCACTAATCAAATGATGAAAGTTTAGTATAAATAAGTAGTGCAAAAAAATACAACTTGACTATAACATCAGCAATTTGCATTACCGGTAGGTTACTCGGTAAGGGCGCATGACCGCGATAAAGCTATTAATGGTTACATTTTGGGTTTCATGTTGAATTTGACCCTAAATCCTCAAATGCAAGGGCATTCAGATGTTGTTAATAATTAATCGAACGGTAATACAGACTCCAAAGTCTTGGTTCAGGGTAGGGAATAAATATGCTTAGTAGTTATTTAAAATGCACATTGGTTTCAAGACGTCGGGTGGAGGACATTAATTAATCCACTATCTTGCAAGTATAAAGAATCCGGGTAGCGCAGTTGGGAAAGCGCTAGCCTTGCAGTAAGCATGTCCTCGGTTCGATTCCCGCAGGGGCCGGAATTTTTCTGCAGCCTTGACGATTGGAATCGGGCTCGGAAGACCATTCTCAGTTGGGTACCAAATTAACTGTACTCCACTCAGAACCAGACCTAAGAGATAGAGTAACACATCACCAACGCACACACCTCTCATTATGCTTGCTGCGCAAGCACAAAAGGCGTGCTCCAAAATTGTAACCGGAATCCGGGGAAAGTTGAGCATTGTACCGCGAAACGCAAACGTATGAGGCACCAGCCTCTACATCGCAAGGTAAAATTAGGTTGGGGACAATACATACATAAGTACATATTGCAAGTAGGGACATTAAATTGAGTTTAATTCATCCGTGTTATTCGATTAGTAACTTGAAGGGAACGTCTTAAACTAAATTAGAACACGTAGAATCGCTTTACAAAAGTCGAAATTACAAGTAATACTAAGTTGGATGGTACGTGAGACGTCCTTATTTTTGACAGTTTACAATTAAACAAAGAGTTAATTAATTAGAAAATATACACTAAATAAATACGAGCAAGTACTACATTATACTGTATTTATGTAATCATGAAGATAATCTAATATTTGCCGAATTGTCAAAGCTAAAGCAAACACTATTACGCTTTAAAAATAATTCGAAATTGCAGGTTAGGTCGAAGACCGATGTCTTAGCAGGGGAAAGTAGAATGCATTAAAACAGACATTTCGTGATTGTTCACGAGGTAGCAAGCAGACATATTAGGGGCCCTGGTGATGAGGGTCAAGGAAGCTACAAGATTACGCCAGCTTTAATCGGTGGACCTGCACTGCAATTTTGGACATGTAGATGTAGTTGCGACTATGTAGTTGCAAGAGTAATCTTATTTCGAAACTCTTGCAGAAATGGAATCTTCATGCAGATGAATCACAGGCAAGCAAGTTGCGTTAAGTCAAGAACAAATTACGTTCGTCCGTACTACAAAGTGCTTAATCTAACCGAAGGAGCATTAAGACGTTCTACTCTGTTTTCTGAAAGTGGTAACGTGCCAGGTTCATATCCAAACCATGTTTGATATTGAGAAATCGCAAAAACACCTCTTCCAGGGAATTCATCAGAAACCATTGAAAGAGCCCATAATCCAATATCAATCCCTCAACGTAGGATGCAAGTGATAATCCATAATTGAAGGAACATTTGACTTCATAAACTCAATTCACAAAGCAGCCTTGCCGAAGCAGCGCACAATGGCAAAATGACCGAAAGGGATAAGGGCCTTGCCCAAAATTTGGAAAACCTTGAGAAAAATTAGGGTAGGCAACCAAAGCAGTGAGTGAGGCATAACATAACGTAAACCCATTTAGAAATAATATATTGAAATATGAAACTTGACTGATAGTTCAATTATATTGTAGGTAAAATTTAGGTAGGTAAACAATAGGGCAATTAAATACGTAAGTAGTTATAAATGGGTTTTGACCCGTAACAACATTGGATGTTGTATACCTACTGTAAAGCTGCTTTTGAATGTTTTTTGAAACATTAAAGGTGCGGTTATCTAGGGGAGAATGAAGCCCGTGTACTGGAGTAGGTGGCGAACTGAGTCGCTAAGAAATGTTCAACTCCTCAATGACAATGCTAGACTCCATACCCCATTTTAACCTAAAATACGCTCACCGAATTGAAATTGGAAATACGTCCATACCCTTCCTATAGTTCAGATTTGTCCATATGCGATTATCACCTTGTTATCTAGAAAGAAGCACTAATACGAGTGATATATGAAGACGGTGAGCAAGTGAGAAATATTGTACTGAATGGACTGGATGGACATTTAGCCACAAAGCTTCTATTTTAGAGGCATTATTAAATTACCAGGCAGATGGCTTAAATGCGTTAGATTAAAAGCCAACGCTTAAAACAGTTGGCCTTAGCTATAAAATAGCTAGAAGTTAGGTTGCTGGTTTCAAACGTATTGAGGCTACAAAGACGGTGCTCGACTAATTAAAGAAGGTGGATATGATTAAGCTATTGCCTTTCTTTAGTTAACCAAGGTTGAAATCATAACGGACGCCAGGAAAAAGACTGATCGCACTAAAAAGCTGCCCACTAATTTGTTCCAGAATAGTGGTGCACACAAAATCAAAACAACTTACCGGTAGAAGGTTTTCACAACTATTTACGATATTAATTAGAAGTAAAATACTTGAGAAGCAACGAAAATGTATCCACTTCAAATGCAATGCTTTAATATATATATAAAAGAATGTGGACTGTAATTAATAATAAATTGGCAGTTCGTCAATAAAAATTATAAGCAAATCCCAAATAGTACAGACGCAATAATTCCACAAATGCGAACAATATAGAGTAGAAATTGATACTTATTAATAATAAATTACCAAAAAGATATAAAATGGTTCATAATTCGCCCATGTTCAATGTTATGCTGCCATTCAAACACTATTTCAAAAGCAGTAATTGAGTATACCATTTGAAAAGTATAAATGTAGACAATGTTAAATAAATCAAATCAAATGACTAGTTACAGAAGTTTTAAGCATTAAAATATTCAAACCTTCTATTCTGATGTTACTAATAACTAAGCAATCTAACAAGCTAACAATGTTCGTGATATTCAAGCTATTAAACAAAATAATAGCAACCTAAAACAAATAACTTTTAGCAGTGTGAAAATTACTTAGTTATTTTAAGTTTAACAATTATGCATGCTACAGGCGAAGTTATAATATGTACAATTAATTATCATACCAACAATTAATAACCATACTTTAAAGCAAAATATTTAATTAAATGAAACTGTGCGATAAACGGTTTATCAAAATGGTGGCACTTACAGATGTTTATTTGTGTAAAGTTTCAAATTGTACAAATTAGTGCCTGAGGGAATCGGGCACAAAGTGGTAACTTAAGCTATGGTTATACGATGGAGAATGGTTATAACGCAATATAGCATGGACTACATATATAAAAACATACCTGACTTTATCAGAACAGGTTTAAAACACAGGGTGAACGATCAGTCCGCCATGCCACTAATCACAACTCCACACAGCTCCAACTCGAAAATACGGCCCACAAGTATCAGATATTACACTCTTGCTAACGAAAACAAGGTTGAATTCACGATCAACAAGAAACGAGCAGCAAACAAAAGCCAAGTCATAGTTGATGTAGGTAAATAAAAAAAAGAGGAACAAATATAACCCCAAGAGAGGAGTAGTTCAATTACCTAATGACAAATGACGTAGTTAATCACATCAGAAGACATAATGCCGTCTAATGTAATTATAGCATTTTGTTAAATCGGTCAAACCGAAAGGTGGCATCTTAGATTCCATTTAGTGCGAACCTGAAGTACCAACGTTTATATTAATCACAAACTAAAGTGGAAAACGAAGGATAGCCCTTACAATAATTTTTTCAGAAAACAATACAAAACGAAAAGATACTAAAAAGTGACTTGGTGCAGAGATTAGTACTAACGAAAATTCCCAAGGTAGCCTAAACTAAGTTTAAAATCATATGGAAAAATGAGAAAATGTACGTCGTTTTAAATCGAAACCGTTACATTATTAGTAATTATTTTGATAATAGTATGTTACCTCAATAGTACAACTTCAGTCGAACGAATTAACTTATTTCTTGACAAAAATACATGAAACAATTTGTTCAAGGTGTAGACAGTATTATTGCTGTCGCCTTTATTTGTTCGAATGCGAGCAGCAATTAAAGTTTTCCTCTGAATAAAATTTAGACACCGCTTTCATCTTGTATTGTAGTTAGTGGAATTGTAATAAAACGTACTTCTTTTTGCCAACTGAAAAGGCAGATGCCAACCTTCGCTAAAAATATTTTACTCTTCCACTTTAGAACGGTGCTGGCAGAATTAAACTGTTTTATTAGCTTGGAGATTGCTTTAAAAACAGTGCTTCGGCTAACAAATAGTGAATGTTGGCTTTAAGCATTGTCGTTGTTTTGAAGCACAAATGGAATGCTATCATGTTTTGTTACTTAATGCTGGATGTCCATTGGAATGGAAACGTTTTTATCGATCTGCACAAGTTTAATCCTTTGTTTTACCATGTCGTCCAAATAACGTTATTTATGTCTGTTTACCTCTGATAACCTTTAAATTATGTCACACGAGTATTAAAGTATGATGTGGATTAGTCATGACCCTCATATTACACAAGAAATTTGAAAACCCGTAGAAGAACAAATACCTTCACGTTGATACACTAACATTTAGCAATATTATGTCAAATGCAGTTTACGGCGAATGAAAAATAAGAGATGGCCACACCCAGGTAACTTTTCGATGGAATTAAAAAAATCTGCATTAAGGCATTTGATAATAAGAAATGGCGAATTAATAAGAAGGTGTTTTCAGCTAGATAAAATTTCAACGGACAACATATTGTTATGGTAGCTTCTGGAAAATGATAAACAGACAGTTGCTGTTAAGTCGTGAATAATTTATTAAAAAGGGTCAAGCATAAGTTGATTTTATTGGAATGGTGGTTTGATAATATCAAGGATTAGATCTTAAGTTGTATTAACTTGAACTTGGAAAATAAAGTGAAAACCAAATCCAAATGATTATCTGAAAATTAAGTATGAAATAATATCAAATTTAGAAGTTTAAAATCATATTAGAAAAAATTAATTATAACTGGTAGATTAATAATGAAACATATTGCATAAAGTAAGATAATCCAGAAGGTTAATTTTAAAACATCTTTAAAATAAAATTTAAAAAATTATTACTATAGGAAAGTAATGATCAGAGAATAACAACATTTTTTCCAAATTTGTAACACGTCTTATAATTGAAATAAAAATTTGAAGAATAAAATAACCCTTTAATTGAAATATAAGGTGTCTGTTTGGTATAATAAACGGGTATATGCCATTAAATCAATGAAATTAAGGTAAAACGATTTTTTAAAAGTATAATGTAGAAGAGTACAAATGGTGCGAAGAAAAATAAGATTTGGATAAACTACGGAATAAAAGCCAATAATAGGTATTTTTTAGCGGGACTTCATGTGAGTGCTGTCAGATGGGTGCATCTGGGTGTAGCCTGGAATTGGATATATACTGCATGTGAAGGTATTGCAGTATTTGGGCGATCTTGAGGCTATGTGGATTTTCATATTTGGGTTGGATCCTGATGTGGTTAGCTTGGAGGATTTAGAGGACATCGTAATTGCACTATAAGAATTGGATGCCAGCTTGATGGATGCAATTAAGGGGGTCAGTTCCTGTCTATTTGGATCTCATCAGTGGTGATCTCTGCATTGGTGTGACAGGGAAGGTGTTTTTCGCAGAGGAGGTTATCGCTGGATGCTTGGTTTTGCAAGGGTTTCTACAAGATCAGGAAGTGGACTACTTGTGTGGTGGAGATTGGTATCCTGTGTTTGATATAATTGATATGTGACAGAGACCATTTAGTTGACGTTTCACTTTGACAGTTGTCAAAATGTCCCCCGTCTTGATTTAAGAGTTTTCATTCTCTATGAGCTAGCAAAAGGGTAAATTAAAACTTATAGGGCCGGTTGCAGAAAGCAATGTTAAGTCTGGTGTTAGCTAACGCGACGTCAAAGTGAACAAAAACGAATCATATCTCAAATGCTTATGGTAACTAATACATTAGTAAACAAAATTTGATGCGATTTTGTTCACTTTGACGCGACGTTAGCTAACACCAGACTTAACATTGCTTTCTGCAACCGGCCCTTAGAAGGTTAGATATCTAACATTGACTTGTTAAAATATACAGTTATTTTAATACAAGTAAAATAATGTAAGCTTCAATAATTAAAAACTACCTGATTACATAAACTTGAATACTAACAACACCTTGGCAAGGTATAGCATTGCAAAGAAATTGGTACCTTGTTACCTTAACATAAACTAATAGGCGTCACAACGTGAACAATATATTAAAATACAGAATAGGAAAAAGAGGAGAGGTCCACTTGCTTTCCATAAATTTAGAAAAGTCCGGGATGCCGCCTGTTAAGGATTACTACACAAGAGCTTACATGAAAGATGTTTGGATTTGGATTTTTCGGTGGAGGGTAAGTTCACGTGCTCTTACGCCTTAAGGTGGTTGTGATACCTCCATGTCACGTGTGTGTATGTATATCTGTTGTGTGTAGCCTTTAGAGGAGAGCGACGTTAATTGCATCCCAATGCCGAATGCTGATCCAGCTCAGTACCGACCCAATGAATTGCAAGAGAAGTTCCGCCTATTCACGGATTCGAAGCAAGGATTTGTTTGTTGCAAGCCTGGAATTCCACCCACCTCGTCAGCAAGCGGGTATAATACAAGGATAATACCTCTCATGGTAAAGTAAGTAATGGCCTTTCTAGTCCGATAACAACAGAGTCTCAGACAGGGATGCAACCTATCGCCGCTATTATTTAATGTTTACCTGGAAACAGCTCTAAAGAATTGGTGGAAGGGGCATTATGGGAGATAAGAACAGGGATCCCAATAATCAACGACGAGGAGGTACTAGCCCAAGATTATAACCAATGAGGCCTGCAAATCAATGTCTAGAACACTGAATACCTGGTAGTGAATCTGATGCCAAATTTGAATTGTTATTTAATCATGACGTAATCATTGGATAAGTGGAACAATTTAAATACTTGGAAGCCATAAAAGATGCGAATTGATTAAAACAAATAAACATCGGATTCAAAATGGTAAAAGGCTGATGGAACACACTGTGAAATAGATATTTTTTCGGAAATTCTCACCCGAATTTTAATAAAATGTAATAAAAATGCCTATCAATAAGTGTTATGTTAATAGTATCCATCACAGCATTGATATAACACCCTTAAAACTAGTTATTTATAATATTTCTGAAAGATACTAAATAAATGTCACACCCTTAACCCATTTCTTCTAGTAACTTTTTGTAAGTACAATCCTCGACAGAGGTGAATTTTGGAAGTACACCCATGAAATTTTGAAAATCAAGAGCCACTTTGTGTTTTCATTTTTACTGAACAGACAATAGACTGAACTATTCAACAAAGTTGCTTAAAAATCAGTCCCTAAGTGAATTGCACACTAGAAACTTACATAAAAAATAAGTTGCTTTCAAACATATCTATGCAAAATCTATAAGTTCCTGCCGATGCCTCTCTACTGCTATAAATAATTCATTTACTTTAGTAGTTAGTACAATAGAGGAAGTTAACGGCGTACACAATTATGGTTTCGGTACCTAATTTTAAAAAGACCAGTTGCCAGTTGTCGGCATTGAACCCCGTACCGTGGCATCGCAGCCTGAGCTCCTTAACCGTTTGGCCACGCTGGCGATAGTACAAAAGAATATGTGATAAATATCATTAATTTAGTTGATGGTATTAGCTACTTACGTACGTTAACATAATTGATATAAAACGTCTATATCTACCTTTTATAGATAAAACTGAACTCTTGTCCGGCAAGTCACTCTACAGACGTAACGATTACAATAGTTATTTATGTACCAAGGACAATATGAAGATTTTTATACCCGAGGAGTGTAAATATCAAGTAATTCCAGCAGTTCATGCAATGTTTTATTTGTTTTTCATTTTAAATGCGTTCATTATGAAAAGACATAATGGGCGAGCGTTGTCCTTACGTCCGATTTTACGCAGAGGGTGTTATAGACTGCTTTAGATACCTCGTATTACAGATATAAGCAGCTAATAATACATCAGTGGAAAATAAATTATTTCATTACATGTTTCATAAACCAATTGTTGTTTTCTTTCCTTTTTCGGGGTACTGTAACATCTTCTAATTCTTTCAGCTTATATATTTCCTTGTTTAAAGCTGATTCTCTGCCTGTAGGAATATTTTTATTCCTTTATAAACCAATTGATCAAGGGTATCGACACAAAATATTGCATTATTGTACTACAAGATCATGTCTGACTTTTTACTGATATTTTCATGGCTATTTTTTATACGTAGTAGATAATATAATGACCCTTCTGCATATCCTTGCTACGTAAGAAACCAAACCCTTTTAAAATAAATTCAAAACTCACTTTTTCATATTGCTCGTTATATGAGAAAAGTTTTCTAACAATAAGATGTTTATTTTTCTTCACGTTTCAGTTTGTTCTGTAACACAGTTGGGCATGTTTTTTTTCACATTCTACTAGCGTGTGTTCTTGCAACATCAATACCTTATTTTCCAGTGTAAAGCACTCCATTTAGTGGATAATACGTGTATGAATGGCAACCCACCAAATTTTCCTTCTTGTCAATGCTTATAAAGCGCGATAAAAATGCAAAGCATTTCAACCCCATGGTTTAACTGTAGAGAATGGAGATTTATATAGTGATTAAGATAGAATATCGTAATTGGTATCATGTGTGGTCAGATGGAGGAAAGTAATGAATATGATTTTCATGTTGAATAATAAACGTTTATCTACTCCTACTGCACAATGGCCATGAATTATGATTTATAATTCACGGTTTGCAGCCAATCATAAAATTCTATTTTCATTATTCAATAGTTTGCAAATTGCAACCAATCAGAAAATTCTATTTTCATTATTCAATAGGTTGTAGCCAATCACAAAATTCATTCTTATTATTAAATGACTTTTGAAGTTAACAGCTGTCACAAATGTCATAATTCTGAAATATGAACACAAGGCTCCTATTGCATAGGAGTAGATAAAATATCGTATTATATTCGCGATTATGGCCATTATTCACTCAGATGACTTGCGCCACGCGCCTTCGGCTTGTGGCGCAAATGTCATCTTCGTGAATAATGCCTGTCATAATCGCTCATATAATAATATACTATTATACGGCGACATAGGCTCACTAGATATCACTTGCGTGGGTAATGGTTAGACATATTTTTGTTTAATTTTGTAGTTAGTTATTATTTTAACTGTAATTGTTTTTTAAAGTATACAGCCTTCAGTCTTTCCATGGTGCAATTAGGTGACCTATTGTTCCACAAACATGGTTTGCATAATATATAATAGAATGTATGTTTACATTATATATGTTAAAACCAATTTTAAAATGCAAGGAAATGCACATTTGTATTTAAATATATCATCGCAAGATGCTCGATCAAATTTATTGACAAGATATCTTGATTCTTTAGAGTTATGTTGTCAATGTGGCGGTTGCTTTTTTCTAGGCAATACCACATGATACACAGAATGGACAACAAGAGCACCTATTTTTATTTCAAAGCAAGAATAAATCAATATACACGAACATATAGAAATATGTAGCAGTTTAGTACAGTTTTAGGCGAGCTACAAGAGCCCAAGGCAAATCTTGGAAGCAAAAACAACAGAAATGCGTAAGTGTGTGAATAGGCTGGAATCTGACCAATCTCTTCAATGTCTCAATACACAATCCTTCAGGCTTCCACGTTATACAGTGTGAATAATTTTACTTAGAAAAATTCTCTTGTCATTTTTAGCTTAAGCATAGTAGTTTTTCAGCTTTTTGTAAATTATATGAGACTTGGTACAATTAGCAATACGACACTGGAATACAGTTCTGAGTGTAGCTTAAAAATGAGTATGTTGAGCTACAAATAATGTCAAGAAAACTTTTTTAAGTAAAATAATCTTTTCTTATATAATAGGACACACGGCGTTTCAAAACACATTAAAAAATCATTTTCTTTTAATTCAACTTTACACGGCCGTAGCTTTTTTATTTTGTCTTTTAGGAAAACTTTTTATTTGAAAAATCTTCACTACTTTTATGTGCTCAATGTCAGTAAAATATGTCTCCAACTTTTACAACCACCCTGTATAGCCCTCATTTGCACATGTAAAAGGGGTTTATCGTTTAACGGCTGCCCGAAGGAATCCGAAATATTCTTAAAGTACAATGCACTATTGTCCTGCGTCTTCCCCGGCTGCTTACGTCAATTATCATTGCTTGTCTTGAGCCCGTAGATAACGACCTTAAGATTTGTCCTAACCTCAAATTCGCCTTTGTTACCTAAGAGGTTTACAACTGCGTATCAACAAGCTGGATGTATTGCATCTCGCTGATAGCGTAATTACACCACTTTTTGCACGCTATTTTGTTTATTTATAAGGGTTGGACACCCTTCTGCTGCGACGCATCGAAATGCCCTCAGTTTTCGACGTACTGCAGTTTCGTTTGAATGCGCGTTTTGAATGGCTTGATACTTGGTAAACTTGATAAAGTAATTTGTCAGCCCGTGCTGTACGCGCGAGGCACATAACTAATTGTTTGACGTTAGAAATTCTGACTTAGATCGCGTCACGTTTTAAATCATCCACTGATCGGAAAATGGTCAGAATAGCAACTTGTCTAACTCCATTCATTTCCAATAATACTGCTACCGAAGATATATATATATATATATATATATATATCTAAATCTAGTCACATGTTTTGTGAACTACATGTGCCTTTTCGGTTTTGTGCCGCAAGTTGTTAGGTCTTGAGAATGGAATAAATATATTTCGAAACAGTCGACCTTAGCATCAAGTGGTTTTATTTCAACAAACCATTAATAGCTCTTGTAATCGTTGCCCTATATATATATATATATTAAAACAGTAACACATCTTAGATAGGCGAGTGCATCGTTGTTAATTTAGTCTCCCCTCATTTATTGTTATATTAATTAGATGCACATTTTTGTCACTAATTTTTGGTATATTCACACAAACGTTCCTTTGTCAGTTTATCTCAATTACCTTGGTCTTCTAAATATCTAAATAATGAGTAGTCCTGGATGGCAGGATGTCGACATTTTTCGATAGATGACGATGCTCGTGAGCTGTTTACAAAGCCCTTGCTGCAGATGCTATATAGTATGTCGGTATATCTACACGTGTTGGATGACGGATTACGTTTTGTTTTCATTGTTATTTCTTGTAAGTACTATTACAAGCTATGATTGACTACAGAAATGTAACAGTCAGTAAGTAAGTACGATACTACGATTATAGATAGAAAACTGTCAAATGAGAACTTACCGATATTGGATATCTTTTATTCAAATCACTACCATATGGTCCAAGCGTACCCTGAAACAAAACAGCAGGTTAATTTTCTCGGAACGGCTTGCTCCAAATTTTGATAAAATTTATAAAGGGTTTAATTACTAGGTTTAAGCCCGTTATTGTCTAAATGCTGAAGCGAAATAATGTGCGCGAACAGCTGCGGCGGACCCGCGAAAAACGGATAAACATAAAACGAAATAAAAAACAAATTTAAGCCAACTTCGTAAACGAATTAGAACTTAAAATTCAGGTAATTATGTGGGCTCTTAAAGCGCCGCAGAGGCGGGCAAATCAAGCGAGCAAACTACCTTATAATATACAATTAAAACGTTTTCCCAAAACTTCACCTCGGAAAAATGTTTGGCCGTAGAGAATTATCTTCATTACGTAGCCGCTCTTTGTGGTTGCGGAGAGCAGCATTTTATTACTGCGTGCATGGAATTATGTCCAACGGAAACAACATAGCGCGGTAAATAGAATTTCCTTCAGTTCACTTTATTTATGTAGGATATGAAATGTATCCTTGTAGCTTGGGGCATTAAAAACGACGCCGTGTTTATACAAATACGGCGGCGCAGTAAATATAAGCAGCTTCACCTCGTATCTTGTAGTCATTAGAAGCAACAAACCCGGAGATCTGAGCATTTTGTTTTGCCTTAGGGACAAAGCGTATTAATATTGACATAAAAGAACCCATGGTGGCTAACTCTGTCCGAACTTCACGATAAACATTAGTCGTCTGTTTTATGTGCGCAAATATTCCAGAGATAAGCCAGAGATTTCCTGGGAAGCGACTTTGTTGTTCCTGTTGCGGTTGCACGAAAGGCGCAAACTTGGCAAACTATCCCACAAAAATTAAAGCACAAAATCTACTACGCTCAAACGTGGAGCTGAAATGTTGCGAACCCCAAGGGAACTGAAACAGTTTAATTTTAATATTTAAACTTTTTGTGGTTCAGCCGGAGCTGCTAAATTAAATTATTTTCGTAGCGCTCGCTCCTGCCAGAAACACTATTGCTTTTACAAATTCACTAATTTCCATTTACGTTTTTAAATCAAGAGAAAATGTACATCTGCTCTATCCATTTATTTTCAGATTGAAAAAATATATTAGCATTTTACAATTGATCAATACAATAATACTAACAAATGAGTAAGGAGAGAACAAGTGCCCTTTGATTGCGTGAGTTTAAAAAATGTTACGGGGGAATACCCATTTATGACCTGCAACAAGTTGAAAGGGGGTCCGGTAATGCGAAGGGAGGGTCTTAGACTGAAAGAGCAGGAGCTTGCCCTCGGTAATCAAATAAGGCTAGCTACGGGAACAAATTCCTGTTATTTTGATTGGCGCCACCTGGTGTTCAACTGTGTTACGGTCTAAAACGACTTTAACGACACCGCGCCAGCCCATACGAAAAGCTACGAAAAAGCTAGACGACTAGCGCGTACGACATCACTCAAAATCGGGAAAGTAACTCACATAGGACCGCTGCCCAGGCCGTAACATGATATGCCGATTAGGCTCAGTGAAGCAAGGAGTGGTTCAACAAGAGATAATACACGGGCAACGGCCTAATGGACGGTAAACAGGTGTAAAATAGATTGAGCGCCACCCAATTCCATCGATATGAACGAGAATGCAAAGGTAAGCCCACTGAAAAACCGGAAAGCAAATGAACCTACCTTTCAACTTTACACTTGGTAAAAACCCAAAAGCTAAACGGGATATGGTATGTGTGCAGCCTTGTGACTCCCCGGAACCCGTAACTGGAGCATCCTGACCTACCTTTGACGCTCACAACTTCGCCCAGGCTCCGCTTAGTCTTATTACACTTCAGACTGCTTAACCTGAAAATCGGCATGCAACACAGACAAGGGAAACAGAAGGTAGCACATAACAAACCGGTCTATTGGTTTGAACACAAAGAAAATATCGCTTTGTACAGTCACTAGTACATGCTAGTATATAGAATACACACTACCTTTTTAGCTTCATCTGGCTAGATGCGGCAGGAATGGCTCCGGTACTCGGCACAGCGGCGTGACAAGGCCGGCGACAATTGTAGGCGTTAGATGACCCGCCCCAAGAATCCCTTCGCAGGACACATATGCGGACAACGGGAGCGACAAAAGCTCGCATGAAGAAGGCGACCAAAGGCACGTTCTCGCTGTTTGGATCCCACACAGTAGTGGTAATTTGCCTGCACGGCGACGATAATTCGAGAGCGTTGGCCAACAAAACTAGGTATCAACAACACACACAACTGCACGCTCGACGACTCGGGGAGCACTTCTCGAAAACACCCTATATAACACTCCTCGAAAGGCCGCCTCCGCGACCGAAGTCACGAGCGGCTAGAAGCCACACTCTAGGAACCGCTTGCAGTAACTGCCAAACACTAACTGCCCCAACTGACCGACTAAAAACCAGAATCACGCCACGCCGCCGAAAGAAGAACGGGATGGGCGACAGCTGCAACGCATACAAACAGAGTGAAATCGAGCGAAAACCATTCATAACCTCTCTCTTGCTCTCACAGACTCGCGTTTTAAATTCACTCTAGCAAACACGCTGAAAGCCAAGCGCGCAACAGCTGCAGAGCGATAGGAAGTACACGCGTTCAGTAAGACGGCCCAAGGCCAGAGCGCAGCTGTGCGACGGCTTGAAGCCGAAACTTGATACACACTTAAATTTCGGCGGAAAAATATGACAATTCTATCTACACACGGGGTTGTAATTTAGAAAAATGGGCAAATAACTCGTACATTCGTATAACTAGAAAATATTCTGACAACTGCCGGCAATGTAATGAAAAATAAAATCTTCAGAAACATCTTCCCCTTGACGTCTAAGATATGTGGACTCAATACGCCGGTTCAACCTACGTTACATCCAAAATTAAGTCGCGTTTCAACGAGAATGGGTACTGTATTTCGCTTCAGAAGAAGTCAAATAGCATAAAACCTGAGGCAGTTTTATTTAAAAAAGCACCAAAATTAATACAGCTACAAATGCTGGGACCCACAATAAATCTACCTGTAAGTGCGACGTCAGACGGGATAAAGGTTGGGAAGAACATTTTGATGGCTTGATGACAAGTCCGCCAGCTATTGTAAATAGCGGTCTAGGTGCCCCAGCGAGGATGTGCGGTAACTCAAAGCTGCAGACAGCGTCGATATAGAAGTACAGAGTCGAGATGGAGTAATGGCGAGCGGAACTAATGAAGTGCTGACTGTATCAGGTAGATATAAAACCGAAATGAAGTTCTAAGGTCGTGCCTGGTAGGTGCAAAAAGCCAAAAGAGCCTTTAGAGCAGTAAATGCCACAATACGGGAAATCAAATCGCAGTAAAGATTTCGATTCTGACTCGCACCACTCAGCTAGCAGTCATGTGACGAAGTTCAACCCAATTTCCCCATACTGCCGACATCACTCGTGCAAGTCGACATAATAACATAGAACTTAATCTTTTCTAATTCTGAAAGAAACTTCCGGTTCAGTCGTTTACTGATGTCACCGCCCATCTTTTTCAGATTAAGAGAAAAGAAGTAATCGCTTGGTCCCCAATCGGAGTTCAGAGTCACGAAGATGGATGATTTAGCTTTCAAAGTCCAAGGACTTCATGGATGCGATTACTGTTTTTCAACATCTTCTTTGATCGTTGTGTAAACTACCTGTATCAAACTTGAACGTCTGAGACAACTCGCAATCACCAATCACTAATGTATATGTATATAAAAGCAACAGTGGACCCTGGGACTAAGTACTTCGGAAGTTTTTCAAAATAGATTCATTTACCCAACAATATAATTTTATAGATACCGTTAAAACCATATTATTCTATTTGTTTTTTATTGAACCGAATAAAATTTCATAAAAAACGAAGGTTGTGTTTGTAAATTTAATACTTCTCTTCTTCTTGCTCTCAGCCCTCTTCTACCCATTTTCGGCTAGAGGTCTCCTTTAGTCTCTACAATTTTCTGCCCCAAGTTAGCTCTGGTGTTCTTTTAATGTAGTTCGCCCATCTTTGATGCGGCCTACCTTCAGCTCTCTTATCTAGCCAAGGGCGTTACTGTCCTAATTTGGTGTTCCATCTGTTGTCCGTCTGTCTTAAGTGTCTCCCTTGCCACACGTTATCAGATGTTAGCTACATGTGTTTTTGGTCTGATCCATGGATTTATCTTTCCATCGCCCTTTGAGTTTTCGTCATATTGTGATTTATAGTTGTTATTTTTATTTATAGGTTATTGTGGGTAATATCTGTCATATTCGTTTTTACTATTTCTAATATCTTTCTCCCTTTCTAGGTATGTCTTTTTTTTTTCGTAATTCATCACCATCTTTATTATATATGGGCAGCATCTGAGTTCTGCTCATAGTTCGGCGTAGTACTTTCATGTTCTAATTCCTTTGAACTACTTCTAATGTTTGTCTCTATTTTCTTTTTTAATATCTTCTTGTTTAGATCTATACATTTTTATTTATCGTCGATGAGATTTTTTATGGTTAAGCAGAACTAAAGCAAATCAAGCTGTTATTTAAGGCAATGTCACCTGTTGTCGCTCTGTTGCCATTTTGCTTGATCATGGGCATACTGTATACACAGTTGCATTGTCACGAAAGAAAAGAAAATTACTTCTAATATCAATCTTTGGAAAGTTTTGATTTTAATACGTCAGGCAACATAAAATAGGCTGCGTATCTAATAATTAAATACAGCCTTAAAATCTAACAAATATTATTTAATTAAACAATCTGCAACGGATCTACAAAAATACTTCACATGAGCACCAATATACTACGGGTTAGGCTGTGGAGCATATTTCCAGTGATTAAATCGAATTCTGTTTTGAAAATCATTGAGATCTTCAACTGGTGTTCTGTATATAGGATCTTTTCTAAAATCCCACAAGAAGACGTCTAATGGGGTCAAATCAGAGGAACGAGGTGGAAATGCAACAGGACCACTTCTACTAATTCATCGTCTTCCAAACTCCTGATTAATTATTCCCTTTGCAGACCCCAGTGGGCAGGGACATCAAGCTGGTACCATACTATTCTTCTAGGTGCTAATGGAAAATTCTGCGGGTAATAAGTTTTGAACTTTCTGCTTATGAAAGGGATGTAACTGTTCATCTTTCAATATACGGTGTACTGTATCGGGACTTATAGTACCTACACGATGTGCCATACGCTGAGTGCTAATACCAGGTTCATCACGTACCACCTTAAGAACTTTTTCTTCAATCTGGGGTGTACGAACTCTACGAGGGTGTCTACCGGCAAGACCTGGTTTAGGTATAACGGAATCATTTTCTCGAAGTCTTCTATCTAGTGCAATGAAGGTCATGCGACTAAGATGTCTTCTTTGAGGATAACGCTCTGCATACAGGGCTGCTACTGCATTGCTATTTCCGTGACATTCTCAGAAAATCATGTACATATTGGCGTATTCTGGGAAATTGAATTCCAATTCAAAAGAATTAACGGCGAATTAATAGAACAAATAACAATGTAAACTAATCTGTTATTAGTGCATAAAATCTGTACTTTAGCAACTCAAGATGAAATGTCACTTTTATAGTAATTTTCATAATGTCAGTAATGTTATGGAAAAGTGCATGTCCCTTGTTGGGATATTTTCAAAATTAGTATTAAAATATTGACAGTAAAGAACTGCAAACATCTACAATAATTAAAAATACTAGTGCAGTTTCTGAAATAGGTACAGCAATAAGCTAACATAATTTTGTTCGCAGAATAACCCTCTTTTGATGAGTTATCATTTACCACTTGGAAGGCCCACAACTTTTAAAAGAAGCACTGAAGAGCAAAATGTAGTTTTGCTCTTTTTTTATAAGGAATGTAATCGTGCAGTGCTTGAACTATCGATGTCTGACACACTGTATATACAAAGGGATGAGAAAGTAACCCAGTGCCATGAAAATAAAGTAAAGTAAAGAATTGACGAACGAATTGAGACGAATATCGAGGAATAAAGAACTTAAGTAACGACTTTTGGGTTATTCTACCAGCCGTTCCTGGTATATTTCTAAACTCCAACCCATTCGGCAATAACCAGATATTGAAGAATAACAAAATTAGTTATTTGTCAATCTTGTTTTCAAAAATGAGATAAATTTCGTTGGACTAGCTTATTATACTGTACTGCTTTAACGCTTAGGTCTTATCTTTAAGAAAATATTTCCGTCTACTTGTGCATCAGCAATGCGCAAGGCTAAATTGAGAAAAGTCATAATTAGTGGCCGAAAGTTTCTTCAGAAACGAAATGTTTGGTTAATCTGAATCGTTAAAAAAATTGACAAATTATTTAAACGTTTATGTCATCATTGTAGCTCCAGTATTAGTAAGTCGGTTTAGAAAATACATTTCAATTGTACAGTGGAGTATTATGTATCTGCAAAGAAGCAGTGGAAGGATAAGCTTCTGGTAAAGACGCTTTTATCTCCGACCGATGGAATTTAACATTGATTATTGCGATTCGCGTAAAGACTAATGCGATCTACGTTTCAAATTGTTTCAGCCATTTACAGGAATTAAATTAACTTATCGCAGAAAATAACAGAGCTAGAGGCGAGACAAAGTGACAAAGAGATGCAGAGGCTGGATAAAATATCTCATTTACCATAGAGCGCTTGTGCTATATTTAAAAGCTGATGTATCATAACTTTACCAGAAATTGGTCTGTCATAGCTTACGTATGTACCTTCGGAAATAACCATGTCACATTTTGCGGCTGACATGAAGGCGAGGATAAAACAGATGCCAGTTGTGTTGAAACTTCTTTAAGAAATTACTGAGCATATACTGTCCATGAGGTTAGAAACCAATATGAATGCGTAATTTTTCTCAGTTTCTATGTATTACAACAGTTATTTCAGTAACTATGGTGATATCGATTATGCAAACCTGTGTATAACCGCTGTAATACCAGTCTTTATATAATCGCAGTTATTAAAATCACATAGCCTTGAAAAGATGTGACAGATATGCTGAAACAATATTAAAACAGCATAAATGAATTAAAAATTTCACAAGTAAACACAAAATGATGAATCTCCTGTTTACTTTTTTATTTTACTTATTTTCTTTACTCACGGTATAGTCTACCTGTATACAACCAGACAATCGAACATTCTCGAGACTCTACGTATTGCTTTACGAAAGATCACTCGACGCTAGGGTGACCACCTCTCAGGGTTTCACCCGGAGTCTCAGGTTTTCTACACCGCGTCTCCGGGCTCCGGGTTTTGTAATAATTTCTCCGGGTTGCACTAATTTTGTAATAATGTCTAAATATAACTTAACCGTCAATTACATCAATGAAAATAAAATACGCTTCATATAATAGCCGCAAACTAGGCGCGCGGCGCGTGCGTATCATGTCTCTTGCTATTTATCTTTTTCTGGATCAGTTCCTATACCAACATTCCAGAATTTATCCTACACCAAATGCAGAAGGCAAAATAATGCTGCCACCATCGAAATATCATCTAGAAGGATCTAAAGGTGAATTTTGGACCAATGAAGTGTGTAAAAGTGTTAGTGAACAGACTATTTACGTTAATACTCCAAGAATAAACAAATGTTCGCTAAATAATAATCATACTGACTGTGTTTCTGTTAAAGTTACTAACGATTATAAACTTTGTTTCCCATGGCGCCCTTACCTATTCAATTATTTTCGCTAATAATAATTAGATGCATTTGGTACGCATTATTCATGCCCACGATCCCTCCAGAATGTTGTTATATGTTTAGATCATTAAAAGATACGGTGTCGATACTGGACACTTTCCTTTACTGTTAAAGTTTTACCCTAAACTTATACCATAACGTGAAAGTACATTTAGAATAAAAACTGAAGGATAGCCTCCAAGCTAACGTGTGTATGTGTATCTTAAATATATTACATATTTGAAGTTGTTATCAGATGTAAAATGGGTTCGCAGAAGGTATAATAATGTTTAAGAAATATTTTATAGGCTGTATATAGCTTCTGGGTAAAAAATAATGGATCTAGATGAGCACAAAGGGTTCTCTAAGTAAGAGGTATCATTTATAAACATAATGTGGGTAGTAAAATCTATACATTGTTGCTAGTTGCTGATGAGACATACTATGTTCAATAATAACTATCCTACTGATATAGGTACATTTATTAGAGCATATATGTAGCGTAATAGAGGATACACATATGTGCGACATCAGAAGTAATAGGTCGTAATATAACCTAATTTATTTGAATTTACTGTCATCAGTTTTACCAACAGTATTTTGTTACGACAAAATTCCTAATAAAATCCCAGTGAAGTATCGTAAAAATATCTCAATCTAGCTTTGAAGCTTTTATACTGTTGGCAGTATACGTGGCTGAATTAAAAAAAAAACTTTATCAATTTAAAAAATGGCTTTTAACCGTATTTCCATGTGTTCGTGATATAATCGCTCTAGGAAAGTGCTGTGTAAAACATTTAATAGTATTTGGTTTGCAGTAGCCAATAAAGATTAATTAGCCCGCGTAAAGTTTTTCTTTTTAATTATGATGTATGCAATGGAATAAACCAGGGTGGAATCAAATATCAAAATGTTAAAATCAAGATCACAAGCATGAAAAATAAAGTGAAGCTAATTTATTTTAACCACTGAATTAATTTGGGAGCCTCATGCAAATAGTTACTTTGCTGGAAGTCCTTCAAAGACCACTACAGCCGGGTATAACCACTTCATGAATTATTCCGTTTCCGAATTAAACATTAACGTAGGCGGTTTTAACAAATAAACGTTGAAAAGGTTGTTTAAATCTTACATTTTTATAGCTGAAACGCGCTGCCGTTCATTAATCTTCGCTAACTTCACAAAAACGTTGATAAATGAATAATTTTATGCAATTGCATTTCTTACTCTTATTGATGGCTGTGTACGACTTAGTTTTTCCCATTGTGGTAGCTGATCTTAATTTATTTGAACATTGTTGTGAGAAGTATACGTTTTGCTTGATTTACAGCGTCTTGGTTATACGGCTCAGGGAGCTAAGAAGATAATTTATATTGCAGCATATTTTTTAGCAGCATCCTTCAGAGTAAAAATTTTCTGGAATTTTGCTTTGAGATTTACCTTTATAAGATGCATTGTTTACTCGACGAAATGTAGCTGCCATAAGTTAAGTTTGAATTTCTTAAGTAAAAGGAAAATCTGGCTGAAGATCCAAGCCACAAAATAAAAATGCTGAAGAAATACTCGTTGTACCTACTTGTGATATTCTAAAGAGGTGCAATTGTCGCAAACAGTTTAAATAGTAGACATAAAATAAGGTCAATATAACAGCAATAAGTCTTTTAAAAATGCATTTTTACGAAAAATTGTCTTGTTCTGTCGTTACACTAATGCCCAAGCTATTTCTGCTATTATTTGTTGGTAGAACATAAGTATGCAAATTCTTAGACAGTGTGGTTTTGTATAATTAACAAGTAAATTGTACTTAGCTAGCCATAGCAAAGGCAGGTACTTCTGAGAAATCTCTTAGTATAGCTAACGGAGCTGGACTCAAAAAGTCATTGCTAATGTGTGGCTACCTCGTTTAGCATTCAATGGGTCCACCTTTAACCATTGTTTTCTAATCTTCACTGTGCTGGATCTTTTTCATTTCACTGTCGACCAACTCAGTGGAAATTTACCTTATGATTCTACCTTAATGCTTGTTTTCTTGTCTTCGTCAGACTATTTTGAGAAAGGCAATGGGATTCGAAATAGAAATTACGATACACTAGAAAAAATAAAGTTGTTCCAGGCAGCTCAGTGGAAGGAAGGGGGTAGGTATTGCTATAAGAATGCTCTCTCGCTACTTGCTAAAGTAGGCTATACTAAGGTACTTGAACAGTGTCGGGGCAAACTATTAAGTGCTGCTTGTTGTCTAAGCCGAGAGATGGTGTACGAAGCTTCTCTACTTACTTTTTGAGATCAAACGCTGAGCTTTCTCTAAAATTTGCAAAACTGCATTTCAAGAATGCAAAGGTCTTATCAAAAGCGGCCGTAAAGGCTCAAGTTACGGTGAACTGCGTAGTGACGCTCTTGTGGTACAATCGACGGCATCAAGTGTTGATATTCTATCAGGTTCCACATGAAGTAATCACAGCGGGGCATCCACCTGTAGTCGGATAGCTTCTTAATTACGTTATCATTTCTGATATTTGGATGGCGACTATTTACAACATGCAATACATAATACACATAATGTGTAATGGTTTAGCTTCGAATGCAGTAATTAGGCATTGTGGAAAGGGTAGTAACGGTAGTACTTGAAAGGAAACCAGCAGAGCAAGTCTACCATTCTAAATATGCAGAGAACGTTTTTCCACTGAAAATGCCAGTTAAGTGTAGGGTTGTTGTGAGAAGTAAAAAAAATTCAGAAAAGCCAGTCGCAATGGTCCGACGCGGGTCAACACCAAAATCCTCTTCAATTCAGTGCTACGAAACGTCTATACTTCAAGAATGTGTATTCGAATGCCCTGAATTGTCAAATTCGACATAATTAAAATTGTCGGAGAATCGGCCGTAGTTATCCCAGGACTGCAGCAACGCGAGACCTGCTTCAAAATATTCTAACAAGCACACCCTTTTTATGCAAGCTTCTTGGCCAAATTGTCATAATGCACGCCTCTGGAAAGTTGTTACCGTGTCAAATGCCACGGAAGTCCAAACTGGAATATCGCAACGGATTTTCCATTAACAGAACATTTGCAGTCGTCAATGTCCTTAATAAGGGAGTCCACATAGATCATTTGCAAGACTACCTCCGCAGTTCTCTGAATTTATGGACGATGATTGCGTTCTCGATCCACTATTAATATTTTAATTTTATTAAAGCTCATACCAGTCCATATTTCCACTGCACTTCCACTAATTAACCCGACATCATCAACGAACCACACGTTTCTATATAAAGACATTTTTATTAAACAATTAAACAAGCATCATTTCTATCAGGGCATTTTGAATAATAGCAAACTGGCCTACTCTCTGCTAATTAGTTAACTCTGTAGCTCTCATATTAGCCAAAATAATTGCGTTATACCTCATCAAAAATACACACGCTGTACATCAGAAAAGTTGTATTTTTTACATAGCACAGTAATGAAATTGACCTGTGCAGTGACGCTGTAATTAGATTTGCCCTGCATTTCGAAATACATTAACGGGATTATTGATGGAAAAGGTAACGTGTATAGACTTTATTTCTGATGTGGAAGGTTTTATAAATTCCATTTATAGGATAAACAGTTGAACATTAATATACTTTTAATTAAAATAAATCAAAAGTGTTTCGATCAATAAATGATGTGCATAAGCAAAGGATCAGCAAACGATATCAGTTTAATTCTTGATAATATGCAAATTCACCTAGTTTTCCTTAAATAAACTGCGATTCAGAACAGGAAATCCAATGCCCCGCAGCTATGAAACTCCTAAGAAGATAGTCTGCATTCTTATACGTAGTATTTCCACAAATTATTGATGTGTATTCAATTCTTTGGAGTATAGCCTAGTCTTCACCTAGTTTACATATTCGTGATATTGTCTATTCTAGTAGTGGTCTATTTGGTTCGTAAGTATTTAGTGTGTACGTCTGAATTCTACTTTTAGGTGTCTTGGAGATCACTTCCAAACTGAACTATTTGCTATGCTCCATCTGTGCGCAAATAGTTTACATCTACCTTGTTGCGCTCGAAAGCGATTAAGCGTTGCTCATAACTTTCTGGGTAGGTGGAATCGCGTCATTCTTGTCTTGTGTTCTCCGCTAGTTCGTTATTCTTTCGCCGTTCTCTTTCGAAGTGGAAAGCTGCCAAATCAGTTCTCCTTCCCACAGAGGTCTTCTTAACTTAAATGTTCTGGCTTCTAATTGGTAAAGTGAATGGGTAATTCAGACTTACCGAAGATCTTGTATTCTCTCAGAGTTGCTGCAAATCTTCTAAGGTCCGATGGTTCTGTCTGACAACTCAGGGAGCCATTCGGTGTTAGTGGGTTTGAGCGTTGCACACACTATCGTAATGGCGCCGTTTAGTTGAGTCTATACCAAAAGTAGGTCCTAGCTCTAACATCATACAATAAATCCGTCTTTGGTGAGTGACAGAAGACTGTCACAGTAGTTATTCACTTTACCGATGCTTATGATACGGCGTGGTAACATGCATTCTATATAATCTTTCTCAGATGGTACCATACACATACCATGCATTAAGTTGATAATGCTCCTAAGGAATCTCCTTATTACAACACACTGATCATGAGACACGATAAGAAAATATGTAAAAGCATTTTAATGTTGACGCCCATGTATCATGTATTAGAGCATCAACAATATTATGTAAAATATTGCCACAATAAATGTTTGGCCACCGCTGCATGTGCACTCGGTGATTCACGGTGAAGCCCAGCGATGCGTTGTCCGCCCGGCAAGCACCCGCAGCGCAGTCCCACTTTTCTTTCCCCAGAAATTTTTCCAAGTAGGGGGCTCGAACAGGTATATTAGGAGAATACTCGGGCCGTTTAGGACAATTTGAATCGAGAGCTCACACCAGAAAGACACCAAGAGTCCAGGAGCCGCCCTGAGGTTCTAGAATCTACAAACTTAAGCCCAGGAACAAGTCCGAGAATACTTCCATAATCCAGAGACCACCGCGATGTTCCGATATGACTCGATATATTGTCGAGCCGATTATCGTTGGCAAAGTAACTCTTGTTCTCGTTGTCTAGCCGATTTTTGATAGCAACAACCCTTCTAAAGCCGCCCCTGCACTCCAGTCCGAGAGAGAAGGAAATGCAGCTTAACACCAGTCTAAAGAGCACCGAGCAAATTGCAACCATGTCTTGTGTTTATATTTTTAGTTACAGAGAACCGCCACTGTACTCAGAGATTTATCGAACCAACTTTCCTGCCAACTGATGCCACGCGGGCGGCACAACCAAGTCTCATGGGTGTGTACCATATTTAACATAGACGCCCTGTACATTCAGAGAGAAGTCGGGCGGGAACTCTGGAGGATTATGCGAATGCAATACGAGTATTTACTTGTACACGTTTGTTTGTACCTACATTGCTTGTAAATTTCATTTTTAATTCTGTGGCGTAATAATAGTAGATATACCAATTTATTCTCCTTCCTGTCTAATTAATCTCGAACGCTAACTTATGAGTTAACAAGGAAAGTGAGATTGCAACTGGGAGAAATACAATTAAAACCTCCATAACGTTGCAACAATGGTTTACCACCGGTTTCTGTTTTAGCTCCGACTCTGTTTAACATAATACGATATGACCCTCTAAATTTTATGTATGTTGAACTTTTGGATGAACCCCCTGCTTAATTCCTGGTATAGTTTAGCTGTTATTTATATTTGCTGCGTGAGTCCATGTACTATATCCTATGCAGTTGAATTCCCTCACTAGTTCTGTCATTGCATTATTTAACTGAAATGTATTCGTTGGACGCTCACATCTGGATGTCAATATTTTTGTTTCTTTAAATGTTCTCGATTATTTTTGTTATATAAGTACGTTTACCATATTCTAGACAGTTAAAATTGCTTACTGGTTTTGTCGGTTAATTATTTAACGTATTTTGTTGGCAGTTCTTTCCTGAATATAAAAGTTGTTGCTTCTTTACTTAGGTATAGGTAGCTTTCGTCTTTATGAATTCGTAAAACAAGAACTCGTAAAGTCCACCTATCTTCGTATATGGCGTAGTAAAGTTGGGACTATAGCGGCCATTTTGTTTTTAATTAACCCCTCCACTTTTAATTGATCAAGCCCCGAGGGCATAATTAAACCTCTAATTAAGTTGTTAACTGCGCAATAATTAAATTGCCTGGGGCAAAGGTGATCATCGCTCCATTTTGTTTTTAATAATTAAATTGCCTGGGGCAGAGGGGCACTTTGGGCGCCATTTTGTTTTAATTGAAGCGGCGGCCATTTTGGATTTTGATTTCGCCACGTGATGCTAACGCCATTTTTTTAAATTAAAGCGGCGGTCATTTTGGATTTTGAATTAGACACGTGATGCTCTGTATTCGTCACGCCTATCCTTGTCCACACACTTTCTCTCTCACAATTATGCTATCTCTCTTCCATTCGTTGAAAGCGCCTCTTTATCTTTGTCGTACTAACTGGAACGTTCTGTCTTGCAAGTTCTAAAGTCGTTTTTTATTTAAAAAACTTTTCTGCTCTAAGCAGGGTTTGAACCTGATACCATTGTATTGCTAGTCCTCCACGCTAACAACTAGTCTACGGCGACTTGTTAACGATTTCTATTCTATGCCCACCTCTATGAACGGCTGTTTAAATGGTTGTCTACCAATATTTCTAGCTTGTTAAATATTCCTTCAAAATCTTGCTTTATATCCAAATCCAAAAGGTAGTCATCATCTATTTGCAACTGTTTTACAAAAGGCTAGTTCTGAACCCATTTAATTGAGAAGTTTCATGCATTAGCTTTACCGATAAAAGTGAAATTGTAGAAAGAACGCTAAGGGGGCTTGTTGGTTTCAAACGCGTTTGCGCTATGCTATACAGTAATCGATTTTCAAATTTATTTTAACATTTTGTATTCTGTAATGTAAATATCTTGTATTTCTTTTTCGAAACAGTAATTAGCTATGTACAACAGTGATTATTAGTTTTTAAGATTATATGCGGTATATATATTTTAAACAAAATGTTATGTAAGAAATTGTAATAAAATATACACCGATGAAAGCTTAAAATCACACATGCCTTAATTTTTGTATTTGTGGATACTTTGAAAAAACATTTCCCTCTAACACTTTTAATTTTAAAATAATTGTTCTTAAATTTTATAACATTTTCAAAACATTCTGGAAAGAAACAAGCAATTTATTTATATACATTTTTTACACACAGAATACAACTCTTTCTTTATTTTTTAGTCGGAGTTGTTTCAATACTATCTAACCTAATTTTTATCTTGTAAATTTAAGTCTACATGTGATTCCTCTATTTCTTTGTCGAGTCAGAAGTTGGTTACATACAACGCTTCTATATTTCCGAACTTTAAAATATAACGCGCGCGCCAAAAAAACGTAATACTGTGCAGAAAATTTTTATGATGAGTCAAGCATTTTTAATACTTTTCGTTAAATTGTTCTAAATACCAATTTACATTAAGTTGCTATACAGATTGCGGCAGGCAACTAGAACCATAGCAACAGCAAAGGGACTTTACATGTGACCGTAATTGTATTTAAACAATTTAAAAATCGAATATATATCTTGTGTTTATAATGATCCTAACGACCTGCCGCTATCGCACATTGATTGTTCGTTTGTTAAACACCACGGCAGCCACATGCATATTCTCCTTGATGTTGCAATGGTCCTAGTTGCCTGCCGCAATCTGTACACAAATTAACCGTGAAAATCTGTACAAATATACCACCTAATTTTTGATTCTGCTAAGTATAACTCAAACTCATACTCAGTCATATTTTACGGATTTCAAACGCTTTCCATTTATTTTGTTTGTCACTCAACACTTTTCGAGGTTTTCTATAGTAATATATTTATAATATAAGTCACAGCTGTTGGAAATATAAATTATACAGAAGGCGAACAACTCCTTACCTGCAGTAATTTAAATTTACTTACGTCTCTTACACAGCCGTTTTGTGACAATATAATGTTGGCTAAAATTATTGACCTTGTCGATTGCGAAGGAAAAAGTGGTCTTATTGTTAAGAAGGAGATAGGCGGTGCTTGTAATAGTCACTTACGAGGGAAATTCCGTAAATTTATTTCTGCTAGACATGGAGTAAAAGCAAAATTACCTTATCTTCTGCAAAGTGAGAACAGGATAGCAAGAGGAATTATACAAGTTATTGGAAAGGAAGGTCTGCAAAATATTAACAAAAAATATAAAAATCCAATAGTAATTCCGTACAACAGTAGAACTAGCAGACGCTAATGTGCAAACCCTGTTAGACGAAATACCAGAAATTCTAAAACAGCTCCAAATAGATGATTACTACCTTTTGGATTTGGGTATAAAGCAAGATTTTGCAGGAATATTTAATAAGATAGAAATGGGGCATTATTAGACTACTAACCATAACTTTTGCTGCCAAGGAGAGTCCAAGGAGGATTGTAATGTGATTGTAGATAATGATAAAACAGTTGGAATTGATTTTTTAACATGGTTACATTCGAATGCTAGAGTTAAAATATACAACAAATTTGTTTATCAAATGTCAAGTCCAGGAATTCAAAAGAACAGAAAGTAAAAGAAACGGAGGATAGACTATGCAGTTACTTTAATCAAACCCCTTGAATAAATCTTGATACCACTGGGATATACAAGATTTCCGCATTTATCGTAAATACTAGCGGAAAATTACCAACGATTGGTGTTCTAGCAGAAAAAGATGGAGGCAAAAGGGTATACTTCTTAAAAGGGTATTTTAAACAACATCTTATAAATATTTATAACGATAACAAAGAGAAACTTAAAGAACAGGGATACATTTGTGTTTCATTTAATGGATTATATATTGTATGTTTGCCAACAGAAGAACCGTTTATAAAATTTATAGCTAATGGAGTTTCTACGTTTAATGGGCACTCATTCCACAAAGTAGAGGAAGTTAAATTTTACAGGATAGAATGGCGAGATCTAGATCGATTAATATACAATCAAGAAGATATGGATCAAATTTCCAACATTAGCATGCAGTAACTAAAAGGTCGTGTGCATAACAACCAATCACAAGTTCAAAATATCGCAGGTTATGAAACGGTAGAGAAGATTAACTATCTTGGTTCGCTTATCACAAATACCGGTGAATGCGGACAAGAAATCAAAAGACGTTTGGCGATAGCAAGAACGGCCGCAACAAAGCTGACAAAAATCTGGAAAAACTCAGCTAGAACAAAATCCACTAAGTTAAGGCTCGTCCATTCACTCATCTTCCCTATCGCGACGTATGCAGCAGAAAAATGGACCTTGAAAAAAGCAGACACACAAAGAATTAATGCATTTGAAATGTGGGTATATAGACGTGTCTTGCGTATACCGTGGACAGCACACCGAACCAATCTCTCCATACTAAAAGAACTTAGTACTGAATCCCGACTGTCCATGAAAGTCAGCCAATCTTTCCTTCGATACTTCGGTCACATATCCCGAAGGTAGAATTCTATGGAGAGTTTAATTGTACAAGGAAAGATTGAGGGACGTATATTAAGGGGTCGATCACCTAAAAGATGGGCTGACCAAGTTGGAGCGCTGGCAGGACATACTTTGCACGATGCTATACAGTTAGCTAAAGATCGCAATGCGTGGGCAAAAACAGGGTCAACTACCTAATAATACCACTAAACCCCTTCGTGGGGTAAAGGATAGAAGAAGAAGAAACTAAAAGGTAAGATTAAGATTGCACAATGACATCGTTTGAAGGAACTCCAGGAAGGAACAAAACTAGTTGTAACTGGAATTAAAAAAATTTATTACAGAAACAAAAATCGTTATATTTTACAGTTCGAAAATATACAGCGCGCGCCAAAAAGTAGGTTTTTGAAAAAAACTTTTTACGTCAATAATTTGTGCTTGTCTAAAAACCTATTTAGCACTTATCATATATACCGAGTGATTTTTACTTATTTAGAAAATGGAGGGTCTCGAAATTGTCAAACTCCGAAAAGTGCTGTTTTTTGGAAATTAAGTAAGATTTCAATGAGATTTTTTTCGAGTGTGTTATATTTAGCTAACTGAACAATCTCAAGGCCAGACAACCCCTAATTTTTTCGACTTTAGTTAACAATAAATGTTTCAAATTTTTAAATATTTTTCAAAATTTCGCATATCAAGACTTAATATTAAAGTTCAATTTTTTTGTGAAGACTTATAATTGGAAAAAACAAAATAAAATGTTTATTAGTTCTTTAGATTTTTTTATTATTTACCGAAAAGTAGTATGTTTGCATAATGTTTACGTTTTTTATGCAAGGCGTTTTTTAGGAGAAATATTTTTCAATTCTAATTATATATATATGTTACAGGAAATGTATGAAACCTAGGAATTGTATACAATTCCTAGGAAATGTATATAATGCCGAGCCAATTTAGGAAATGTGTAAAATAATTAGTCAAAGGTTCTTTAATACATACATCTCCTAGGAAATGTATGTATTTCCTAGGCATTGTACGGAATTCCTAAATGGTACTAGGAAATGTATGAAAATCAACATTATACTGTAGAATTTGTGAATGAATGAAAAATAAAACATAGATGAACTGAAGTTTTCCTTAGCAGTGAGACGATTTTTCAGTGCTACTAACCTAACCTAACCTAACCTAACCTACCCTACCGACATAACATCCCGAATTTAACACATTTGCGATTCCAGTTTAGGAAATGTACACAATTTCTAGGAAATGTGTATAATAAAATTTATTTCACACATTTCCTGACGATTTTAGGCATTATATACATTTCCTAGGAATTCTATATAATGACGGATTACATACATTTCCGGTAACATATATATAATCTATCTCTCTTCTACTTTTAAGTGTAGAGGGTGTAACTTTTCATTACAGAACTCAAATATTCGTTTTTACAATTAATACATAAATAAATGTATAAATGAAAGATGTAAAAAGAAGAAAGAAAATAAATAGTATAAATAAAAATAATACGTAGAAAAAAATGTAAACTCGTAAAAAACAAATAAAATCCTATAGTAAAACAAACTCTTATCTTACTGAACACTTAGTAATTTTAATTTCACTGCCTGCTTCCCGTTTTATAATTAACTAAAAAGTATTTTGCCCTTTCACTTCACTTCACTTGTAACTTCATTTTGTACCATTTCCTTCTTTTCTACTTTACTTCCTCACTGCTCTCCAATTACTCCTATTTCTCGCTATAATTTCGGCCTCATTCCAAGTTAAACCTCTGTTATTCAATATTTCCCCTATTTCTTTATCCCATATCTTACTTGGTCTGCCCTTCTTTCTTCTACCTGTGGCCTTTGCTTCCCATACTTTCCTAACTTGTCTTTCTTCAGGTAATCTTTTCATGTGTCCCCACCACCGTAATTGTGCCCTCTCTACATACTTTCTAGCACTCTCTATTTTCAGTCTTTCTCTTATGTCTTCATTCCTTATTTTGTCCATTATCGTTACTTTTGCCACCTTCCTTAGATACTTCACTTCTAATACTTGTATTTTCTTGTGCAACTTTTCGGTTAATACCCATGTTTCACTTCCATATAGTAAAGTCGGTAGATAAATGGTTTTGTAAATTGTCATTTTTGTTTTATTACTAATTTCGTTTTTATTAATAAATCCTCTGTAAATCCCGTGGAACAATTTTGTCGTTTGCGTAATTCTGTTGATAATTTCTTCTTCCATTTTGCCGGCTCTGTCTATGGTTATTCCAAGATACTTTATGTTTTCGACTTGGTGCACTGTCTGGTTGTTGATTGTTAGGCTGACTCTCTTTTCCTTGTTGTTTGTTATCACTATTACTTTTGTCTTGTTAATGTTTATTTTCATTTATTTTCTTTCTAGCTCCTCCGCCCATAGGTTAACATTAAATTGTAAGCTTTCCTCCGTACTAGCCATTATTGCGACGTCGTCTGCAAACACACAATCTCCCACTTTCACCGGTTCCAGTTTGTGGTATCCCACCGTCATCTTTTTGCTTCTACTGTTGACATTTCTTATAATTTCGTCCATGAAGATGATAAAGAGCAGTGGACTAAGATTGCCCCCTTGTCTGACTCCTTGCATTGTCCTAAATTTCTTTGTCTCTAGATTGTCTTTCCGTACTACATTTTCTGTTTTTTGGTATAGCGATTTAATAGCTCCTATCAATTTATTATTAATCTTGTTTCTCTCTAGTGTCTCCCATAGTTTATGTCTTGCCACCTTTGTCAAAGGCCTTTTCCAGATCAAACAGGCATATATATACTTCTTTATTGTATGGTAGCGTTTTCTCTATCACGTTCCTGATTGTGAAAATATGATCTTGGGTGCAGTGCCCCGGTCTAAATCCACTTTGCGCTCCATGTAGTTTATCTTCTACCAACTTTCTTAGTCTGTTTTCCAGCACCATCTCGTATATCTTACTGGCTGTGCAAATTAATGAAATTCCACGATAATTTGAGCAATCCCTTTGGTTTCCCTTTTTAAATATTGGAATTATTACTGATGTTTGCCAATCTTTGGGTACTGTTACTGTTGCCCATGCTTCTTTCATAATTCCATGTAGGATCGTCATTCCATCCTTTCCCATGTATTTGAATAATTCTGATTTTAGCCCATCTACTCCTGGTGCTTTCCCATTCTTCAATTTTCCTATCGCTTTCTTTACTTCATCCAGTTGTATGTCATCGCTTTCTTCTAGTTGTTGTATATTGTCATTCCCTTTTCCTGTATTTATTGCATTACTTTCTTCCGTTTCTGTTTCATCTTCTATCACATCTACTCCTTCTAACATTTCCTGGTAATATTGCTTCCACCTTTCCATTATTTTGTTGTCCTTGGTAATTATCGTTCCCTTTTTGTCCATGATCTGTCCCGTCCCAAGTTTTTTTCCTTTGTTTCTCATATTCTTGAGTACTCTATAAAATAACTTCTGGTTTGTTCTACTATCTTTTTCCATCTTAGTCCCAAATTCTTCCCATTCTTTGGCTTTGGCTATTTTAATCTTTTCTTTTGCCTCGCGCCTCGCTATTTTGTACCTTTCATAGGATTCTTCGCTTCTTAGTTGCAAGTATGCTCTCCACATATTCTTTTTTATTTGTATGATGTTTTTGTTTCCTCACTCCACCAACTTGTTCTCTTCTTGGATCCTCCTGCTACCATTATTCCACATGCTTTAATTCCCGCCTTATAGATAATTTCCTTGTATTTTCCCCATTTTCCCTCTATGGTCATTTCCTGAAGTTCATCTGTTGCTTCTTGTATTCCCTTAGTGACCCATTCTTCGTATTCCTGTCTTATCTTTTGATCTTGTAGTTTATAAATCTTAATGGTCTTTATTTTTTTTGTGTGATTCTCCAACTACCTTCTCTTTCTCAGTAATCTCATTAATTTTTAGTCTCGCACCTAGTAAGTAATGATCTGTCGATAATTCGGCACCTCTATAGACTCTTACATCATGTATAGTTCTTCTGTTTATTTTCTCCGTTATGACGTAGTCTATAATTGATTTTTCATTTCTTCCTGGTTCCTCCCTAGTGTATTTGTGACAATCCTTGTGTTGGTAGAAGGAGTTTATTTAAATGGTTTCAAGAAACTCCTAATACAGCCCTGTTAATGAATTACTGTTACAAAGATCCTGTAGATGTTCTTTTACAGTTGTCTCAATGAAGAGATCTTTTAGAACATCTAAATTAGATAAAGAAAAATTTCCTCATTTAGACAATGAGAGAACATATATAGGATTTTTGTTACAGTAATTCATTAATAGGGCTAGATTAAAGTTTCTGGAAGCCATTTAAATACATGTTAATTAGAATTGAAAAATATTTTTCCTAAAAAGCGCCTTGCATAAAAAACGTAAAAATTATGCGAACGTACTACTTTTCGGTAAATAATAAAAAATCTAACGAAGTAATTATAATTTTATATTACTTTTCCGAATTATAAATCTTTAAAGTGTCCACACAAAAAAATTGGAACTTTAATATTAAGTTTTGTTATGTGAAATTTTGAAAAATATTTAAAAAATTGAAAAATTCATTTATAGCTAAAGTTAAAAAAAGTAAGGGTTTTCTGGCCTTGAGGTAGTTCAGTTAGCTAAAAAATACACACCCTAAAAAAATTTCATTAAAATCTTACTTAGTTTCCGAAAAATAGCACTTTTTGGATTTTGACAATTTTGAAACACTCCATTTTCTAAATAAGTAAAAATTACTCGGTATATATGATAAGGGCTAAATAGGTTTTTAGACAAGCACAAATTATTGACGCAAAAAGTTTTTTTGAAAAATCTATTTTTTTTTCCATATTATGCCGACTTTTTGGCGGACACTGTAGAAGTTTTGTATGTAACCAACTTGTGGCGCAAAAAAATAGGAGAATCACATATAGACTTAAATTACATGATAAAAATCAAGTTAGATAGTATTAAAACAACTCCGACTAGAAATAAAGAAAGGAAGTTGTAGGATGATGTACATATGTCCGAGTAACTAGATAACAGAGACTACTAAATTTAAATTTACCGCTTCAATCTCATGTATTCATGTTTTCACCAGATAGATAGTGCTTTTTCATATCCACGGGTCATTGCTATTGAAACGCCCATATCTAACAGTTTATTTAAATCTAGAGGATTTTTAGGTTAATGGCATACCCGCGTATTCACTTATTTAAATCTAGGAGAGTTTTTCTAGTTATATGCACTTCCCGCAGACGCAGACGCACCCAAATGTAGTGACTTTCTTAAATCTAGTTACATGTACTTTCTTATGGAACACCCTGTATGTTGGTAGCACTGCTGTGTAGACAGGGATAGGCAAATGCCTTTACAGAGAGAAAACTTACGAAATTACTTTAAAAATCCATGGAAAAGAAATTCGATATAACTGGATATTATACGATTTCTGCATTTACTACGTATAAATAATGGTGGATATAATAATTATGGGAAATATCCAGATCTCAGAATACTTGGAGTAAAAAATAGGTGTAAAAGCCAAATTTCCAACATTAGCATGTAGCAACTAAAAGGCAAGATTAAGATTGCACAATGCCATCGTTTGGAGGAACTCCAGGAAGGAACAGAACTAGTTGTAACTGGAATTAAACACATGTATTACAGAAACAAAAATCGTTATATTTTACAGTTCGAAAATATAGAAGCTTTGTATGTAACCAACTTCTGACTCAACAAACAAATAGACGAATCACATATAGATTTCAATTTACAAGATAAAAATTAAGTTAGATAGTATTGAAACAACTCCGACTAAAAAATAAAGAAATAGTTGCATTCTGTGTGTAAAGCATGTATATAAATAAATTGTTTGTTTCTTTCCAGAATGTTTTGAAAATGTTATAAAATTTAAGAAAAAATATTTTAAAATCAAAAGTGTTAGAGGCATATGTTTTTTCAAGGTATCCACAAATACAAAAATTAGGGCATGTATGATTTTAACATTTCATCGGTGTCGATTAAATTTTGTATCTCTGCAGTAACGTAAATTTTAAATTTGAACACAGTTGTCATAACTAAAAACATGTAGTATAAGAATATTTTATCTAAAATTTCTTAGATAACATTTTGTTTAAAATATATATACCGCATATAATCTTAAAAACTAATAATCACTGTTGTACATAGCTAATTACTGTTTCGAAAAAGAAATACAACAGATTTACATTACAGAATACAAAATGTTAAAATAAATTTGAGCATAGCGCAAACACGTTTGAAACCAACAAGCCCCCTTAGCGTTCTTTCTACAATTCCACTTTTATCGGTAAAGCTAATTGCATGAAACTTCTCAATTAAATGGGTTCAGAAATAGCCTTTGGTAAAACAGTTCCAAATAGATGATGACTAGCTTTTGGATTTTGATATAAAGCAAGATTTTGCAGGAATATTTAACAAGCTAGAAATATTGGTAGACAACCATTTAAATAGCCGTTCATAAAGGTGGGCATAGAATAGAAATCGTTAACAAGTCGGTGTAGACTAGTTGTTAGCGTGGAGGACTAGCAATGCAATGGTATCACGTTCAAACCCTGCTTGGAGCAGAAACCTTTTTTAAATACAAAACGACTTTAGAACTTACAAGACAGAACGTTCCAGTTAGTACGACAAAGATAAAGAGGCGCTTTCAACGAATGGAAGAGAGATAGCATGATTGTGAGAGAGAAAGTGTGTGGACAAGGATAGGCGTGACGAATACAGAGCATCACGTGTTTAATTCAAAATGCAAAATGACAGCCGCTTCAATTACAAAAAATGGCGTTAGCATCACGTGGCGAAATCAAAATCCAAAATGGCCGCCGCTTCAAGTAAAACAAAATGGCGCCCAAAGTGCCCCTCTGCCCCAGGCAATTTAATTATTAAAAACAAAATGGCGCGATTATCACCTTTGACCCAGGCAATTTAATTATTGCGCAATTATCAATTTAATTAGAGGTTTAATTATACCCTCAGGGCTTGATCAATTAAAAGTGGAGGGGTTAATTAAAAACAAAATTGCCGCTATAGTCCCAACTGTTCTACTCAGATACGATAATAACACTACGAGGCCCCGTAAAGAATGAACAATACACCATAAAAAGCATGACAGATATTACAATAAAAAGTAACTCCATTATTCCACACACCCATCGAAATTGTGATGTCTATGAGGGACAACAATATTATACATCATACCTACCTCCTTAAAGAGGAGCGTGCTTACAGGGTCGTTAAAAAAAATTTCTACACCACACAGTTGACACTAACGATATTAAAGAAGAACTAACTAATACTGGACACAAAATAAGAAATATAATCAATGAAAGGCATAGAATAACTAGGGATCTATTAAACATATTCTTTATCGACTTAGAATCCTCAAATAATAACGAAGACATATAAGATACGCAACCTCCTAAATAGTATAGTACAAATTGAACCACCGAGAATAACTAAAGGCTTGATTCAGTGTACGAGATGTCAATAGTATGGGCACACAAAAGCATATTGTAATAGACCATTTGTTTGTGTAAATTGTGGTGGGTCGCATAGTACTGTCAGCTGCAAGAAAAGTAAAGGAAAGAATTGTAACGATGGTTTGTACAAACTCGTTTTCGGCAAACCTTCATTCCAGCGATAGGACTTTACTTGTCACCGAAGGGAAAAGGTAAGCTATGCGGGTGCTACCCCTAGCAGTTTTCAACTATATAATCACCGTATGCGTTTGCAAATAGTTTCTTTAGTCAAAAATTACTGCATTATTGTATTTTTTAATCATTACTCAATCACATTTGTGCATTAATGTTCCATAAAGCTCATAAACATTTATTTTGAAAATATAAAGACGTTGCCTATGTGTTTGTCGTACAAACTAAGTCGACTGCAAACATCGTGTAACAAAAGTGGGACTTAAAAGCTGCTGTAGTCGTCATAAAAGATGGATGTTAGCCGGCGCCCTTTTTCGTACATAAAATACTCCGAGGGCTTTTGGCGTCTGCTAGGAGAATGAAAAGGCAAAAGGATATATTTTGGAACCCTGTCACTCGCGAGCAAATTCAATATCGTAAACACGTAGTAATCTGACCAGTCAGTCTCCGCATCGCTATGCATGGCGCATTGCGTCGTGTACATGTCAGGCATTTCGATTTCTGGGGTAATTCAACATCTGCTAAGTTTTCGGCCAGGGCTCAGCCAAACTTAACACTTCGCAAAAATCGCAAGATCCGGCTCAAAATCCGCGCGGCATTACTTATTTAGGGAACGTGTTCAATCTCGTCCCTCATCAGACAACGTAAAGCCCTGATTAAATTAAAAACTCGTAGCATGTTAAGAGCGTGGAGGAGAAAAGCGTAAAACTCACAAACTTCGTTAAAACGTTAAGTGCTGCCCTCTTGTTTAGTCGAGTTAATCAGTAACAGGGCAGGGAACCGGGGTAACCCGGATTTCCAGCTTCTTCCAAATGCTAATGGTATCAATCACCATCAACTAGACGGGGAGTGTATTTTTATTTTATACACTTTTACCCTAAAACTGAACCCCAGTGTCTTACTCCCTTCGTTCGGGAAGGCTTAAAAATGCAAATGAATTTGGACTGATTTCATAATTGCTATTTGGTTCGATAGGTATGCTATTTCAGATTTTTCAATTATTACTCTACTTTCTCTTCCATGTATCTCTCGGTGGCATCTCTTCGAACTGAAAATTTTCTGTGATAAATTGCTGCTTGACCTACATGCACACAGATTAAAACATGCATTATTTAGGAATGTTGGGTAAGCCAATTCGCAGCTAGTATCAGGTTAAGCGTCTAATTTTGGTTCATAATGAAAGTCTATCAAGTTTAAAAATAAATTAGGATCTTTATTATTCTTCCATTATAGTTTAACATTAGCAAAGTTTATTTTTCACACAACAAATAGCTGAGGTTTCAGAAAAAATGTACCTTGCCGATTTAAAACAAGAATTCGGACGGCATCGTATTTCCAACGAGAGCAGCAATTTGTATCATCAGGAACATCAAATTGAGATGGTTAACCGCGTACACCTCAATTTACCCCATAAATTCGTCCCAACTCTAATCTTGGCCTCACAACTTTTGCATATATTTATGTTGCGCGAGGCATCAAAGGCACCTACCGCAATGTGGGGAACATATTTTAACTTCCGCATCCCTAGTTTAAATATCGATCTCAAACGAGATAAGTTCATATCGCCAGCAGGAGGAAATGTTTCGAGGGAGTTAAAAACGGATATAAAAAGCTAGACGGGATGCCAAACGTCATTAGGTAGCCGGTTTGGTTTGGTCGGAATAAGATTGCCTCTGTTTTTGCGCAGCGTGATTACACCGTCTGTATCGGACCTTGTTTTCTTCCCCTTGTATATCTGATCGTTGCTCGCTAGTTTTAAACAAATGGAAATTCGGAGATCGCGCCGAGATCCCGCAGATTACTTTATCGGCTTTCTGAAATATAAACGAATCTTTCAAATGCAGCGGTTGATGGAGCAGCGTTTATTGAGGTTATAACGTTTATGGAGGGTTACTATGAGGTTTCTGGAATTCCTTTGTATGTAGCGGTGGTTACAAAATAAGCAGTAACGTACAGCACGACAGTTTTACTCGCGATTATTTAAAGCCCATAAAATTTTATCATTCAAGAGTTTAAAGGTCCACTGGAGATATAAAACGGCTCTGAACGCCGTAACCATATTTTTATATCTTATTCGTTAACATCGATACCGAGAAGGTGGATATTATCGCAGATGTGATTGACACTTAACTCTGAGATTTATAAAACAAAATTACCACAAAATGGTCAGATCTGATTAAATATATCTAACTGAATTTTGCTAAAATTTTAAGTGAATGGCAAATGTAGTATGAATCGAGCAACCTGTTCTTATTGATTTGGAATTAATTTCAAATCTACATAGAAAATTTGGATTTCAGGATAAAATCTTTACGGACATAAACATGAAGTTGTATAATACGTTCCAAATATTTCTAGAAGTAAAATGTGAAATCTGATATACCTACCACAGAGGGCAGCGTTGCAACACAAGAGCTTTTATGTGCTCTTGCAGTTTTGCTTATAGTAATATTATGTGGATTAATAAGGAGTAAAGGTAATAAGGTCTGTAATAGATATTATTGCTTGAGTAGCTTTGCTATAGATGGTTTATGCACTTTTATTGTACAGCCGATTTGAAGACTGTTTTATTGTTGGTATTGCTGCTGATTGTAGAAAGTTTTGTTGTTTGGGTCGTTGGTCATTGGTTTATTGATGAGTTGATGCCCAATTGAAGCCGGTTTAGTACACTGTGTGCCGGGGTAGAGATCATCCGATAAGATAATCAATAACCCTTGACATCATAAAAATTATCGCTGATCCTGAAAGCGATCTAAATATCTAGGGATACCCATTTCTCAATAATACCTAGTGACTTTGGTCTTCTGCGGGGGCAGCAACCGCAGATGCATATTCCATTGACATGAGTTTGAGCTAATTAGCATTCGGCTAATAGGCACTAGATGTGGTAAACATCCGTGTTGCAGGATTACACAGGCACATCATCGGCGGTGCAATAACGATTATTCCTAAATGAGGTACTCTGCTAGACGCGATGTGGGAACGCCGCGGAGGACCCAGCATCATGTTTCTGACCTACAACCCTCAGACTGAAGGGGCGTTACGTAATTTTAGGGTAAGTCGCCAGCCTGTACATTTATACATGAAGACAGATCTAAATCTAGGAAAAAGTAAATTAGCTTCGTACCCTGAATGTATGCCCTTACACGTATTGTTACATACATACAGTATTATGCCTAAAAGTTGGAGAATGATTATTCTAAACGTTGGTAGAATATCTTAATTAACAACCGCGTGGCGGAGTGGAAGAACGTCAGTCTTACGTTAAGTAATTCCTCGGTTCGAATCCGTAAGCAGGTAAAACATTTCCATAGTCTATTGAAACGGTATCGGGCCCGGTCGTCATTTGCCGTTGGGGTAAAATTAACGGCGTTCTTCCCGGAAGACTGGTCTATGGGAAAGAGTAACCTGACCACATACTACACACACACAATGTACACTGATATGATAATCTTAAGGTACATAAAGTTGGCAGCCGAACTGTTTGAGTTGCAGACCCGGGTCTCCTGCAAACATATTTCAGTTAGAATTGACCTGGTGTTATTTAATAGGTCATTTGAGAGAACATACTGCAAAGCACAAAAAGGAATTTGCCTTCGTTGTGATTTTTACTTTTTTACTATTTTATTTGTGTGTGAGTATTCAATCTATCATTTATTATGGTATTTTTATGACTATTGTCTTTGAATAAATTAATCATCCGCTTAAATATAATGCGGTTCAAATATTTCTAAAATCGAACCGGGCCCAAATTTATTTTAGGGGCCGGGGGTTGCCAGCTCTCGAGGTTGTTTGACACCATTGAGGGCGGAATTCCAATGTGAGAGCTTTTATGTGATTTTTCAAGTATTACTTGTGGTACAACTCGTAGTTCAAAGTCCAGTTCGTCGTTTTTGTAAATCGTCAACATGTAGTTGGAGTGCAGAAAGAATAAGTTAACCTCGAACGTAAATCAATGTTTCTATACTTTTAAAGCAGCTAAGCAGTTTCGTTTGAATGATGCAATAATTAGTAGAATACTTCAACGGAGTAAGAGATCATGCTACAATAATCGTGCAATGGAAACCTAGTTTAAATTAAAATTAAAATTTAAATTAATATGCATATCTTAAGGTACAAGAGGACCGGAATAGGTATGTACGCATGTATGTATAACCAAATGATCAAAATAACAAAATCATTTTCAGATAGAGACAACATTTTCTCCGTGAGTCGGATTATAGAAAAAAGGAAGGGAAAAGAGCTGGAACGAAACACAACCTTCATGAATTTCGAAGAGAAAGGAATTAACGTAATAAAATTCGTCTATCAGAATAGTAAACCCCAAAGAGAAGTAACACTGAAGTAAAACAGGAGTGACGCAAGGATGCAGCTTACCTATTATTGTATATACGTCAAAGCACTAGAAAGATAGTATAATAAATTCAAATGGAAAAGATAAGAAACAACTCCACACTCACCAAATATTTACTTAAGAGATATGTAGAAGAGTTGCAATAAATATTAGAAAAATTGAAAGTATATCATAGTTAAACTTTAGGTATAAATTTAAAAAATAAAATTGTTGCCCCTCAATAAAAGAAACAAAGCATGCAACTATCTAACTATGGGAAAACCTATATTTAAAAAGCAAAAACGAAAAATGGGGTTGAATAGGAATACAGAATTAAACAACATCAGAACGGCAAACAATTAAGTAGAAAATAGTGATGCACATAGAACGAAAAAGAGTGGAAAACTAATCGTTATTAATCGGTATCACAATTTTTGAAGTTTTTAACTAGAATTTCCTATGTACTTTTACATAGTCTAGATCATGGTATTTCCGCTAAAACTGTATTTTAACAAAAATAAACGTCACAGGATAGTTTTCCTTGCCTCTTTGACTGTATTTTATATTCATTGGTGGTAATAGATTTGTTTATTTTTTTAATAATATATATGTGTCAACTATTATTAGATAAGCAAGTTGATGTACAAAAAACCGATAACTTTAATAGTTGGTTGCATTTCTAACTCTCCCTAATTTTGCAGTTGCCATTATATAAAACTGTAGATTGTATATTATGCAAGTTATTTCTTTATTGTGCCCCTGCGAGGTGAGCCCACTCAATTTTTAATAGAAGTGTTATTAGCTGAAGTGTGTAGGCATATATAATTCAGCAAAAAAGTACTAAAAAGCCGACCCTTAAGAACTTTTAAGTAGAAGTCCTTCAATAAGTACATCAAAGCAACTTTACAGACTCTCGTTGATCACGATTCAACGTAAATCAAGATCAATACAGTATTAATTCCTGCTCGTATTCAGATATTTAGCTACAATTGTCAATCCCGCCCTATGCAAAAGAATATTCCCCCCCAAGTAAAAGAAGATTGAAAAAGTTTCTCTTGCGCAAGTTGTAATGATTAGGATTAAGAGCGAATTACTGCATAATTTATGCCCAAAAACTTTATTAGAACTTCGGACCGTCTAAGAGAACATAAAAAGATAGCAGGCTATTGATTTCCCTTAATAAAAAATATAAGAAGCATTCGTGCGGCTAAAACTCTTTGTGGTGATTAAGGCGATGCGGGCGCACTCATAAATTCGCAATTAATAATCCCCCGAATATATTTATGCATTGAGCGTATTCGAACTGCAGTACAAGATAAACAACGGAAACCAGAAAACACGGCGAACCAAGGGCGTTTATGTTTTTATCCGCTGGAAATTCAATTAAATTGGAACAGTGCTAGTTAACAGTGACGTCGCCGTTGTGAATACAAAAGCAACCATAGCAACTGCCTTGTTTATACCGCAGGATTGCGCAGGATTATTCCTAATCTGCATTTCAAACACAGATTTGCAAAATACGCTAAAAGCTATAAAACTCCCGCAACGACGTAGATTGTTGTCTCGGAGGAACATTCGGAATGATGAAAATGTAAACCCAGAAAGAAGGCAAATTTAAATTGAAAGCATGCTGCTAAATATATTTTTCCCAACAAAAACTGCTATCTGTAATCAATTGAAGCAGTTAAATGTAACTTTCTAACACTATAACGTATCAATAATTATTGGCATATCTAACATTAAAGGAACTACAGTTGGATGACGTCGTTGGTTATATCTAGAATAATTTGTTTTTAATTTTTTTAAATTAATATTTTCGGAGCCATTTCACATTCAGATTAACATTTTTGAAGTTGGAATATGCATACAAGTTTTGTATTAGAGATTTTGTATTTGGTTTTACGAAGGTCTCTACACCTGTATAAATTTATATAAATTATAAGAAATACATTTGCTATTAACTTAACTATTGTGGTATCTTTTTTAATAAATTAATTGTATAATATTGATTTAACTACTAGGATCGCCACAATACTATTATTTAACTAATGGAAACTGAATTCAAATATGGCGATCCAATCCCAGAATTCGAAAAACAAGTTTGTTATAATTCGACAAATATCAGTGATTACGTAATTAAAGCTTTGCCTAGGTGATACAATAACATAAAAATTGCAGTAAGTTAATATACGTCACAAACAAAAAAATACTCAGACGACGCGTTTGTCGGAAATGCACGAAAAGCCAACGCCACTAATTTCAATCTTTTAGGATGAACTTTTCTAACCTTTCTGTTGCTTTTCTAATGGAAACTCGGACTTAACTCGAGTCCCAGCAGATCCCATGATGTATGTGCCCCTCTTTCTCCGTTGGGCTGCCGATACAAGCCGCTGAACGCTCTGTAGAACGACTCCTGTAGCTCAACCGCTGCGAAAAAGGCCTCCACTTCAGCCATTGCCTAATACCTAGGGCTCCAACTGCTTCCCACGAACGTCATTGCCTACCTCTAGCTCACTGGGGCTCCAATTACACTGCTCGAAGCTGGTACACAATCTCGGAAAAATTAACCAACATTCTAGCCACAAATAAACACTTTTTCGATTTCAGCAGAGGTGCCACAAATCAATGCACAAAACTACAGCACAAGATATAGAACTAATTTTTAAACACACTGTATTGGGAAACGGATATTTATTCACGTATTAATAATTGTTTATTAGGGAAGCCAAAATTAATACCACTGCACAGCTTGGCTTCCTTTCCCCGATTGTTTGTCTTCGATCTTACATGTATTTACATTATTTTCAAGCCTACTCTGATTACATTTTGTTCAAATTAAAGCTAAAATTAGTTTTAATACTGTTTTACAAATTATTATCAAGGCTAATGCTATTTGATATGCTGATAAGCTTAAAATGTGTGCATAGCAGTACATTATTTTCACAATTTATATTTTATTGATTCAATTGGTAATTTTCAGGAAATTTATAATATTCCCTTCGTTGGATTTACTAAAGTGTAGTGCCTCCAGTGGATGTTGTGGAAGGTAAAGGTTGCTTCGTATATTCGCATATTTCTGGCAGTTAATGATTAGATGTTTGACTGTTATTGGCTCGTCGCAGCTATCACAGATATCTGGACCCGTTGTGGGCCTGACAAAAAGAAATTGATGTGCAATTTTCGTGTGACATATTCTGAGTCTTGTATTGCACTGTTGTTTCTGTCTGTTATTTGTGTGGATATACCATGGTCGTGTTGTTGGTTTCAGAACCTTCAGTTCGTTTATCCTTTCACTATTTCCCTACCATACTCCAACCCGCCTCCAGCATGGAGGATTATAGTCAAACCCCTGCTTAAAGTGAAGTTAATGACGAATTTTCAAACAAAAAATCCCACTCCTTCAAAAAGCGCTGCCTCGTGGAATCTGGGAGAGGCAAAAATTCCTACACACCACAGATTAGACGACGACACATATATGTTGTGATTTGTAACACACAACTTTGCCAACGCCAGAAAAACTATCAGAATTGGAAGAAGAACTGGAACAAATGAAGTGGTATATTTGAGGAATAAGTAACGTCTGAAGAGGAGGATAAGCCCAAATAACATTGCAATCGCGACATGTCTTCTATTACAGGTCATAAGAGGAAATAAGTTTTCTTCTAAATATATTTTGGGTAAACATAATTGTGGCAGTGGTGAGTGTAAGTACTAGAGCAGCGTAATTAATAGTAAACTTAAATACGAGATATAATATTCGAATATTACAAATGAGTGCAGTATGCTCCCACCTCAACAAACAGTGATGAAGAAGTTGACTTCTTCTATGAAGACGTGTTAAAAGCTATTACTCATTCAAAAGCTCAATATACTCTACTAATTGGCTACTTCACTGGCAAATTTGGAGTCGAAGAAGATGAAGCAGATACGCAAGTGGGATGCTATGGCATCGGCGAACGAAATGAAATACGCAAAAACTCTTGAAATTTTCATTGCAGCACAACCACTACATAATAAACCCCTTCTTCAAAAACCTGTACAGGACTTTACTCAGAAGTGGACGTTGTGACACTAACCTATTTTAAAAATCAAGCGAAATAAAACAAAAGCATTGCCGGCGGTGGAATTGGAACAGCAGCACCCGCAAACGAGATTGTGAAAGCATTTTAACGGTTGCCAGTAGCACGGAAACAGTCCGCCCGTTCCTCGCATGCTGTTAAGCGGGACTCATCACATCTGTGCGACTCAGCTGCTTTAAACTTAACGCACCTATTTGTTGCCCTTTTTTGACTCTTACAACATTTACCCTGTATCTCTTGGGTCTCATTTTTGTCAAGGGAAAAGCATGATCTATGTGTAAATTATTACTTTTATCTATTCCTTGGGTCGAAAATATGCTTTTTCCTTCAAGGGTAAAAATCTGAGCTATGTGCCAAATGTTACTTTCGTTCAAGTAATACTTATTGAGTTACAGCAAAAATAAGCAAAATTTTACTTTTTAATGTACTCATCCTGTGTATATCTTACCGAAGTGTTCTCGGATTCATTCCATCGATATGCAAAATATCGTCCTCCTCCAACAAACAGTTTTTGAGTTATACCGGCAACAGACAGACAGACGGAGTTAAGAAAACCTGTTTCTCGTCATCTACGGACCCTGAAACGTGAATAACTGATGAAATCTTAGAAGGTGTTTTTACGTAATTACAATACTTCCTTCGTAAAGAAGTAAAAATGGGAAAATAGCAAAAGTGAACTTGGTTAAGCCCGGATGGATCTACAAAAAACAAAGTGGATTCTATCATAGCAGAAACAGAAGAGATATTGTAACGAATGTTAATGTTTTAAATAAATATGCCATGGACTCAATTGACGTTAACATTGAGAGGCCTAAACTAATACAAAAGAGGAAAGTAAAGCATTGGATAGCAGTGCAAAATCAAGATGAATATATTAACACAGTAGACAATGTTACAAAACATAAAGAGTAAAGTACTTGATGAAATAAATAATCAATTGTTTCTGCCCTGCGAGAAACTGTGAGGAAACATAAATGAAGATAAACTATGTACAAAAAACAACTCACGAGACAGAGAAGGGAACTATAACAAAAAGATTATCTAGAACTTAGAAAGTTACATAAGGAAATATCAAAACCGATAAGAAATTATCATCAAAATTACACAACAAACTGTTAGAAATAGTTGAATGGAATAAAAACCTCAAAGTAACGACAGGAAAGTTAGGCTAAGGAAGGCATAACATATATAAACGGATGGATCCAGGCGGCAACATAACATCCAACAAACAACACATTTTAAAGCTAGTTGAAGACTTCTATATTAATCTCTATAAAGGATCAAGTATTGGTAATGCCAAAGCTCAAATTCCTAGAGTTGCAAATCAAAGCTCCGATGACATTCTGGAGATCACACTTGAGGAACTTAAAGCTGCTCTGAAAGAAATGAAAATATGGCAGGGCCTCTGAAGACGGTCAAGTTATTATCGACAGTATAAAATCAGGTCGAGTACAGCTTTTAAAAACACTTAAACTTCTATATATCAGGTGTGTCGAAGAGGCAAGAATACCATCAAAATGGACCAACGCTGTCATCACAATTTTGTTTGAAAAAGGAAACCCAACGGCCTTCCGAAGCTACCGACCCATTAGTCTCCTTTCACATGTATATAAACCGTTTGTGAATATATTAACAAGGTCACTAACACCTGAGTTGGATTTTTACCAGGGGAGAGAACAGGCAGAATACAGAACATATTTTGGTATAAATGCTCACCACAAGTAACAAAATCATTGACTGAGAAAAGTATCGAGTTTAATAATGCTATTTGTTGACCATGAAAAAACGTTCGATACTGTATTAGTCCGGCCGCTAAATAGAAATTTTTGCTTAAGTTAAAAATGTTGTATTAAGTTTTTTTGATTTATGAATATGTTTTACGACATGATTATCTACAGGAAAATGCATGATGACACTTCGTCACCTTTGTGCATTTCATATTATAGTGAGAAATGTAAATTACCAGAAAATATACAAATAGAAAAGGAATTGTTTTGATTTTTGGTTTCTGTTATTTCAGAATTTTTGCAGTAAAATCATTAAGTGAAAAATGGAAGACAAATGCTCTTTTGAGTGGAAATTTGCTTGTAGCAATCGCAATGAAAAACTTAACAGTGGCTGGTACTCTATTATAAAGGGCAGCAAAGACTATCGCTATAACAGATACGTGGAACTTGAAGACAAAACACATCTAAAACTAATGCAAAAAGATTAGATCTCAAACTGGATTTACTGATAGAGAGACCACTAACTCAAATTTAAAGATACAACGCCAATTCAGATACAACCATTTCAGTTTAAGGAACACTACATCTTCTGTGGCGAGAAATGTGAACTAGAAAAGCTTACTGATAGATGGAGAGCAGCTTTTCCGTGTCGACAGTAGGAAGACAGATCGAAGAAAAAGTTAGTCAAAACCGCTCTTCTTGAAAGTTGCGCGGCAAGAAATGACAGGTGGGCTTCGGAAGTTAGAGTCCAATTGGTTGGTAGTTGGTAGTACAATGCCTGGTATGCGTACAAACACAAATTAGTCTTAACCGGTGTAGACACAGAGGCGGATGATCTTTATTGTGTTAAAATAAAACGAAGGCCAGACCTAAGAGCAACACATGAAGAAGCTGACAAGATCCTCCTTCAACAAGCAATACAGGAAGCTGCTGATGAACATGAACAGGTAATTGTCATATCAGATGACACTGATGTTTTCTTGCCATTATAACTTGAAGAAAATTTCTACTTCGGTTTTGATGGAATCACCAGTTCATGGTAGTTCAGTAATAACATTAGAGCATCAGCTATGAAACATAAAGATATAATACCTGATATTCTAGCCACTCATGCTATTAGCGGAAGTGATACAACTTCTATGTATTATTGCATTGGAAAGAGTAGTCATCAAAACATTAAAAAGTGGAAAATCTTTATTCGTGGTAGAGGAGCAGCATGCTAATCTTTCTGATCTTATGCAACAAGCATCAAAGTTCATGACTGCATGCCATGGTAAATCTTCATGCAATTCAACTTCAGAATCCCGTGTGAAACTATGGGCAAATAGAACTGAAAGTGGTAGGTCACAGCTGCCCGTTCCTTGCTCGCTACCTCCAACAGATGCAGCTTTCGCAGAGAATGTGAAGCGTGCTCACCTTCAAACGTGTATTTGGAAACAGTCACTAGACTCTGATTTCCCAAATTCGGATCCACTACTTTACGGCTTCAATATGGATGAAAATTCAAGATGCTGAATGCCCATAACCTTGCCGGAGAACACAGAAGTCGCACTTTCTGACATTCTGGAACTGATTAAATGGTCTTGTAAAAGTAATGCTCCATGCAAGACTATATAAGGTGTGGTTGCAAAAGTGCTGCTTTGCCCTAGGCAATGTTTTGCTTATGCAGTAGGAATGGTTGTTGTAATAACTTAACACATGCTGCTGAAGTTGAATAAGATAATGATGAAGACGAGGGTGAAGACCACGATCAAGATCAGGATGACAACCAGGATGACGATTATGATCTTGATGATTCCATTGAAGATTAGTGCGTTTGGACAATTTTTCTATAGTGTTTAAACTCTAAACTGATGTTTGTCCATTTGATTTTCTTTAAATTTCTGCTTTATTTCCAAAATAAAACATTTTTTATATATTTAAAAACTAAATTGGCCCTTTTAACAGTTTTTCAATTCAAAATTGCCGATTTAAACCTTTAATATTCAAATGCTCGTATTCACGATTTCACAAACTTTTTAATATTATTGAAAATAGCGTATATCTTCAGTTGCCCAGAGGTGACAGTTTGTCATCAGTCAGATATGTGAAAAAGACTACCTAATGAAATAAATTCCATCGGGAAAATAACTTAATACGATATTTTTGGCTTTTTCTTTTGGCGGCCGGACTATATGGAATAAACTAAGGAAGGCCTTTGCTCAGCAGTGGACGCAGATAGGCTGATCGATGAATTGGTAGTCTTGTTCATCTGCAATGAAAGTTTTGCCTACTCTATTTGCACTTTTTAACCCGTGGTGACTGAGTTCTGCAAACTTTAGATTCTAAATTATAGGGAGCGTGTTGTCTTTGTTATATTGAGTCAGGTTGAGTATCGTGTTTGGTTTTTTGTGTGTACAAGGAACGGTTTTACTCTGCTTGGTGTAGGTTAAGGGATATTATGTGTTCTAAGTCTGTTGATGTTTTTGGAATGTTAATTACATACGGGACGGGAGATTACATTTGAAACAGGGATTTGTAATCCTATTAGTTGCATACGAAAGTGTTGATTGTTCTCTTTTTAGTTGTAGTTGTGGTTCTCTTCTCTCATCAAGTACACTGTTTGTAGAATTAGCTTTAACACCGCTCCCTACTGTTTTCATTGCTATGTGGTGTATTGATCTAGGAATTTAATAAGGTTTTATTTGTTGAAAGATAAATTTAGATTCCGTAGTCGATTTTTGACATTATAATTGATTTACAGTTCCGAGGTAACTGTTCTATGTTTGTCCCCCATTGGTAGCGGTTTAATGTTTTCAGCAGGTATAATTTTTGGTTATAATATACTCTTAGATTCTGAATATGTTCCCCCCAAGCCTAAAACCTTAATCGGGTTTACATATGTTAGTTAAATATTATTTAGTGTGACTGGAATGTTGTATGTTTGCCTTTTAATGAAGCGTATACACCGACCGTACCCGATCGTCTCCGCATATTCATCTAATCCTATGATTTTGTACATTAGTAATGTTTTTTATCTGCTGTATATTGCTATGTCATCCACATAAGTCGATTGACTGGTTGGTAGAGATATTCTTTTCCCTATATCGTTGGCTGCTAACAGGAATAAGGTCATGCTGATTACAGATCCCTGTAGGACACCATTTATTTGTATATGACTCCTATTCTAACTTAACATTTTCTATCTTGGACAAAGTACTTGATAAAGAGGGCTATATTTCTCAATAACCCGTGTCGTATTGAGGTTGCTAAGATATGTTGTTTCCAGGCGGTATCGTATGCTTTGTCGAGGTCGCAGAATGTTGCTATTACCTATTGTTTGTTCTTATATGCTGCACTTATTTCAGTTTTTTACGATACTAAACTGTCTATGATAAAGTGCCGTTTTTTGAAACCGGCCTGTGAAGGGTCCATGATGTGTTCAAAATACAATATTAGTTGTTTGTACATCATTTTTTGGGAGTTTACTGAGGCGACGAGTTGGAGTAACCCGACTTTAACCCAATGGTTGGTTTTTCTGTTTGTTCTAGGATTGCTACATTTTTAGTAGATAGTTTTTTAGAAGATATAGATATAATAATAAAAAACTTGACTACATTAATATACAACGCCACAGAATCTGCGATGAGACAAACATCTAGCACAATGAATAGGGAAACTGCACCATGATGGAATCAAAATTGTAAAGAAGCGACAAAGGCCTTCAAACTTACCTTACCAGAAGAACAATCAAAACAACAAAGAAACCATTATGGGCTACAAATGTGTCTCCAATAAATTGCAATAGTATCCCAAAAAGGAATGTGGAGAAAAGTTCAAGCAAAAAAAGGTACCAAATTTACAAAATAAATGAAGTAATATATAAAAATAACGTAATATCATCTGTAAAAATAGCGAACAGTCTAGCCAAGGTATTTGATTACGCAATCACCAATAGAATCTCGAGTTCCTAATATACAAAATTAACAAAGCAACGGAAACATTAATTTGGAAGAACAGCACTATAAGCACATAATTAACCTACCATTCACCAAATGGAAACTGAAAGAAGCTCAGATAAAATTCCATTACAAGTAATGAAAGACCTGATTGGCTTATTTCTGTATCACTGGATATGGATCAAGGTCAATATAGATTCTAATTGGCCTTCTTAAAGTTCAATCCTTTTGGTTATGGTGTGAGGTTTATATGTGTATGTAGATACTGAACTTAGTTATTCTACTCAAAATATTTATCCAGTGAAAATTACAACGAATTATGTCAGAATGATAATATCAACTAGAATTAATAATTTTGGTCACCATGACGGCAGGGCTTCTACATGTCCTATTGTTCTTCAATGTTATTTTTATTGGTCATTGTCGTGCAGGTCTTCTATAACTTCCCGGATTATATTTTGTCCGATTTTTGGGTCGCAGAAAGTGAGATCAATTGCAGAAAGAGTACCAGTTCTGAGTCAAAATGTGTTTTCTTGATCTATGAGGTTTTCTATTATTCTTCCTGTTCGGCCGGTATCTGTACAGCTTCACAGCTGGTTATGCCAATTGAAGGCGGTTACTATGAATGGTGATAATAGTTTACCTATTATACAGGGTGATTTATAACGAGCTGACCAAACTTCAACAGTTAGTTACCTAAGTAGAAGAGATCCAAGTTTTATTAAGGGGCGGGTAAAGGTAAAACCGCCCAAAGTAGCCAATGTTTCAAGCGTCATATCTACTACGTATGTGGGTTAATGATATCAAACTTTTTCTTGTATGATAGCTTGTAGTTTTATCTGTCAAACGATATGGATTTCACGGCCATTTTTTGGTAGGAAGGTCATTAAAAAGTATTTTAAAAACACCTTGCAATTTATCTCCAAAAAAATTTTCTCCCAAATGGCTTGTCCAATCTTAGTCTTTTTATGTCAGAATTATTCTCTTTCACAGTTCTGTTGTATGAGATAAAAAATAGAATACATGCTGAAAAAATGTAACAAATAAGTTTGAAAAAGTCAAGTTCCCTTTGTACGATTTTTATGAAATTATCTCATTCGCTAGATATTAAGAAGTCTAGGACATTGCAATAAGCAGAATTTGAAATGTATGTTTAAGTTTTGAGAAAAACGCTTTAAAGTGAAAAAGTTAGTTTTGGAGTTGGCCACTTCGTGTCGCACGAATGAGTTAGGATTGTGATCTTTGTTTTCATAGATTGTGATTCGATGTGAGTGTATAGCGATTTCATCTGTTAGAGTCTTCCATAGATTGCTGGGAAATTCCCAAAATACCAATGTAGCCTTTGAGAATTTTTAGGAAATCTTTGAGATTATCAAAGCTTAGTAAGTAGCCGTTTGGAGATAATTTCATTTGCTTGCGTATGGGGAAGAAGATCGCTTCCATAGATGTTGTTTCCGATTCGGACTAGCTAGATATTGGTTTTATGAATTTTTACTTATTTGTTTGTTTTGCGGCCTTTGATAACTGTAATTGCTAATTGGGAAGGTGTTTCATGTTTTTTTAGTTAGACTCTGAGTTTGCTTCTTTCTGTATTTCGTGTTTGTTATGGGTATTCTTCCTCTTTTGTAGTGTCAGATACAGTACGTTTCGAGATTTCTGGAGTGTTTGCCTTTTGTTTCGGGCAGTTTTCAGCTATGCGGTTTGACTGATAGCAATTATTACATATTGTTACATATAGTGTTATAGCACTCGCTGTCGAAATTAATAGATATTGAATCGGGAATTAATAGGTTTTCGGGCGGTATTTCGAATTTTTGTCTTCTAAAACTTAGAATATGGGTTAATCCAGCTTTTGGGAAAGTTATTGATGATATGGGCTCCAATTTGACAGTGTGTGGGCTGTTTTCGATTATATTGTGTGGAATTGGCCAACATACGTTTGATAAAAGATTTTTTGGGCGAGAGTGATTAATTGGCTCAGTATGTTAACAATTTCTTTGTGGGATAAGTCAAAGCATATTCGGTTATTGGATACCGCGGAGGCGAAAAAATTTTTTTTTTTTTTTTGGTTTGACTATTGTCCCAACTACGATAATATAATATTTTAAATTAGTTCCTTCGACAGCGTTTAGTATTGTTACATCTTCTTTCTTTAGAAAGTTCATTTGATCAGCACAAGTTGCGTATGTTTTCTGATGTCGAGTTTGAATCCCATTCACTGGTGAATAATGTATTAATGTATCCGTTTTTTGGGTAAAGTTAGTATGTGGGCTGTTGTCTGTGGAATTTACGTACTCAGGGGCAGTGTTGTTCTATTTAGGAATTAAGTATCAAACAGTAGGGGTAGAAGCCCATCTGGTTGTTTTGTTACGGTTAAGGTATTTATGTAAAGTAGGCACTTGTCTGATTTTGTAGGTAACAAAGTCTGTACACTGCTTTTAAAGTCGTTACCGTACTATTCGTTTAATATCCTAACAAGCATCACTTTGCTGTGTTCAAGGTAACGACAGAAACACGAATAATTTGTTCTTATTTGGGAACACAATACAGTAAAATTTCATGCATTCGGTTACCTATGTTCTTATTTTGTACGTTTTCCTAATTGTACAATAAATTAAATGAAAGAAAAATGTTTTATAAGTTGCTAAGGCATAATTGATTAGTATTGAATACTAAATTATTTATATATGCCCCTCCCACCGGGCAACATTGTGCTAGTCATGAACAACTGTGGAACTGTGATATTTTATTTAAACATTTTCTTTGCGGAACAACTGCATACTTTATTGTCTGCACTAGCTGATATGGTGAAGTTTATCGTATAAGAGACAATACCCATGGAAGTTTAGGTTCTAAACTTGAAGATGATGCCAGTTTGGAACCAGTGTTTGATCAACACGTAGACGTGCTTTATTGTTTCTCTACATGATGTAGTAGGAAACGCATGTTTTTAAACAAAACACTTTGGAAAATAGGTTTGCGTTAATTAATATTTATAGAGGCGCATGCAGTTTAAAAATGCTAAATGTATATCAAAGAATTTACTATTCGTTACTTTCTTCCGGTCTTATATTTCAGTTAGGTAACATTTTCAATACATCAATCGGGATTATAATGTTACGGCCAAAGTAACACGGCTAATCTTTATTGTTTTCAGTTATTGCGCTTTTCGGATTACGTAACAGCCAGTTCGTTGAACTACTATATGCCCAACCGAATTAACTATTAATGGCTTTGAATCCCCAGGTTTTAAGCTAATGATTACACTTTCCAGACCATCCATCTAAATAAGCTTCATAAAATATTAGTGTATGTGCAAAACAAAAATAAAACCAAATAGTTTTATTTTAATCATTAAAGTTTTCAGCTAATTGGATTGTCTTATTCAAATTGCAAATGTACCAATCACATTAGTTGTGTCAATTTGCATGTCAAAGGCAAACACGTTTTAAGGTTTCGCTAAAATTTATTTAGATTCTTCAGATATATTATACATTTAAAATGATTGGTATAAGTTTTCTGTTATTTTAAAGACTTTTTATAGTAATTTACGATACAAATGGGTAAAAGTAGTCTTTAGTCACGAGTGGAACAGAGTTCACCCGCGGGTGACTGAAGATGCTTTACGCATGTGTATAGTACAATATTTTATCTACGATGGAATTTAGAAAACGCGGTAAATATAAGTAAAATATATAAATGTAATTAGTATTACTAGTAACCGCTCGTAATTTTGCTTGGTTAAAACTTTTAAAAAGACGTTGCTTCTAACGACGTAAACTAATGTTTACAGAAATGTTGCTAAATAGTCGTTTTACAAACTTAAAACTGTCAGCTAAAAGTAAATTTTACACACTGTCGTAAAAATATTTTTATTCTTTGGAACAGATCATTAAGTTTGATATTTTGTTTAAAAAAATGTTTTACAATAACATGCATTTTTGTAATACGATGTATCTGAAAGTAACAATACACACATTAGATTAGTGAAAACAAATAAACTAATATGTGTATTGGTACTTTCAGTATCACTTATCATATACCCGCAGGGTATAAGAAGAAGAGGCGCGGCCTTGTGAAGAAAGTTGAGTCCAGCGACTTGTATATCCAGCTCTATCTGGAATAACCACCGGCTCTAGAAACCCTTTGGAGATTAGACTCAGTTGCCTGTAACCAGAGAATGTTTTTCAGTCGAATCTGTCCAGCACCAAGCCATCGCTTGAGCCTGCAAGCGAGTTTTTCTCCCGCGAAGCGAGCCCGCCGAACCAACCACACGTCACCTTATCCTGACAGGCGATTCGCCTCTGGCTTGAGGCACCTGAGTCCAGAGCCCAGTCTGAAGAAACCTTTCACAACTCTATGTACCTTTCTAAACTCGACCACAGAAAATTATTTTTCAGGACGCCGTTTGCTGTAGGTCCGGAGTATTCCCAAAACTAACTCTTAACGTATGTTCCAGACCGCCACTTCAATATCAGAGTATATCACCAGAACCCTTTCTATGTCCGTTCTCTAGGCCGCCGATTTCGGTACCAAAGTGCACCCATAAAAACTAGCCCTTAAATCAGTTTTAGTACCAGGTGATATCTCAATTTCTGAAGTAAGTTTGTAAGAAGACCAGTCAGACTGGTCTTCTTACAAACTTACTTCATTTACGGCGGAGACACAGGTAGTTGTGTGTGACCTCATGCAATTGAAGTACCACAGCAGGTAGAGTAAATGTATACTAACCTACTGTATGTCTCAGTGGACGTTATCCACAAAAACATACTCATAATATCACTTTCTCCTTCATCCCTCCGCCTCCAAAACCCCAAAACTACCCGTTAAGAGGATACTTTTAGGCCCCAGAAAGGCCTTTCGACCTGGCAACGTTCTTCGTTGGCGTGTCGCACGGGCTGTAGATCCTTAAGGGATTGATAAGCGTCCTATAACTCGACTTCGTTTTATTTTATTTATATTCTACATACGTTTTAGTACTTAAGTTTGTTTAGGGCAATGACATAGTATGAGTAAGAGTAGGTATACTTAATCCTTCTACAATGTTCTAAATCTAATCACTCTAAGCAAGCTACGAACTCTTGACTTCTGGGCTACTCCAGAGACACTATGCGAAGGGTCAATAAAAAAATATGAGTCATTGAGCCGCGCCGCATTACACTTTTTTTGAATGAATTCACGCTAATGATTTTTCATGCTTGGTTTACTATATCTCCAATGCTTCTTGTTTCAAGACTAGGTTTATCGCTGTGGTTTCTTGCGAATTTTGCCAATGAATCGACTTTCGTATTTGGTATTATCGAAAAACATCTTCTTCTCCTCTTACTACAGGCCAGTGGAATGTTATAACCACAACTTGGTTTTATTGGCTCTCTTTGCGCTTAGGCAGGGTAGTTGGCTAGCCTAGCCCGTCGAAAATGAGAACGAGTTTTCTTATTATGGGTTAACGACTATCACAGGTGTTATCGTGATAGCCGGGGAGCGTACGGTTTTTAAAATACGTTTATGGAGTCCGCCGGGAATCAAACCAGAGTCGGCCGCCTAAGAGACGAACATTTTCTTGCTGGGCCATTCGGCACTTGGATGTCTCTTTACTTAAATAAAGCTTATTTTCACATAGTTTGATTTGAAAACTCCACAGTATGCCACTATATCCAAAACGGATGGATGGCATTTTGTAAACTGTTTGCTCTTCACTATAGCTAATTACTATAAATCGCGATATTTCCCGATTCTGATCCCCACATTCTTCCATACATCTCGATCCCGTGCTTTTGACTTTGGTGGCCTCCTCCACTTCATCAGCCTAGTATAATACTGGGGACCTGTATCTGTGTTTACGGTCTTCAACGTTTCCGGCAATTATTAATCTCTCCAAATTGGCTTCTTAGCTTAATTAAATAGTGCGCTGTGAACAAGTTATGGATGGTCTTCTTTGAACGGCCAGTTTCTGTAAGATGGAGATACTGATACCATGTTTTGTCCACTAAATGCGGAGCACCATTAGCACCACATTTCTAACGCATCTCTTCTTCTGGGTTCAGCTATTCGTATCGTCCAAGTTTGATACCTTGAACGAGTAAAATTTTTGTAGCGTTTGAGATTGAGCCGTATTTCCATTTTATGTAAGCGACTGACTGCACTTTTTGCCATGTTTACTCTTTTTGTTATCTCCATTGCGCAATTACTATAATTCTAATTATGAATCCTATAATTCAGTATGTCCCCGGATAGGTGAAACGACTCTTGTAAAAGGTAAAAAATTTTCAATTTAAATTTTTATTTTTTTGGGTTCAGCCCTGCCTGGTTAAAGGCGAATTTCTAACATAATTTCAGTTCTGAAAAATCAAGTATGCCTTAAAAATTTTCAAAAAAACCTATTTTTCTGTAGTGCAACGTGCCTTTCATGTGGCAAATACGACAAAAAGTGATTAAGAAAAGTGGTTTAGAACCACAATTTAGACCCCTACACCAAATTTCAAAATCCTCGGCCAACTCTGATCTCTTACATTTTCTTTTGTTTATTTCCCAATTGAACGAATTTTATTTTTAACAAAGGTTTTTTATTATGAATAAAAAAACGTTGTGAAAAATATTTGTTTTTCCATGGCAGTGTGTTTGTTAGATTAAAATTCTTTGATTTGGAACATTAACATAAAAGAAAATGTGAAAGATCAAAGTTGGCCGAGGATTCTGAAATTTGGTATAGCGGCTTAAATGTTGATTCTAAAAAACTTTTTTAATCACTTTTTGTCGTATTTGCCACATGAAAGGCACGTTACTCTAGAGAAACATAAGTTTTTTAAACGTTTCTAAGGTATACTTGATTTTTCAAAACTGATATTATGTTAAAAATTAACCTTTAACCAAGCAGGGCTGAATCCCAAAAACTGAACATCTAAATAAAAATTTGTTTAGCTTTTACAAGAGTCGTTTCACCTATCCGGGGACACACTGCATATGAATGACATTGACGATAATGACAGTTCCTCAGACGAATATTTTTTAAAGAAATATCCAGAAAACTCGATACCAAATTACATTAGGAATCTCGTGATCACTTCCCAAGATCCTGAAGATGCAGGACCATCATTAGTTCATCAGAAGATTGACAGCAGATATAATGTTCGAATGCGCAACATATCAGTCAAAAAAAGCAATGCGATTGATGATCAGCCTAACCATACTCCTGCACCCTTGCTTGATAGCATAGGATCGCTGACATGCCATATCTGCGAGAAAACATTCTCCAGCGCCTGTGGACTAACCATGCATCAGTCCCGAAAGCATGGTTCTGCATTAAACGCAACTGTTTCTGCAGAGGATGTGCTGCTCCCGGCGAGTTCTGTTGATCTTTTATCTAAAGCGCATAGCGCACCTTATCTTAATGGACCTGGAAAGTCTGGGAACGATGGTTGGACGGGGAGATGGTATAGGGTAATCGAACTTAATAGACAGTTGTACGACCTACCTAGCGAAAGTGTCAGCCAGGAATTCATCCGAATAATGATAGACGAGGTTGATCAACTTACAAAGGGGAAAACAGTAAGTGAAAGATTGCTATGTTACATCGCCGAAATCTTACAAAGGGACAAACTAGTAAGAAAAGCTAATGCCATACGTAAGCTTATCGCTCGCAGGCTAGATTTGTGGAAAGCACAACAGTACGGCGCCCTAGTTCCAGAAACAATTAGCTGTGACCGTCGGCTGTATCGCAAGAATACTGAACAGGGAGAGAAAATCGAAGACATCGGAAGAAAGTTTAACAGACTCATATTACGGGGCAAAGTTCGTGAAGCAACACGATTTGTGACTAGTCGATCGGGAGGGGGTATACTTGATCCCAACATGGAGATTGAGCCCAATGGTAAGACAGTTTTGGATGTACTCATGGACAAACATCCGGTTTTGAGCAAACTGGCAGATAGCAATGAATATCCCCCATTTGAAGATGTGGAGATTACAGCAGAGGTGTTCGAGAAAGCGTTAAGAAGACTGCATGGTGGTAGCGGCCCGTGTGGAGGAACTTCAGATCACTGGACAGACTTCGCACTACGGTTTGGTAGAACTAGCGTCACCCTCCTTGTGAAAATAGCTGAACTCGCAACTCGTCTCGCGAAAGAAATCGTTTCATGGAGCGATATACGGGCTTTAATGGCAAGCCGACTCATCGCACTCGACAAGAATCCAGGAGTCCCCCCCATTGGTGCCTTAGACGTATCCTGTGCAAGTGTATGGCTATCGTCACAGGTGACGATGTAACTGAAGTTTGCGGGTCAGATCAGTTGTGCAGTGGACTTCCCGCTAGTGTTGAAGGTGCTGTTCACACTATGGAAGAAATCTTCAAGGAACGGTGGTCAATAGGTAGCGATTGGAGCTTGCTACTAGTTGACGCAAACAACGCATACAACTCCCTAAACAGAATTTCCGCCCTGCTGGAAGCTCGTTTGTCATGGTCTCGATGCTCACGATTTTTGTAGAACACGTACCAAGGACATGCTGAGCTGATTGTACCGGGAAGCACAAATATAATCTATAGTAGATAAGGGGTCACCCAAGGTGACCCCCTGTCAATGCTATTGTACGCTATCTCCACACTACTCTTAATTAAACGCGTCACTATTGCCAACGCCGTGCAGACATGGTATGCGGACGATTCGTCATGCCAAGGGCAGCTGACCGCCATGAAGACTTGGTAGGATAAGTTAAACTTTTACGAACTTCCTGCTGAATACTTCCCGCAAGGTAAAAAGTCCTGATAGTGCATCCAGAATATATTTCTAATGCAGAAAAAGCTTTTCAGGGCACCTGTGTGAAAATCGTCACTGGTCAACGTTTGATTGGCGGCTACTTCGGAGACTCTTTAGGAAGGACCTAGAAGGTGGATACATGGGTTGAACACGTCGAAATCCTAACTGAAGTGGCCGAGAGACATCCGCAGTCTGCCTACTTAGCGATTACCAAGGCTTTACAGAACGAGTGGACGTTTGTACAGAGAGTGATAAAGGAGGACAAAGAGTTGTATACCCCTTTGCGATCTGCTATCAGAATGCCCTTCTTCTCCGATTTACTAGGCGGCGAAGTTAGTGACTTAGAGGCTGAGCTTTTCCACATTCCTACTAGCTTGGGTGGATTAGGACTCTCCGATCCGGTCGAAACCGCGCAATTTTCATATTCGTCTTCATCCGAGGGATGCAGTCAATTGATTGAGGCCATCAAATCAGGCACCGCTCTGGATGTACAGATGCATAGGACAAAACTTACAGCAACGAAAAAGGACACCAGCAAGGGACAACAGTTTGACTATATGAACAGATTGAAGTCCATTCTAGATGCCCTACCGCCGGCGCCGACAAGAAAGAAGGTCATCAGCCGTGCAGCTCATCCTGAATCAAAGACATCTGGTTGGCTATCTGTCACCCCAATAAGAAAGTGGAATTTGGATATGTCGTCACTGGAATGCCGGGATGCGCTCGCCCTTCGCTACAGAAGACCTGCCGTGGATTTGCCCCCAACGTGTGATGGCTGTGGAGAAGATTTTTCAATGGACCACGCTCTCTCCTGTCGACACGGGTGACTTATCATTCGGCGGCATAACGAGGTCCGGGACGTCCTAGGAGACTTGATGGAGGCGGCATGGGGAAACTGTGTACGAGAACCCATGATACGGGAGGAGTGTTCTCCATCCATACAATCCTTTCTCCGGGGTGACTTGACTTGCCGAGGGGTCTGGGAACCACAAGTTGAGGCGTTGTTTGATATTCGCGCCTTTAACGCTGATGCCCCATCCTACGGATCCATGACACTTCAAGCTGTGCTGAGGAAGTCTGAACTGGAGAGGAAAAGCAAATATATACCAGCTTGTGAAGAACGGCATGCAACGTTTACTCCACTAGTAACGTCTGCTGATGGCTTCTTTGGTGAGGAATTGAAGAGTTTTCTACGAGCCCTGGCCGAACCACTGTCTGAGCGCTGGCACAAGCTCTACAGTGTTGTTATGCGTTGGGTTAGAGTCAGATATCCTCCGTGCATCCAGCATGTGCCTCCGACGATCGAGAAAGGAATAGAGGTCGGCAAGGGATAGGGCAGGGATCCCTTCTGTTTTTTCCCCTGTTATTACATTTCTTATCTGTTTTATTTCAATAAAATTTTTTGTTTAAAAAAAATAATCCTACATATACAGTCTGTTTGATTTTAGCTGCCACATCAGATATCTCGGGTATTGCTAGAGATATGACAAAATGTTATAGAAGAAAAGTTGTTCTACATTTAATTTTCTATTATCTACGTACCATAGCCAAAAAAACAAATGAGCATCAAATGTGTTAAATGTAGAAAATACATTCAGAATTTTAAATGGAACCTGCCCAATTTTATTACATACTCTAAAACTGTAAAAAATTCTCTTTACAACGATATATCGCATGTCATATTTAACTGATCAATTGAAAACATAAATCGGTAATTAAGTAACAAATGCAAGCTTACGTGGATTAGAGCTGTATTCGAAAAAGTAGGCGGTGAAACAAATGAAATTATTTGTCAGCTTCCAATTAAACAATGTACCTTAATACTGTCTTGACAACATATGATATTCAACATAAATACAGCATAATAACATGAACAAAGTAACAATAAATGAATAAGTAAACTAAGTTTAAAATTTCAGTTCACAATATCTAGCGTGTTTGTTCAATGTGACCTCCGTTGTTTGCAATACATTCTCGAGATGTGCTGATTAACTTTCTTCTCGACATCTGCAACATGTATTGTGTTATTGGGCCACAGGCCATAAACGTACCCCATACAAAAAATTTAAAGTAGAGGGATCTGGCGATCTTGCTGGTCAGTTGATGAGGTCGCCATTTCCTATCCATTTTGCACCAAACTTTTCATTTAAAATATTCCTGACGTTTCGTGCATTGTGGGGAGGTGCACCATCGTGCTGGAAGCACATATTGAGACGTATTTCCAGGGGTATACCAACCAGATCATCTTCGAATTCCATCATAAGAAAATCGGCATGTTGTTCCGCAATAAGCAATCCTTGGTAAAAATAGGAACCTACTGTAGTAGCGATGATTTCTGAGGCTTTCACGGCCATTGTCATTAAGTAACAAGCGACTTTCGGGATTGGACCCTGTTATGATTGAGTTCTTCGATCTCAATCACGACACGGTCCAATCCGGGAAGTCGTTTGTTACCTACTATAGTATCGCCTTATACCCCAAGCCACACATTAATGAAAAATCTGTGTTGGAATTTGCATTCCTGAAATTGACGTGGATTCTTCGTATTCCAGAAATGATTGTTTTGTTATTAGATATTCCGTTATTATTGAAATTAGATTCATCGCTCCAAATCATTAAATTTAATAAATTTTTAGCCAGTTACAAAATATCGCCCTCCTGTCAAAATCACAAGCTTTTAAACCTTGTACTAATTTACTGTTATATGGAGTAATTTTATGTTTTTTTAGTATAGAAAATGTTTTATACTGACTTATTCCTAAATCAGCCACTGCTTGACGTATTGAATTTTGTGGATGGGCTCTAAAATACGCCAATACTAAAATATCTTCATCATTTGCGGCACGTCCATTTCTTGCCATTCGTACCTGATCATTAAAGCTGCCATTATTTCGTAAATTACTTTAGAACCTTGTAAAAGTAGGAGGATGTGAATGTCTCCTTTCTGGATACATAGCTTGATACATCACACAAGCTTCTGTATTATTGTAATTACATCTGATGTACACCCTTAGCACATCATTTTTTCATCTTTAGAATAATTTTTACCCATTTCGTGCTACTTAAGATGAAAATAACAATACGTAGGACTTTACTTAGTTAGTCTGACACTAAAGCTACAGCAATTGCTTTCAGCGCCTACCTTCTCAGAGCGATGTTTTGAATTCACCTAAGCGTGCATTTGTTACATAATTATCAATTTACGTTTTTAGTTGATTAGATAACTATGACATGTGATATATCGTTGTAAAGAGATTTTTTTACAGTTTTAGAATATGTAATAAAATTGGGTACGTTCCATTTAAAATTTTTAATGTATTTGCTACATCCAGCACATTTAACACAGTTGATGCTCATTTGTTTTCTTGGATAAGGCAGATAATAGAAAATTAAATGCAGAACAGCTTTTATCCTATAACATTTTGTCATATCTCCAACAATAGCCGAGATATCTGATGTAACAGCTAAAATCAAACCGACTGTATAAATTCATCGATAAAAATGAATAACCCTTAAATATCATATAAATATCATATAAAATATGCCGTTCTATAGTACGTGCAATAGAACGACATATTTTGGAAATAATATTTCTTATGAGAATAAATGAAGATTTAAATTTTTCTTCTTTATGTTTGTCCACATCTTTTTCTACGGAGTATACTGCCTACTATAATTTTACGTCTACAAGTCTTCATTTCTGCTTCTGTCCTTAAGATTTAATCCAAGCATGTTTTATTGTCGTCATTAAGTTTATAATATATTGGATAGGGCCAACGTAAACAAACATGAAGATGTTGTATCTCCTCTTTGAACGATTTTTTCTTGATGGCAGTATCTTCAACAAATTTTGCTTGTAGTGTGGCACTTATTTATTGTTGAATAAACTTTTGCTGAGTCTATTTGTAAAACTGTTGGTTAGGAACTTATTTAGATTGGAATTTGCATTATGAATGGAGGTTCAAACAACCTTTTACGCACCTAGACCTGAAGGTGAGACCGTTGTACTCTCTCCAAGTCACGTGTGTGAATATATTTTGTGTGTAGTCCTGTTACCTTACCTCATGGCGCAGTCGTCAGAGGAGAACAATGTTGCATTTTATGTAGTTGGGTCGGTAAGTCTCAATACCTGTGTTATCTCCTTTCCTGTGTATTAAAACGACTTCAACTCTTACCATGCCGTTGATACTGTTGCAGGTTTTGCAAACAACTCACAAAATTCGTAATACCTCAAAGAATGTTGACATCCGGGGCTCTAGCGTCTTACAAAATGATGGTGACTGCACATTGTCTGGGAAGCCAGGACACAGAGCAGTTCTAGATTTACTAAATTTCGATGGTAGCCGCATTAGTGGCACTGTGGTTATTTATGTTACATTTATACATCTATTTATGTTTGAGTACTAAATTAGTTTTGTGAATTTACTTACTTTGTTTTTACATGTAAGTGAACCAATACACTCTTCCTAAGTCAAGAGAAGCACGGTACTTGCCTAACAGCGTTTCAACTGCTTCAACTATACCTTAGATGTTTCTGTTGCTTTCCTTTTCAACATTTCGTCACTTATTTATTCCACATGTGTACAGTGATCATTTTTACGTTCCTATTACGCTGTGTGAATTAACTAGGTGTTTCATTTTTTGCTTTTCCTAATTTCTTTGTAAATTTCGATTTTTGTTTGAAATTTGAACGCCTTTGCTAATTCTACTTCGGTTTTATCTATTCTATGTGCATTCCTGTTCGTACTATGTTCAGTTCAAAGGTGTGATCTAATCTTTTGCCTTTAAAGATTACATTGCACCTCAAAAGCATATCGAAATACAAACTACAATAGTAATAGCTCTTGGCCAAGAAGGAAGTTAAAATTGAAGAAATCTAGACGACTAAACCTAATTTCTAGTTACGCTTCCTAAATTCTAACTGGATTATTCATTTATTTCATGGTACACAAGTTCTGACAACGACTTTTGAACGGCCAGGCACGTCTTTGGGCGCTGAGCAAGTCCCTGATAACCCCAAACTCTCCCGCGACCTCTGCATGCAAATTCAGTAATTGGAAAAGCCATCAGCTTCGACACTGAGGCAATATCTAGTTCATTTCAGAGAAATTCTACGGCGAGCGTACCTGATCCGCAGGTTTTATTTCAGGAATCAAAACAGCGCCGATAGAGTGGATGCAAGGAACGAAAACGTTTTTAAGCCAGAAATAATAGAGCGCTGGGAAAAATAAACAGGTAGGAAATGTGGGCTTCAATAACGGAGATTTCCCTAAATAATGAACTGCAGCCTGAATCAACCATCGGCAAATTAATATTGGCTGAGCGCAATGCTCGTGGTTATTTGTTAATTTGGGTCCGCTAAAACGGTTCTCTATATTTGAGCGATTTGCGGCAGCCTTAGCTTCAGTATTTTTTGAGTGAATTATTAAAGAGCGAGACGGCCATTGGACATCCAGGGACCTTGACGAACTTAGTAACGACGACATTAAAATTTTAAATCTATGTAAGTGAAAACTCGTAAGTTTGGGGTTCGAAACAAAACAAGAAGTAAAGATAAATAATTAACTTGTCGCGCAGCCCTGATTGTTTTTCACTTTCTGAAGTCCATTTCCCGGATACAAATATAGAGCGGTCCGGCGCGACCTCATGGGAAATCTGTGCTTGCTCAGATTCTCGGCCCGACTTTAAAATCTTTATAAGTGCTAAAAAATGTTGTTTTTTCGTGTTCGAGAGAGATAAATTGAAGCACGGAACGCGTTGCGAATTAACGCTCATTCTAGCACGCGAAAGTATTTTCAGGTCAGAATGGAAAATGTGAAGGGTAGGAACACCTTACCCCTTCTTAACTTAAAGCTATTATATTCAACAAAATTTCCCAACGAAACAGAGGCAAGTAGAGATAGCTTTGAGATATTTTCAAATTTTTGTCCAAGTAAAAGTCACGTTGTAGCGTCAACATATATCCAATCAAGTAAATATTCAAAACAACTATTGCTTGATGACAAGTAAATAGACCCAACCTCAGTAACACGTAATTGACTAACTACCTAATAAATAATTTTGCCAAAGGTATTTCGTAGAAGGCTTGTGCACGACGAGTTGGTTTATTATAATAAAGCTTGGCTGTTTCCTTTATGCAATTGCAATAATTGCCGTTTCTGGCCAACAGAATGTTGTTGGGTTCGTTAATACACATTGCAGTACATATTACCTAAATTAGAGTTGTTGATTAGTCAAACACTATTGTACGAGGAAGCCAAAAGGAAATCGTTAATTACTGTTAACTAACTTGAAGCTCTGCGCCAAAAGAGAAGTGCATGTGCATAATCAAGCCCTTAATTAAAAGTAATTTTCGGATGAGATGTAGTGTGCGTTGTGATATTTCGAGGATTAATAGTAGCTTTGCAGGTAACGATAGAGAGTGTGATTTATCCTAGATGATAAAGCGAAGTTTTACAGTGGCGCAGTTGAAAAAACATTTTTAAGCCTGAATTCTTTAATTTGTTGCTAGGCGTAAATTTTGTTGTTGAATAAAAAGTAGCAATTAAAGAAATATTAATATTAGTTATATATTTATACTTAAACATACTTAAAGAAACTGAAAAATATTAGTTATAGTAAACGAATCGAGGGTTTATACGTCTATTCCAAAATCCTGTTACGTTGCTGTCTATTTAGCACATGTAATTCCTAGAGGTAAAGTCACAAAGTATCTGTAGTTCAGTCGTTTTTTACTATAAAAACGGAATGTAAAGAACAATATGTGGTTTCGAATGTGACAATGCTAGATTTATTGTTTAAATTGTCCCGTACTAAAAGATAATATTAGTTTAGTACGTAGTGCATATTTATTAAAATGTTTAATAGAAGAAAATCTCTTCTTTCCGTTTAGTTTATGTGTAAAAGTGCACGAACACTTATCGTTATATAAAAATATTATTTTCATCTTTCCTGTAACCTCTTAACACTTGGCAGTGTCTCATGCATACGTCCTGTACTGCAAATCCTTATATTTTTAGTAATTGCCTTTAAAACGTTTTCAATAAAATATTTTGGTCATATTTTTCTCCTTTTTTATTTTACAATCTATATCCTTTTTTCATTAAGAGCATTTTGACTACTTCGCTCCATCCATTCCGTACGCTTTTATCTAGTCGCACAACCTTTTTGCTTGCACAACCTGCATACTTTTGCGTTTGGAAACCTAGTGTTAGAAAGGTATTTTTGTGTAGCAATCTGTTTGAGTATGTTATTGTCGTCGTCTTGAATAAATATTTTGTTGATGTTTGACACTAGCTGCTGTGGTTTTGTTAAGTATTTATTATATCATTGTCTTACCTAGCATCTCATCTACTCCACATGGTTCAAAGGAGCATATCTCTGTAAGTTGTTGAACCTGACGCCCTCTCATATATTAGTATGGCTCCGTAATAATTATGTAAATTTATTTCTCATTCTTCATGCTCATAATCGCTCTCCGGGATCCGTTGTGAGCTAGTTATTTTGAATATTAATAGGTACGATGTTGGCATTCGACACTTTAGTTTACGTTTCCATAGTTTTCTTGACGTATACCTTGTATCTGGATCTTATGTACTCTGTGGTCTAATATGTATACTCCACAGCCTTTTTTGGCTATATGGAAACTAGGATAAATTATTTTTCTTCTCAGCTTCAAATTTAAATATATGCTATCTGCATGTTTATTGTCATATATTTCACAAAATCCTAGGCACGTGGGGAATAGGTTAAAAACATGAAAAATGAACTGCACTAATAATTTGCTGTTACAAAATATTCTTTCTCGCTCTTGTACTTTCATGGTACATTAATGGTGACGCTGAAAGGTTTGGTGGAAATTCTCGGATTGATCTTTTTAAGTTTCTGCTTTAACTATGTATACTTTTGGATACAACTTAGTTGTTGTGACAATGCTTAGTCTCAGCTCGCTGTCCTGCAAGAAATTATATTGTATTGTAGCGTTCTCGTTCAGACCAAATGGTTTTACAGACACTTAAAACTTTTTTAGCTTTGTTCAATAATAATAGAGTTTAATCGTTAGTGATTTTGCGCTACATGCCCAAGAGTGTTAATAATGTCAAAGTTCAGCGGAAGTTGCATTTTCCAAAATTATAATCACATTGCGCCCAATCGCTAGCATATAGGACAGTTTATAGTTTCCTGAAACTATTTTATTCCTTTGCTTCTTCCTGTTGTTCTCTTTTGCCTCTTTGTGTACACACATCAATATAGTGGTTTCCGTTTAATGAAGTGAACTGGAATTAATCTCTTGACTTAAGCATTATTATCGTTTGGTATTACTAAAATCTGATGCTCATGATAGCGATAAATGCCTATCGCACGCGAAAGAAACTATACTGAAGGATGTATGCCCCCCCCCCCCCCCCCCCCCCCGATTAGTAATGTGCTCAGCTGTCGACCACAAGATAGTTTCCAAAAGTCTGTTTCCAGATCTTTGAAGCGATTTTGATTCCTGCTTGTTAAATTCTGTCGTGATGTGTATATTGCAAAGGCTCCGCTATCTTTTGGTGCCTGTTTGTAATTATTTATTTATTTTGGTGTAAAAATAATATAAGTGAAAATTACGGGCAAAGATCCCAGTACACACAATTCTCGGTTTATATTTTTATACTGTGCTCAACCTTTGCCTGTCAGCAAATTAAGGCTGGTTAAAATGAACTGTAATAATTAACTGTACAAATAAAATGGTTGAATGCCTCTCGTTCTATTTTATTTAACTGCAATACCAATTACACCAGCTCTCAGCAAACACAAAACTTTTATCTCATGGCTTGAGTTCATACCAGGATTATATTCTCAAATTTTAGGTTATTTGTCTCAACGTAGCTCGTTTGCTCGTTATTAGTAGATAAAATTCACAATCTCGTAAATTGACAGATGAACACAAAATGGTTTTTGCTCACAGCTTGAAATTGAACGTTTAAAGTCGTGAAATACAGTGATAACATGTCAGGTAAATTATTTGAATATTCCCGCTTGGCAACTATTAAAACATCGCCTTCTTTGTTTCTCAGGATGACGTCAAACTCGCCTTGATTGTTATTCTCAGGATGACGTAAAATGCACGCTGATCTTTCATTTGTTTATGAAGCTCGATTCTGGCCGATTTCGCCAAAGCCTGGTGACGCCGTTCGATTTTTGAAAACCACGAAGTACTCGGACTTTTGGAAAAACGCTAGGACTCTTCGGCAAGGTTTAATCTTTGATTTAAATCGTTTTCCCGAACGCTGACAGTATCCTACCTCGTGAAGTTCGCTTCGTTGCAGGCTTCGGAGCTGGTCGTAGTAACGCTGCTGGAATATCTCAGGTTGTAGTCGCTTTCCTGTCCGCCAATGTTGATTCGGACGTTCTTACAGACTCGACTGCTAACCTCTGGCTTCCGATGGCAATTTCCGTCGTAGTCGAAGATTATAGTTTTCAGTTGGACGGCTCCCGAATCCTCGGAGATGAGATTTGTAAAAATGTATTTTTGTTGTTGCAGAAAGTGCTGCAAACGTTAGCACAGGTAGACTACCACATTGGCAATCAAATGGACCACTTTTTATATTACAAAATCTTCATTTAATGACAAAACAGCATCATGTTGCTATGATACGGTGTTATTCTACTATTAATTGGAAATTAGTTTGATAATATGTACCACAAATAGAATAAAATTTGATTACATAAATTACAATCTAACATTTTCTTAAAATCTAAAATATTGTCTTTTTGCTTATAACTAATATTGTTCCATAGCGTTGCACTCACAAACGTTTTTAATTTCACTGCTTTGGTTTTGCACTATGTTTTTAATTATTAAAGCACTAATTTTTGAGTTCCGCACTTTTCACGTCGTTTGCCTCTTTTCTGTTGCCTCCATTCAGGAATTGCCTTTTGCAATTTTCTATATTTTCCTTCATCTTGCTTTGGCCTTCAGTTTACTCACAATTTTCACAGTCCTTTGCTTTTATTGATTATTACACACAACTGTCACATGACTAATATCATCCAATGAGAATCATGCATTTTTTTAAATCGACCAATTCCGAATCCGAACCGATAAGCTCCCTAGGGATATTATCGACCCCGTGGATGGTGTCATAATTAGAAATAGAAATGCAAGAAACAAGAAATTTGAATTTTTTTGGCATTATTAGATCAATTTTAAATCATAATTCGTATACAGGTTTTGTGTAATAATCTTCAAAATATAAACGCGGGCAACACGCTTACATATAATTTTGCCCGTGCCAAGAGTCACCGTGCTGGTTGCTCTTAGAAAACTGCCCTCGGGCAAACCCTCGGGACAATTTTCATTGCAATCAGCACTCGAACCTTGGCGTGTGCAAAATTATCGGTAAGTATGTCTCGCCCTTGTTATATTACTATTGATAACTACGCTCCTTTTATGCACGTAACAACCTTTTTGTGTCTATTAATTACTTTCGTTGGGTCTGGCTTTACATGTGCACAAACCTATCATTTTAATTATATTACTTTATTCACAAGGCAAATTTAAACCCTCTGAAATATGTTTTGCTTTTGCGTGCCTTTATCCGACTAATTACTGTTTCCCGCATCTCATAATCAATGCATTTAATATTTTTATTTTTGATTAAAATTGCAATTATATAAAATATCCTAACACTGTGCTTTATTGATTTGGATATTTTGTACTGCAAACAGAGCCAAGTTGTGGGCTTCAAACAATTTCAATATATTCCCCAAAACCAAATAGCACCGAGTGATTATCGTCACTTAGTTGGTGCTTTGATTTACTCATAAATATAAAACAGTATTGCAGGAAGCGGTATTGATATGCTATTATATTGATATATTGATATGCTTACATTTTACTGATCATAAAAGTTACAACTGCGCCAGTGATGGAGCACTGGTACTATAAAGGCTGCCAACTTCTTTTATAGCAAACTCAATTAATTGAAAATACTATTAATATTTCAATCTTAAGTTATTTCGAACCTTCCCACGAAGTCCCGTAGCATTCACCACCATTTTGTTTTCGTCGCGAGTGTGGCGATATTCTCCATTTCTCAACCAGGAAGCACCTCTTAGTCAGACCTCTGTGTGGCGCTTCCGTCAACCACTCGAACAACACGTGTTCTGCTGTGATCGTGCCCTAGCCGCAGTCGCATAGTCGTCATAGGTCTTCCCGATTCAGGCCAGATAGGAGCGAAAGCACTATATTAATATGCAGAAAGAACCTTTATGTCACCATTTTATAAATATTGGTGAGCAAAATAATATTGTTAGATTTTGTTAATGCAATATGACGGCTTTTGCAAATATATGCGTGGTAAATCGTATATTTGATATTAGCTTTTTAGAGGGCACGTTCGCTCAAATCTATTTTGACATATCTTATATAAATTAGTGACAAACCAATTATATTAAAGTATTTCTGTTCCACAAATACTGAAAACCTATTGCAATGTTTAAGTGATAAAGAAACTATACCATCAAGAACACGACACAAACTAGCAATGTTCACAAAAGGGACAGGTGCTGGGTCATTAGAGGAAGCTGAGTTTAAAGAACAAGTAAAAGGTTGAGTACTTTCTGAAGATGTTTAAGACATCGGATGTCAAATTTTTAACTTTTCCCTTGATTTTTGCTGCTATTTTTTAAAGTATACATTAACATCTATTACGAGCCTGGATTCTGTATTACAAGGGAGAGTGATCCAATTTTACACCCATTTACAGCTTGAGATGAACCCATTTTAATAACTCCATAGCAGCATCCTTTGACAGCCTCATCCAAGTCATCCGACTCTTTCGGTGAACTCTCCAAAACCAAGATTTAAGTAGCAGGAAAGTAAATCCAACTATGCATTACGTTAATAATTAGCAAGTCAGTTTAGTCGTCATCGTAATCATCATCGCTGAAGGTACCGCATTTCTCGAGGAATTTAATGGCTGCTTTCTGAAGCTTTTATAATTTGTTCCTCACTTTAGTGATTTCCCATGAACCCGTTTTTTAATTTTGTGGGTATTTTTTTACTATTTGTGTCCAGTCTTCTACTTACTTTATAAATAGGTGTTAGATGACCTGGTCATACCATTTTATTTTTAGTTGATTTAATGATTGATCTTATTGCCATTTCGTTATCAGTCCCTACTGTGTGCTTCAGTAATCTAATCCTTTGACTCCTGAATACAACATACCGACAGAAAAGGGTAGATAATATAGAATCTATTACTAGCGTAACTATATAATACAGACTGACCCAAAACCTAACATGCTAACCTCGAATTTGACATAGATTACAGTGCCGCCAACATAAAGCATCTCGTTTTTTAAATATTTTATAAAATCATGGTAGCCATGAAAAAATGATCCAACTTTTTCCGCTATTTGCTCTACTCTTACTAAAGTAGTATACAGGTACACTATCTATTACTAGCCTGATTTCTGGAGTACAAGAAAGGGCGAACCAAGTTTACACGTATTTACAGCTTGAGATGAACCCATTTTAATAACTTCGTAGCAGCAGCCTTGACTGCCTCACTCAAGCCATTCGACCCTTTCGGTGAACTTGAGGGGTTACAGAAATCCTCCAGCATCGGTTCTCTTATTGGGGCGAGGTGGATCGTCAACTAGGTGTATCCACGACATGTGCTTGTTCAGTGTGCAGTGGCCGGACTGTATTTCTACGTCAAGTCGTAGTTACCTTGTGGCAATCTAGCACAAAAACCTGCCATCCTTTGCGGGAGGGTTTCAATAGCCATCCTTGGGTAGTGGTATTTGTCCATATTTACCCATCTATCGCAATAATGATTGTAGTTTTCTTGAATAATTATTGTGTAGAGCAGAGTGGACAAAGGCGCAGGTGAAGGTTCCGGACTTCAGAAAGATTGTACGCAGCTTTGTCTCCCCAGGTTGTTGTTGATTCGTTATCATAATTAAGTAGGCAACCAATGTTAGTGACATAAAGCGTCACATGAATCGGAGCGAATGAATACTCCATAGTTGTACGACTTCCACATCCATAAAATCTGCGCTTGCGATACATAATTTATGGGCTCCATATATTCCGGGTGAAGTTCAGCAGAGCAAACGATTCAAGTCGATGCATTAATTGAAACTTTAATCGTATTCGCGTCGTAAATCACAAGAATCCACTCCTCGAAGCTTACTTCCTCTCAAAAAATAGGGAAACAGGGCACTGATAACCAGACGGAGAGCTTGAAACAACTCGATCGCTAAGTTTTCCATTGAGACACCGAAAAACCTGATTCGCATTCGGGTCGTGAGTCTCCGAATGTTTTAAGGATTCTATATGTCCTAGCCGGAGGAGTTTCTTCATTAAAATGATTCTAGCGTGCACCATGAATTGTAAATTCTAAATTCGCAAGTAGGTCGCACGTAAAATAGATGCAGTTTGCAGTCGGTCTTTGGGAATGTTCGCGAATGTCTCGCCATTTGCGCCGCGTATACGAAAACTTATTTTAAGTATTAAACTCCGGGCAAGTGGAGTGGAAACCGGCCAAACGCAATTCCGACGAAATATTGAGTGGGTGAGTGACGTCTCGGGGCGAGCGGCATCAGGGAACTATTTTATTAAATACACCGTTTTATGGCGCTTCATATTCCTTATCTGATGATAACTACCTCATCTGCCTTATTAAGCCAACCTAACTTTAAATTGCATTTACATTGCCGAAGTTTCCAAAGTCGCTTTCCGTCTGCCAAATAGAGCGAGTCCCACTGATATTTATTGGTTTTCCTTACGCAGACGTCCCTGTCTGTGGATTCTGCTCCTCTCCCTCTAAATGCTGCTTTCTAAACATCATTAATCTGCTTCTCCGGTATCGCAGCGCACTCCTACCAGACCACACTTGACAACGAAAATGCATTTACTTCATTTTCATAAATTCTTATTTCATCTTGTTTCATTGTTACCGCATTTCGACTGGCATTTGCATCGCGAGTGCCTATAGACATCGAAATTGTGTTACTCACTTGCATTTTCTCGCTGGGTAGTTGGTTTACCATATATACACACAACTTCATTGTAATTAAAAATAATTTCTCTGTTTTTAGCAATTAATTCTTGTATTTACAAGGAAAACTTACAATATTATTCTAAATAAAAGCTTATATAAGATATTATAGCTCAATCAATAAAGAGAAACAATGACTGTAAACAAGGATAGACAGCAGGTTTCATAGAATATAGAAAAAAAAATAAAATGTTACTATCGTTCCCGCCCCCTCTAGGTATGACAAGATGGAAATATTCAAATACCACATCAAAGCTAAAAGTTAGTAAAAGATATTTTGTTTGAAAATATAGACAAAATGCCAGTACTGTACTTTTGGCAATACCAAGACTGTCTTAGTATATTTGGAAACACTTCCACTATCTGAGAACAAATAATTTGCACAAAATTTAGCGCAATAGTATGGATTATTTAGAATATTTAAAAAATTTCATATAAAACATTTTCAATGGTTATCTTTAGATAGTATAATATTGATAGATATACATCATCATTATCATCCTTCACCCGTCTTCCCTTGTTTACTGCTGGACATAGGCTTCCTCCAGACATGTTCAGCTTTCGCTATCGTGATCAGCTACTATGCAATTGGCGGACATTTTTTGAAGTCATCAGTTCAATACGTAGGTGGTCGTCCTCGATTTCGCTTATTGGTTTTCCGTCTCAATTTGAGAATTATATTTGTTGAATTGCATCATTCAGGGTAATGAAGGAAGAAATTCGCAGAAGAATGAGGACATACAATATTAAAAAACGTATTATAAAACTGATATGGAGATGGGGGAGACATATCGCAAGACCAAGTGATTGCTAAATACTACTTGGAAATATTTTTTTCGTATTAGTTACAGTAACATTGACGAAGAAATTCTTATACATATTTCAAGTTAAGACAGTCGGTCTAAAGTTAAAAACAATAACAATTTCGACAACATGACGTAAGAAGTAAATTAAAATGAAATGTTATTTCGGTCTTACGTCAAAAGTAATTAATTTCCATTTTTTAATTCTAAGCTTCTTTTACCTGTATATCGTGCAAGCTTAAACTACACTCCTATATATCGCTATTATTTATAACTCTATTTAGGTAGATATTTTAATGCAACTTTTTATTTATTTGAATTACATTGCATCCGCTTTTTCATTATATATCGTGTATCAGCGATATTCCTGATGTAAAATAAATATTTTGAGTAAATAGTGCTTTTGAATTGAACTAACTGAACACAGTTTTCCCAATTGTATTGAGACACCACGTTATTTACTATACTATAATACCCTTTGCTTGTTGATCCACCTCTCACTAAGCAAAGGATAGTAAACCCACTGTGCTTACTGCGAAACGGTTATTGTAAATTGCAATCAAAAAGTCATAGAAGACCGAGATATTACATTTTAAAATACCGTGTTGTTGATTTAAAAGTTCTTGACAGTGTTTAGTGTTTATATAAATATTTAAAAAAACGATATGAATAATTGCGAGACAGTAACGGAGGAATGGTTGATAAGCAATATAGTAAGTAATTGGAATTCATCTTCAGGGTAGCAATTCAAAGGAAAACTCTATTTAACCAACCCAATATTTTGGAAAGCATTATTTCTCTCTCAAAAAGGTGAGATTAATACTCGTACTTTATAATTTTTTGCCAATTATGAAGAGCATAAAGAAACATACCTTGTTTGGTACATGAGGCTATATGATAAAAAACAATACTTATAGCAAACCCATTAAATCGCAGTTAATTCATTCATCAGTTACAAACAGATCAAAAACTATATTTAACAGCTTAGAAAAGAAACCGAGTTATTGAGTACCGATCGCGACGTCTAAATATAATTTAATTAAACTCGGTCCGACGCTCTCCAAAACCTAAAATGTCAAATAATTATTAAATGTATCGTTTCGTCTGAATATATTGATACTTGTAACTTTTATAAGATTTAAGTAGCAAGAAAGTAAATACAACTATGCGTTACGTTAATAATGATTAGCAAGTAAGTTTAGTCGTCATCGCAATCACGATCATTGAATGTACCGCATCTATATAGTAATTTAGTGGCTTCTTTCTGAAGCTTTCATAATTTGTTCCTCAGTTTAGTGATTTCCCATGAACCCTTTTTTTAAATTTAGTGGTAATTTTTTTTTACTATATGTCTCCAGTTTTCTACTTACTTTATAGATAGGTGTTAGATGACCTGGTCATACCATTTTATTTTTAGTCTTGATTTAGTGATTGATCTTATTGCCATATCGTTATCAGTGCCTACCGTGTGCTTCAGTAATCTAATCCTTTGACGCCTAAATACAACATACCTACAGAAAACGGTAAATTATATAGTAGCTCTGACAAAGCAACAATCCTCAACCTTATCTGTTGTAGCGAAGTCTCCTGTCGAGGGAAGTAAACAATTTTCGATTACTCGATTGTAGCCTCGGGTCAGGTACCAAATAATAAAATGATGAAATGCAAACGATTAAGAATCAAAAGACTGGTAGTAAATGATAACTGAGGTATCAGATACTGGAATGTGCATGATATGACAAAATAATTATAAGATGCTTGATGTAAATAAACATTGATATTGCTTTGAAAAAACTAAAAGAAAGTTGTACCATACAAAATTACACGATGATATACAGCGGAGTTCTTTCCGAAGTACGGCTGACGCCGGTATAAGTATCTTGATAAATAACAAATGGAAGAGTAGAATTACCTCATGTAGTTGCATAAACAAAGGAAGTTAGTTAAAATGTAAAATTAGCTGATAAATTCTAGCTTTTGTATGCATCTATACACAGGAAGTGGGGGCAAAAAAAAACAAATATTCTACGATGTACAGTCGTGTGCAAATAAATCTGGGACAATGGTAGGTTTAGTTTGAAATTGAAGAATATCTCCATGGATTTTCTGCTACCAGAAAGAGCTACATTTTCATTTACTTGTCAAAGTTTAATGTAACTCTTTCTGATAGCAGGAAATCCATGCAAATATGCTTCAAATCTTAACTCAATTTACATATGAAAAAACCATTGTCCCAGATTTATTTGCACACGACTGTACTACAAGCGGTACTATATCAAACGCCGAAGAAAACGATTGTATCGTAATATACTTCAGTGCTTATTCATATAAGTAGAAAGAAAACTAATCGACAAAGTGATAGAAACAAATAATAAGGATGTAGATAATGAAAACGGAAAGAAACTTAAACAAGGAGCAACTAAATTTCTAGAGAAATGCGCCGGACATGAAACCAGGCTATTCCTTTACACACTGTTTGTTTAAAACTTGTTGCTCTTCTTCAACAGTAATCATTTGCAAGGCAAATAAATAATCCAGAGAACCGGAAAGTTCTAATCGTCTGGTTTGAACCACGTCACTAACTTTATTATTATCGTTGATCAGCTTATGCAATTTATTATATAATATTTTTAGATTCATTAGACCAAAATTCCGGCCGGCTTGTAACATTTTTAAATATATTTATATAAACGACACCATACTAAACAAGGATACTCTTAATTCACATTGAGAGCATCAAGAATTTGGAAATGAAAATTATGATTTAAACATCTAAAGACGCGATATCTTAATCTTCTATGATCCTTTGATTGTAATTTCCAATAATCAGTTGCGGTAAGCACAATGATTATACTAGTCTTTCTTACTAAGAAATGGATTAATAAGCAAAAGGATTTATAGTAGAGTAACAAACTGAGTGTTTTATTAAAATTGTAAAACTAACAAAAACCCTATTCGGTTACTGAAGTCAGAGGCATCTCTTACACAAAATATTTACTTTGTATCAAGATTACCACTGACAAATACTGTATAATGAAAATTAGGATGCGAGGTAGTTCTAATAAACTAAGAATTCTATGATCAGGGTCACCGAAATATCTCTTTCCGAAACCCAATCAATCTGGCACACCGTTAACGGCGAACTAGTTGATATGATTAGCATCACGTCTTCGACGATTGCCTTACTTTCCCTACTTCCACAACCGCGGTTTCGATACTAAAGTTTTAAAGCGACTGGGTGGGCCACCCGCCACTTGCCAGATGTGGGGATTGAATCCCGTACCATGGTACCGCAACCTGAGGGCCCTAACCACTCGGCCACGCTGACGATGAGTAAAGAAGCTTACAAGTTAAAAGATCGAACGGCATTCGCGGCAAAAATAAATTTACATCTCATTTTACTTTAATTATTTCAGGTATCCTTGTAAATAGTCAATTTTTTCTCTAAATTGCAATTCTTTCTCTTGCTCTGTAAGTGCTATCAGTTCCGGATGTTTGTGATCAACATGGCAATCTTGACCTTACTTACTGATTACTTACTGTCCAAATTTATCAATGTTCAAGCTATCTGCAAAGCTTAGTTTTAGTTCCTTAATTGCAATTTAGTCAAATAATTAATTGTGCTTCGGGTATGCTCAGATGCCCATGGGTTCGTTCCTTCAAATGTATCAGTACAGGAATACACAGTTTTAGAAATAAATCGTATAATGTTTTCAAGTAAGTACAAAATAAATCTTAAGATAAAATGAAATGTACACCAAATATTTTAACAAAAATTCTCTCTGGTAATCGGTATGTGTTTCGATATTGCTTGGCTGTCGGCAGCCCCCTGTACAGTTGTACACGTCGACTCTGGCGGTTTCCGGTGATGACCTCGTGAACAACTCCAGGTAGATGGACGGGAATAGTGGGAGCAGCTCCAATGTACCGCGCGGTCCTGCACTATGGGTTTGGAATGTCGCCAAGGTGGCGTTCTGTTTATTTTCCTTGGGCGGACAAATTCCATGCAATTAATCATATTACGGTGTTACTGACTTCCATGCTTAGTGTATTAAGCTAGGCAGATCGAAGAGCTTCCTTGGTACGCAAGATTGTGTTCTCTGAAATAATTTAAACCTGAAATTTATCCTCATGTAAAAGCTCGGCTTTTCGCTTGTGTGTTTCCCGGCGAACGCTGAAGGATCACTTGTGCTCTCATGCCTCGGCCGGTGAACTACAATTCTCTTTCAAAGGATTGTCAGGAAGTTTTTGGTTATAATAACTTCGGTGGGGCCTGTTGATTATGGATAAATTGACCTAGTGGATGCCGGATGCGGGATTTATGTTAACAAAACATCCTAAGAGACCGGTCTCCATTAGAAGATAGAGCTAGGTCAGGTTCAGCTTAGAAGGATCGTTCTACGAGATGGGCTCTCGTTACAAGGTAGAACTAAGTCAAGAAGACGGGAAGTCCAGGGACTCAAGTGCTTCAAATGGATGCGGAAGTTCCTTTTACCCTTTTTGGTTCTCCTTATCGTTGCAGTCGCTCCAGGTACAATTGAGTGGGAGCGGCGCTATGCTTACGTGTACGAGGTGCTGCGCACCGCTGGTCGACGTTTCCTATATCCTGCTGGAATATTAGGGTAATGTAATCGCAGGTTGTGACAGAAATTGGCCATGGACAATTCGAATATATTATTTAATGTGAAAAATACTCATTTGTGCTAACGTCACAATACCAATAATTAGGTACATCTTATCATTACAGATTTAAGTGGTTTATTTGTTGTTTACAAGTGTTCAAGCGGTGTATGTTGAATTTGTAAGATGAGAAACACAATTTAGTAGTTTTATGTTGGAGTGGTGTAGTATATTGGATAATCAGGATCAAAACCTTAAACAATATTAACCTTTAAAAATAATATTCTAGATTGACCCAACATTCCTTTCACACATACTATTTGATGAAGTGAAGAATATGAATCAAATGATGCAACACGTATGTCGATATGGAGCTTGCAAAACATAAATATCAAGCTTAAATTCATATACTAATTGCTTAGCATTTCGTGAAGTTCTGTAAGACAAGAAAAACCTAGTTGTATTTTTTACATGTTAGTTTATTTATTTATTTATTTATTTATTGTACATACACCAGCTAAACCAACAGATAGGCTGCCGAGGCAGCCATCGAATAATAGGTTTGACATATAAAGTACAGAAAAAAGAACGTTGTTCTTTTAAAATGCATTCGTGTAAGGCCGATAAAGGTCTAAATTTAATGCATTGTAATTTCACTATAATTGCTGAGCATAAACTATCTCAGCTATAATGCGTTCATACTTCTTCAATCAGAAATCTGAAAATGAGCCAAATCAAATACCTGGAAGTAATTCAATACCAAACAGCTTTTTAAAAGTTATAGAAGCACCACCCGTGTAAGACAATATTCCTTTGTTGATAAAACAAGTTATTGCGCAAAGGCAGATTTGAATGAAAGTTCAGATCTCGGGATCGAGTTCACAATTCAATTTGAGTGCGAAAACTCAGTATAAAAAATCACGTTACTTCCGTTGAGGCAAAAGCGGCTAAGCCAAGTGCGTGCATACAGAAGGAGCCTTTTTATCTCACACGGTGCGGTTTAAACTAGCTACCTAGCAGTAAGAAACAAGTAGATCCATCATCATAAGGGGCAGATGTGGATACCGCATTTAGCAGCTTAAATTAAAAAATATATGGAGAATAAATTAAAACCGGTTGAAAGGTAATAAGCAGTCGTGGCACACGAATGCGAAATGTAATGCATACGAAGAAGTAAACGTGACAGGTGAAAATGAAGTTAATCTCTGCTCTCGCTTTGTGCAAATGAATAAAAATGGAGTTTTCTCGTATTTACAGCAGCATTTTCAGTTCAGATTTTTCGCGTGAGAAGCATGGCGTTGAATAGATCCAAGAAAAAGACTGCAATGGTTTTAATTCAAATCTCTGTTTAACATGTGAATGAAAGTAACTCCTAGACCAAATGCTACCCTATCTATATAATTACATTCATTGGTTTACGTCCAGTTCCTTTGAATACGTTTCTGCCCATTCAATGAAATATAAACTTTCGTGCATTATATCACCGGTGAAGTAGTTTTTACAATTTTTCTAGAAGTGCCATTTGATAGAGGCTCTCAGTTCTCCAAAGAGGGATCTTCGCGTACTGCGTATGGAATAAACAAGAAACTCTTCCCAATACAGTAAAGTCATATAGAGAACGTGCACTATGTGTAGTCGTATTTGCAAAAACTATCAACATCCATGTTCTTTCTGGAAAAAATATCAAATTTAACTTTTTATGTTCTCTTGGTTTCTACCATTTTTATATATTTCAAGAGCTATCAAGAGGGCTTTGATACTACAAACCATATTCAGATTAAGATAACATAAATTAAATGATAGTCTGAGTGTACATCTGCACCTTCTAACTTTTACGATCGGAGATTAAGCCTGACACACAACTAGGAGTAGTAAGTGGCTACCGGTAAATCCCTGTTTCTGAAACATAACAAATTTGAAGGGTGCTCCGTATCTCAGCGTCGTGGGGAGGTATTAAATTGAAATAAAAGGAGGCTCGTTTGCGATATTCGCAAAATTATACTTGCAAGTTGAATTCGTATTAATTTACGGCGCAGCGCCGCCATAATGAGTCAACAGTCGCTGATGTAATGAGTACCTTCCATCATGTAAAACACCTGCTCACGCTTGGCTTCGGGAATGTGTATATATATATATGCCGGAGTTTATAAGCTTTCTTCTACCTATATAAGTGTATTTGGGAGTTGGGAGTAATTAAACTTGTTGGCGCCCAAATAGTTTGGATATGTCATTAATAAAGGAAACACACCGTCTTCACTGTGTTAGTGCACACTTTTATAGCGAACAATTTTTGAAGTAAACTATAGAGGCTGGCCTAAAGGTAAGAGAAAAGCTAGCACATGCAAAGCTACTAGTATTTCCTAAGATACAAAATGCTTCAGAAGCAAAATTTTATAAATAGAATGTTGTTTACGTGCTATTAAGGGAAACACGAATACATTCCGTTTTAAAATATACTATGTTAAAGCTAAGAACACGAAAGACCCAGTAGGCAAATAGAAATTTAGTAGAATAGTACTGAAGTGAAATAGTTAAAAAGAGGCTTCTCACATTGAAGAGCTATATCAAATGAAACATAATAAGGCGTACTTAAAAATAATTCAACTCAACTAGATATGGTGCGTCTTTTCAGAATTGGTTATTGGTGTCTTTTTGAGACGTGCAACTTTTTTTAACATACTGCTTTGGGTTTGTTGCTATTTGGCCCCCGTATTATTTAGCTATTTTTGTTTGAGTCTGTAGTTCATCCCACGATAATCTCCGGATGTTTATGCTAATTGCTTAATGATTAGCTAGAGTAACTTAACAAAGTGTTAATAAACCTGTTTCGATCAACTATACAACAAACGTCACATGGATTTAAGTATTTTACAGTGACTCGATCCCTCTCTTATGCTTGCATTTTATATCGTCACAGATCGTGGCAGGAAAATTGTAAATAACAGGGAAACGAGATTAAAACATAAGTGTCACGTGAGGCTTTCTTTGGACCCAATAAAATGTAAAAGACCGAAGCGACGTGGGCGCAAAAATTCAATAACGTTCAGTTGCGTTTAAGCCGTAAAACGGCCCAAAAATTTCATATAAAAATAAAAGAGTTCGCCATCGTCTTTATTTCGGGTTAATAACGGCAAGCTCATACGAGGGCGTGCAGATCATGACGATAATGTCGGCCTAATAACGGGATGGACCCCAGACACTGCTGCCATAGATGGCCGGATAAGGCTCCATACGTAAGCCGATTACGGTATATTGTATGGCGTTACATTCCATTTCTTGCTTTTTCTTCTCGAGTACTTTATTCCCGTTCTTATAATGTTCACTTTAGTTGGCCTTATGGCGGAATAAAATTCGCCAGCTCCCCGCTGCCTTCTAATGGGCCGCTCTTATTTCTAAACGGTTGACACGAAAATGGAAGGGACTTTCAGAATAATGGCACACTCTCGACTCTACATGCTGCTGATAAATATGTAATAAATTTATGGAAATTTGGCCTCCATGTGCGACTTTTAGTTTATGACGTTCTTTTTCATGTTGACTTTGAAAACATTACTCTCAGGTTTGAGGGGGCGAGCTCCCGAATTTTCTAGTTACTCCTCGGCCGGCGGTCGATGCGATTAAAAAGTCATCAAATGTGGGCGTTTAATAGGCTACTCACCTTTGATCTACCCGCAATCCGATAGCTTTAATATTTAATTTTCATTTGATGTTTGTATACACCAATAATGCTGCTTACGGGGAGGTTTCGAACGATGGTTTCATCTTTCGTACAAGCCTATTTTATTGTGTTATTCTGTAGCTTATTGCTTGTAACTATTTTTTCTATGTAGTTGAAAGTGATTCACGATTCACGATCACTCTTCGTCATAATGAGATGTGAATAATATGAATCTCTGACCTTGTTACAGTTAACAGTGTTTGTCACTTTCTGATTTTCATGGATTTCTCTTGTATTAGTCTTCTGTGAAGTCAAGATCCTTTGTTTTCATAATTCTGAGCGTATTCTCTTCAGTTTCGATTAGGTTTATACATTTTCTCCGCTCTGCTATATTTTTGGTAATCTACGGTCATCCATTTTCAGAAAATAGTGATACCACTATAATCATTTAATATCATTATACCTAGCTGTTCTCATTCTTAGTTTGTTTTTTATAGTATCATATACCGCCTCTTTACCATACGTCTATTTGAGAGGGGAGACTGTTCCAGCTAAATGAGTTTAGGTAGTGGGTGGATCATGTTTTCTGTTCTATTTTGCTTGTTAATAAAAGTTTTGTTAGGGCATAATACAGTTTACTTTTCCATTCTCTATTCAGAGTTTTCTTCAAATTAATCTATTTGGTGACCACAAATGTAGCTGTAAGTTTAGTTTGCTAGGTGTATATGGATTTCCTCGCGTCGTATTACTATGAATTCTATATATTTGTGTTCCTTCTCCAAAATTATATTGAACAAGAAGTTAATGCACCTCCATACTACCAGGGCTTGTAATGAGTTTTCTGATGAAGCATAAATATACTTCGTCTCTCTTAGGTATCGTTGTTTGTCGCATTATGAAATCGTATGATGTCATTTTGTTATTTCAGAAAAATACCTTCGTAATGACAACCTCTCCCAATGTCACATTATTTGAATAACTCTAAAGTATCAGGTATTTTTTAACCAACTTGTGTAGTTCTATTACTGCAATAATTACTTTCATCTAGTGTTTATAGAGGGTAGTTTCCATTGTTAATAGAAAACATTATTTCCATGTTACCATTACGGCTTTTTTTAAATTAGTATTCCCGTTTTACCCTTTATATTGTTGTATTGTCATTTACCACTTGTATACATAAATCCTATCATTCTCGTTTTTAAGCTGTCTCTATAGTTTTAATACAGCTTTTCTGTACTTCGCATGCTATTCATTTTCTTCGTCCACTTGAATCCAAGTATAAAGTCCACAGCATATTTTGCATGTGGAATTGTTCTTCAATTATTAGACCATCATGCTGTTTCTTTATTCCTTTGATTTGATGATATATTTACGCTAAAAATGATTTCCACCTAATACTTTCCTAAGATCATTTATAAATTGAATACCGAATTGTAATTGGCGCGCACGAATAAGAAGAAGTTAGCAAAAATCAGCGCGGGACAGGGCAGCTAAGTTTGCGTAGTTAGTAAGCAAACATCGGGCAGAGAGCTTTTATGTGAAGTGAGCATTACACTTTAATTTTTAGAGTTTACTAGGTACAATCAAGCTAAAAATTGGTGTGTGGGATATGAGCGTACCTTTCTGTAAATATAGCTACTTGATGACACCTTAGGTGCTGCTCTGATTTGCTAAATTTACAAGTATAGGATCTTTTGTGAGCCTGCTTTTATCGTTTAACTTCAGTGGCGAGATCGGCTAAGATTTTGTGCGACGCCGGGGTTGTGCCTTCCCGTAGTTCTCTCATTTTACCGGCAATTGAACTGTATTTCAGCCAAATAATTTACCTATGTTTATTATTTTAAGTTGAAAATTTAATTTACCGCTAATTTAAAATGTACTAAAATAAGATCTTGTAAATATAAAGTGCCATCAAGTTTGTGCTTCTGTGCTATTGTAAAGTCAGATTTGGGGATTATCCCGTCCGTAGTGCAGTAGCACTTTTCTCCTCATGTGACTTATTACAATCACTCTTAGTAATTATTTTGGAAACGTTTCGTGGGGTCGGAGCTGCAAGGCTGACCCGGGGGTAAAGTAATAAAATTAAGCACTCCCAGATATCGGCTTCATTGCAACGGTCGACAGTGACCCACATTTTCTAGATTCAATTGTTGCTGGTAATCAACCGTGGTGCTTTCAGTAATATCTAGAACGCAAGGAACAAGGGGCTTATATTGTCGATGTCAACGATGCGTAGAAGTTTTACTTCGATAGATGCTAGGAGTACCTTTCCTTATAGATATGTCATATGTTCTGTATTTTATATGTCTTGTTTAGTATTTGTTCAAGTTCGTTTATGGCAGTTTTGATCACACAATGGACGTAGGAAGAAAGAATTTAGTAGCAGGATAGGTGACGGTAGAACAACTATCAGGTGATTATATGCAGACAATCTGAAATTGGAAGTATCATCAATTAAATATGTATATAAAACGGCAGTAGGAAGTATTGTAGCCGGTAAAGTTAAATTGACCAACTATAAAATATGATTTTCAGCCTTACGAGACTTTATAAAACTGCAATAAGGCGACGAACTGAAAATAATATAGATATAACAAAAATTATAGGTACCGAATATTTAAAATGGTATGTGCACCGGAGAAGAACGTGGACCTCAAACGTAACAGAAAAAGTGAAAGACTCTGAAGATCCTGAATGAACGAAGTACCTACCATAGAGAGACAGAAGCTCCTGGAGGTTAGAATGTGAGAAACGGCATCACTTAAATTTGCTTCTACAGGGTGATTCATTAGCCTCTTTACACACTTTGGAAATGAAAAGCAGATTTAATTTAATGAAGAAATGTTCATATAAACGTATGTCCTATCTCTCTTTGTTTAGAAATTATAGCGTTTTTAAAATGTTGAAGTTGAAAAATTGCAGTAGTCATGATGTAGCAAAACAAAATTTAGTAACTGTCATTTTAAATAATCTCCTGTCAAAAATAGTTTGTTTATGTATATGTGTTCTGTCACTATTTGTTAAAATTTGTATTTTTGTAATTTTACCATTTTCTAATGAAGAATATGTTGAAATTGTGTTTGTGTATGGACTTTGCAATGGAAATTTTCGTAATGCAGCGAGAGAATATCGAAATAGATTTCCTCATAGATATTAACCGTCGCATCCCATATTCAGTACATCATTTAGAAGACTTCGCATGACTGGTACTACTGCTCCTCCTAGACCCATTCGCCCGCATAATGAAAATGCTCAAGATCGTGAAAACGTAATAAATGCTATAACTGGAGAACCGGAAATTAGGACTATCACAAAGTTTTGTATGGCGAACAATAAATTAACAAATACTGCACCCTTATCATCGACAAAGTGTACAAGCATTGCATCAGGGAAATGCTGAACTGCGATTAAATTTTTGTCACTAGATATTACAACACGTCCAAGATAACAACTTTATTTCAATAATTCTATAGTGAATCCAATGATGAATCAAATTTTTCAAGAGATGGTATTAATAATTTCCATAATGACCAAGTGTGGTCTTTGGACAATCCACATGCGACCAGAACGCTTAATTTCTAACAGAGATTTAGTTACTTCTAAATGCATTTAATGGAAAGTTAAATGCAGAGAGGTACCATAACTTTTTGAACACTACATTGTTTGATCTTCTGGATGATGTTTCACTCCCCCTGCTATAAGATATATGGTGTTAGCATGATGGGGCGCCGCCTCACTGAGGAAGTCAAGTGACCCAATGGCTGCATACTCATTTCCCAAATAAATGGATTGGTAACGGAGGTCCTATACCATGGCCATCTACATCACCCGACCTGATACCTTGCGATTTTTATTTATGGGGTTACTTCAAGCAACTTGTTTATGCCGTGGAAATAACTCATCGCAATCAGTTATTGTAGAGGTATAAAGATGCTGCAAATCATATTATAAATAACATGAATTTATTACGCGTGCAAGAGAATTTAATTCGTCGTTGCCAATTATGTAGTCAGGAGAATGGACTACTTTTTGAACATTTTATGTAGGTAAATTTTGCTTTCTGTTTGTTGCAATAAATGTTTTTAATTTCTTTAAATTATTATTACTTATTAGTGCTCAAAGAGAAAAATGTTAAAAGCGCTATAACTTCTGAACAAAGAAAAATAGGGCATACGTTTATATGAACATTTTTTTCATGAAATTAAATCTGATTTTCATTGCCAAAGTTTGTAAAGGGGCTAATGAATCACCCTGTATACTGTAGATATATAGTTGAACACCCTATTCTTTGTTTAATATTTTTCTTAACTTAACGAATATGGCGATAAGAGAGCGCTTTATGAAAATAAAGAAGTTCGAGTCGCATTTGTTTACACTTTAAGCTCTTTTGCAAAAATAGAGACGCGCAGCGACATAGTGTCCCATCTACATCTACAAAATCATTTATGAAAGTGCTATTTCAAGATTATTGCAATTGTAATGTTTTAGTTCGTCTATTAAAGGGCGGCATATGCACACGGTCGTGTGCAGCACCACGCTTAGTATAATATCAGCTCTCAGACGTGATCCAAACGGCGACCAAAACACCCGGAAAAATAGAAACGCCAAACGTTAGGAACACGACGAAATGAAACTTGCTCAAAATTGGTGCAATGAACTGAGCAGTAATGGGCAATTTGGCGAGTGGACCTACATTATGTTCAAGAAAATTCGGGTCAAGCAGCGAGGCACGACGCGTTCATCGCCCGTTTCGCTCCTACAGAAACTTAAGAAAACGTTAAAAACCATTTCGTACGAACTACAGAGGCACGACAAACTGTCATATCGCCGTTTATGGAAGTTCAGCTAACGCACGCTCCGGTCATATGGGATTCATAACCCAAAAGGGAAGGTCACGTGGAGCCATTTGCATTTTACGACGGCATAAACACTGGCTCCTCCATATTTTTTTCATTTCGACTTGCGGGACACCAGCTTATTTAATAAATGATCTGAATTACGAATTTTACTGCCTCCGGCGTAAATTTTGGGCTGGAAGTGTAAGAACCTCAATGTCGTTATTAAATCATAGTTAATTTCGCTGGTAAATTAACGCAAACACTCCGGTCTGGCCTACGTTAAAACAGTTTGCATGTAGTGGTGAACCCCGCTTATCTAACACGTTCTAGATAATATACAGACGCCACAAAAATATTAACTACTCTTCAGAGAAATTATAGCGAGAAATTTCGGATATAACATACCAAAGCAACGCAATAAACATAAATTATAGCTCTGCAGTGGGATTCTGTCGAAAAAATAAAAGTAATGGAATTGTTTCGGCTTTTTACATTACCATTTTTAAAAATTCTATATTACGAGACACAGAATATACGTGTTGTAGCATTTATCTATGTACTGTTTCTATTTTCTGTTGGTAAATATTACAATCTCCAATTTATTGGTATTTAGTGACCTTTGCATAAATCAACCGCTTAAATCTGTTACGTTCGAACTGTTTCTAAGAATCTAACGCAACTTAAAGTTAATTCAGGGGCCGGGGTTGAAATGTTTCGGACTCGGCAGCTAGTTAGTGACCGAACATGTGTGGGTTAATGTAAAATTAGATACGACAGAGAGTTACATACCAATGCGAGATGTGCGATATGATTTTTGAAATTTTAATAGTGGTTATTACTAGAATGGATGAAAAAATAGGAGTGGCTGCATGCGTAGTCTTGTAGTGAAGGTTGTGTGTGGTTTTATTATGTAGCCGAATTGATCACAGTTTCATCGTTGCATTGATCTCTAGAGAGCTTTGTTGTTGGGTCGTTACTTATTGTTATTGTTAGTTGGTGCCTAATAGGTAATGCTATATCATATACTATGTGCTTCAGGATTGATAAGCAATTATCACTCCAGTAAGCGCACCTGGATAGCTCGGGATGCTCATTTCCTACAAATCCATTCTGAAATCGGTTTCTGCAGGAGTAGCCCCCGTAGTTGCAATTCCAATTGACGTAAGTTGGTGCTTACTGTTCTTGTTCAAAAGGAATTTTGGCTTAGATCGCGTAGCCTCTGTAGATGAACGCCCAACATTTTTTGGCTTAATGTGCCTTACACCGTGTGAACTCGAACAAGTATCCACGCGATGGCTATGCTGTTTGATAGCTCGTGTTGTCTAAGTACTTTGAAAACGAGGATAGGAAGGCAGATTTGGCCTTGTTGCTGTTTGTGCATCCATATTGATTAACGTATTGCAAGACACTGCGTGTTGCATCATCAGAGTGAAAGGTCGCACTAAGATATGAAGCATTACAACCACTGTGCATCAGACGGCCGCGCTGCACTTGAACGACCAATCAATGTTACGTCGCTCCGAGCAGCCGGCACAAAGGACTATAAAATAGCTCCACACCGACCTTCAGTTCTTAGTGCTATTTTCACTCTAATGATGCGACCTGCAATGTCTTGCGAAACGTTTGTGAATCTAGGGGCACAAACAGCAACAAGGCCAAATCTGCAAGTATCCTCGTACTCAAACAACACGAGCCACTAAAGAGCATAGCAATCGCGGGGATTCTTGCTCGAATTCACAAGCTGCAGGGCATACTAAGCCAAAAAATTCAGGGCGTTAATCTACAAAGACTACGCGGTATAAACCGAAATTTCGTCGTTTATCTCTGAAGAGGGGTCTATGAGGTAGAGTGACAAGACATAAAATCTATACACACACGTAATTTAGAGGTAGCACAGAAGACGAATCTTGAGATCTACATGCGCATAGTCCAGACTCCACGCCGTAATACAAATCCAACATCCCAAAAGCAATAAATCTTAATACAGCGGGAAGGTAGCCCTTAAAAACCTTAAAATGTTCATATATTACAATAATTAAGGGCTTATTTTAAATCTGAGGTTTAAAAAACTTGAAGCTTCGATAAATTACGCTTCCGACTGATTTTCCCTTCCTACAGTCATAAATATCAACTTTCCGTTTCAGGATTATTTTCTTTCATGCTAATCAATTGGCCTCTTGAAATCTCTTTGCCTGTTGAACTCCTCGGACATAAAAAAGTTTCATATAATGGCTTAAGCTGCTAATGCAGTAATGTCTACTGATATTATTGAAAACTTTAACCGAACATTGAAACAATACTATTCGCTTTCCTTTTGTGCAAATCTGATCGAAGTATACATTATTCGCTAACCACTTCCTCAACGCTCAAGTTTGCTGGGTGCATTCTTCGGCCTCAGTCTCTTCGGTATTTATGTACAAACTTTCAGTGCTTCTCATATAGAGCCGTGATATGGAAATTGAATGTTCCACTGTGAATTATTTTCACGATTAAAACTTAAACTAGAGCGACGTTTCGTAAATAATTAAGAGCCCTGGCGAAGTATTAATAAACACGTCTTAAAGCATCAGTTGCAAGTCAGCTATATCTAGGTTTATGTTTAGAACTTTGGTCTGCTTTTACGTCATAAAAATATTTGCAGGTTCCCCTTGTTTTAAAATACAAAAACCGCCGAAATAATAGGGTAGTTTAGGGGTTTTTAAACTTTTCCCATTTGACCTCCTTCCTCACCTTGAATCAAAATGCCTCCCTTAATTAAATTTCAGTAAGACATCGTTTGCTATTGAATTTATAAGTTGCTCGGGAGAGTTTAAAGTAGGTATATTTTTTTCTCGAAACATGTACAGAAGACGAGAAGATAGCATAAAGCTCAGTACCTGTTGCAAGTGTAGTATAAATGCATCTGTAAGTCACTTAACAATCAAATGTCAAGTTTGACATTTATGTACAAACTTATGTTTCGTGGAATTTGTAAGGCACCTGCAATAAAGCTCGATGAAGCAACAAATGGTAGTAGTAGTTCTGCAAAATGATGGGCAAATGATTTTAATGTATTTAAAATTACTGATTATTTTATTAACTGTGCATCAAGTAGATGCAGGCTTAAGGGGATAATTATTGACGTTCCTTGTATGTTTTAAGCTCGGATAAAACCCGAGGTATTGATCTAAGTTAAGCAAGTCAACACTCGCAAAAACAAAATCTGACGTGCAGAGGATATTTTGGAGAATCCTGAAAAACATAAATGATTACAATAAAAGTTATGCCGACAGAAACGAACCATAACAATAGGGGCATAAAATATATAAAGTTTACGCACAAATAGTGAGTCCAAAAGTAATAAGGTGTCGAAAAATTTGACAAAACACTAATATACCACCTAGGTAAGAACAAGGTATACACGCTAAGAAAATACAACTGAAATAAATATATTCACCTCTGTACAAAACATAATGAATGAATCCTAAGGATAGATATAAGTTACGTTGAGAACTTTACCATATAGGTATGCGATCAATGATAATGCTGCTGGTGAAAAAATCTTTGCCAATCTGACACATATTTTGAAATATATTTCCAATCACAAGGAAGTACCTATCACAATAGGCAATATAAACAGTAGAGTAAAAGAAATAACAAGAACATAGTTGGACGTATGGAAGGAAGCAGGTATTTGAAAAAGACTGAAGTATACATGGTTTTACATTGACTTATATATTCATTCATTCATGGTATTTAGCTTCTTTTACATTTCTCTGTCGAAAACCATAGATACCGCGCGAGAAGTGCAGCGTTACCCCGTTACCCCACATACAAAACACCATATATTAAACAAACCTTAATTTATCTTAAAACTAACTTAATGAATGAGTTCAAATCCATTGCTCATGCTTAAACAACATTTTGGAGTATCATGTGGCAATAAGAACGCTTATCTGCCTTATGGAATTACTTGGTTGTGACATGGTAACTTTTCGAAACTTTGAAGGGCCATAACTGTATTTGTTCAAATGGCACCCTCTGCTTAGTGGTTTACAGCCTCTCGTTTAAATCTTTTTTATTCAATAATGCCCTATACCAAAAATTGGTGGTTTAGGAGATATTAGGATTTCTTTAAAAATGCACACATCTCTCAAGATAAAATTTGTCACAGTAATATCGAGTAGATTACAGAAAAATAGGTAAAACAAAAGAAATATACGTAAAATCGTCAATTCTTACTACTACTAAAAGACTTTTAGACGAAGGAAGTATTCTAATCACGAGAGAATCACATCCCGAAATATCTTCAGATCTTCACATTTCAGGGTCCCTAAATGTCGAAGAGCGGGTTTTCTCAATTCCGTGTGTGTGTCTGTGTGTCTGTCTGTCTGTCTGTCTGACTGACTGACTGTCTCTCTGTGTCTACCTGTTGGAGGTATAACTAAAAAACTATTTGTTGGAGGAAGACGATACTTTGCGTGCAGATTATGTGATTATATACCTGGCATAAAGCAGAGAAAATGTCGGATAAATATATATAGGGTATACAGATAAAAGTAATAATTTACACATAGGTCAGGTTTTAAATTTGTCAACAAATACATAATAATGTCGTAAAAGAAACAAAAATTTTGAACAAGTGCGTTCTCTTAAATACAGCCGCGCATCGCCAAGTTAGAAGAGCTCCTCGATAACCCGAAGGATCAGAGCCGGATTTAAATTTTCGTTCGCAGGCACTGTAGTTCAAATCCCATCACCGGTAATTTCTTTTTTTGAAAATAGTTGAAGGAGGACCATATTGTGCTTGTCTACCTGGCATGAAACCGAGAAAACACCGGACAATTATATACAGAGTAAGCACCTTAAAGATTTACTTTTGTTTATTTTTGCGTTAACTGTTATAAAAGTTATAATGTGCACATAGGTCTGGAATTCCACTTGTCAAAAATGGGGTCCAACAGAGGCAGAGTAATGTCGTAAGAGAGTCATACAGTGCGAATAATACAGCCGCGCATCGCCAATCCGGGAGAGCTCCTCGATGGCCCAATGGATCAGAGGTCGGATTTCAATTCGCATTCGCAGTTCAAATCCGTCAACGGTATTTTTTTATTTGAAATTGATTTAATTCGCAGTGCCAAGTATTTTCACTATTATTAAGGACGTTAAGATATTTTTACCCATATTTTTAAAATTATCTAGTGTCATACCGAGGGAAGTTCTGGGTAAAGCCGTTTACATTTTTTTTCAGTGTTTTCCCTATTTCTAATCCCAATAATATTAAACAAGTATTAATAGGAAAGAAAATTAAAAACACATTGCAAGGGTACATATGGCAATTTATCAACTAATAACAGCCATCATAAGAATGTTATTATTATTATTATCTGATTTAAATTTAAATTTTCAGTTCGATGCTGGTAAAGTATTACTATTATTATTATTAAATTATGCAGAATAGGCAGCCAAATGCCGATCGAACCCTGGTCAACAAATCCGATGAGTGACAATACTGTTAACGAGGAGAAAAATATATTCTTCGAAACACTGGGCAATATTGTAAAAAGTAGGTATACAATAATAATAATAATAATAATAATAATAATAATAATAATAATAACAATGATAATAATGCCTCTTATTGGCCAAACGAAAAAAAATTATTGCAAAATAATTACATATACATAAATGATTTAGTTTATCCTGAAAGAGATAATATGTATACATAAATATAAATAAAAGCAAAAGAACAGATATGGCCAACGAGGCGAAGTTCAGAAACTTGATAGTTATTAAATAGGTAGCTATCAAGGTTCTGCTCTTCCACTTAAGCTCATCTTCTATTAATTTTTTTAAACGTAGCTGGTGCAGGAAAGTCATTATTTGTAAAAACGTAATTTAAATATATTATGTAAAGTACAACAAAAGAGAAAAAGCAAAACGAAAAAATAAAGAGCGAGCTGCTGTTAAGATACAGTAATGAATAACACATTGTACCTACCAATTTTAAATATTATTCTTATTTAAGAAGCACTATTTTGATTTTCCAGCAGCATGTGACGTACTTCTAATTTAAACATGTTGGTAAAGAATTGTAGTTACTAGCTATGCAATAAGAAAAATACTTTTGAAACATTGTAGTATGGTGAATAGGAATATTTATTTTAAAAAAATCTTATACTGACATATCAAATCATTAAAAAATAAAATGTATATGCAATCTAAACAGCAGAGTGGAGAAAACGGAAAGACGTTTTCGAGAAGAAGTGATATACGAAAATAATAGCCGCCTTGCTGATTTCTGTAGAGAATAGGAATACGTATATAGATCGAACCAAGAATCTAAAATCCATTAGATGCTTAGTAATAACGACAAAACCGCGGAAAGTACAAGTATAGAACATAAAAGTATATCTACAATCCGAATGATTTAGTAATATATAAAATAAAATAAAAGAAGGTGAAAATATACAATAAGACTGGCTCTAAGTACAGGGAAATAAGTGGTATCCCGGGTATGGCAAGACTATTTTCTAATTTTGACAAAAAATAAGATTGAAGAGCAAGCAATTGGTTTCAGAACAGAAAGGTCTTGCTTAGACAATATGCAATATGTCAACCAGTTAATAGAACAAAATAGAGACAAACAAATGGACACACATATGACCTCTATAGATATAGAGAAGGCATAGAAAAATGAATATAAGTAAAAAGTGAATACAAGTAGTTAATAAGAAGTATTACGATACGGAAGCACAGATAAATATAAGCACTAAAATAACCACGATCATAAAAGTAACGAAGGACCTTAAATAAGATTGTGTTCTATCTCAACTACGTTTTGATACGGGGTGTGTTTTAAAAAGATGTAGAAAATTGATTCCTTGGCTTATTTTAAAACAAAAATTTCCGGTCAACATGGTTCAGCAATTTCTTCATTTTTAAAATAGTAGTTGCTTAAGTTGAAAAAAAATATCATAAATTTTGTAAATCCTTGAAAACGTGTTTGAATAGTAATTACCAAAAATGCCTTCTTGTTCATCGATTATGCTTCTATCTATTTAAAATATTATTTCAGTTTGTAATTCACAAACTTATTATTCAGGTGTTTAAATGCATTGTTTTCATACGTAATGCATTTCTTGTTAATCTTTAACATTTAACATTTTGTCTTATGGCAAATTATAAAAGCCAAGAGACATTTCTCGCAGAGGTTTAATCATGACATTCAAAAAAGTTATGAAAACTGAAAAAAGTCAGTGGCGTATTCTTTCCATTATATCGTACAAGGAGACTTGAAAGATAATTTACCAACACAAGTTTTACTTAGCGCCACATGTAAACACTTCAAATGTATAGTTAATATCCCACTTTTTTTTAAATTAACAAAATGTACGTTTCTTTTCTCAACTTCAATATTTTGTTTTTTGAGAACGAGAAACTTTCGGACCCATGTTGAGGGGAATGTTTTGTGTTAAAATAAACCAAGAAATATTACACTAAATTTTCTAAACGTACTCAGGAAACGTCCTGTATATGTACTGAACAACCACTGAACACATGCTCTGGGATGAGAACAAAATTAGATCAATCAACCTTACACTCTCTATTATATGCAGATGACCAGTTGTGTTTGTAGAAAATGAAAAAGATAAAATAGTTAGAAAGCTTAGGAAATTGAGTGAAGAATTTGTGAGATCGGAATTGATACTTAAATATCAGAAAACCTTTACTTTATTCTATTCTCAATCAATCCTTTTTAAAATTGAATTTTAATTAACTAATTTGTCCTATTGAATTCTGGATTATCAAAATTATTAACTGATAGCTTCGGTAGAAACACTTGACTGAAAAACAGGTCGGATTCTAGATTGCTTATATTCTGAAATTTGATTTTCTTATTTTTATGACAACTCATACATCTGTCAACTGAAACTTCAAACCAGTTTTGAAAAATCAATTACAAATACTTTATCGTTACATTTTGTCATTCCACTATATCAAATGGTAAGTACTCCCTTAATTAAAATTAAGTCACTTCACTCTTTCTATTTTCGTTCAGTTTTTATTTAAATACCTGTATTCTCCCAACTGCCAACAGCAACGTCTGCACAAACTCCGCCAAAAACGCACCTGGATCCTCAAAGACTTCCTTGTCCTTTAAACACGACAAGGCACCTTCCAACCTTTTACAGCATCAACACCAGCAGCAACCACCGTCGATGTCGTCCCACCAAAATCTTCAAGCCACCGACAACCCTGTAGCACGAACCTCGACCAGATGCAAGCCATAAAATGTCACTTCAATGACAAGCCTGTCGAATCACAACTCCTCCAGATGAAAAATGTCCAACCCACCCCACAAAACGCTCACTCTGCTAATGATCTCGATGTAAACCACTTCATTTGTAAACCATTCCTTGTTTTCCAATTCAGTTGATGTAATCTAATTTTACAATAAACTCAATTCAGCATTATTTTCCTTTTATTTGCTTTTGTAGGTTATAACTGTATTACTTTGGTATTGTCACTACCTTCTTTATCTTCATCCATGTAGTCTGCACATCTTCTATCCTTTTAACATTTTACTTTTTATTCTTTTATATCACGCCAATTTTATTTAAAATTTTAACACTTTTATATACCAAATATCGTTTCAAAACTTTTATAAAGGGGTTTATTTTTATAATTTCAAACGATACAACTTGTATTACATAACTTTTGTTATCAAATTTTTACATTCTAATCAATAAAAATGTCCTTAGTGATTCGGCTTATATTATTTCACAGTCGAACACACTATAGAAGCTTTATTATATGTATAATACCCACTATGTTCAATAGTATATTTGGAAAAATTATTTTCCATTAATTTCCCTTTTTATTTCAGATCGATTAAATTATGTTAAAATCCTACTGTTTCTTATTTAGCTTCATTTAATTGAATTTTAAATTCTATTTCTTTTCTTTGCCAAATACATTTTAATAATCTTGATATCCATTTCATACTTAAATTCGTCTTTGTAATTTTTAATACTGTGTTCCTTTAATCTTATTAATCCGATTTCCGATAATTGGAACAGACAAATGCACAGATGGCAGCAGAATGACGAGGTACAGGCCATGGGGTTTTTTATTCCCAACAGTAAGCTTGCAATGGGCTCTAACCTAGATACGAAACCCGTGATTGTCATCTTAACTATCGAGGGTGGTATCTGTAAGCAGTATAAAACAAGGATAGTTTGCTATAAGACGTAAAATTTAAAAACCTTTCAGATAACCTTTTCTGAATTTTACGTTTCAATCGTTTTATATGGACCATTTCGTTTGTGACACATATTTTAACAGCTAAGAAGCTGCAGAGAGACCCACGCCGCATGCGTTGCTAAGTACTGCAGTTAAGAAAGCTGCAACGTATAATTAAATTTGAGTTAGTCGAAACCAGGGACGAACTGGAACACTAATTTCATGGACCACAGAGCGAAGTAGGTCATTTCAAGAAAGTCATAATTGGAAACTGTTTTCAGGAAAAGCAATTGACACGCCAATAAAAATTTCAGTTTCCGAAGGAACTTACCGTTTTGCTTGTTTGTTCTCTTTGCTGCTCTATGTAAGCTGGATTCAGAATTTCCAGAACTATTTCCTCCCCAAGGCGTCGTTTCTCATTTTTCCTTTTTCATTTCGGCATTATGAACAGTTTCTGGGGTTATTTAAAGCTATGTGTTTGTACAGCCGGCCCTGAATGCAATATCGTAGTATAGTTCGAGAAACTGGGTCAGAATGAATCCCATGATTCACTCCCCCTGGCAAGATAACGTGCGTACGCCTGCGGTCCTCCTATATTAATAAATTAAGACAACCGTTCAAATTGGTTTACGGTGCCGTACCTTCATGCAAAATTCCCTACACATTTATCTAACATTAGTTTCCTCCTCCTTCCTTGAAACCAAGCAGTCGTGAAATGATAAACCGCTATATGAATTACGGCCGCCGCTGTGAGGCCGCAAAGATGCCAGAGTTACGATAATTAGTCGGATCATACACCAACAAAAAAAAGTTTGCGTGCATAAACACACACAGTATTTTTTTTTTAAATTTCCGGTAAACAAGTCTCCATAAACTTCTAGTGCGAATTAACTCCGACAACAACATGGCTTGTTAGCTATACAAATGTTAAGTGTAATGTTTTCTTCGTTCCTAAGCGCATTATTTATAAAAACAGAGTGAGTTCCAAACTACGTTTATTTATTCCACTTGAAGGAAGTGCTTCTGCTGCTAACAATTGTAATGATATATTGTAAAACCTTTTGCTACAAAAAACATTGGAAGCTAAATATAGTATTTGGCGATTTTTCCACTACTTACAGCTAGTGCAGCTGGACAGTACTCATTACGAGTCTATGAATCTTGAAGATTGATGATTGAAAAATAAATATTAAAACCAAAACCAACATGGCGCTTTCCTGCTAGAGATTGTATTTTAAACATGTTATTTTGCAATCGTAAGGAAGGTGGTGGACCAATGTGTGGTTGTCAAAAAGTTAGATTTCACTGCTCACCAATTTGCGACAATTGTCAGAGGCAATTTTGTATTTATGCTGCACCAGACGACAATTAATAAAAAACCAAAAGTAGAAACGAGAAAACTGATCAAATGGATACTTCTCCTCAAGCAAATAAAAAAAAGAAAAATAAGGGCAAGCATAATTTTGTTTTATGGTATACATGAGAAAATCGAATTCTGCTCGTCCAAAAGGTGTCATTGCTATAAGTTATTGAATCCATGGAGCCAGTAATTAATATGGGAAAGATTGATAAAAGTGGCCTCAAGATTAATAATTGTGTAGTTACAGGACCGTACGACGATAACCTGACACCAAAATTCGACTCGAGTGATCCGCTTCTAAAAATGACCAGGAGACAACATGTGCACATTTGAGGGGACGGCTAGGTAAGCAGTGGAGACGGCGGATGGTTCTTTATAAAATCACGTAATACAAATAAATGCTGAGGGCGCCAACTAGTTTTTTTTACAGCAGTTAGTCTTTGTACAACAAATATGCTCAGACAGAAATGAGAATTCATAAACTCAAAGGCAGCAGTCAACCGCAATGTATTTGAAATGAGAGGATTGCTGTAATGAAGTAAGATGACTGCTAAATCGTAACAGAGTATAATACTCGACTGTAATGTCGTATATGGACAGCGAGTCAATAACATTGTATAAAATAGCTAGTACAAGTGCACTTGATGTTAGAATTCAAATATGAATCCTACAAAGCAACGGCAAAGTTTAAAGAATTCAGAGGGAATTCAATCAAAAGAGTCAGCAGATACATATAGCAACAATGTTTAAAAGTTAAAACAAAAAATAAATTACATGTGAGACCTTTCCTTGGCAGCTCCCGTGAGGGAACTTGTAATCCTGATGAGACGCTATTGTTAGTTCTAGGTGTGAACAGCGGCAGATCTCTGCTAACTGGGTCAATGTCGCGTTGACATAATTAGCACGCGATCAACAGGATGCGAAACTTCCAGCGGACCTTTCATATGCAAACCCTGACGAGAAATTGATTCTCGGCCCGACACTAACGGCTGTAAACCATAGCGCAAATTAGAACGGATTTGAATAACCTGTCACGTGAATAGCGCAGAAACCCACCAAAGACAGCTTTGCTTTCCCAACTTTCACTGCTTAATCCGCTGACAAGACGCAGAAGACGATTTTTCAAAAATGTCGTCTTCTTGAAGTGCTTATCTTCTATGGATGTTGGCTATTACGTTGGCCCAAATAATGCTATCGACGGCTGAACGGAATAAGGCAGCTGAAGTGATTCTGGTCTATTGTCTAAGGTTCTTCATCTAAGATGTTCAGTGACGACCAGGACTCCTTTTTTATTTAACCTTGCTTTGAAGGATTAGTTGGAGAAGGTGGTATTTCTCTTTACGCATACCGTGCCATAACGTATTATATAAGGCCTAAGATAATCCAGAGCTTGAAAACCCGTGAAGTGTAACAGTCTTTGCTGGTTCAAAGCGCCAAACGGAATAAAAAAGCCACGCCACGCGCAAATTGTAGATACCAAAATCACGCCAGATGAAGGCAGGCCACCTCGGCAAAGCGGGCAAACATAAACCGGCCTGCAAAATATAGACTCTGATGTCACCTTGTAGAATATTTGGGGAACCAACTGGTAGGCAGTTCTGAGCCTCTCCATTACTTTAACTGCTCCCGAGGCCGAGCCTCATGGCTTTTTCGTTATGCGACTTCCAAAACAATAACTGGAGAAAAGCCTATCCCACTCTTAGACTGCTTCTACGCAGGAACCCCAAGAGCGGAACCCTGCGTAGCTTTTTCGGGGACGCTGCCTCTGCTTGCTTTGCTATCTCCCCTAGTTATCTTCATCGTATTATGCTCACGTGTTCGAATCGTATAAACTCTCAAACTGTGAAAATACCATTCGTGTAATTACTACTATATTGAAAGCGTTTTACCTACGGTTTGCGCTGTAGAATTTCTGGCCGATGGTGGAGAGAATTCCCTAAATCTGTCGCTACAATAATGTGTTCACTTTGAGATTTCGTGACTAGTTTTTTTTGTTATACATTACAATGGCAGCTCTGTTGGGGGTTTTAGGATACAATCAACTCGCCGAATGACACGTTCCACTACGTGTTAGTTCACAACTAATGTTTATGCGAGGGAATACCGGAGCAGATTGAACACTATTTATAATCGCTTAAAGACACACATAACTTAAAATGTATAGAATTAGCTCGAAATATTCATGCGAATCTTGACTCTCGTTGTCGGCTTTCGCTGGTTTCATGTCGTTTATTACAACTGGGTTACGTGTGTTCGTACAGTATTGCGAGGAAAACTGGACAGCTGGTGCTTTTCACTCAATTTGTTGAAATTGTATGTCACAATTAGAACTGTGTACATATAACGACAGTGCTATTTTTCACAACATCTAAAACCAGGTTAAGCTTAAAAATAAAACCTCGAAACTTCTAATAAGTACATATTTAACAGAATAATGCCTAGAATTAAGAAGGAATTTTTACGGATCGATTAAAGTCTACAGAATTCAGCTTATCCATTTCAAAATCTGCATTCTAATTCATATGAGTATGACATTTCGCAGATTCCCTTTTACCCTATAGACTTTGCAATGCTAGACAATAGAAAATTAATAGGAACCTGACTGTAAATTAAATATCTTTTGGGAAAATTAAAAAGAAAATGCAACAAATTTTTACTATCAACTAAAATGGTTAATTGTCCCTTTCTTTATTTTATTTATTTACAATATCTTGTATGGGACTAGCTCCGGCGAACATGAAATGAACTTATCCCAGGGTGGGTTCAATTTGAATGATTTTAAAGATCTGTAGGACTTTAATTCAGAGTAGGTTCAATAATCATATATACCAGTGCATCTGCACTACTCAGTTTACTGCAATATAACCTCACAAATTTACGAAACACGCAAACTGATCGGTTGGTGTTAACAACTTATTAAATGAGTTTTAAAGCCAAAAACTGCAAAAAAACTACAGGTAAATCAAATCTTGGGTTTTGTTTCTAGCTGTGACGTAAATCGAAGAGCACTGGTCTTTTGTTTACGTCCGGTAAACTGGCGTTCTTTCTTACAAATTTACGCCTCCAAGAGACGCTACCACATTATCTCGACGCTATGCTATGCTGGACACTTGGACACAAGCTGGACTCCTCGTAGAAGGTGTATTCTTGACGGAACTCTGGTATCCCAGGGCTGCAGCAACTTAAATCCTGTCAAAACGCCTACCTTTTAATGGCGACAAGCTGGCTTCCGCAGCGGCTGAAAGGACGCCGACACTCTAAATCGCCTGCAGTGGTTTCTTTGGAACTAAATCTTCTCTGCACGTGAAGTTACACTTCTCCGCTAGCCGTAGAACATCGAATCTCTAGCTTTTGATGCTGGGAAAATGCTCGTGACGACCTCCGAACTTGCCAGGTACGAGCCGGACCCACAACGAAACTTACGTTCCACAATTTTATTATTTTATGAGCTGTTTTACTTTTACAACTACTCCCACATATGCACAGCGACTTCGTAAATAACTGGGTACACAAATTAGACTTCATAAACAACTTTCTATTTTAAAATTTGTATAAATTTCAGGAGCTAATTTGCCCACAACTTGACATTACGGAATCAACTTCGTTATCGTTAAACAAAAGCTAGTCGTAGCCTAGCAACCACGATCTGGATTTGTGGAAAGGTAATAAGGTTTGATAATATTTGTTACCTTATTAAAATAAGATTTTATAATAAGTTTTCTTAAGTTCTAACCAATTGTCTTTTTCTTCCCATAAATGTCACTAATCACTGCTCTGCTCTTTTAGCACTCTTGTTTAAATGCACTGGCACTTTAAGTTCTATTTATTTAACACGTCACAAATGTTTCTCACTCGGTTGCCATCTTTTCACACTGCTCTTTGCAGATTCTTAGCTTATCTTGCATCGATTTCTTTCTATCTTTCAGCTATCTTTCCTTTAACTGGCCTTGTACGTTTATTAATACTTTACGCTCATACTTATGATGCATATACCAATATTTTTGCATTCTTCATTTACATACGGCACTGTCGAAGTTGCAATTAAATAAAATATTTAAATTCTGTGCTTAACTTGACTTTGTTCAATAATTCTCTAGGCATTCAGAATTAATTTTTGAGCAGTAAACCATTACAATATATATACAAATATATATGCATAGATATAAATACAGCGCAAATAAACAATGTTATAGCAATTTCTGCCTTTTTCTCTTACTTATTGCTTTATGAATTAGCTATGTAGTTTTGGGGATTTACACCGACACCTGTAGGTTTTCTGGCGCTTTCGGACAACCGATTCCAGTTTTGATCAGGAATTGGCTGGCAAACTTTTCTACACCACGAGACAAGTCCTGGAGCACCGTGGTGTCACATAGTTAAGCAATACTGATTTTTTTTTGTTCAGAAATTTCCTGTTTAGCACATGGTGGTTGGGCTATCTTTGGCACTAACTGAAGAATTTATATACAAAATTTCAATAGACACTATGATTTCGTACAAATACTTTTTTTATACATTGCCTATTCGGTAGATATTCTCCTTTTATTAATCCATATACAGTGTGGTCCATTAAGTGTGCAACAAATGGGACATTTTTTATTAGTTGTAAAACCGAAATTTAAATACCGCTAAAAGTTAGTGCATGTTCGATAACCATATCAGATGCCCTTATAATGGCTTCAAGTCAAACAATATACAGGGCAGGACAAAAAATATGAAATTCGTTCAAGAATAAAGTTACCTTATTTAAAAAAATATAGCAAAATTTTATTGAGAAAAGTTGTTTAGAATCAAAAGTTATGCTCAAATACAAAGTCACGGCCTCCTATTCGAGTTTTGATTCTTTTTTTGTAAAATTTTGTATTATCCCCGTATGATACATATTTTTATTATTCTGATTTTATTAAGAGTTTTTCATATGTAAATTATTATTAGTAAAGCATTTGCCTTGTTAAGGAGAATATTTGCGAAATTCTAAAGTTCTGTTAAATATCGTTGCAACAAACATGAAGTGGACGCTTACCTAAAAAAATATAAATCCAAGTAAATTTTACAAATACGCTTCAAGTTGCTAAAAGTTATTTAAAAGGGATGTGGTTGTGGCTACTTTAAATACCTATAAAATCAAAATAATAAAAATATGTATCATACGGGGGTAATACAAAATTTTCCAAAAAAGAATCAAAATTCGAATAGGAGGCCGTGACTTTGTATTTGAGCATAACTTTTAATTCTAAACAACTTTTCTCAATAAAATTTTGCTATATTTTTTGAAATAAGGTAACTTTGTTCTTGAACGAATTTCATATTTTTTGTCCTGCCCTGTATATTGTTTGACTTGAAGCCATTCTAAGGGCATCTGATATGGTTATCAAACATGCACTAACTTTTGGCAATATTTAAATTTCGATTGTACAACTAATAAAAAAATTCCCCATTTGTTGCACACTTAATGGACCACACTGTATATGTCTGTCTGGGGCGCTGGTCCGTCTGGGACGCTGTTTCAGCAGCCAAACTGTAAGAGATAGAGAAAAAAGTTATGAAAGTTATATGTTTGGAATGGTCATGTCAGGTCCGAAACCGAATTTCAGTCACGTAACACTTCCGGTTTTCGAGAAATCACGTGATTTCCGTCCGTCCGGGACGCTGGTCTGTCTGGGACGCTGTTTCAGCAGCCAAACAGTAAGAGATAGAGAAAAAAGTTATTAAAGTTATATGTTTGGAATGGTCATGTCAGGTCAGGAACCGAATTTCAGTCACGTGACACTTCCAGTTTTCGAGAAATCACAAAAAAAGACCGTTTTTCAAATAGAACGCCTATTAAATAAAAACTGTTTCAGCAGCCAAACGGAGCTGCGACCCTCTGCGCCTTCAATCCTCGATCGGTTAGGCAACCACTTTGACACCTTCCAGGTCTGGGTACAGTTTTTATTTAATACGCGTTCTATTTGAAAAACGGTCTTTTTTGTTTTTTTAAATGAGACATTTGTCTCACTGATCTGCTAGTTTACTCTAATAGTCCGATAAAATGCACTTTACGCACCATGGGTGACCTAGTCTGTTTGGTAAATATTTAATAATTTCTTGGGATATGAACTATGATTTTCATGTTTTATAAAAAATTTGCAATGAATTAAATTGTTTCCAGTCGTTGATCATATTCAAAACGGCAGTAGTCATTTAATTTGTATCTGTACTTATCAAAGTTTTGGGGTACTCCGCTTTACGGAGGAGTTTGGCTAAATTTAGAAGTAACAGTAATTAAGATTACTGTTAATAAAAACATAATTAATTATTAGTCGCTAATAATTTGATTTATTTAAAGTTACTTGTGTCAAAGTTTTAGAAAATAGTAGAATTTAAGCTTTGTTTAACCGCTGAAATAAATTTATTTGTAAGAACTGAATTGCACCCATTACGTGCAATCTTCAAGATAACACATGGCAGAATACTCAAAAGACTATACAAGTAAAGATATAGAGCCAGTAAATAGAAAAGTTAGTAGAGTGTAGAGGACTATAATGATGCGAAGGGACAAAAATTTGAGGAAAGAATGGTGCAAAATAAAGCAGCTTAAGTGTAGTGTAGTAAAAAAAGACACTTGAGCATAAATGAGAAATACACTAAAAGAAGAAGTAGAAGGAGAAGCAGATTGAGAAAACTTTAGAACTGCTTGCTTCATTACATAATAAATAATCTTGGTTGTACCTGTTTCTCAACTGAAGTTCGTGTCTATTTCTATTCAAAGAAAACATGCCATACAATTGTATGAATTCCTCCAACATGAGTTTGATATTAAAAAGTCTATTCATCGTTTTATTTTCAGTTCGTTTGGTCTACGTTTTGTCAAATAATCGTATGGCACAGAATTATTGGTTTTTCTGTTGAATATTTGGTGTCTGTACTTTTTTTAAGTACTTCTCCAAGTATTTAAAAAGTTGGGTTATATTGAAATCTACCCGGAGATCTTTATTAATATTTAGAGAATCTCAATGCAATCGAACTTTTGTGGAAATGCTTCCCCCGTGCATTTTTATCATGGTAATCGGCATTAAAATTATTTTTGTAACATTGCCAATTGTATATTAAATGTGTGAGTTATTTTTATAGAGTCATCTTTGCAGCCAATTTTTATCGTACGAGGAGCGTTCAAATTTAAAATATAATTTAATATTTATTCAAAAACAAACACAAGGAGTCTGATGTTTATCATGTCATTCTTCTACTGAGTCTTCCTCTCTTTTAATAAACTGGTGCAATCTTACCAGAAGTTTCTCTATTCCACGAGAAAAAAATTCTTTTGAGTGCTGCCGCACCCATTTCGGAACCATTTCGATTACTTCTTAATTATAATGAGGTATTTTTCTCCTAGAAACTCTTTTAAGGGTCCAAACAAATAAGAAACTGATACAGCAAGGTCCAAAATGTATGGTAAATAGGACAGCATGGTCCAATTCAATTTTTGAATTGTAGTCAGCGTGTGAATAGCGAAATAGGGTCGAGCATTATCCTCTAAGACGCAGACAGAGAACTGGCGTTTTTTTTTTCAAGTTACCCCTACTGATATTTAATGCAGAAGTAATATCCTTCACTGTAAATCGACAATCGTTTCAAATAAGTGCATTTTACTCTGTCAGCATTCTCTTCTGTTGTCAATGTTTTGGACGGCGAGAATGCGGTTCATTCTCCGCACCTTTGCAGCCACCTTTAAACGCTTTACTCCTTTTGTAAACCCTTATGTCTGTCTGATAGTGGTTCCGCATCAAACTGTCTTTTAGCTCTTACACAAATTTGTTATCGTTTGATATCTTCGTTGATAAGAAATTTACCACTAATGCGTTGTTCCACGCTTGCATGCACTCCCACTTCACTTATGCTTGCCAATTAAACGAAAATGCATTGTGACGACTTAACGACTGAATTAAGTTAGGACTTGTTCCACAGCATTAATTAATGTATACAACTTCTTTGCATGTCTTTGTTTTTTGGCGCGCAATTCAAATTATGATTCATATTTGAACGCTCCTCATATTATACTGGCAGTCTTTTCCGTTCATCATTTCTTTCAAAGTGTAGACCAATTCCCCCCATTAAGTCTCACTTTACATAGTTCTCATTGATATACAATGCAGAATAAAGCGTTTTTATATTTCTAGAGTTTAAGTTTGTATACTTCATTGCCTTCTTCCTTTTCTTGAAGTTACATGTCCTGTTACTCCGACAGCGTCTACAACTTCGGCAAGAGCATTTCTAAATTTAGCGAGTCAAAAAAGGTATTATTCACCTCGTATGCCTATTCAGTTAAACATGTTATTCAGCCGTGACGCTTGTTTCCTCGCACCAACCTCTATTTTTCCCGTCATGGTCAGCAGCAAAAGACGGTATCGATAGTAATGTAAAATGTATTCTAACTATCATCCCTTTGTGTTTGCTTTCCTGACAACTGACACTAATTCTACAAAGATTTTCTGAAGATGTCGGAATATACACTGAATAGGAATGGAGAGAGTATGCAGCCCTGCACTTTTATCCTCCGCTTTTGACCTTAAGCTGTTTGTTATTAGGATACATTTCTTATATTATTTATACATTCATCATCGATTCTTACTTTTTATAATGCCTTAATCAGCTTAGAGTCAAACATTTTTTCTAGTCGGTAAATCAGGCGAATATAACATCTCTGCGCTGGTCTCTGTATTTTTGAGGCAAGATGATAAGAGAAAATGGAACTTTCAGAGTTGTAAACGAATTTCTATCATCAAATTGCACAATTTCAAAATTTTTTTATGTTACTGTATAAAGCATATTTTATAGGTCTTATTACTTTATGTTTTACATCCGTTTTTACTCACTCGCCATTTTTTCGCAAATTGAAGGGGTTTATCAACAATTGAATGTGGTCATCATCTATAATTTTTAAAATTTCGAATGTTACTACCTCCGTGTTACTCTCCTCTCTTTAGCCAATCTAATATGGATATAAAATTTGGATGTCAAAATACTTCTACCACTTCAGGGTCAGATATTGCAGTTATGTTAGTGGTGTACAAGTGTTTCACGCAATTCGTCCAGAGTCACAGCATTTTCTCTTCATTAATTGTCGCAATTTACTTTTATTTTCTGTGTATGTTGAAGGTAGCATGTATTGGGTCTAGTACTTGCAACTAGAGATGGGCGCGTGAGTAAATTTTCGCTCACGTCACGCACGTTTCACGCTTGCTTTAAACAGTCACGTTCACGCACGTTCACGGCGTGACACGCCACTCACGACGTGACACGCAGCTTTTATTTCAAAATTTAAATTCAGATAGAACAGAATGTTCAAATTTAAAACCAATGAAAAATCCCTAAAGAGAACTAAAAATATGTTTTGCACCTTACATAATTTATGTGATATGTTGCAATCAGAATAGTTGACATAAAAAGAAAAAAATGAAAATTGACTACAATAACTTCGACAAAGGATAAATACTGATTTCTCGCAAATATATTTCTTGCAGCTGTCTTCAAAGACATTACTTTTAATACCAAAAGCTGTCATTGGAATTGACGTTTCCCTTATTGGTATGAGTACAGAAGGTATATGTTGCTAGGCAACACTTTTAATTCGTAGGTTTAGCGTTAACGCGAGTATAGAAAAAAAACGTAATTTTTATCCGCAAACGTCACAAAAGTGACAACTTATGTGTCTTTATTGACAAAGTAAAAGTGTCACTTTGCCTAAGCAGATAAAATAGCAACTTTTGCGTACTTTATCTGCCTAAGCACATAAAATCGATGCTCTCTCTCTTTCTTTCTATGTTTGTTAGCTATCTCCTCCGAAGATACTGGACCGATTAAATTGTATGGTGGCTTCAAATTTTGCTAATTTTTAGACTTAGATCGTAGGCCAGTTTTTATTTTCAAAAAGAGTACGAAAAAGTTTTAATTTAAATAAACCTTTAAGCAGCGGATCGGAGCATGTGTCGCCATGGGTTATGGTGTGACAGCTGCTGTGGCCGTGTGATATTAACTCGGGTGATGCAGTATGTTCATATATCATTACAGTAGGGCGTTATTTGAACAACAGAGGTTGGCGCAGGGGTACAGTGCTCGCCTGTCACGCGGGTGGCCTGGGTTCGATTCCCGGCCCATGCATCCTTTTTTTAAAATTTATATTAATGAAATTTACCTGAATACGTTTGCGGATAAAATAGTATATGTTATTCGAAGTAAAAGTCACTTTATGTGGCTTAGCTGAATTATTTGCTTCATTAACGTTCGGCTAAATAAACTTCAGCTTCGCCACATAAAATATCACTTTTACTCCTAATAACATAATCTACTATTATTAGAATAATAAGTTCATCTACACAAGTACACAATAAATTGGTTTAAAAATAAAACCTATTAATCAACATTTTCAGTGTTAAGTCGAGTATACAAAACAAAACATTAGGTACTTTTCTAAAAATAGGTTCATCTACACATCTACACAATATATTTTTGGTTTAATAATAAAACGTAATTAACATTATCAGCGTTAGCCGAGTATAAAAAACAAACCATTACTTTTATTAGAATAATAAGTTCATCTACACATCTACACATTAAAATGTTGATTTAAAAATAATATGTAATCAACATTTTCAGCGTTAAGTCGAATTCTGCGCCCTTCTAAAATTCGCCCAGCTGTAGAAAATACTCTTTCGCTTGTAGCCGAACTTGCCGGTATGTTTGAAATTTCTCAAGTTTTTTTAAAAGTGGGGTATTTACACTGTTTTTCCAAAATTCTAAAATGTCATCTACATTTCCGAATTTTAATTTAACATACTAATTTAGTTCTTTTCGACATCATCCTAATTACATGTGTCATCGTCAGAGCTATCTCTCAGTGTAGAAAGATAAGAATCTGATACTGATATAACAGTTTTGAGTCGTTTGCTATGTATTTCATCAGTATCATCTATAGTTTTATTTGCATTATAATCTTCTCTTTTATGGGAAGGTATGAATTTTAAGGATTTATAATTAGTGTCCAAAAATAAAGCCACATAATGTAACTTGTTTGGCACAATTTGTGATTTAATGAATTTAAAAGTTGCTGCACCCTGCAGTTTTTTATTTGTTACTAAATATTTAACGTGAAATTAACGTGAAACGTGAATCACGCCTTGGAATTTTTCACTCACGTTCACTCACGTTCACGTCACGATTTTCAAATATTAATCACGTTCACGACGTGACACGCCGTGACACGCCGTGACACGACGTGACACGACTGTTTTCACGTCACGCGCCCATCCCTACTTGCAACTGTTAACATACCTCCTTTATTCGCTTATCTTTTGCAACCTTGATATCTGTCCTTATTTTCTTGTTTCTGCCATTAAGCTTCATTTAACTGCTTTTTAGTTAACAGGTAACTCTCTAAAGCAACAGCCTTGCAGCAGCTTACAGACATTCTGATAACTCAAAGAGTATCAATCCGTCAGTCTAGGGACGTGCAACGAGAGCTCGCGGCAATTCCTCGAAGAATTTCGACATTGTGACTGCTCATTGTTTGGACAGCGAAGCTTAAAACTTGCGAAATTCCGAAAGCACAAACAATGAACAGTACTGTACAAAGGGTTTGCGTTGAGTTCTCTCAAAATTTAGTCAGTTTGTATTAAATTGGCTTTTGTTAATTTACTTTGAATTTTATTTATTCACTCTTACATAATAGTAAAGCAACAAGTTAAAGCACTATTAAATTGGCTATATATTCATCCTTTTTTTCTAATTTCTATTAATTGTTATCAGTGACGACTTTGTACAACACAGTGGGATCCAAGATATAGAAAAGCGGGTAAGACAACGAAGGAAATACTGGAATACGCACATAAGTAGAATGGATGACAACAGACTTGTAAAAAATGCGAAACTAAACAATCCGGTGGGAAAAACATCTCAAGGCAGACCACCGAAGCTCTAGAAGAAATGTTGGGCATCTACATCCGAAGAGGCATAAGAAGAATTAAAACAGGCAGTAGCCTACCTAAATATGGTTATCCATATTAGAAAGACAGAAGAAGAAGGTTATCAGTTGTATTAAAAATTGATTAGCCTCTTCTTTATTGAATTGTATGTAGCTGTTTAGACGGATTCTAATCGTTTAGAAGTTCTTTCTAATCTAGTTTTGGTGTTTGTGTTCATTACTGTCTCACAATATAAAAATTTGACTTTGTGCTTCTTGACATATTTTCGCACTTTATGGTCAAATATTGCAGAAAGTATGCTTAAAATCATGAGGGAGGTTACATCGTAGACTTAGTTTTGGTCGTAAAGTATGCAGCTAGCAGCTGCCAATATTTAGTAGCTTCCTTCTTTGGAGGATGCCATACATTACTTCCATATCGTTAATGTAGTGTTTTTGTGGAATTAAAAACACGCCTCTTGATATATCTGGCAGCTCATATACGTTATTTGCTGAAAAAGTGTGGATCTTTTCTTTCGAAGTCACCGTTACAAAACTGTCATTGTTAAATAGCTCTTTTTATATAGGAGTGAATTTATTGGCGTACCTTGAAAAGTCTCAGCGGCAAAACCCGCTAACTACCGGCCCCTTAGAAGTCCGTAAATCAGGAACGGCGCATTAGAAATAATAAAAACGGGAGGGTAATGCTCGCAGTTGGCAATTTCCCGGTTCGCATTTGTTATCTCCTATTACATTTACTTCCGCAATTAATTACGGCGCGTTCTAAACGTCGCGCTTCTTTGGCCGCACTCGCACATCGGAGCGAAAGAGCTCAACCTGTTTAATACCGCAAAGCAAGTACACAAACAGAGAGTGTATTGTCGATGGGGCACTTCCAACCGGTACTTTACCGCTAGGATACACTAGCTATCCCTTTAAGCGGGTTGCGGTATGCCGTTACCGCAGAACCTCGGGCGACGCCCTGTCCAGGTTTCGCCCTTCGCCCTTGCCTGTGTCACCAAGTTAACATTTTCAAAGTCCGAAATCTGGCAAAGGAAGTAAAGCAACTTTAGTCGGATAATGCGTCAAGCACATAGCTGTGGTGATGTCGCCCTTCGTCGCACGGACGTTTTCTGTCCTCAGACAAATGTGGATCCAGCACAACTCTTCCCTAGTTGGCCACACAACAGTTGGAGCTAGATCGATATAATTTCCGCAGGCGATTTGCTTGGAATGGATTTATAAGCCTTGTTACGGTGTACGTGCGCGAATTAAATATAATTTGGATTGGGAACGGGGCAATGCGCCACACTTTAGATTCTAGATAATGTTCGAGAGAATAAAGCCAGAAGTAGAACGGTCCGGTTGCTACAGCTAGATAAATAAAATGAAAGTTAATCAAGCATTTAGGAATCAGGATTATCAACTTTATTCACGAGAAGGACGCTGACTCAAATATTATTACCCTAGAGTCCTGTACAAAGTGTTTTCGAAGTTCCTGCTTCCCGGTTGTCATGGAAATAGCTTTATAGAATAATTTGCAACAGCAGTTGATCACAATAGTTGCACCGGTTTTTTCCTTGAGTTTATTAATATGTAGAATATTTAGAAGTAATACTATAAGTACTTCAATATTATCGGGTTATATGTCGACAACTTGTTGCACAATAAAAGAGTGTCATTTTGACAGGTTAAATAGTTCGACCGCGCAGTGGGAGGATTATTCTGTCAAACTGGCACGATTTGTTATTGTGTAGAAAGTTTGAGACGTATACACCTGTTAGAAATATTGTATTCGATTTGATATTTTTTAAGTAAATTTCAAAAATAGGAACAAATAAATATGTTAACCTAGCTGAAAGTCATCTCCATGAAAACAGTTGACAAAGGTTATGTATTGCGTCGCCTATTGAAGTTACTCTAGTGATATCGATTTTATATAATCGAAATTACACAAGATAACTTAACTAAATTCAGCCTTCTGATTAGTTGAGATCGAAAAAATAATCATTTAAAGGCATTATCTTTGACAAGTTGAAAAACACGATCATACGAATCGACTAAATCTTGTGGTCTAAGCTTGTTTTAGCTTTCGTTTCCAGTAATCAATTTGATCAAAAGTAGTATGCAAAATCAACCTTCTTGGCACTGCTTACTAAACTCTGACTATTTCGGGGTGCACCTACTGATGAGGGTTTTTACTACTTTTTACATGTAAATCTTGCACTAATTAAAATCAAGTTATTTATTCAAGAATTGTCTTCAGTTTCCAGCTATTCGTTGGTGCGTATGCGGTTGCCTATCTTCATTATACATTTCTGTATTAATTTTGAAAATTCTTAAAGCTAGGAAGTTTTGAAGTATTACGGGTATAGATTGAGCGATTTGCTTTAGCCATCTTGGGCAGATGCATTGATAGATTCCTTCTGGTGCAGTGTGATTGAATTTTGCATAGATGCACGATATGCGGATTTAAATATTTTGGTATATTGAAAATTTTTCATTAACATTAATGTGTTGTATATGCCCTAGCCGGAATTCATCTGGTTATGCCAGGATTACCAAGTATTTCAGAAGCAAAATTTACCTATGACCGGTCTCCAACTTCAGTGGGCCAATTTGGGTTTGTTTGTTCATATTTCTTGACTATTTGGTGATATTTTAAGAGTCTTATTATCGCGCTTAGTATTCTTCCCTTTTGGGCTCCGGTTTTACGTATGGTTTACCGAATGAGTTAGTGGTGGCATGCTAGGATTTTCAGTTTTTTTAGAGTAGCTGTTAATATCGAACGATTTTAATCGCTCAGCGAAGACGTTTTCGATAAACAAGTTTCGTGACAATCATTGGCTTACACCTTTTATGGTTTTATTTGAATTTGCTTGAATGCAAGCATTCGCCATTTCTCTGTTGCCGTTTGACTATTTTCGATTCTGCAAATGTATACTCTTTTGGAGTTCATTATATGCATATAGCGCACAAACATTAGGTTACAGCAATTTGTGATTTTTATTTACTGATTTATGGAAAATGTTATGTGGTTTAGGGATTTAAACCAACAACTGTAGCTCTTCTAGTTTGAATAATTTCGAACTAGTGGCGCTTCCGGACAATTCACCCCATCCTGCTCAGGAACTAGCTGGCAAAGCTTTGCTACACCACAAGATAATTCCTAAATCGCAGTGTTTTGTTTGTAGCTGCTTAAAAATTGCTTGTATAAATATTAGGTACAAATTTCAATAAATAGCCAACTATTCTTTCTACCTTTTAGTTTGATCATTAAATCTTTATTTCAATAGACTAGTTTAGTAGAACACGACTAACTGAAATCTAGGTTGGGCTTTAATACTTGATTAAAATGATAATTTGATTACATTGCCATTAGATCCAATGCAAACTTGGTTAAACGATATTCTCGTATTATTCTAAATGAAATTTGGTTTATGCTTCGAAGCGGCTCAATTCTCTTTAATACTAAATAAAGCAACTAATTAAAATGTGTAATTAGGCAAGTCATTTCTCTGTGTATTTGTTAACTTCTTCGCCCTAAGCTGGTTTTTGTGAGGAGTCTAAGCTATAAAATGGCCGTTCTGGATTTTTGCTGCCTCTTTTGTTTGTGCAACGTTTTAGAGCAGTTCACCTTCCATTTTGGTCATCAAGGAAACGGCAGGCTTTTTAGAAACGTTATGCTTCAAATATTGTGTTAGCCCTCGCTGTATTTAGCGGATTAGGCATCTCTGTTCGACTTTTGAAGAGTAATTCCTCTTGCGTCAATTTTTTCGTAGCATTCTGCTTAACGAGCTGTTGGAATTGGTTGAGCAAGTTTCACATGTTTTGGAGCAAGTTTAGTTAAGCTTCCGTTGTACCGCGTATTTAGACGTTTTGTAGTATATCTGTGGGGTTTCTGTTTAGCTATTAGCGTGGGGTACAGATCGACGGGCACATGGGTTCCGTGACCTATAATTAGAGCGGTAATTTTTCTGTGTCAATCCTGCTTAGATAGGAGCCAGTAATACTGGAATTTCTGCATCATTCTAATGGCGAGACCTCTTACTGGGATGTGAGGTTTATTGCAGTTATTGACTGTGACCTTCCTACTACTGTGCTATACCGCTCGATGACCTGGGCCATTTGGTGCCATGCAGCTCAACGAATAAATCGATGTAATTTTGTGTACTGTTTCACCATTTTAACACTATTTCCATTTGGAAATAGTGTACAGTGCTACTGTGCGCTGGGACAAAGTCCGTCAGGCTATTTCGAGTATTTCTATGCCTATTTAGTAATGTTGTGGCTTGCGAGCAAGTCATGCCTGGCCTCCCTTAACAGCCCGTGGGTTTTACGCTATCGAACTCTTGACGTAAATTGAAGGTTGCTCAACGACAATGGGTATTCTTCAGGGCCCATTTGAATGATTAAAATAATCTAAATCCAAATAATGCAGTTTATTACCTCTGATCATTATACATATTGCTATAATTTGAATCATCTTGTTTGTATTACTTCCACCTAGTTTTGTGTGTTTTTTTCGTATAGTGCCTTGGTGCTACATTTGAGTTAACGAATTCTCTGTGATATCTGGTTACACTTGGCCCAATTAAAAGATTCGTTCGCGCTCGCTATTTCTATTGTATTAGCTTCAGTACTATATGTTTGTACTACATCTCGTCTTCACTGAGGTAGCCGGCCTGCAATTGTATCCACGTAATCACTCGATTTTGAGAGAACATTGCCTACGAATCAAAATCTAGTATTAAGCCTTATACTTTTTTTAAATAACTTGTCACTCAATATTAATTTTATCATGTAGTATCAGTATTTAGCATTACTTTTAAGGTAATTTCACAGTACAATTCAGCTTAATTACTTTACGTTAGCACAACCAACCATATTTAATCTAACACGGTATTGTATTGATCTAAAAGCAATGATTAACATTAATTTCCGATTACTAGCCTTTCAACTAGAAACCTGCTCACAAGTTATAATCAATCCTGACCAACTAAACCCATTGAACTGTTATATTAACATATGATGTATTATTCTATTGGGCATATTTTATTTTCGTGCGTATCAACATATTAACAATTAATCCACAGCCAGTCTTGTTATTTATTTAATTCACTAAGCCTAAAATGATCAGTTGAACAGTTTAGCCCCCGGGTTACATCACCATAGCAATATGATACGGTTAATGACATGGAACATGGCAATACGTTAAAGTTCAGGTAATGACGTTATTGTGAAGGTTATTAACGTTCTTAGCTGGGAATATCTTCCTCGTGTAACAGCCAACGATTTTATCGTTATATCGCAGATAGGTGTGACCGTCTGTGTCAGTGTTAAGTTAGCTAAATGTAAAAATATTAAAAATTGCCTTTTGTAGATCAATTGGAAAATTTTGTAATTCAAAGTGTTGCTGTAGTGTACCGTGTAAACAAAAGTTGAGCAGTAATGGCCAATAACGGCATAATCTGGACACTGTCGGTTGCTATAGTTTCATATGAATAATTGACAACATTTTCCGAACGACTTGATAACATTTTTTGCCGTGTATGTTCCTCTCATACCTTTATTATTACACAACAATTATGAGCTCTCCTTGCCTTACCTAACTGTAAATGCTCAGAAAAAGATGTTGGTTGATGCTTCGTTAATCAAGATATCACAAGTAGCTTATTTACTCTAAAACTCTAGGGTTTAGCGTTACATTCAAGAAGTAAAACTTTGTATCTCGGGGTTCATATATAACAAATTTAATTAAAAAATTCTAATCACAAACAACAGTTTTGACATTGATTTAACTTTAGTTATTTAATATTGTTAAAACAAGGGACTTTTGTAGAGTTTCAAATCTCAAACCAACATATTTTTTACGCTATTAATTTCGAAGTTAAACCGATATAGTTCCTACGTTATTTATTTCGAAGTGAAGTTAAAATCTTCCCAATTTGTTTTTATACTCGAATTTAGCCGCCCCCGAAAACGTTTTTCAATAATTTTCTAAAGTGGTCGTCATTCCCTATAAATTTGTCACGTTGACCTAAATGACAAATATAAACAAGAGTGAAGCGGCTCACCGCGGTGGCACCACCGAAAAACCAATACGTTTGCTCGCCAAATCATATACAAAACTACGAAATACATAAAAAAAGCGGGAAACATCGAAGCTGAGTCACTAAACGACGAAGTTGAAATCCATCCTTCATTCAGATCCTAGGATGGTTATAACGGAAATTGACCTGCAGATCGGAAATGACCCAGTTTAAGTTGTGCAAGGTACAGCTTAGCAATCACCGTATCTTCTTACTTCTTATCGGTTTGTTTGTTTAAGTTATATCAACACCTTCACCATGGCTTTGTTTGTGCTTTTTGCCACTTTGGAAATTGCTCGATCAGAGGCTGTTGACCAACTAGCCCGGACTTGGAAGTACTTACTAAAGATGCCATCATGATCTCCAGGTTTTCTGTGATCTGCTCATGCTTCACAAACTTTTGATGCTACTCCACCAACATATGCGCAGCACTAGACTACCTTAATTCACCCACTACTGTTTATGCTCGCACATAATCGAATGTTACGTCATTTGACCGCATATAAAATATCCTATTTCGAGGTGTTTTTCTTCAATTAACAGTACAGTGTAGTACATGATTTTGTATTAATGTTAACCAATTAGGAAGTTTTTATCCTTTGAATTTCGTTTTAAATGCATACTGATTGTCATTCCCCAATAAGAAAACATTTTATTCTATATACCAATATTTAATATTCAGCTCTGTACTAGTTGTTTAATCATTTATTAATTGTTATTACGAATTTGAAGACATACTTAACTGATTTAACTTGAAAGGCTTCGTTTTAAATTATTCCCTATTTGTAAATATAGCAACATATAATACACGCTTGTTGTATGTATTACTAAAGTCTGCATTCGGCACCTGGAGTCCGAATCGAACTATAGCGTTCTTATCGGTGTTCGCAGAATAACCAGGATTACAGTACAAGTAAATACAAATTTTGATTTGTGAACCACATTCCAAACATATTACGTTTCCTGCTTCTTTGTATCATATAAGTGATGTATTCTGTTTGCTACGAACTTGCTGTGTTAGAAAGATTTTAATCACTATACATGTGTACTAGAGAGACGAGCAGTGACGAGAGCAAAAAAGATAACTTATATACAAGACGATTCAAAAGGTATGATTCAAACTTAAAGGTGTGATGTGGGATACTACAAGAAGCAAAAAAAACGTCCTATTTCCAACTGTTATCTAGTTATAAAGGATTCCTTTGTTTTTATCATTGTTCTATTAAATCAAGTCATCTAGGAAATAACTAAAAAAAAAACGCTAATTCGTTATGACAGACGATGATTCTAGCTTGAATTATTGTTGTTGTCTAAGTGTAGTAATGATGGAGCCTTTTTCTGTACGTGAATATGCAGAAATATATTTTGTGTGTGGCTGTTGTAGCGGGCATACTTGTGCAGCTGTGGTAGAATATCGGAGAAGGACCCAGCATTACCAAACTTAGAACACAACAATCATTCAAGCTGTACATTGTTATTCCAATTTTGACTTTTGTCGCATTTAAAATGAGGATTAAGTTGCAGAATAGAAGGTTTGCCGCTGCAAGGTATTCCAAACTTCTCTATTCTGGGTATATTGTACTTTATTATATATTGATGATTTTGTATTAGTTTTCTTGCTATTGCAAATAGTAACGTTATTATTATTATTATTATTATTGTTACTATCGTTTTCTTGCTTTAATGTGTTTGGTTGATGCTCATCAATATCGGTCGCTGAGAAGATATGTGATATGTGATGAGTCTAATGAAATATAATAATAATTATCAATTATTAATAAGGCGATTCTGAGTTAACTGATGCAATCCATTAGTGTAGATTTTGTTATATAAATCGCTCCCACAAAATGAAAAAGCACCCACATCATTTTTCTCGAGAGAATATTTCTTTAAAAAATCATAATAGTTTGTAAATTAGGCACACGGTTTTGAGATATATGTACTAACGTCAACTTCCTTACAATTTTGTTAGAAAGTAAATAGGTACCATTTTGCTTTTATTACAGGGTAAGTTGGGTATTAGTTTTAGTGGTAAATTTGTGAAAAAAGCCCGAAAAACTGCTGCTAAGTTTAATCATTTGATAGTCAATTTATTCTAAACACCTGTGCTCGATTTTATTAGTCGAAAACACTGGCCGTGCCTATAAGACTTCAACATGAAATTACTCATTTAATTTAGACAATATTCTTTAAAGTAATCAAACTTGGAAAGGTTTCTTTGTGTGAAAATACGGCATCCAACCTTTAATTAAGCTAGTATACGGAGAAAAAGCAAGAACGCAGGAAGAAGTTTGCAATTTGTTTAGCAACTTGTACCTTAAATATCATATTTCCCATATTTTCCATGCGATCGTTTTCGTCAAAGATTGGCAAAAACGGATGAGCCACAGCAATAATAACAAGGAGCGTGAAAATGTGCTGTTGGCTTTCGTGGAAAATCCGCAAGTTTCTGTTCAGAACATGATGAAAGTTTAAAAGACAGCATTCGAACATAAAGAAGAGCTAGCAGACCTGAAATGGTCAAAATTATAAACACCATTGGTAGGCTCGAAAGAGGTAGATAGTACCAATATTTCCTGAAAATTAAGAACCAGAAGAGTTTGCGATAATTTTTCCAAAATGTTAACACTTCAACGTGAAGATACAGATTTCCTACTTCGATTTTTGACTGACTTCGAGGAGTTTGAAAATAATTTTTATCCTAAATGATTGTTAAGCGTTAAATAGTATTACAATAGTTGTAAATAATGATAGTAAAGCTAACTAATAAGTAATATTAATTATATTTCTTAAAACGTAGCAAGAGAGTTACAGTGTGAAGTAAACCTATACCATATGCCAGTTGTATCTGTATAAAGGTTTTTTCATATTTGTGTTAGAGATTTATAATTTATTAATGGTTTATGGTAGGACTGTTTGGTGCTTTCAAATTCAAATGTTTGTCAATTTTATGTCAGTGAGAGAGGCCTTGTTGTGTAAATGCGATTTACATACATAGGTACATACAAATTCCATATCCCCGTTTGACCCTGTTCGGAGTAATACACAATAAATTCAAAATATAATTCTGTTGTTAGGTAAATTAGTTTATAAATTAAAACAAAATCAAAATATTCAATACCCAATAACCAAGATAATATCTCGCAAAACTACAATGCACGCTGAAAAGTGACACGAAGCAGTACGAACATTAAAGAAAAACCAAAAGTAATTCAATGACCGGAAATATTCAAACTAACTTATGTGGCATATTTGAGCTATTAATTAAGCAATTATTTCCTCTTAGATATCTAGCAATTTCTAATTTCTTGTCAGGTGGGTCTCCCCAGTAATCAACATTATTGTAAAGTAAGGGCAAGACGATTTGAATAACTCTTCTTTAGGCAAACGTAGTAAATCAAATACTTTTTTTGGATTACACGAATACCTTACTATACTAATAAATAGCAGAGTGACGCAAAAGCACATTTGAAATTTAAAGGTGGATGGTTAACTGTATACATAACTATTAAATATATGGGTTACAAACATTAACTTCAAAAACTCAAATTTTTAGAACAATTGTGCAGTTGAAAATAGTCACAAAAGGTGTAATATTTCTGTACCTGGATGAAACTGACATCAGAAATGTGACTTATTCCTAGATTTAAAAAATAACGATCGTGACTATCACTATGAAGGGAAAATTTTTTAAAAAAGGGGAATGAAACAATTAATTCCTATTGTGCCAAAATTACCATGTAAATGTATGGTGGTTATGGACAATGCACCGTACTGTTTAGTGCAAGTACATAAACCACTGATATTTTCTTAAAAAAAGTCAAATGCAAGTGTGTTCGATTAATCGTAATATCAAAATCAGACAAATATAATTAATAAAGCCACTAGCACACGCTACACTATTGTCAGTATAGTCAGTACCGTCGTAAAGGTAAGACGTAAGAGGTCTCCGGCGCGACGTCTGTACAGATGGGAGAACGTCGATTAAATCGCATAAGCTTGGAGTGTTTTACATGTGTCTTTCATTTTAAGAAGTCAGGACTCCCTGTGGCAACGGAATTACCAGTTGTCAACTGAGTTCAAAACAAAAGCCGTATTAATCCAAAATTTAATAAGTCGCTTTTTAACCTACATAATAAATATAAAACCCAAAAGTTGGTTTATTTATTTATTAACTGACGTCGAATCTACTTCGGTGGATATTTCCCGATTTGGAATACGAAAGCAGGCAATAAAACGCTTATAGGAATGAGCAGTCACCCAAGTAAACGAGAATGTGTTAACGAACTTAGCTTTCTACACTGAGTTTCTTTGCTCATTCGATTATTGTCATGCATTTTACCACAATACTTTTAAATAAAAGTATTGGTTCTAGAATTAATTATAATATTCGGTATGATTATGGCACCCATGAAACTCCAAAACCAACCGATACACAAAATTTCGTGTTATCAACATTTAAGATTGGTTATTCAAAATGCTCAAGTAATTCATTGAATATGACGTAATTAAAGAAAACAAAACAAAGATTTACTACCGCATTAGTGCGGTATCTTTATAACCTTCAATGTTTAATCCACTATTTAACAAAACTTATATAATAAAAGGATTAAAAATTCTCATAGCTACCTTGCTGTTGAGTTTCTAATTTATGGGATACAAAGCTTTTACGGTTAGAGAATAACCAACTGTAGGTAAATTATAATGTTCCATCTCATGATGCGAATTTAATAACTAAAACATCGCAATTGTTTGTTCCCTTGTTACAAAATCTGCATAAGTCAATATTTGTTCTGGTTTGGAATTTAACCAGTTGTTCTTTATACATTTTAATAAATGCACTGACTCAAATAAATAAAGTAACGGCCCACGATACACAGATTCTTGTTTGGTGTAAAATATCCCATTACTTTATTCTTAATTACATTGCTATAGATAACTACGCAAAGTACTACCATAAAACCTATAACTACCAAAAAGTTTATTGCAGTTCTAATCAATGTATAAAGAACTTCGTGAGGTAGTTTTGAAATAGCCGGATTTTATACTTGTGACCATGAACATTTAAGCCGCAGTAACCAAAGGATTATTACAAGTTCCTTCCTTATTTTCGTTTGTATAATCAGTTCGACGTACAGGACTTCCGCACTAATTCACATGACAAAAAATATATCCCCCCTGACACTTAGACAAATATGGTATTTAATTGTAATACCCTATATTATGTAATTTATTCACCGGACTTTGCCATAACACAACCTGTAACAGTCTTTTAAGTGTAAATTTGTGCAAAATTAGTGTTAAAAAACTCACACAAGCCTCTGCAAACACTAATGAAGGCTTGTCTATCAAACAATCAAACATAGCTCAATAGGAATTGATAATTTTAATGAACATATCATTACGATACCACAGCTCACGTTGACGGCCATAAATGGCCTCATTTATGTGACGGCAAGGGCCTGAGACTTCAGACCTTGTGTTTAAGACTATACTGGTGTAAAATCATTGAAATGACCACAAAAGGTGTTGGTATCAGGGCTAAAGAGCGTAAGATGTAACCGATGTCCAGGTGTGAGGTTCAAACTCACAATTTTGTGGGAACATTTTCCATTTTTACTACTTTAGTCCTAATTTCTTGTGTGTTCTCGTTTCTGAATTTAAAACCCCGCCTCTAAGGAAGCATTTCTCGGCGGCAGTTTAACGCATGTGTCTTTTCCCGTTTTTGAACGCAAATTACGTCGCTAAAAAGAGTCAGTTGTGTGAGCAGGAAAGAGAGGAAGCGAACGGATTTACTCCACCTACTCTGAAACATGTGTGTATCCGACGATAGTTTTGGGTGCGAAAACGCGCGACCCCCTACTCACTTGGGTCCCGTGCCTTAGTGCTTCAAACGCGAGCTTGGTACAAGGCAACAAGTGGTTTTGACGCTGTTGTTCCGCCTCAACGTAAGGCCTTTTGGCTTTCGACGGGGTGTTGCAATTATTGGGGTATAGTCATTAATGATTTTCGCGTAGTGTTGTAATTAAACTACAGGTTGTTATCGTTTGCGCAGTTGTGTTTTCCCAAAGTTCTCCGTAAACTACCTGTGAGTGGGTACCGCACTGACGTTCTGCCGCAGGTAGAAAGGCGTATTTTCTCGTGTTTGTAAATGATCTGCATATGGTTGTTGACGGCCAGATTTGCGGTCGATAAAGGACGTTTGTTGGTGCCGGTGTCAGTCCAGAGACCCTAGTACCGCGGAGGTGGCAACTTCGATTAGCACTCGTTGTGGGGATTATCTAATTGGGAATTTCTGTCGGGGCTAATTTAGCGTATTAAAGTTTCTGTTATCGTCTAGAATCCTTACCATGCTGTTACGGGCTTTATGCTATCCTGTTTGGGGATTTTAACATCGTCCAAACCCTTTCTTCGACAGCACTCATGAGCGGCCCCGCAGTTTCTTCAAGCGTCGTTGGACGCAATTTTCTTGGAAACAACCACCCACAGCTTCGTTGAGCATCGATCTGCAGCCACCTGGACTCCTTAAGGTACCCCCTTTTTGTAATAGTTTTAGAGTGTCTAAATTACAGTGAAAGAAGTGACTCATTGAAGTGTCGGCCTTTTGCGTAACGTTGCTGCCTATTTAGAATTTATGGTTTGAACTGTTGTCGCTGTTAGTACACAGAATGGAACATTTAGCGTCAGTTTTGACATTTATAGGTTAACGTAGTTGGGATTAAAGTAATTGCCGCCTTTGAGCCACTTTTGATTGTGTACCGTCAAGATTTACTGTTTTTGAGTCAAGGTTATCTAGTTTAAACGTTGCGGAATTTAATCCCCTTACTAACCCGTTTCGTTACATTTAATTATTGAACAAATGTTTACGTACTAATTTTTAATATAGTTAATTTTTCATTTAGCTGTGTTTTTTTCTTTAAAGTGTGTTTTCGTTTGTAAAAGGGATTTAGAAAGTTGCAAAGGAATTTTCCCGCAAGGTAAGTTCAACTCTGTTGCAGCAATGCCAAGGTTGAAATTAGAAGGTATACCCATTTGATTCCACTTTTCTCAGTGGGCTCACCTGTGTATTTTCCCTAATAGGAAAGTGGTGGCGCCTCACACACTCTCTATACCTAAGTCGAATTCATTCAGGAACAAGTTAGATTTACAGCAACAACACTGTTGAACTTTAATGGGCAAGCTCTATCCAGAAACATCTGGCATGGAATAAATAAATAAATATATCGACTGTTGTTTTCATTAACATTTACTAGCAACTTTATAAATACTTGTGGTGCCCTTATTTCTATATTCTTCGTTAATAATATTTTAAATGTATCAAAGCAGGTGCTTGACCTCATTTCCATATGAACTTTATAATTTAAGAGGCCAAATTATTGCGAAGCTTTATACAGTACTTACTTTGGCAATGCTTTTACCACACTTCTTCAACTGCTGTGCTGCTTACAAGCTTACCTGAAAAAAGGAGGACATAATTAATTATGTGAGTTGAAAAACCTATGCTATATGTAATTTTATTCGCAGATACGTCCTGGTATCATACATGATTTATTAATGCTGGTTAATGGGTACTTTGCTACCCTGCACTATTAAAATCATTAAAAATCGAACATTTTCAGGAACAATCTGTTCTCACTATCAACGAATTTAGAATTAAAACAGCTGACTACCTACTTGATCTGATCATTAAGAATCCACAACCAGTTTATGTCTAAAAATACCGGGAAAGACGAAACACATTAATGTGTAATGTGTAATATATGCCGTTTTTATAATTTTTACGTCAGTTGACATCGATTTTTTAGAAAAGGTCTTTGTGTTATACCATTGTATTTTGTATTTGTTATTGAAAGCATGTTCAGCAATTTTAGACTCTTCGAACTGATACTTTCTAATAAAGTGTTTATGTTCTTTAATTCTAACTTCTAATGTTTCACCAATATAATACTTTCAAAGACTCTTGTTCGAAACATTTTCAATGCACGAAGCAATATCACGCACATGCAGAAAAATTACTCCAACTATATATTATATTCCAGGCAAGTCTGACAAAATTAGAGGAACTGGAAATAGGTTCAATGCTAGAACGGTACACAAAAACTAAAACGTTGAACGAAGAACAGTATTCAAAGAATTGTATATACAGATTGCGGCAGGCAACTAGGACCATAACAAAAGCAAGGGGACCTTACATGTGGCCGTAATTGTATTTAAAACATTTAAAAATCAAATATATACCTTGTATTTATAATGATCCTAACGACCTACCGCTATCGTACATTGATTGTTCGTTTGTTAAACACAATTACGGCCACTAGTAAGGTCCCCTTGCTTTTGCTATGGTCCTAGTTGCCTGCCGCAATCTGTATAGTATTCCCTGCCAATGCGGAAAATATTATATCGGTGAAATACCCAGGCCTGTGCAAGTTAGAGTTCCTGTGGAAGTTAGAGTTAACGAACATACAAATTTAAATAAAAGGTATGAGTTTGAAAAGTATAAAATTGCTTAATATGCTTGAAATAACAACAACAACATACAATGGCATAACACAAAGATGTTATCGAAAGAATCGATGTCAACTAGACGTGAAATTAAAAAGACGCCGTGCATTTTATTGACCGAAGATGAATGCGTTTCGTCCCTCTCGATATTGTTAGACATAAGTTGGCTGTGGATTTTTTAAGACCAGATCAAGTAGGTAGTCAACTGTCAGTGTCAATCAATTTACTGTAGATTGGTCGCTTCGCATTCCCAGTAAGCAGTAAAAAGCAAAGTTTTCATTGTTTTAGTTTTAATTGTTGATTTTTTCTCGAAGCCTTCGATTTTTAATAATTTTAATTTTACAGGGTTGCAAAATACCCATTAAATAGCACGATTTTAACACGTCACAAAAAGGTTTCAGAAATTATCTTAACATAACGTATCCCGAAAATAATAGATTGCATTCGGCTTACATTACATTTACCTCATTCGAATACACAGTTCTCTTTGCTTAGAGTAACATTAACAAATCCTACCAAGGAAGAGTTAGCCTATGACGAGGGTTTCAAATATGTATGCCGGTTAGTAAATCTTAGCCGTATCCACCAATCAAATGGTTTGGTATTTAAATATATATTAGTACAAAATATTGCCTGAATATATTCATCAATAATCAAAGCCTACACTGCCCACGCTAAAATATGTAACCAATATGGACATATGATCTCTTCGATTAATGCCCTTGAGTGCTTTTATAGAGCTGACACATACGAATAGCCATCACGGTCAGCTAATGGTTATATAATTCCTCAATTTTCAACAACTATTAAAATTAATTACCCGCAGCGCTGATACGAATATGTACGCAGTCCATGGCGACAGGACAATTTGTTGACCATCCACTGCATCAGTAAGAGATTAAGAATTTAATTTAAAAGCTCGCTTAACTTGTTACTTCTGACAATTTAGAGCTGTTATCGTTTAATTTATCACCCAACTTCTGCAGCATTTTTGCTCGAATTACGCCGAATGCAGCACATTTGTCGTAGTTTTGCAGTGCATTTGCTTGCGGGCGTATTGCATTAATTTTATTCCGCCACCGAAACGCCTCTCGCACGTTACTCTTTTTCTTGCCAGGTTCGTAAGCCCTACACAATTTTAAAAGCAGTGTCGAACTGAATGGAAACGAATGTTTTACAGCTTCTAATTTTGGTTTTGTTTTAGTTTATTATCCCTCAATTTAAAATGTATTTTGTTTTGTTAAGTATTGCTGGAAGGTATTCGTAATGGGTCCTTAATTCAAAAGTATCAATTTCCATAATTTCCAGTAATATTGAGAATCGTATTCGTAGGTATTATCAAGTCATCTCATATAAATAGAAGTAAAAGAAATACGTATGAAGTATGATTTTTTAACAATTTCAATTATGGGAAGACTATAAACACTAACTATTGAAATTTCCATTAAAGACTGTAGAACTGTAAAACATAAGTTAAACGAGATGGACCACTTTTGTAGTACTACTTACGCTCTCATCATCTACAGGTTGGGATCAGTTTACGACATTTGTTACTATCATCGAGGGAAATAAAACTGTTATGGTTCTATGGATTTTTTTTGTCTATATTTTCCATGTACCGAACAAGGCGCCCTGCAAATCTCTACAACCAAGTTAGAAGAAGTATTACTCTAAAAATTTCCGCATTTTTTAACCTGCTTGCGATATAATTACGTCTTGTGTTAAGGCCAGCTGAAAATTCCGCGTTTCCCTTCCGAATTCAAACCGCTCGGTCTCGTATAGCAAGTTTCAAATCATATGCCTACCCGCAACCGCTTCCCCGTGCGTCAACAAAGTCTATTTTTGATCCTACGGCGGACTGTTGCTTAGCGCAAAGGACCACCCGGAAATGAATCGATTGTTTGAGTGGAAGGGAGAGCGCAAACGTACTTGCCTCATATCGTTGCCGGCCATCCAGACAGGTGACCACGTGTTCGTGCAGTTGCACTTTTTTGGGCGCGTCGAGCAGATCAGTGGTGCACCAAGTAACGAAGACGAGGTGATAAACCCGATGGGGAAGGTGACCGTAAGTTTTGGTCCAGAATAAATCGTATCATGCGGTATGTTGTATCGTGTCGTCGCAGAAGTTACGTATTAACCGTTGGTACGGATTTTAAAAAGAAAACGGCTCGAGGATACCTAAGTCTTTGTTTTGATGCACTAATTGTCGTTACGTGCTACGTGGCACTTGCTCATGCAAGGTTCTGGTATGCTGTCGCCATCGTGTTGTGAGTACTTTTCCCCTGGGGCACCTTTATGATCGAAAACTACCAAGATGTTACCATTCCTGGCTGCCGACGTTGTTTATTTTAACCGCCTACCGCCCCTGTACGACGGCTTTCCCACTGGACATCAACATCAAGCTCGTCGATTAACCACCAGGTGAAACAATAAAGAAGCCAACCTGCGATCGATCAGTAATAATAATCAATGGTAGTATAATCGCAGATCAACCCCCTTATCATTTATACACCACGGTAGCTCTGAAATGTTCTTACTCACCGCAATGACCTAGCTAGCTTCAAATTCGGTGGCATTGGGTCGCAGATTTCTATCATCAGCTGAACTGCTGCAAGCTCTTTTAATAATAAGAAAAACACAGGGCGCCAGAAATCACAGATTTCGAGAAATAAATAAAATTACAGCAACAATTAGGTTTATTTGGTTAATAAATAATAGTTGCTTGCAACATCGTAATTAGGTCTGTAAATTGTTTATGACAAAGTTTAAATACAGTATATAACTAATGCTGAAAATGCAGCACGCACAAAAAATATGTGAACCACTTTTGGGCCCTTGGATTGAATATGATTGCAATTCAATGAAGGAGTAAGCTTACCACTGCCATATGTTTTAACTGTTATCTCGGTAATGATAATAAAATGGCGTGAGGGCACTTTTTACAAAATTCTTAATACTTATTCATTTAGCAAAACTTTAAACTTGTGAATTGTACATTTGGGAACAATTAATACATTATATTTTAAATTTGTAACGCACAGATTTATGAATAATTAATACATTACGTTTTAAATTTGTAAAGCGTAGTTTTAAATTTGTAAATTGTAAATCGGAAGCGTCGTTACAATCGATTCAGCCAACAATTCATAGGCGGACGTGGTTATCAACAAAAGTTGAAACAAAACTAACCTGGGTGGTGAAAAAAACGTTGCCGGCAGGCACTGAATTGGTCCAGGATTAGCTTAACGTAAGCCGACAGCAATCTCGAACTCGTGGCCGAATTTGATAATGGAATAGACGCTCCTTGTACCACTTGGCAAGCTCAAGATGACATTCCAGAAAGCAATTGCGGGTCCAAGTTATTGATAAGGGTGTTAATTAGGAAACCCAAATAAAGAGTCGTCTAAAAACGGCATCTAATAATGACGTTTAAACGTGACGTTGAAGAATATCGTCAAAGAGCTAATAAAAAACGGGAAATTACTAAAATGAATATCAACAAGTAGCGTAGACATACTTGATTTTAGTCATCAGCTCAGAAACGAAGTTAATTAATAATTGGTGCAGTAGCACGCGGGAATGTCTTCGTAGAAGCAAGTTACTTCAACCAAATGCAGAAATAGAATGCCCGCTAAACGACGGAATAGCTGCTCGCTGGCGCGGAGAGATAACAAGTGAATTTCGGAAAAACCAAAACCAGCACTTTTGCGCGAACAAGATTTGATATCGTTTGAAATACAGCGAATTATAACTCAAGTGAAAATATACAGGCTGGTTCGGAAGTGACTAATGGCGAAACAAATAGCCGGAGCTAAAGATTTGTTTCACAGGTATTGTTAAATCTAGTGATGACCGTATTTTTACCTAACCTTATTAACCCCGCATAATTGAAGGAATTACTACTTGCGATGTACCTGTACACTCATTTTGTTTATTTTGACCAATACGCGGATATTCAAAATGATCTTTGTTTCTTTATGACTTGTGCAAGCGTCCTGTGACGAATATATGTGTTTTTCTCTAGCTGTAAAGATAAATGTAAGGTGCAGTATGGGAGCCTCTCAGTAGTTAGCATTTAATATAGAATTTTCCATGTTTAACTGCAAAGTTTAAGGTTCTAGATTCTTTGTCAACATTTGGCAAATAAAGCTGCCAGTTAGGTGAGATTTATACAGAATTTTCCTGATTATCGTCATTCATAAGAGCAATATCTCAGTCAGAGACGTTACCCAGGGGGCACAAAGGAGCGTAATATACCTTTTCGTAAACAAAATAAAAGTTATAATCAATATGTAATGGTTCAGCATGTTAAACATTTAATAAAAATTGAAGCAGGAACGTTATTTCGACTTTCACGTCGCAGGTCAAAACTGCCTGGTTTACGCCCTTGATACATAGAATTAGATAGTTGTAGTTTAAATATTATTATTTTGTTTGCTGCTACAACCATTTATCATGACAATAGATGTTAAAACATTTGAGTCACCTGTCATTCTAAGTATTTTAAGTAAACGTGTTCTATTCTATTAAAAAATATATCACATTAACAAAATAGGAAGATACAAATATTTACCATCAAGTGAAACGTAGTAAATGTTACTGTAGCGAACACATGGCCAAGTGCAACATCCATAAAATTCCTACAACAGCAGCGCACGAAATCGTAAAAGTAACCATCTCAAATCGATAAGCTGTGCAGCGTAAATCAATGGGCTAGTGCAATAAGCTGAGTAAGTAGTGTCGCAAGTAACAAATTGCATCCACAATTCTAGTCTAAACAGCGCTCAAGTTAATACACATACCAACTTTACGCTATCTGCGAAACTGCAGGCAAACCAAGAGCCAACAGCAGCTAGCTGCTCAACTCTTTTCGAAGAAGAGCGACTGCGCAAGGACCGACACACTTCCAGTGACCGCCCACAGATGAGGAGTCGAATAATAAAACTCTTGGGTGACGCAAGACGTTCGAACAAAAGTGATCTAACACTCCCTCCAAGAAAGCATTCGGTTGCAACAGAGGATAAATAAAGCAATTCGAATGCTCCAGCACCAGAAACGGAGCACAATGCCTAATTGTACTTTCGAGAAACAGCAGGGTATATCCAGCTACCCACAAGTAATAAACAACCCTCTACTTAAGCAACTGGAAAATCTTTATAAACACAAAGAGGAAAGCACCGAACGTCAGTTCAGTTGTTAATCCGGTTTACGACTTTTGGCATTCCCGTGTTTTCAAGTCGTCTGCCATGTTTCGAATCCGCGTCACTTTCCAGCCGTTCGTTAACATAGCCCTATCTTTAATTGTTAGAATAAAACTAGAGTAATATAGAAAATGAAATACACCATAGTTGCCCTACTCTTTTAAATTTGACAAAATTAAGAATGGTTTTGATACTAAAGAATGGTAATAATACATTACATTACAAGATCGACAAGTGCCTCTGAATTGGTCGGTAAATTGTTAAAAATAAGAGGTCGAATTTTGAAGTTTGTTCCAATATACGATAATTTGAACTCGAACTAATAATTCGTCACTTTTATTACCATAATTGAAACGGTACTGAATAAGATGTTTATGTTAAATACATTTCTCTAGGCTCGGATAGATTCTTTTGCAGGCGCCTTTTCTTTCTCTTAAAAGGAAACGGACTGTATAAATCATAAAATTTTTGATGCACTTAAATTGTATTGCTTCTGTTTAAATAGATATGTGTCGTGACACCAATGTTTCATCCACTAGTTATCCACTTTACTCTTACCTGCATGAATTATCTCGGAATTATCGTATCGAATGCCATATAAATCCATCAAAACGTTATATTGTTCTAAAAAGAACTTGCAAAAAATACCAGGTTAACAACACGCATCTGATATGGGAAAATCTTCAATATTCTTATTCTAACCGCAGGTATCTGTGCTTAAGCCATGTCCATTTATTTTAGAAAGCCTGGTGGGTAAGAGCGCTGGATTTCTATGAGGTAAATCTCGAGTTCGAATCTTGGCGGGAAAAAGTTTTTTCTTAATTTATCCATGGTTTGAAATCTATATCGTACTGAATGAAGTCATTAATCGTCTGGTTAGAATAAACGATTTTAACTACAGAGTACAAGTTTATATCACCACATACTCAGCAAAAGGCAACGAAAAGCAATAGCAGGGAGCACCCAAATACGATTTAAAATGTCACTTTAGCTCTGACGCGAGCGTGCGCTATCGCATACGGCACACTAAGAAGAAGAAATCATTTAAAAGCACCCGGTATTCAGCTTACAGTCCTTACTAATTCCACTAGTAACTCCACTGACAAATGTTAGGAGAACATTTGGAACAACTCTTGGACGTCGTCTCACCGTAACAAGAGTTAAAAGTAGGCGACCCCTTTTTCCAAATGACACTACAATACGGCGTGATGACAAATACTACGACAGGCATCAGACAGCATTCACAGAGTTTGGAAACACATATCAATCCCATCGTATTCTTCCACCCAATTTTAGATCTGAACCCGCAAGCTCGCAGTAAGCAATCGAGATGGCAGCTCGCTCGACCAATAATCGTGAAAAGTTCAGTGGGAAATTGGTGTTTCGATAACAAAGCCTACTGTGATTTCTTATCCCAAACATGCACAAAACAAAAGCTGTTGATCCTGGCTGTACAAGGGCTGCCTTTTTCTAAGCAAGATAAAGCCTCTTCCATGATTTCGACGTTTTTGCGAGTTCCCTGGCAACGCCCGCGCTGCGCAATTCCTAAGAAGCTGCTTTGCCCCGCAACAGAACAGAAAAAACACAATTAATGCCAGAAAACAGATTAAAGATTTTTCCTTTCATTGGGAACAATGAGAAGGTTGCTTACAGCCAACCCGCACGAGAGGAATTAGCAGAAATTGCCAATGCTTAAAATCATCCCTATTACGCAATTTTTGGATAGAGCTCTAAGCCATATCAATTTCTATAACTTTTATTAAAAAACTTTCTGTTTAGTGGCCACTTTAAGTTGAACCCCTGAGGACACGGCGAAGTGAGAACAATCGCTGCTGGACACAGAATCAGCAGTTCTGCAGTTTTTCCGGTTTTCGGGGAAAGTAGGATTAGCTAGCTGGGCTAAAGAATGAAGTTGCAATGAAAACTCAGTTAGAGTTGTGGAACTGAAGTAGTCCTTCATGTATTTAATCTTGGATTCGCCTTTGGGAATTAAAATAACCAATAAACTTATTTCCACTAAATAATAATGCAATAATGATTGTTGTTAAGTAACAAAGAAGCTTTGAAATTATTGACTTCAGTTGTTCAAACAATTAAGTAATTATTTCAAGTTTTACTTGTTACGTATGAAACAAACATGTTAGTTGATGGGAGTGTAATTTTATATTAATTGAAAAAGATAGCTTAAAATGGTTTCGATGTATTTACTTTGTTGTGAAAAATTCCAAATAGTAACTTAAAAAAGCGAATTTGTTTCAAAATATCAAGAGAAAAGCAAATATATTATTCAAATTAAAAAACAAAATCTAGACTGCTATCACCATTAAAAATACAAGTAAGCAGAATTATTATGCTGTCAATATAATACATTTAAAAATAGTTTACAGTTCTTCCTTTTCCTTGGCATTATAGTTAAATGTTTGTCTAAAAACCAAATATTTTGTCCAATGACACTAAAGTAACGTGTTAAAATAATTATGATCGAGTATAAGAATAATCTAATAAAGAAATGACCACTTCATGAACGGAAGTTGGAGTGGGGACGTTGGAAAAATAATACAGTAAAATAACTAAGCGTGCTAAAGCAACGAAAGCTTAGGACGCCAGGTTCTATGACTTACCCTGACACACCCCACCGAACCCTACGGGGTACTCTATATACGACAAACGATTAACTGAAAAGAGATGCACGACAAAATACGTGCAGCTGGTGTCGAATAGAAACAGCATACTTTAGTTCTGATACATCTAAAATGCATTGAACGGTTTAGTTCCAAATTACCAACATGCTCACGGTCAAAAAGGTTCAACAAAGGAACAATGTTTATAACAATAAAATGGTTTATTTAATTAAAGGCACCCGGTATCGATTAGGCGAAGCTAGAGACCTAGTAGGGATAAGTATGTTTTCATGTAAAAAACTAATAATTAGATCAAGTTGTATTGCAAGTTCCGGTTAGATGGTGAATAAACACAACTTTAAAACGGTACAGGCGGACGACTAGTCGCCTTGCCTGAATTGACGAATAATGAGCGTATCAGTGAAAATAAGCCGTTTACGATGTTGACGAATAGAGATTGCGTTATAAATCTAGAAAGTAAAAATGTTGATGTTGCCAATGACTGCCAGTGTCACCAAATGAAAGAAAGTGAGGAAGCGATGTTTGTTAACAACAGGAATTGTTTACCAGTTACAAATTAGCCTTCACAAATAACACAATTCAAAACGTTACAATCGAACCGAGACTCAATTGGCATTGGCGATTATTGCACATTCCTTGAATCTTATTACATATTAGTAAAAACCTGGAATAAATCCAATAAAATTCCGTCCACGTGACAGCATGGCAATAAATGATTTCGTACCTGTCAATTTGTGCGGCCAAAAAGGTAGCTTTCTTCTGCCGTATGATCAAATCCTGGATCAATTAGATAGGTTACTAATAGTCACAGAACCATTAGATAACATATGCACTTGATTTATGAAGATTTTTGAGGATAAATTGGTTTTCTAAGCGAGTACCGAAATACGCACCGAGCGTCTATAGCACTAAAAGGAAACAAAAAGAAGTTTGCAAATGGAAACACAAAACAGCTCTCTTGAAGTTACCCACCGGAATTTTTCAAAAAGAAGAATGCCAAACGTAGATAAAAAAAATGCAAAATACCTATGCGGCAACCCATATGTCCAAAGAATTTTTCAGAATTAAAAAATTCTAGGACCTAAGTAAAGTAGGTAAGTCAATATGGAAAAACATTGATGCATCACGAAAGCTATTTGTATATACTACTGTTTAATCGTCAAGTAGAAATTGTTTCCCAGAGTTTTGAAGAACTACAAAAATAGTGTCGCTACTCACTATACACAGGAATTTGAAGGTAATTATTTTTACTTCCCCCGTCTGAAAGACGAATGAAGTATTATAATCACGAAAAAATCACTTTCCGAAATTTTTTCAGATCTTCACGTTTCAAGGTCCCTAGATAACGAAAAAGAGGTTTTCTCAATTCCGTCAGTCTGTTTGTCTGTCTGTCTGTCTGTCGGCAGTATAGCTCAAAAATTATTTGTTGGAGGAAGACGATATTTTGCATACATATTATATATCTACCTCGCATGAAACCGGTACAATTTCATAAAAATATATATAGGGAAGCACCTTAAAAAAATAAAATGTTTTTTATTTTTGGGTTAATTTTGAAATAAAAGAAAGTAATAACTTTCACATAGGTCAGGTTCTACATTTGCCGAAAATAAGACTCAACCGATAAAGGATAATGTCACAAAAGAGTAAAAACGTTTCAACCATAACACCCCTGTCTTCAAGACAGGCGCGCCGGACTTATCTGGAAGAGACTCGGTAGCGCAGATGCAATTTCGATGTAGTTATATCCGCTGCGGAGATTCGGTTAGGATCGAGCATTCCGCAGAGCTGCAGATTCATACCCCAGCGGGATGCATTTTTTTATTTGAAAACGAATTTAATTTATTAGAAACGTGAAGATATTTGTACTCCTAACTTAATTTGATTTTTAAAATTATTTAGTGTCACGGGGGAAGTTCTGGGTAAATCCGTTTACAGATTTTTTACAATGGTTTCTCTGCTGATATCCTAACAACATACAGAAGAACAAGAAGGAAAACAAAATAATAATAAGTGCAAAACTATTTGGTGCTATTTAATTTTTCAGTTGTGGCTAACCGTGCCACTATGTCAGAAGATCCTAATATAGTGAATTAATAAATTATTTTTATAAGAAAATAGTGTTTACTGAATTCTAACTCGACTAAGGAATATGTTGTAATATAACACGTTTTGTAAGCCAGAATAAGGATGTTTCGGCAATATTATTGTTATCTGACACTCTAAAAGTGAAAGAACTGTAGCAAAATGTGTACCGGTTTAGTACTTTGGTAAAAGCTAGTCAATTTTTATAGAGAGCTATAAAAAGCTCTGTAAAATATAAGTAGAGAAAGGAAAAAATTGGTCTCTAATTTTTTGTGTATTTAATTAACTGTTTGTATATTTCTTCGGTCTCAGTATAAAATCTACGGTACTTTCACTTACTCAGTTAAATAGGCTTCTCTAATTTTCTTAATAAAATGCTCATGGACGAATACGTAATGTAGCCTATTACAGTATATGTAGTTTAAGTTTCTTATTTTCATTTTTTATTTACTCACGACTGTGATTTTCAGAATAACCTGGATCACTTCTTAAAGATAGCTATATGGAATACCGAAAGATTGAAGCATTGTCAGGAGGTTAAACAGTGTTTTGACATGCACAATATTGATATTGCGCTAATTTCAGAAACTCACAGAACTCGATTTACCTGCAAATATCCATTTATATAGTTTATGCAAGTAATCATCGTAGTATACGCAGAAACGGCAATTAATAGTTAAGCAAATTAAAGTATAATGAAGTCCGGGAATACCATAAAGACGACTAAAGAATTATAAGCACTATGGTAGCTCCGAGTAACAGAGATATTACTTCTTATGTCCACCGAGACATGTATAAACAGAAAAGCATTTCCAAACGGATGTGGTTGAATATTCCATTAAATGAGGAAAAGAATATACTTATTTGATACAGTGGAACACTTAAACTTAACTATTCAATAGTGTGCCTGGGATTAAAATCAATCAATCTTTCTATAACCATTAAACAGAAAATACCATAAAAGAAAATACTAAGAACAATATACAGAGGAAGTTGATCTGACTCAACCTTAAAAACAAGGGAATACAAGATAATAGATAGGTTGTCAGCGATATCGGATAGCAATTTTATTAATCTTAATTGGAAGCTGTGAAGGCACCGCACACAGCAAACCCACCAATTGGACTGTCTGACGCAAAAGCATTTGCTGAACATATTTCCAACTGTTTCCTTCAATCTGTTCTGAAGATGAAGAAAAACGAAATCTAGAAGTAGCTGAAGAGGACGGTTAGCCAGATCACCATAACAATCCATTTAATGCTAGTGGAATAAAAACGGCAACAAAGAAGATGAACCTGGACATAGCTCCGGGATACGATTTCATAACATTTATTGAGCCACCACTCTTCAACGCGGTATTGAGACCAACTATCTTCCAAGACCAGTAGAGAGTAGCCCGTATTACATTAACCGTAAAACCAGATAAAGGATCATTCTGCTAATAATTATGGCAAAATGATTTCAAAGATTACTGCTTTAAGACTAAAACTGCTACTTGAGGAAGGACAACTACCTACTTCCAAATCATCAGTTTGGTTTTAGAGAACGCTAAACTACCGTAGAGAAAGTCTACAATGTCGTCACCAAATTCAACCATGGTTTACCCTTAAAACGCCATTTTAGATGACTATCAGCCAAGCTATTGACATGGTATGTCACATCGGCTTGCTATATTAAAGTAAAGAAATCCTGTACTGTCAGTTTCTACAATATTTTGAGATCGTATATAAGTAATTGGCAATTTCATGAGATACCAAAAATAGCTAACAGCTCTTTACCCGGTACATTCGCGCGTTCCACAAGGTAATGTTTTGGAAAAAACATTTTATCTTCGTTGTACTTCAGATTTCCAAACACAGGACAAAGTATGGTACGGGTTGTATACCGTGACTACCATTTATTTTTTGACAACTGTCTTAAATAGCACCGCTTGAAATACTTCCGATTTTGTGCTATTTTAGTATTTATGAAAATTACCGCTGCCTAAATTATCTCCAACTCAAAACTACCAAAGGATGAACTACCACTGATACGAATTACCTACACATAGGTTTACTACCAACTGAAGTGAATTTGTAGAATTTATCACCGAACTAAGGCACCATCAAACGGAACTACAACCGACCCGCTTTTGTGCAACAGAACAGGTAGTCTAAGCGATAAGCGGAAGTTTAACTTGCACTGAAGCTACAGTCCGTGTCTATAAACTGCCTAAAATAGAAAGACATGTTTTAGTGATGTAATGATGATTCGAATTAATAAATAATATCGTTTCTGAACCGTATAAAGTGAACGTAGCATTGAGGCAGGGAGATCCATTATTGATCACGTTATTTAATACTTTTTGGAACAACTAATTAGAGCAAATAGAGTGGGCACTAAAATAATTAATCAGTAACTTATGTCAATGACATTGCTATTTTAGACATAACATACAAAAAGCAATAACAAGTGGTGATCTGGAATTAGAAGCAAGCAAAGTAAGGAAAGAAATAGAACAAAACGAAACAAAGTACATGCAAATTAATACGGCCGCCTTACAAAACTAAATAGAAAAAGATGTAGAAGGAAATAGAAATATTAGTACACGGTTTCAAATACTTTGGGTTATGGGTAACAGATGATGGAAATAACACTTTGGAAATAAATAACATAATTATAAAAGTGGATCGATGTGCAGGAGCATTACAAAAGCTGTTAAAAAATCTTTTACGCAAAGCAAAATTACAAATGCATAAAACCACTTATAGACCAACCGCTTCCTGTGGTTGTGTCCTGAAAAATTAGACTTAAATATTTAGAAATCTGGGAACGGAAAGTTTTATAGAAAATGTTTGCCGGAAAACGAGTAGTAGAAATATGGGAAAGAAGAACCAACGAAAAAATGAGGCAATTAGATCTAAAACCGACAATTACTTAGTACATAAGAGAGAATAGAAGCTAGTCGTGTAGTGGAAGAAGGTGTTGAATTTAAGACCGCTGCTAGGAGAAAGGATCATTCAAGAATGAGGTGCGTGCAAGCAGTGGTTCGAGCGTTAAGTGAAAAAGGTGCAAGAAACTAAAGAACGAAATCCAGAAATAGAAGAGGATGACGTAAGTGCTATATACATATACACATACTTAAAATCTAGTAGAATCAATTACTTCATAAAGATACCGTAGTTGCTGCTGAATAATTAGTATCGGAAGAAATGCAAGTTCGTGGTCACTTACGCAAGATGTATTCCCGAATGCTATCTTTCCAGTCGGTGGTAGTTTCAGTCGGATGTAAATCCACATCGGTGGTAATCTAAGTCGCCGACGGTGATCTGAATCAGTGGTAGTTTACGTCAGTGATAATTTTAGTAGGATGAAAATCCACATCAGGTGTAACCCTTTCGGGCTACACTACAATGTTGGCATCTATATTAAATTCAGTGTGGCGTTCAGCTGTGAGGGCCGGCTAGACGGTGAGTAACATAAAGCTACAAATATTACAACGGTTCTAAAACTAAATAATTAGATGCATACTCAGTGCCCCAAGCTATGTTCCAAACAGGGTACGACAACAAAACGTTCCGATGCCCAACTTGGAAAAAGTAATTTGAAAATGTAGAAATACACATCACACTCACTACTCATACAAATAACCCAGCAGTGAATTTACTGCACCGGCAATATGTGACAAGGTTAAAGAGACATTACCAGTTAGATTTACCGAATAGTTTCAATTAAAGCAATTCAATTGATTTAACTAAATTGTAAGAATCGCAGGCAACATGGTATGTATATGATTAAGTTAGTATCAATGGACATCTCGTTTGCATAGACCCTTAGTAATAAAATTTTCTAAATGTCTAAATAGTGACAAATTGAAAATAGTTTCGTCGAAATAAATGAAATAGTCTATGAAGTAACCGTCCATTTAAAAGTGTTGGTGTCGTGGTTGGCTGTTCATAGCATAGAAGTTCATTTGTTACTATATAACGTCCTCGCGTAAGACTTTTCAAACTAGAACGTGTGCTAACATGGAAAAGGATTGGAACAAAAGCGCTCCCAAATCCAACTGAAGGCACATATCGTGTTAGAAATACTTTACTGTTAATACAGCATCATTTTTGACAGTTAATGAAAGGGAATATGCAACCGACTAGTTCGGGAGATTGGATCGGGGTACGTTCGTTGCTGATGATTACTTAAGCCCCGAAGGCCATGTAATGGTGATAAAGTAGCAGCTTTAGATGGTAACAAGTCAGATATAAAACAATGATTTGGGTTCCTGGTATTCCACAAACAATCGAGAATATACGTATAACTGCATAAAGACTAATTACAAAATAGTAAACATCACTGAGAAAACTTGAAGAAAAGAAAGAAAAGATCACAGACTACCTTAAGCACTTGATTGGGGCTGTCCCCCGTCCCACGCAAGAAAGCCTTTGTTCTAATATGTCGCTTATTCATATTAAATTGAGGGGAATAGCTGTAAAAGCTGCTGAGACAGGGGTCTATAGCAACATTACTCTCCTAATATTTGTGTGCATGCGATTTTGAATAAATAAAATTCACTGAGTAATTAAATTTATACACTTTCCCAAATCCAAACTATTCCTTTGCAAAACAAAGCTAACTATCGAGGTACCTGTATACCTCCCAAACTCAAACTAAATCAGTTGATTTACTGGGACAGCTAATCAGCATAATAAAAGGTATTTTCTGCCATTCGGCAATTCCGATTTTGGCACTAATTCTGTCTTTAAACCTGTATTAGATATGCCTCTCAGCGCCGGAATTACTTCTCAAATTTTTAGAAAAATTAAAAGGGTGAAGTCCAGGTGGTTACAATAGATAAAACAACATTTGAACGAATAAATTTCAGCAATAGTTGCTGCATTTTTCTCACAACATGAAGTGAAGCCTCCAAATTACTAACCGATGCGACAAGTATATTTAATTACATATGCAGCAACTTCTCGTAGAACACTAAAACTGTTCGTTGAGTACAGCTGTATCTACAACGCAGATACCTGAAGGTCTACGCAAAAAACAGCACAGATACTGGCTCGAGCCTGATACGATTATGCCTGGTAGGGTTGCTGTACCAAAATTCTTCTATCGATAACTGCCCTGGGCGTTGAGCAAAGAGTTAATACCACCCAAGCATCGCCAAGATGTCTACAGAATTACTCACAGCAACCTCGGGCACTAAGAATTTGGTTAGGAAATTGAAAATCGCCGTTTAAGCCTCCGTCGTTAAAAAGGCTAACGAAAAGCATAATTAGAGGATGAATCTACAAGGAAGAATAATGCTTACCAGAGCTCTGGCCCCTAATTAGACGTCAAAATTACTAGTTACTCGATCATGCAGCACTTTAAAATTTCTTTCCCAACAACTTGCTTCAATGCTGTCTAAACCAGAACTATCACTCAAAGAACGGAAACGCGAGGGTCTATCACGCGAAATAGTCCCTATTAACAACTCAAAATGGTTTCAGTAAAGATGCGGATACATATTCATTTGATTAACAGGCTCATATATTTTAGTATTTTTTGTTTGAATAAGCAACGTGCTTCCTGCCTCCACGTCAATAATGAAAAAAGAAAAACTGAAATACTTCCATTGTTTGAGAAACAATTAGAATCAACAATTTTAAAATTTATTTTCTACCTTCAAAAGCTGAAAATGTAGCGTAGAAATTTATATATCATACAAAGGTTTAAAGAACAAATACACCTGAAACTGTGTTTAATTAAAAATCGCAATGCCGAGGCAAACAAAGAAATTGCTACCTAATAACCGACTCCAATTCGAATGCGAAAGCTAGAACTCAGGTCCTAAGATTTTGCCATTTTGTTTTGAGATGGTAATTTTAATCACAATGTGAGTGTATTTAATGTTAAACTTATTACATTTATTATACTAACATTTATTTGTTCTAAAAATAGTGGTCAGATCGTTTTTATCCTTTAACCTAATAAAGGTAGGTGCAAACCTTAGCTACAGAAGAAAGATAAGGAAGTGAAGGGGTAGGAGGAAGAGGAGGAGTAGAAAGAAGAGGATGAGAAGAAGCTGAAGCAGGAGGAAGAGAATAGTACTGGCACAATATGTTGTTTCGAGTTGCCAATGCCATTCGTTGGATCTATTCTTTGACAACTGCATAAATACAGTCACAATGATGGATGAAAGGGGTAAAATTATAATTACTTTCATCTTTACTAATTGTATATTTACCCTGATCCCTGAATTTTTGAACAAAACGAGAACCTTCTAAACAACCAACCGTTTTTATTTACCGAGACGTTAATTAAATCTTTTCATAAAATTTTGATTTAGCGTTTCAGCGGGTCACGTTTCACATTCAGCGCCGAACTGGCGGAAAAGTCGAATCGAGAGTCGTTTATTTATTCAAATGTTTTGGACGAGACAAAGTGGAAATCCAACACCTTGCTCTAATCCGTACACGCAGCGCGAACACCGCTATGAGGCTTCAGCAACTTACGCAGCGACGAGTTCATCTTGAATGGAAATGAAATGACGCCTAATATTGGATTTCCCATTTCCCAATTCAATTAAGGAAATAAATGATGATATATGGTCCGGATAAATTCAATTAAAAGTTTCCTGTGTTTACGATTAATGTAGTGCGGTGGAAAAAAGTCGAGATAATTAATAAAATAAAGTACTCCAATTATCCGAATAATGTATCTGGGCTGGTAATACGATTGACTCGATGAGGCCACGCATGGATGTTGCGTTTAGTGCAACTACTAATACGGCGTAATGGCTGGATTTAATTATTAAGTTAACACATTTGTAGCAAAGATGGCGTTGCCCTCGCCGGCATATTCATGCAGGCTTTTAATTGCTTTTCTGGGGAAGACTTTATGGGGAGGTTGTAAAAAGCTTGCATCTGATATCACAGGCGGTGGGATGTCACGCCACCTCGGTGAAGTCGAGACGAGTATGAATTGCCTTTATGCAAGTGACTGGAGAGGCTGTTGAGACGCTCGTGTGACGCCACTTGACACAGGACTCCTCTGTTCGCAGCACTACAGATGGGAAGCATATGATACCGTTAATAAGCTTGAGGGAGCTTATCATACCGAGGCTAATCGATGAGTTGGTTACATCAGATGACAATCAATTTAATGCGATAGTTATCAATCGATGAAAGCTCCAATTCCCAGAGTGGCCTCTTGGGCAAATAACCCTCTCATGCGTTGGCTATCTTGGTTCTCCTCGAAATTTCAAATTCGTTTCATGTTGTTACGCTCTGAGATTACATTTGACACCTGCTAGGTCAGATTTTATAGCTACTATAGCTTTTAACGACGGGTTTATAACTTATTTAATCCTGCAATTCCTTAAATCTTAACTTAAAGGCTACTCCTTGCAAACGATTATCAAGTTACACTTTTAAAAGTACACATTGTTTGCTTGAGCCAACAAAACCTTTTCACGAATGTTGTTGCTATTGTTGAGTTTTAATTTCATGAAGACTGCTTTTTCCTAGAATGAGATTATTGCTCTTTTGTCATAACAAAAACGCATTAAGATCATTGATCTACTCAAGATTCCCCTCACCTTTATATGCCCGTTTTTAACCGCCTTCCATCAATTTCTGAACATATGTATTTCATGGCATTCCATTTATCCCTATTTTGGGCTTCTCTTATCCAACGGCATTTGGCCGTTTGTTTTATATGGTCCCTTCCTCGCCTTTCCATATATGCCTTCCACTGCAAAAAGCATTGCACCAAATGTTATGTATGCATCCTGCGCGATGTTTTCTTTTTTTATTTTCCAACGATACATTGGCATTTTTACTCCAGTGCCCTTTGGGTAATCTACAATTTTTGCAATTATAATTGTTCAAGCTTTTGTACATATTTTGCAGCTCAGCTTTACAAACGCAGCCCACCCTAGTCTAGATTATTCTTTATTCATGATGAGATTTCGTAGTGTAATTCATTAGACATGGGACAAAATTGAATAAAGGCTAAAAGTAAAAGAAAGAGGAAATATCTGAATAAGCACGCAAGCACAAGTGATGTGACAATACACAATACACAAAAAAGATCTTCGTTATTACAAGATAGTTGAGAAGACGAAGTAAGCTACAGTCGATCGTCAAAGGGTTATCGTCGCGTCGCCCGCGTGCCGGAAATATTTTGGCGCCCTTTGAATATTTATGTAGTACTTATATAAATAATATTTTGAAGCATAAGAACTTTAAGCTGTTACATATGTTTTTTAAATTTCTTAGTTTGTTGTAATATTTTTGTAGTTGTTTAAACATTTGAGCGAAATGCTAAAACACATTTTATTTTAATTTTGTAATTAAACAACAGAGATTTTCAAAACTAAAATTTTATCCTTCTTTAAATTTGTTCAAAGGAAAAAAACAAACCAAACAATAAACAAATAAACATGCAATCACCCAAAAATTAACTAGGTTTTTTTCTGGATTTGGCTGCTGCAAGTTCTTTTATAATATTGTCAAAATCAATTTTATCGAGGATCTCTTGCTCTATACCTAAGATTGCCAAACCAGATAATCTTTCTGGTAACATGGTAGACGGCAAATAATTTTTAATTATTTTTAATTTTGAGGATCTCTCACCAGAAGCTACAGACACAGGTAAAGTAAGCAGGATTTTTAATGAAATGGTAATATTTGGTAGAGATGAAGTTAGATTGTTTTCAAATACACAGGATGTTATGGAAATGCGTGCAAATATTTCAACCAGTGATAGAGCTCACCAAAATAAATAACTTTTCCATTTATCGTTTTTCATTTAATCGTCTAAATTTGACGAGCCGCTTGGTAAGCAAATCTAAGTAAAAGGTGAACGACACAAGTATATTAAAACTGCAAAGTCCTTGCACAAAAACATGCGGTCAATAACTTACCTACCTCAATTGATAAAGTACGTTGATGACCAGATGTGAACTAAAGGTTTTATCAGTACCTAGATTCAATACCACATACTCGAACGTCAAAAACATCAAAGCCGGAGTCCCACAAGGTAGTATCTTGGGCCCTATAGTATTCAGTCTATACACACACGACATTCAGGTGATTCCAAACTCTGAACTATTGATGTTTGCTGATGATACTGCGGTTATTACACAGCATGAAAATCTACATAGGGCTATAGCAACACTACAAAATGCAGTAAATAACTTAACTGAATGGTTCAACAAATGGAGTGTGAAGGTTAATCCAGCAAAATGTGATTGCAAAATATTCACTCAAAGAATAAAAGACCCAACAACACTAAAAATCAACCGTCAACTATCGAGTGGAATCCAAGAGACTCCGCAGTTAAATATTTAGGAGTTTACCTACACACGCAACTTAAATGGAGCTTTCACATCAACAAAAAGCTAAATGAGAGCCATACTCGGCTGGCCCTATTGTATCCAATTTTGAATAGAAAGTCGCCATTAAAAATAGAGTGTTCTCTTCTACTTTACAAATGTATCCTAAGACCATTAATTACTTACTGCTGCCCAATATGGAGCAATGATTCTAAAATGTATATGAATAAAATCCAAGTATTCCAAAATAAAGCGCATAATTCTAAATGCTCCCTGGTTTATAAGAAACGAACAAATTCATGAAGAACTGGGTATCCTAAAAATGAATGACTTTATAAAAGAAACCGCTAAAAAATTCATATCTACTCTTTATCAGTGCCCAGGAGCTGAATTTTACAACCTAGGACAAAGAAGTATTCACAGCTGATTAAAGAGGCAATTACCACAAGATCTGTGTGACTAGTGAACTCAAAGTGATCAGTGAACCCAAAGCAATCAGTCAATTAGTATTAGATCAACAAGTGAATATCCTGTGAAAAACAGAAGGACACGATGTGCCCTAATAACCATATTGTATGTATGTAAATAACGAAATTTTAACCTAACCATGTAAGGCAATTTGTTTGCCGATCTGGCTATTTTAAATAAAATAAAAAAATCAGTACCTATGCAGCTTTTGTTGGTTTACCTATCAAAGAAATGTTTTTTGTGTTTTGCGCCATCAAATTAAGATATTATTCCATAGGCGGGTATGCATTTTTAGAGTAAAATTGTTTTGAATTTTAACTCAGTTTTGAGGGGTTTCGAAAAAATGATATATGGAGAAGTTGTTCAGTTTAGCGAGTTCTATTACGGGTTAAAATATTTGCACTAATTTCCATAACACCCTGTATATTGTATAATGTCGAGGGAATTTGACGCTTCAGGTAATGAAAACAATCTTTGGGCTTTTATCTCGTTAAATAAATAATGTTCTTCTACGTCAGCCTCCTTCTTTTTCTGATCAGTTAGCTTTTGTTCTAGAGCACGACAGCTTTTTAAAAGATCCTCGTCATTTAATTTAAAAATATCACTAAAAAACCAAAAACGTTGTCGTAATCAGATATAATTTCAAATCTACTATTTACAGAAATTAGTGTTTGATCAATTATTTTTAAAAAGAAATTTATTTTAAACGCGGTGTCTCATCCCGCTGTTCATAATCGAACAATTATTTTGGTTTATACTTTCGTCTAACAGTATTCCACGGAGGAAAACCTTGCTCTATCTCAAGAGCGGCTGCTAGTTTTCTAGCTTAAGCAAGTTTGTCCTCAAAAAATTATCATCTCTATAATTTTTAAAATGATTAACTAGATTCTTTAAATAGCTTTGGCACACTTTAATATCAATCGTTACACTTTGCATCATTTTGCTTACAATACCAATCTGTAATAAAACATCATACCAAATTATTACACTGGAAATACTTGTAAAGATTGGATACTTAATAGCATAGAACTTGCTTTATGCGTAGCTTCTATCTTAAAAGTATCATTTTCTGCTATTTTAGAAGGGTATCACAAATTTGGATTAGATGAAACTTTAGCGGCTTTATAGCATCACTCCTACTTGACCATCTAGTTTCACTTAGAGGTTTTAGAGTTAACTGAGGGACATGCTTTTTTATAATATCCCACCTTTTTGCGGATGAAGAGAAAAATACATAAAGTTCTTGTACAATATTGAAAAAGTTTACTGTTTCATTTGAAACTTTAGCAGCATCATTTACTGTTAAACTTAAGCTGTGTGTAGCACATGGCACAAAAAATGCCCTGGGATTAGCAACGAGTATGCATTTTTGTAAACCAGTATGTTATCCGTGCATAATCGCCCCATTATCATACCGTTGACCTCTCATGTCTTTAATATCTAAATTCTAATTTTTCAAAAGTCCCACGACAAATTCAAATAGCCCTTCCGATGTCGAGTCGGATATTGGGTTGAACGGTATGAAACTCTCTTGTACTCGTATTTGAACCTTTTTTGAAATGTCATTTAGAACGACATAACGCAAAACGAGGCTTATTTGCTTTGAATGACTTGTATCCGGTGTACAGTCTAGAATTATTGAATAATATTTGGAACTGTGAATCATATCCGAAATATTATTTTTTACTTTAGAAGACAGTAATTCAATAATTTCGTTGTATCAGTTTTAAAGAACTTGTTTGTTACTTTTGCACTCGACTAATGTGCTCTCTCATCACAGGATCAAAAGAGGAAAGCATCTCGACAGCTTTGAGGAAGTTTCCATTATCATATTCAAAAAGTATTTTAGAAGAACCTTGGAACGCTAGACATTGTCTGGATAAAAATTCGACAACTGCAAAAATTCTTTTCAGAACCTCATTCCAATTTTTTTTTCAGTTTCTAAAACCCGTAAGTGATGATCGTTTGCAGTTGTGGATAATTTTAACATTTTTGTTAAATTCATCCATGTAGTCATGTGAACATTATGTACAATTGATGATTCAAGTCTTTTTATGGCTAAGGACAAGTGTTCCCAATCAGACAAACTATGAATATCAGAAAAACTATTGAAAGTCTTACTGAAAATTTTACAACAAAAACAAAATATTGATTTTTTCGAAACCGAGTAAATGAGACAAATTCTGTTTGCTTCTTTTCCATTTCCTAGTTTTCTGACAAAGTACCTACGTGAAAATTATCTTTCGTCTTTATTAGCAGGAAATTCATAACTGTTTCCTATCAGAGGAGGACCACGGTCAACCAATATTCTGACTTCGTCGTTAGTAATGCTTCTGGGCCATAAACCGGGGTCCTCTGATAGAAGAGCCTTCTCAGTTTCCGCTTCAGTGGAAGCTTCATCGTCAGAAGTGTCACTTGTAGCCGTCATTATTGGGATGGTCGACTCTACAGAAGATACACTTTCGATAGGTGATGAATGTGATGATGTTGTTGATGTTGATGGTTCATATGTTGTAGAAGGTGGTGTTGCCACCGCTTCAGAAACTGTATTTTCGTTTTCCTCTATCGTTTCAGTGTTGCAAACTTGACTTTTCTGCAAGAAATGTTTCATACTGCCAGCCATCTTCTCCCTTGCTTGGACTTTAACTTTTTTCAGTCTCGACATTTTGCACCAGAAGGTTGTTTCTTCTTCTGTGGCTCCTAAAAATTAAGGAATACTAGATCAAAAATTAGTAAAGGCATTTAATATAGAGGGTAATTCAGATTTTAGTGCACACACTTTACCAATAAAAAAAATAATAAACAGACTTTTTAGACCTAATTGACACAATAGACAGAATTGATTGAGAAAGGTTATGAGAGGAAACAATACACAACAATTGCTTTCTTGGACCTTCAACAGGCATTCGATAAAGTCTGGATAATCGGATTGCTGTATAAATTATTACAGCTGGACGTTCCTTCATACCTAATTCGAATTTTAGCTTCATTTCTTGAGGAAAGAACGTTCGTAGTAAGAATAAATTCTACCTTTTCTACAAAAAGAAATGCCAATGCAAGTGTCCCTCAAGGAAGCCTTTTGGGACCCTTATTATTTAACATTTACATCCATGATATACCGGAGGCAATACATAGCAAAACAGCTTTATTCGCAGACGATACCGCCGTCTTAACTCAACACCACGATTTAAACGTAGCCATTTCATTACTGCAAGCATCAGTCGATGAATTATCACAATGGTTTTGCAAATGGCGAATTGTACTAAACCCAACAAAATGTGAAACAAAAATATTTACCCTTCGAAGAATAAGAAACCCGACAAGACTTACAATAAATGAAAAACTAATTGATTGGAACCCTCAAGATTCAGCAGTCAGATACTTAGGAGTATATTTGGATACACGACTGAAATGGGGATACCATATTAATACGAAGTTGAACCAGTGTCATGCACGTCTAGCTCTCTTATATCCTTTAATTAATAGAAAATCTTCCCTAAAATTTGAGTGCTCACTTTTAATATATAAGTCAATAATTAGACCTATAATAACTTATTGCTGTGCGGTATGGTGTAGTGCCCCAAAATCACAAATAAACAAACTACAAGTAGTGCAAAATAAAGTTTTAAGGATAATAGTGAACGCTCCGTGGTATATGAGAAACCAGCAGATTCATGCCGAACTTAATATGCCAACTATAGAAGAACATATAAGACATGTAGCTAAAAAGTTTTTTAAAAGGATGGACAGATGTGACAGTGCGGTATTTTACAACACAGGTCAAAAACACTTACACACTAGACTTAAGCGAAAACTGCCTCAGGACATAATGTGTTCATCAGATGATAGCGAATAGAATTATAAAATAAATCAATAGTTCTTGTAAAATGGTCTACCCTTGACCTCATTAAGCCAATTGTTTAGTTAATAGGAATTTGTACATATTGTAACATTACCATTTGTAACAATTAGTTTGTTGATATGGTTGTGATTATTAAAAAAAAAAAAAAAAAAAGACCTAATTTGCCACACAGTAAAAAATCACATTTCTCGATTATCACTCTTTATTTTAAGAGATGGAGTGAAAAGTCAGAGTCAAATACATATATATTACGTGGGTAGGTACTTACCATTTCATTAATAACGATAACACAAAATACAAAGCACGTAGCAGAGGAAAATATTAACTAGATATTTGGATTACGACGCCTCCCGCTGTTTTATTTATACTCGTCGAGTATTCAAATCTGGACACGATAATCGACAAGATCTAACTTGAAACTGCCATCCAAACTTTTGTCGATTTATACGGGTATTCAGGGTATTAAATATTGCACACAGGATTAACTAACCTATCGATTTTATGATATTTAATAATTAACGCTAAATGAATAGCTATAGGATTTCAAAAATATAATGTGTTCTGCCACAATAACAATAACAGTAACATAAACTTCGATAAGATTATTGATTATATTATGGATTGAAATCAGAAATATTTGATTTCTTTAGTGCCTTAGTGCCTTGTTAATTGGGATCGTTGGAAATTGTTGAAAAATTAAAAATTCAAATTGTAGACAAACCTCCGGTTTGGCGCCCTTTTCGAGTGACATGCGGTTTGCGCAGGGCCTCAAAAAGGGCAAGTATTAAATACCATAGATCAGCAATTAGAACGATGGACTGAGCATTTTAATAATGCTCTGAATATAGAAAGGGGCTGAACCAAAGCTCTACAAGAATGGAAAATTCTTGCTAGTTCACGATCTGGAACAGCGGAATACCTATTAACACACAGAGATGAAATTAGTAAACGAAAACTTAAACAACAGCAAAGAAAACAACACCGTATTGTTATGTGTAAATGTAAACGCGGCAACAGGATTTTAGGATATTTTAAATGTTTCCTATCCACGTTGGATTCACGCTAAGTGGGAGTCAGTGGCTAGATTTCTATTTAGAAAGGTTTGAAACGCTGGTAGAAAATAGAACTGCCGTAGGGTCTGTTTGTCGTTTACATGTGAAGATTAGTCAGCTGTGAAGATAATTATCACTTAAATCGGTTGTCATCCCCAAAATCGGTTTAGTGCCGGAGCAGGTATTACTTCCTCATCGTATTGCGAAGAACTGGGAGTCATATTCTGCCGCTTTTGAGTGTTCTGACAAACCACAGGTGTAATTACGTGGAATTTTAGCCAACCTCGGCCAGTTTTCGCCCAAATTTAAGGTGTGTGGAGTTGGCGAAAAGCTTTTGCAAACTACCTCCTACCTTTCCCGGTAAATAGTATCTAGCAGTCGGAGGCTTTGTTAAGAGAATTCCTTATATCCAGGTGCTTGGCACTCCATAAAGCAGTTAGTGAGTACCTTTCCCATCAAATTGGAGAAGCTTCAAGTAAACCAGACCAGAATTGTATATATTTTGCATGTAACATTAGTGATTAATTATAAAGTATTTTATCGGTTTTCAAAGGACTGATTTTTAATATTGTAAAAACGAACTAACCTAAACATAAATATTTATTGAGTTTTAGCCTACTATGCGAAAGTGAGCTGTAGACCTCATGCAAAGGATTGTTTATCTTTAGTTCGTGGTTTTGAGTGGATCGACAATAATTGTTTATGGCGCCCCTGGTATTTAATTAACATCCCCGACGCGACGTGTACCTTACTCTGAGCTATTGTATAAACACGTGCATCATCGTTTTGTCTATTTTTCGAGTCGAACGGCCTTCTGTCACTACTGTCAGTTGGTCAGAACAATTTAACTGTTACGTGGTTGTTTATTGTTGTGGGTAACTGTCTTTAAATGAGCCGCTCTTTTGGTTTGCCAATTAAGGTAGTTTCAATATCGTAATTATCCTGTAAAAAAACGGAGCAATCGTAGTTATTTGCATTTTTGGAAGTCTATTATACACATATATAGTGTAATAAAAGATGTTAGTCTACGAATTCACAAGGTAGGCGAAACCTTCATTAGTTTAAATAATAGAGGCTTCTCAAATAATATAGAAGTTAAAACAAAAACTGTTTATTGTCATTGTCAGTCGTTACTCCCAGGTGGTTCAGAAACAGGTGGGTCACAAACCTAATAATACATCAAGTACAGGTCTTTATGAACAGATGCTTAAGATATATGCTGAGAATTTTGTAGTCAACACGGAAATTATCAGAAGACAACTTGATTGTTCAGGGTTTACATCGGGGAAAGAGGAAAATGTAATGTTTGAAAATACATATTAACAAAGTTGACGGGATGGAATTATTTTATTTTAACAGTTCTTGAAACGCGTGCGTTGGTGTCTTCTCTGCATTCGAAACACGCACAGCGAATCTTATCGCTAAAGTGCAGTAACACTATGTGGGGATATAGCGATGAATCAGAAAAACCTGACCTTGTATTATGGAGGAGCTTAAGTCGGACGGAGAACTGTGGCTTGAAATACGTTTCGAAGCAGGCGGCATCATCAGGTCCATAATGATGTGAAACTCTTAGGAGGTTACCCCAAACAGCCGTTTGATCTCTGAAGAAGATATAATGCAGGGAGCACCAAAGGTGGAAAAACGGTCGTAGAAAAAATGGATCAGGAAAGAAATCGCGCTAGGATTAACGTAAATACACCATAACAACTGTTAGCAACGGTTTAATGGGTAAGTTAAACCCCTACCGACAGCGACCGCTTTCTAAGATAACAGGAAGACAAGTCTCTATATTCTAGGAAATACCAGAAGAAAACCACCGCCATCAAATTTAACGTGAATGGCCCATGCCCTCCGAGGAACCACATTAAAATTCAAAAAAAATTAACTCACGTAAAGAAACTAACATGGTCCACAAGCAGGAGCTACTTCCAATGAGACAATTTAGCTATATTTGGAAGGATAATCAAACAAGAGACAGATTGCGCAAGCTACAACGTAACGGCAAAAAACACAATTTGAACTAAAACAAAGATTCATTGGCTTCGTAACTGTAATTGGTATGAGATAGCTAGATATTTATAAACGGCGTAATTCAAATATACTGGAAAGTTTCAGTAACACATGGCAATGCAATGGAATTATAGGACGACCAATTGGAAATAGATTGACGACCTGATAATGAAGGTAAAATTAATAATATTACCCAAAAACAGCAAATAAAGGAGAGCTATATGCAATTTTTTCCATTGACCCTTTTTTACTTCTTTCAATTGTAAATAATTTAGACCGATAAAAATTTTCAATGATTCTATTGGCCATTTTGAATATTAAATATAAATGAATACAGGCTATATTCCCACTAGTTTTACTATTAGGGATACTGCTCAATATTGGTTAATCTTGCCCTTAAAACTTCCAGGTATCCAGAAAACAGCACGTAAGACTCTTGTTCCCAAATCTAATGGCGATTAATTATTCTGCCGAACTGTGCCAAGGTGGTGCAATCAGTGTCTGCCTTTATCCTTTTATCCTGAGGATTTTCAAAATGGATAAATGAAAAAACCGCTCCAAAACTCAACCTGCTTGTGTAACATGTCTCCAAGATTTATGCACATAATGAAACTGTTCACGTGGTACTAATTTTTCCAATGCGTTAGGCAAGCTGTAAAGCACAGGCTGTTACTGAGAAAGTGCGGATTTTGTTTTTTAGTAATTCTTTTAAATGGTACGCATTCAATATAGGGGATACTTCTTTTTAAGAATGTCTATAGTATTTATTTGTAACTAAAACGAA
>OW679195.1:42560032-42607125 GCA_940337035.1 Agriotes lineatus | reverse complement strand
GTGTCATGAATTTGACACGCGACAGCCGGGTGTGAGAGCGAGGATACGGAAGCTCTAACCTTCCGCCTTGCAGGCCAAGCTCCTTCATGGGGTGTTAGTGCCTGACCATTATTATTACTCTTCCATAGTTAGTACCTATCATAACTCTATTCACTACGTATACTTCCTGTTTTATATGCTTTTATTTGTTTTATTTTGGACTTGTCTATTCAGTATAATTCATATACTATGAGGTTTTTAAAAATGTGTAAATAGGGTCTTCACATTAATCTATACGATATACTAACATTTGTTGTAATTTGTAGATTGCGCAGAAATAAAACACGAACAATTTGTTAAACGCGTCATTATCTTTATCTCCACAGTAGAGAATTCGATATAGTCCATTTTTCTTTGATATGGAAATGCAAATGCCGAAATTCTAGGCAAACCATTGACAACAAGCATTGTCACTAGGCTGCAATGTGTCCGTATATAAACTTCTGGTTATTATTTTTGCGCTGAGGTTAGCTTTCATGTCGACAGGTTGACATTTCATATATATTTTATACTGCAGCTTTGGCTATTATAAACTTGAAATGTGATTTATAATTTGGTTTTAACTAGTTAAGTAGGGATTGCACTAATGTCAATTTCGGTTTATAATATCCAGAACTACAATTTAAAATAATTAAGGTGCCAACCAGTCAACATGAAATCTAACCTCATTGCAAAAATAATAACCAGAAGTTTCTATCAATCTAGTGACAATGCTTGTTGTCATTGGTTTCCCTAGAATGCATTTCCATATGAAAAAACTGAAGTGTGGTCACCACACGACCTCCTTTTACTACCTGTAAAAATTTCAGTTTGCGATTTTTCATTATCTAAACTAACAAATAACTTTTTTGACAAAAGTTATAGATCATTACGTAATATACAAGAGTTTTAAACATTTTTATTCCCATTCGTTTTCGAGAAACTTTTGCAAAACTGTAACTTTGTAATTTTTTCAAAATGTTTTTGAGCAAAATATAATTACACAATATATCATCTTGTTCTATGAAATTTAATTTTTATCAAACAACTATAACATTTTCTGGTAAAAGAGAAAAACATAAGAGTAAAATATCACTTCCGGTTACAGGATTTTAACCAAATTTATATTAAAAACAGAGAAATAAATTTTGAGGCCGATGAATTAAACCATCTGGGCTGTAGAGAGGTCACAGACAGACAGACTCACAAAATAAGGGCTTACAAACTGCCAGACAGACAACACTTCGAAAACCACTTTTTCTGAGCGAGAAGACAAGAAGATTTATATTAGACACATTAGAAAATTCAGTTGCTATTGAAACATTTGATACTTTCGAAGTGTGCAATATCAAAGATAACTGTCTATTACCGTAAGGTATTAAAGATGAATTATTTTTTATTATTTCTAAAGTTTTCAGTTGATATAAAATGATATTTATTTTGAAAATAACTATTGGACATTGACAGGCAGCCGTTTTACTTTAATCTATGGACTAAAGTAGCACTTTATGGACGCTAAATAATACTATAACAAAGTGTTTATGGAACAGTCGAACATATAGCTTAGTCATGTTAAAACACTCAAAAAAATGTTTTGCCCCCCTATAATTGCAGTAGTTCCTGCGCCGCTGGTTGAAGCGACCGTAGAAATTCTTAGCTTAGCCCCGGATCAAGTTAGCTCGGATCAGTCAATCGGCATAGAGAGCTAGTGGAAGTTGTTGCCCGGTAGGGGGTGGTTTGAGTGTTACAATTCTGCATAACATGGCAGCATTTTGGAAGAATTAGCAATTGCACATAAACAATGTGCGTTGTTCAGCGGAATTTTATGTCGATTCTTGGTCGGATATTTGGAAAAACCTTAATCGTACCTCCATCAATCGTTCGACAACCATCCTGTATAGCAGCGTTGTACAAGGCAGGCCTAAAAAACTACTCTTTCAGCTGCTGAATACGCATGCGTTGAACTGAAGCCTATTCTTTATTCGACAAGCTTCGATTTGGTTATGGCTCTTGCATTTAACGCTACCTAAATTGTAGTATATCCAGCTAAGTTGAATATGTTATAGTGGCTAGGTTTGAATACGTTCTGTTAATCGACGATGTACGTTAAGAAATATTTAAAAATTGGTGGACCCTATTGCTAGCATACCACCAGCCTAACCATATTGTTTTACCTCGTGTGATGATACCGTGTGTCATGGTCAGATTACCTTATCTTTGTATTACGTATGTGACCTCGTAACGCTCTAATGTCATGTGTTATCTAATAGTCGTCTCAAATTTCATGACATGTGATTCTATTAGTGAAGCGGAATGTAGTTGTGAAAATTCGTAGTCGGATAAACAGTTCCGTGCCAGGAAGCAATGTAAGCCCTATTTTGGAGATGGGCTCATTTTCCGCAGCCAATGGGATATATTTATACTGATAAACTCCATTCCAACAAACAAATACATCAGATTGTCTCCGGACCGTACAATATGTTTGGACTATCGCAAATGAGTCCTTTAGGCAAGCATGCACCCCTACATTGTTGGGCCATCATTTAGCGGGTGTAAATCTGGTTTTTCTTCGTAGAAATGTGTCTACTTTATTGTTTTCCAAGTTTTCTGCTTATTTGTAACTTGAATAATATTAATTCTCCATCTGATAGGGCTTTTCAAGCTATCGTTATACCAAATCTTGCTTTAGATATGTTTATAGAAACAGGTGTATGGTGAAAAATAAAACACGAAAGTAAGAGCACAAGTTAGAAAAAAACTATCAAAAAAGAATTAAAGGCAACACCTCCGCAAACAAATGTAGTATATAGAAGGAAATCTAAAGTAATCAAAGGAATTATTTAATAAATATCTTAAAAAGGAAAATATACTACTACTATATTTAGCTTGCCTTGATTTCGAAAAAGCTTTTAATGGCGTCAAAATGTGGGGAGCATGGAAAGTTCTACAAAATTGTAAGTGTACAATACATACCAACAACTAATAGTATTAATATATCAAGAAATAATAATGGTAGTACAACTACATCGAAGTACACAATCAATCCGTTATAAAAAGAGCGCGCAGGCATTAATAGCAGTGGAAAAATGCATGTTGATATGAAATATGTCTAACTATAATAAGACATAACTGCGATGATCGACAAAGCATGGTACAAGAATTGACAACTCAATGTGAAACGATTGTATCTATTAAAAATAAAGAGAAATCACAGTTTGTCACAAATCAAGAAGAAACGGAGTTATGGCAGTAGATAATCGTAGTATGTAATATGACCAGAAAAATCTTTATTTGAGTCAATTAATAATATTCTGGAGAAGTGGTTAAGAGTCTGAAATACAAAGACGTACTCGATTAACCATGTCGTTATTCGAAAAGCAGGGCAGGATATTAAGCAACCAAAAACAGCCTTTATAAAGTAATACAGGAATTCTCAGATATGAAGTGATCTTGAATAAAGGTATTACTATGCTCGTATAGTGACCAGCGGCTACGGTTTGCCATCTTTTCCGTTTTCCATCTTGTTAAAAACTTTTATTATTTTTCCCTGTAATATCAAAGTTATCGTTCCACAGCTTTTCTTTAACGAAATATCGTTCTGTTCTCACGTTACACTACCATCAGTCTGACAAAATCGATTAACAGAACAAAGAAGTTATTCAGTTGCTATTTGTCCCAGTTGTTTTTGTTTCCATAATCCTTTGCTACAACTAACTAAATATGTTAACTGATCCATAGCATGCATAATAAAATTGTGATTTATCGTCCCATCATTTTCTAAAACGGTTAAAATGGATTAAATATCCAACCACTATTTCAAAATAATCTGTTTCCATGGCACGGGCTTAGAAAATTGCGTTTTGTCTAAAAGCGCTAGCGCATAAACATAAAACGTAGTGACCTAGATTAAATTAATATCATCAAACATGAAGCATGAGAGCTGTCGCAATATCAGTTTACTAAACGGGTAGCAATTCCTCGATGTAAATGCGCGATGTTTCCCGACACTATCGCAACTGCGTCGATCACGATCAAAACCACGGCTTTCGCCGATAAAACATCTACGATTCATGATAATTTTTTGCTCATAAAGACGCATTCAGCGCGAGGTGATACCTTCGCCGGAAATTGGAATAGTTCGAAACGCGGAAAGTGGTAAGTTTTTCAGAAAGCGCGCACTGGCATTTTCATTCCTCTTTCTCGGTTGCCAGTAATCAGGATAGAAGTTTTACAGTCTAAGAGCTAGCGAATCCATTTATAGATTCATAAACAATCCGGAAACGAGGGCAGAAATATTTTGCAAATGAATGTCAGCTCAAATGCGGCTGTTGTCATTCTAAGCGAATCAGCTTCATGCAGCCGTAGTTCAGTGGAAAGTCATTTTAGGTAAATGTCTGATGCTGGAGCTAATATCCGGAAGCTATTGCTATGCGGTGATATTTTACGAGAAAGAACTTCCACCATTTTTGTCTAATAACAAGTAGCGGCTTTATACAATAACATGATCGATTTTGAGTACTCTTCTGTTGTCGCTACCATACCCTTAGTTTATACACTTAGTAAGCGTAGTCCTTAAACAATTCTATTCATTTGATTGCCAGCTGCGCCAAATAAGCAAACACTAAAAATTTTGTTACAAGAAATTGTTACGATAATGCGCGATTGCGCTTCTGGCTTGCGGATCTTGTTCTAATATTGCTGTTTTTAAATTTTCCATCGCGGTCACCAAAGCGCTGCTATCGGCACACATATGGCCCCTTTTCTGTCTATAAAAAACAGGCTTGTGCCCGAGCTTTTTGGCAGACCCTGTGTGTCAGGTTCTGAAGTTTCACCAATTTGACGTTCTAGATTATTAAGTTAACAAAACGCGACCACTTCCACTTTGAATTAATTCAGATTTGCTTGTCTGCATAGCTTTCAACCGCCATAGCGTCGATTCTTGTAACTCGACCCGCAACTAATGCCGGGCAATTGGAAACAGGTACGCATATTTCAAGTAAAGGATAAACTATCACCAGGAATTACATTAAGTTTTGCCCCCCCCCCGCCCCCCACCATTCCCCGACCACTTTTATAAAAGCTATGGATAGTCATTATCATGTCGAAAGGCTCTCAACAATTCTATTTTGACATACGACGTCGAAACAAAAATATAGAATCATCCCTCCCTCACCCACTGAGCTATCGGACTCTTTTCTAACTTGTTGCAGCGTCATACCACATGTTTTTGAAAAAGCTCTGGAGATAGTAATTTATGGTAGCATTTGTACATCGAAAAATATTTTTCTATCCGATGTTTGAACAATTTTGATCTTGATCTGATTTAAGTACTTTACATCAAATTACTACCTGTAGAATGCCAATTGGTTCTTCTGGTGTTTTATTTGAAACGATCTTCAACTGCAGGAATTTCGAATCCAACACATTTTAAGTTACGTTGTCAGGGGTCTCTGTAGATGTACCATTTATTTTTATTACAGTTAAAGCTATGATGTAATTGCCTCTATCCCACTTGTTTTATACGATCGCGGCATGAAATAAGTCCCAACAATAGATGAGTTAAACATTGCTGTTGTTTTTAGGATGTTCTTCTTTTAAACGAATTCGCTTTATCTAACAACGCTGCGATTCAGTTTGCCTTCCTGAGATTGTGAGATATGTCAAAGCACCTTCTTCTGTCTTCCATCTGAATTGCACAAATGGAAAGAACTTCATTAGAGCTACATTGACCGAAGAAATGTGGGACAAAAGTTTCAAATCAACAAACAGATATGATGGAGAAACTTGTTATGCAAGGTAAATTAAAGGGAAAAACCAGAAGGGGGAAATCACTGATAAGCTGATTATATCAAATAATACCTACCTCTTTTAGAAATGAGCACATGTTAAGCAGCCGATTTGCAGTCTCTGAAGACCAATACAGTGACTCTACTAGCCGACGAAACTGTCTTCAATTTATTAGTCAAAATAAATGTAATTCCTTTGCTTTGACTGTCATCTCTCTCATAGAGTAGTGATGCAAATCAGTAGCCACAAATTTCTTCGAAAAATATGTTCACAGTAAAACACTTAAACATTAGAGAAGCTCAATATTAAACACATTTTTGTGTCGGAATTAACAAATGTATTTAATATAGAAAAATCAAAATATGTTAAACCTATGTAGTTGACATACGCGTAATGGGAATTTTTCATGGGCCTTTGCTACTGAGGATTGTCCGTTTCAGCAAGCGATGCCTTTGTCCTTTCGTGAACTTTTGAAGCAACTCTCGTTTGGTCCAATTACAGGATGGAACAGACCATCAGTAGTAACAATTTTTCTCTAAAAGTGATTACTTAAGACGTTACATGACTAACGTCCACATAAGGAGTGTATGCACGAGGAGAAAGGATTGAGGACACCGATAAATTCGCAAACACAGATTAGTCAGCAGTAAGTTTGGTGTAATGTATCCGCCATTTTGGAAACATTGACGGCCATTCAAGGCAATTTCGACGTTGTCAAATTTATTCATTTCCAAGGCACAGCCTACGTCTGAAATTCCGTTCTGCATCCCGTTATTGTGTATTAGAACTTTATTTACATCCATGGTACGATATTTGGAAGAACTTGAATTGTACCTCCCTCTAACGTACCTAACCATCCTGTATAGCGATGCTCTCAATCGCGACGTAGTCTTGAGGGACCTCACTTTCCGCCGCCGAACTGAATCTATCTGTCTTATTGTCCACCCGACCTTTAGTTTTCACTTGACTTACCTACGCATTCAACATCACCAAATAAACTGTTACATTTCTTAATTGAATAAGTTATTCGTTCAGTAATGCAGCTTGTGAATTATCGTCACTCTGAAGATGTTTTATTGATTAAGCGATGTATGTTGTGTAGTGCGTCGATGGGGTATTGGTGAGGTCCTCATTAAAAAAAATACTGCACCGTAACAGACCAGTTCACTCAACATTCGTCGACTTGAAGAAAGCATATGATAGCGTTCTATTACGCAAGCTGTAAAAAAGCATGAAATTGCAAGGTATCAGTTACTCGTATATCAGCGCTGTCTGAAAATTAGGTGAAGGTTGTACCAGTGCGACCAAATTGGGTACATAACTATCCACGGAATTTCTTGTGACAAAAGGTCTTCGATAGGGCTGCTTCCTCGCCTCCTATTTAAACTATATTTCGAGACTGCTCTTAACTCATAGAAACGGAAATGCAGAAATATAGCCATACAGACAGGAGATGAATCACAAAGCTTGATGCGGTTGCACTTAAATTACAAGTTTGTTTTACACTCTTTGGTACCGTATTTTTTTCCAGACCATCTGCCATCAACGGTTTTTGATAAAAATGGATGGAAAAATTGTTCTTCAACTCTCTTTATATATTAATAAAACTAACTTTCTGGCTATAGTATCTACATCATTAGCACTTTATAGAAGGACCTGGTAGGAATCCATCCAGCTTGCATCATTCCACTCCTGATTACTTTATGGGAAGTCTATTGGCCACTGTCAGTCTTCTGCAAACGTGCAATAAAGCTCAATTAATATTAATGCAGTATTCCGCTCTCAATACGATGGACAAATATTATAATTATAAGTAAACTTGCAAATTTCAGTTTTCATCGCACTTAATGAAAGCCGCTAACCTCAGTAATAATTTATGTTCGGTGAACTACAATAAACGCGAAAGCTTCGTGGTGAGTGAAACTATCTAGCCAATCGCTACCGCGAAGCCCCACCAAGACGCACTAGAAGATAGTCCCTCCGATAGTATGCCAAAAGGTTATAAAAGCGAGATGCTTAGTCCAAGAAAAGCAGTTCTGACCCCAGATTTTATCCTGAAAACCTTCCCAGAGACCTAACCAGTCTATCTCACCTCGACTCGAGGGCCTCGACAGCGTTATTGCTTCTGGCCGAACTTCATTTGAATGTAAAAACCAGTTTGTAAGCGGTCATCTGACTGCGTAAATTCTAGATACCTGCAGCAACACTTGCGGGGGTGCTAAATCCCCTTAAAACTCACTCACAGACTTGCACCGCATATTGTTGACACGGGAAGCCACTTTTAATAGTTCTCGGACTAGAAATCACTACCACATACTCAGCACCGTCCTGGAAGCTTGTTACCAAAGAGACAGGCGTTCATAAAAACGCTGTGTTGGCTGCCTAGCTTAGCAGACGCACAGAAGGCGTCCGGTAACCCATTTTAATTTAAGGGTTCCGATCTGTATTATAAATACCAATATACGTATATTATTCTAACTATTCTTATTCTATTTGCTTCGAAAATAATACCAACTCTTAGTTCTCTAATGCTATCAATAAGGAAAATTAATTGATAAAAGTCATTTAGGAAAATATATCCTGACGAGAGCGAAATATTACAGTTCCAAACAAATTAAATGAGAATAATAGAGGGACAAAATATTATATTACAAATGTCCAGAATATTTTTGCGGCAGTAATATAAATATAGTTTACCACAGTTGTATTTCTTACTTATCTCTTATCATTTATTCACTTTTGAGTTTCGATAAAGTGCTCTAATGATAATTTTTATTTCGTAGAGCAAAATTCAATATTTAAGATGGGACTACTGACTTTTCAGTTTAAGATGCAATTTTTCTATTGAGGCATGAAGTTGTATTGCTTTCAAGTAGTACTACTTGTTAATATTCTTTTTGGATAAAGAACTTCGTTTGCTTTCCAAAGTGAAAATTGCAAAAGGTTGGGTTTGGCACCTCGTGTTAAAGAACTCATTTTGCAATCCAGTTAACTTTCGGTGTTGTGTACAAGAAAGCTATTCCTATGCGTGTTAGCTAAGGTCCGAACTTGTTTTAACAGTATTTCTTTCAAGGATTATTTAGAATCGGCCTTAAGTTTCGCAAAGTTATATTACAAGGAATGCCAAGCTTTGAAAACAACTTTCTGTACTTCCTTCACGTCAGATTAAAATTGTGAAATGTGTAGTCTCGCCACTGCTTTTGATTTAAGCACATAAACTGTTTATTTTCAAATATTTTGGTGTAGAAATTTAAGACGACTTATTTACGATTACTGTATCGCCTAATTGACTGAGGCAACGTTTACAGTTTCATTTTTGTACGGAATGAAAATAAGACTTTCATTAATGCAAGTAATTGGAAAAAATATCTGATTGCCGACGTTGGGCCGCTCTCTGTATATGTTTGATATATAAACAAGTTTCGTTAATTAAATAACAGGCTGAAACACCCAACGGTATTCATCTCTTGTTTCTTATAGTAGCTGTTCCTAATGTTTCTTCCATTGTGTTGGTGTTATTCTTAATATGTGATTTTAGTGTTAATTTGAGCGTTTTTAATCATTATTCAAGTTTTTCTTATTTTGTTATGGTCTAATCTAATACATAAAGACGAGAAATTTACTGATAATTTTAAAACTTCTATTTTGTTCATAGGTTGGAAACCTTTACTAGTACAAAATTATTTTAATTAACTTTGAATATGAAAGATATTTCACTTTCTATACATTGCACCGCCACAAAAGGCACGCAACACAGGCCTTTCTGTAGAATTAAGATGCTGAGGGCGGACAGATATAATTCGCAAAAAAAATGCTGCAGCTGCTAACATTTTAGCCTTCCGCGAAGGAAAGTAATAAAATTCAAGCAAGAAAACAAATTGCAGGGCCCCAGAAATTCGAGTTAGCTGAGGAAGGCAAATTAATTGTAGGACCTAGAAAAATTAAATTCCTAACCCAATTAGGGCGTCGCCAAGTCGTTGGAGTAAACAACTTTGTTAACTACTTTTTCCTGGTCAAGCAGCAAGCTGCTGGCCACTTAGTTGACAAAATCGCAAGCAGAAAGGACATCTTGTGCTTCGAACCAGAACACATGCCGTGTAAAGCCTGGCACTGAAGTTGGCTAGGCTGCTGAACCCTGAACTCATTAAGTACGGATTTAAAATTTATTTGAATATCTTAGGCGGCGGCGATTTCATTTTGATGCAAAGATCGGGAATTATGCGGAAATTAGGAGGGTTAAAGTAATGTGTACGATACGTATCATGATATGTTAAATTAACTTTCGAGCCGAATAATTAACGAAAGCAAAATTCGGTTAAGTAGCGCTTAGCAGCACGTGTTATCGTTAGTTTTAAGAGCTGAACGTAATTTTGAGATTATAAAACGCACATTAATGTAAATTGCTACAAAACTTCAATTGCGTCTTTTTACCTAACTGGATGTATCATTTTATGGAATCATAGCAAGCTGCCTTCAAAAATTTACGAATTTCATTAACCATTATAGAAGAGGGTATTGTTGATAATGACTTAATGGGTTAATACGTCTTGATAGTAACTTGAAAAAGTGAATAATTCCAGCAACCTCTCATTACCAAAATTGGTGTGAGCCATTTTGAGTTTGAATACTTCTATCCAAAGCATCTAGGCAGGTTATTAAAATGCAAGCATTAGCAAAAGGTTCTATATCCATTCGAAATGTGCCCGACTCTAAATCGTAGTAAAAAAATGTAAAGTTCTAAATTTCTGAATTTTGCTTGTATTTATTCCGACAATTCAGAATTTAGTCCGCAACAGTTGTTTTTTATGAAAAAAGCGTTCCTAAATATCGGATTGGCAATTAATCCAGGTGCCATTGGCAGTCGATGAACTTTAATATTTAATTTAAAAGAGATACGCTGTTGTCAATTAAATGTCAGAAACCTAAGAGTAACTATAGTACTCAAACACAAAAATTACAATTTTGGTAGAAATAGAGAAAACATATGGATTGTATTCGAACATTTTAACCAACAGATAACTAAGCAAACTTGTATAAATACAGAAAATTGTATTTGTTTTTAAATCAGCAGTGAAATACCTCAAAATCGTCATTAAAATACGAAAAACCGCCACTCAAGTAATCCATTGTTTTGCGACTTTTTGTAAGCGGCGAGGCGATAGGTAAACGTCAACCGACGTTAAAATAACCTACAAATGTTGGTTAAAATGTTGTAATTTCACGATTTCTCGATTAAAAAAAAACCTATATACTCCTCGGCACTGAAGTTCCTTTTTATCCCTAATGTGGTTTATTTGCCTTGGCCCTACGGGCCTCGGCAACTAAATCTGCATGCGTGATAAAAAGCTAAACTTCAGTGCCTTGGTGTACAAACTATTATTGTGTATCAAGGCATGTATCAAGGCACTGAAGTTTAACTTTTTATCACGAATGAGGTTTTAGTAATCGAGGCGAACCGTAGTGCCAAGTAAATAAGCCACAAGATGGATAAAAAGGAACTTCAGGGAAGAGGGTACACTATGTTTTTTTTTAATGAAGAAATCGTAAAATTACATCATTTTAAACAGCTTTTGTAGGTACGTTGACGTCGATTGACGTTTATCTGCTACCTATAAGAAATCTTAAAACAATGGATCATTCACTGCCGATTTCGCTGTTCTTCACTGCCAATTAAAAAAAGAATTTTATGTTAAAAATTAACACTTTCCTAGTTTCTAGAATGGGATGTGCTCACGTTCCAACTGTCGCATTAGATGAGATGGTAAAATAAATTAGGTCGCCAAGTACCTACTAAATACCAGAAGTACCTTATGCGAACACTTGTGATTTTTGGCCTGAAATGGATTACGCTAACCATTTAAAGATCTACTTGAACTGAACATGCCATAGTACTCAAAACAATATGAAATAACCGGCGGATTCCGTTGCGAAACCGGTATTATCGAATGAATGCAGTTTCTTACAATTACTCAACAGATTGAGTAAATTACACCTGGCCATGCACATTGGACGGCAGGAGGATATCCAGGGTTATTCAAAAAATGCCTACGATAAATCCATTGCAACGTCAAACCACGTGAAGGTATGCCAATAAACCGGTACCATCCCTGAAGTTTTATATGGCTGACAGATGAATTTACTTCCAAATATTATTAAATCCTGATTCAATCAAATAGGTATAGAAACACAAAAAACCATTATAGAAAATTTTGATGGCTAACGATTTGCGAGACAAATGTGCTTTCTAAGTATCACCAAAAGGAGCCTCAAATGTGCATCGTGCGGCATCAATGGTAAAGTGAAGACTAAAAATTTCCAAAATGGGGACCGGAACATACCTCTATCTTGAAGTTATTCACTTGGAAGTTCTCAAAAGGAGCAATACGAATTGTACATCGAAGTATTACTAAAAGCTATATGGGAAACATGCACGCCCCATTGTAGAACCACAACAGACGAGTAAAAAACTTCATATACGTAATAACGGTTCAAATCCCCTAATTATTAAACTGTAACAGATATTAATCATGTAATGTTTTACAACGTCAGTAATAAATATAATATCACCATAAAATTAATGGAAAGGTATTCAAGAAAAGAAGGATTATATAAACAAATGCAATAATATAAATAATTAAAACAAGAAAAATTTATAGGGAATAATTTGAAGCAGTGAATAGGCATAGGTGAAACTGAGATTCACGTGAGCAAGTGTAAAAAATGCGATACAAAATTATAGGAGAGGAAAGCTGGAAAAAAACAGCCCCGATTCAAGTAAGGTTGTTAAACAAAACAAGGACATAGTCGATCAACTGACTAAGGACGCATCAAAGAGGGTTATTCAAGGTAAACATCCCAACGTATACGAGTACAATATTTAGAAAAAAATTAGAAAATGTAATAGAAGTAACGACTGAAATATTATACTCATCTAAGCATGACAATAGATAAACAATGGAATTACTCAACAGAAATAAATTATGGAGTAGAAGATTGAATAAAAGGTTTTCTATACAGGCTGTATCTAAAATGGTGGAAAATAACACATGGCGACATTCTTCGTAAAATTCTGAGTAGAAAAGTCTTAATACTAAAATGTTGCACTCGTCTTCGGGAGCGCTCACGAACAGTAGATGAAAACCATTCCTTTTCAGGTAAAGTATCTTTTCTGTTTTAAATACGTCGAAGTGCCATCAAGAAAAGTTATTCCAAATGTAATATTATGGTCCCATGCAAAATTTAGGAAGTATTGACCTTCTTGTATAAAACCCTGAGACCATCAAAGCAGTTCATCTGATAAACATGGTTTCATAAAAGAAAACCGATATTTCCTAAATTTTGCATGGGAACTAATTCTACATTTTGAACAACTTTCCTTGATGATACATTGACTTATTTAAAACAAGAATGGTGAAAAGCCGTGTAGCTTTGTTGGTAGATCGTTAGTCTTGCATTAAGCAAGTCCTCGGTTCGAATCCCACGGTGGGCAGAACTTTTCCACCGCCTCGGTATCGAGTTCGGCAAGACCATTCACAGTTGGGCACTAAATTAACTGTACTCTACTCGGAACTACAAACCTAAGAGACATAATAACAAGGTCAACACATCACCAGCATACACACCTAACACAATGGTTGCTACGCAAGCCCAAAAATGCGCGCTCCAACTTTGTAAACCGAAATCGGGACCATTTGAACATTGCACCACCAGATGCTAGCGTATGAAGTACCAGCCTCTACAGTGGTAAATAAAAGAGGTTGCAGATAAAAGATACGTACATATATACAAAAAAGAAAGGGTACTTTACCTGAGAAAAAATTTTTTTTTCTATACCGCTCGTAAGGGCTTATGAAGACCATTCTAACATTTTAGTATTAAGATTTCCTGCTCAAAATTTAAGGGAAAATATCGCCGTATGTCTTTTTCCGCCATTCTAGATACACCTTCTACAAGGAAATAGTGAAAATAAAGTTTACTTTTCAAAGAATGTACTATTTATCTTCTGAATTTTTACATGTGAAGCGAGCGACTTCAACTAATGCAACTGAGAAAGAGTTGATATCATTTTCATAATAAAGTCTGATGGAATACTGTTAAATCAGTTTAACAAAAGGAGTTTACCGCCAAACTACAAACAGGGTGAGTGCATTTGAGTGTTACTACTCAGTTTACTGTAGCAACCTTATCGGCCAATTTTTGCATTTTTCGAGGAGGTCGGATTTAACTATTGCGAAGGCAAGGCTTACAAGCCTGAAAATCCTTTTCCCGTCTCGTTGTTGTGCAGTGGAAATTTATTTAGATTTGTGGTGGGGTATTTATGTCCGTCCTATTTTCCATCCATCACCAGCCTCTTCAGCGACGCTTTGGCCTCAAGAAGCCCTGAAAAACCTATGTTATATTGCTCATAAAGCGAAGAGCCCGTAGTCATTTTTAAAGCTGCCGCTGCCCATTCTTCAAGTTACAAGCCAACTCAGAACTGTAAAACCTCTCGTCATGACGCTGATTTGCCCGTAGTCAATCTTGGATGTGATGTTGTTCCCCAATCGTCGCTCTAAATGAACCTAAATTGAATATTTCTATTACGCAACGATGCACGTTGTGAAATGTTTAGGAATTTTATTGATCGCTTTAAGCAAACCCAAATTTTGAGTGCATCCCACTTCGGAGCGCAGTAGCACTTTAAGCGATCAGTTGTTGGTTTAAGTTACAGTGTTTGTTGTATGGTATCGGACTACGAGAAAACATCCGTCAAAGTTTTCGTATCGAGCAATGTGACGTCACGAGCAGGTAAATTCTTTGGTTTATTTGTTGCGATCCTAGTTTAGTTTAGTTCAACTAAACGAATGTCTGAAATAAGGTAAGCATTTCAGTAATTTCAAAGCAAGGTAAGTCATATCTAGAAGCTGAGCACATTTCCTGTATCTGAAGGTAATCTTCTTCATGGAGATCTCCATTCCATGTTTGGCATAAACTTCAGGTAGTGCTTAACATAAATCACATGGATTTGTTGCAAACGACCCTTTTTTAGCCTACAACCCCCCTCCCCCCCCCCCCCCCACCAGAGGTAACTGGACCATCTTTTAGAATTCAGTGTGATTTTCTCATATATTTCGTGTAGTGATGGAAGAAATGTATACTGTTGCGATGGTCCAAAATTCGATAAGTTACACAACGTGAAATAAAATTAAATACACGATTTTTCTGCTACTACGCAACTGAATACTGTATATCCCAAATTTGTATGAGTATACGTTATCTAGCATATATTATTTTAAAGAAAAACTTTTATTGCTACAATAGTTTTTCTTATATAAATTTGGAAATTTGACTTAATATAAAGTACTACTTAGTACACCACACAGTCTGTTTTCGTAATTAAGCAATTAAAGTCATTTCGATGCACCTCTGGGTAATAGAGTTATAGAGACAGATACAGCTATAGAGAAACGGCTTTTCTTAGAAAATATTAATATTTTTAAACCCACATTACGATAGGCCTAGCATTTTCTCGTAGTTACTGCATTAAGTGAAACGGCCTACAGCTAAATATCAACTTCTAACAACGTGATATTATAACTCTAGTTCAAAGGCTGTTGGGTTGTTATCCCATAAGTAGCCATGCACTTCTAAGTCATGGCAATTTTTGCGCCTTCTGGTTTTGTGATTTGTGCTACACTTTTTTCTTTATAGCGCGCTGTTACTTTAACATGTAGTTTGTTCTAAAATGGATGCTTCTATCTTGTGAGTTTAAGTTGAATAGTAACGTGATTTGTCGGTTGGCCAAGTTGTAAAACCAATGAAGAGCTACTTCGGGAATTTTAAGCTGATCAAACTGAAATTGCATTGTGTGAATGTAAAATTTAGAGTTGGCCCATTTGTTGTTGTGCTACCGCTACGCCCCGAAGCGGAATCCTAAACTTTTAGTCTAAATGTCCCAATTTTCATCTAATAAGCACTTGCATACAATCTTTTGTTTTCTGGGGTCTGTTAGCAACCCCCACATCAGCCCTTCAGGAGTTCGCTGACCGCCTCAGTGGAGGTAACTCGGAAAGCTCCTTAGCCTTGTCAGTTTTTTAGGGCTTAGCTGGAGTGTCACTCTCGCCATAGACCAGGCCGCTATTTCCATCAGCTAGTTCGACTTAACACATGGGGCGACACAACTGTAACGATTCAATTACCACCTTGATGGTTATTTTACTTCTGTTAAGGTGCAAGTACAGGTTAAGTTCTAAATGATGAGGTTGTGCTGACTATTCGCAGTAATTGTACCTTTGCTATTTATTATGTTATTCGGATTACGATAGATTTTCGGTTCACTTCTCTCAAAATACTATCTTACTCACTAAATGTAGTTGACTACTTTCTGCAAACTTGCGCATGTAAGTGGTTATTACAAAGTGTGCATTCGAGCACATTAAACGAGTACTTGCAGCTCCAATTACGTTGACAGACAGTTATTGCTAAGTGGTATTATACTTAGTTTCCATTATTTATCTGTCATTAGATATCATAGTTCAAATTTTTTATTACAAACTGCTTCCGAAGTGTTACGTGGATTCGCATGTTTTTGTTATTACTTTTACGTTAGAAATTCGCATGGTGTTATTTTTTTTTAATGAATCAATGCATTTGAACATTCTGTCCAAAGTGGACAATAAGTTCTAAGTAGGTATGTGAGATATACAAATGACCTAATATATTTACAATATATTGTATTTACAAATGACTTGTAGGAAACACTCCAGTGAGTGTTCACCTTCTCAACTTCCAGCTACGTTAATAACATATGCTGTTTACATGTTTATAGCCTAGACAGAGTCTCTCAGGTAGGTCTGAAGGTTTAAAACGTTTTAATCGTCTTAACTCATCTGTTGTATCTGTCGCAGGAAAATCGTTATTTTAGGAAAATAGCTTTTTCCTAGGCAAATGCAATCTGTCTAGCCAAATGACTTTATCACTTATTCAATCGCTATTTGACTAGGAAAATACTATTTTACTAGGCAAATAGTATCTGCCTAAATGCTTTTTAGGAAAATGGAAATGAATTGATTGTTGTAAAGCAGGAATACGTAACAGAGTGGGGTCGTTTACTTTAGACAATAATAATTTTATTTGTATAAACGAATTGCAGCAAGGATACAAGCTTGAAAAGGAACTAAAATTAATTATTTTTAGCAGTAAAAAATACAGAAATGTATGTAACCCAAAGTAGTATAAAGTATTAAGTATTAAGTAAAGTAGGATAAACATATTGTTTATTTTTACATGAATTGCTGTTGTGGCACTACTATTACATAAACTTTTATTTTTGAAGCAAGCACATCGCCTGCTATTACACCGTTTTTTTTTTGACGGCTGACACTGACATTTTGAAAACTCCTGACCAGAAAACATAGACTGGGTTGCGTAGGCTTCTCTCAAGGAAATGAAGTGTTCTTGAGGAATATCATTAGAATGAAAAATTATCGCCGATACTGGTGTTAAGTCACTTCTGGCGAACCAGCTTTTCAATTATCCGGCTCGCCCATAAAGGATAATTTACTAAGTTTGCCACGTAAATAACTATTAAAGGGCTAAAACATTATTGTAAATTAAAAAAATAAATAGGTACATTTTTGTATGTTTGATATTTTCAGACTATTTAGGGAAATTTCGGGGTCTATTTCTGGATTTTCGGATCTATTTCATATTTTTCTTACTGAAGTATGTCACTGAGTCTCGATGGTGGCGCCATCTCTTAGTGCACATCGAACTATTTTTACTCGTGACAATTTCAACATTTCTGGAATCAATCGAATCTACAATTTCTAGGGAATTATGGAATGTGAGCATTATAGAATGCGTTACAAACCCGTGAAAACCATTTGCCTAAAGACGCTTCAGTCAAATGCTATTTTCCTAGGAAAATGACATTCGACGAAAAATAAATTTTACAGACCCATTTGGCTAGGCAGATAGCATTTGCCTAGGAAAAAGCCATTTTCCTAAAATAACCATTTTCCTAAAATAACCATTTTCCTGCGACATATCCATAAGTTTATCTATCATTGTATTGGGATGCACTTCCAGTCTCACTGTACTTAGCACTTTTACTTTGATTTTTTTCTTGCACGGTAGGTATACTTAAGTCTTTATGTATCGCAGTATTGGGAACATGACATGGTGCATTCACTATTGTTCTTAAAGTTTGACTTTGGAACCTTTGAATAATTGTAATATTGCTTTTGCTTGCAGATCTCCAGAGCTGGGCCCCATAACTTCAAATTGGCTTTATAATTACTTTATATATAAGTAATTTATTTTCTGTTGTTTTGGTGTTAATTGAACCAACATTTGAAATTTCTCAGTGTATTTTTAGTACATTGAGATCTATACATTGAATAAATGCAGTATTTGTGTTCGGCGCTGGCTGTTGGTGTATTCTTACTATTTAGTTTGCGGTGTGTTCCTATTTTGCAATGTGTTCCTATTTAGCCCAGTTTTTATCGTATCTCGACAACTCTGGATGGTTCTGCGGGTAGTGTCCTGGTAAGTCTAGAGCGTGGCGCTCTAAACTTTTGTTCGCTTGCAACTCTTAAGTAAATTTACGTATTACTTTAGCTGTGACCCCTCTGCTATTTCCGACAGTGTGCTGGTTGATTGATAATTAGGTTGTGACATAACGTTTATGTTTGTTTATTTTTTAGACATAAAAGGTAAAATTCATCAACTCGTCTTTCCCACGCCTTTTAATAAAGTCTGTTGCTTGTGATCAGACATAAAGTTGAAGCGTTATTAAATACCTTTTAATATTAGTCCTTCGAAATGTGTTTTGTTGTTCCATCTCAATTTAATAACCCTTCTAATAACTCGATGTTTTTATTTCGGCATTCTTCTACGGTATAAGGATTTTTATTTAGCTCAAGCGTTGCGTTCTAACTAACGTTCTGCTTAGCATACGCTCCACGAACAGCCTAACGCGGTACTTGATGTTGCGGAGCAGCAGAAATAACAGTGATCCTTTTTATAGTGCGACCATTTAATCCCGGTACAATGAGTTCAATTTTTTGCCAACAAGTCAGTTACGCGCAATAAGAGCCGCCATTTTACTGCGGAATTTGTTCCGGATGACCGTCCGGGCTCCTGAAATTTGCAAAACGCGGCGGATAGGGAAGGTGATATAAGGAAATGTTTATTAACGGACCATTTGTGTTCAACAAAATGGGCCTACATTGCTTTTTAATAGACCTTTTTAGCAATTTTATCTGCTTTTCCTGACCTGCATGCATTCTTTTCGCGTAGAGCTCAATATTTAAGGGCTCCTAACGCTCGCCCTAACCCGCTTACCCTTTTACCATCGTATCAGAGCAGTTAAAAGTGTAGAGCGTACGGAAATTAGGTTCGACACGAATGACACTGCTTTAAGTAGTAGAGACGGCGTCAAAGCAGGAAATGAGAATGAATGAGAATTAATGAGATGTAAAAACTTAACTGAGCTTTACGAAATTCATAAAGCAAGAACAAATGATATTTTAATTTTTAGCTTATGCCTATGGCATTCTTAGTATTTTTACAAAAATATAACACAACGTCCGTAGTTTATACAGCTCTCTTTATTTATAGAAGTCTATTGTTGGCTCCAGCAATGTAGGGTGTAAAATAAACGTGGACAGAAAGAACATTCGCATTCACAATAGAATGGGCCCGATGCGATTTAAAATATTTAAAGTGCGGCAAATTGTGTTTTAAAACGGACTTTTTGCAAAATGCGGCAGTGGAGAGTTTCCAGCTCAGCATTGCTTCACGTTTTTGCAAGCTCCAAGACGCTGCTTGCATAAAGAGCGCCTCAATCCTTTGCAGGAAGCCGCGAATGGATTAAGAAAAGTTGCCACAAAAGAACCGGATATTGCAGGAAATTGCGGGGGTTCATTAAAAATAAGTTACAATATCTAAATAATTGCGCTGCTCGGTTAATGGGGGCGGGAATGCATTTCCCGAAGTTTAATCGCGCCAGTGGCGTGCGGTGTTGCGGTGTTTCGAGTTTGCGGATCGAGGTTTACTTCTTTTTTCAGAGCTTCATTCTCGGTCGTAAACATGATATGGGGCGTGTTTGGTTACCGTTATTTTATGATCGACATATAACGCCGACGTGTGTGTATACACCACACAGGAGAATATTTTGGTGAAGTAATCTGCAACAAATCTCCAGAACACTTAAGTTTGAATTCTGTAGCTATGCACTGAAAATGTTTAAAATTCAAACTTAAGAGATTGAAGAAAGTACACTAGTGTTAGTCGATTTATATTGTCACTGTCTGTAGCAGAAACTATATATATTCGATTTATTACTCAAGCAAAATCATAATTAATTCAACCGATATAATGCAATATATGAAATGAATTGGAATTACAAACAGAGTTAATTCCGCAGTGGTCGTCTAATTCCTAAGCTAAACCTTTTCATCAAAAATCCACGGAAGTCGTAACACTCCTAACCATAAATTCGTCTTCCAAATACTGTAAACAGTAGGGGTTTTCCATAGGAACTGCATAAACGGCAATTACTTACCTTATTTAAATTATTGTGCGTATTTGAGATGTGCATGCAACACTCTCTATTCAACAACCAATTTATTTATTTACAGAGATTTATACAGGTTAAATAACCTAATTACATAAATCGCAAATATTTAAAAAAATATTGTGCGAAAACAACCAAAGGCACAACCAGTACATAAAAGATATATCAGAACAACAAACATTTGCAACGGTAAGAAGCACAAGACACACAAGTTTAACAACCATTTAAACAGTTAACAATATAATAATCAACAGTAATATCCCAAGTGCATTAAAATAGCCGATTAAATTTTGATGTTTTCTGTCAGAATGTTTGCTAAGAAATATGTAAAGTAAATTTGCCGCTTAACAACAATCCCGAGTGCATAGCACAAGGGATTTTGGGGCGGAAAATTTATGAGATATATTTCTTCAGAGCAAAACATTCTGACAGAAAATCGTCAAAATTTATTTAGCCTAGTTTACATCCACGCGGGATGTTCCAAGTGATTATTTCATAAATAAATGGATAAAATTCAGTTGGTAACGCACCTTTAATAATCATGTTAAAATTATGCACAAGCGATTAAATTTTGACACATATTTAACCGCGGTTAAATTTTGACGTTTGAATTTTTGTAATTATTAGACTGACAAAATCCATAGCGATTAAAAAGTATTATGAATATGAAGGAAATAATCATCAGTTTTATCCCAAGTGCATTAAAATAGCCGATTAAATTTTGACGTTTTCTGTCAGAATGTTTTGCTAAGAAATATGTAAAGTAAATTTGCCGCTTAACAACAATCCCGAGTGCGGAGCACAAGGGATTTTGGGGCGGAAAATTTATGAGATATATTTCTTCAGAGCAAAACATTCTGACAGAAAATCGTCAAAATTTATTTAGCCTAGTTTACATCCACGCGGGATGTTCCAAGTGATTATTTCATAAATAAATGGATAAAATTCAGTTGGTAACGCACCTTTAATAATCATGTTAACATTATGCACAAGCGATTAAATTTTGACACATATTTAACCGCGGTTAAATTTTGACGTTTGAATTTTTGTAATTATTAGACTGACAAAAACCATAGCGATTAAAAAGTATTATGGATATGAAGGAAATAATCATCAGTAATATCCCAAGTGCATTAAAATAGCCGATTACATTTTGACGTTTTCTGTCAGAATGTTTTGCTAAGAAATTTGTCAAGTAAATTTGCCGCTCATCAAGAATCCCGAGTGCGCAGCTTCGTTATTGCAAATTTAAAATTATCTCTGGTAATATTGAATAAGTCCAAATGAGTTTGTATTATAGTTGTATGAGCCACTCACATAGACCGATTGGAAAAACTGACCAAGACATTACCTTGTTATCATCTAGAGGAGCACCATTTCCTTTAATTTACACATTACCATTGCTACTGACTTTACATTTATGTAGGTCCAGAAAGTACTGATATTTTTAGAAACCGCCACTTCAGCTGAATCAATATATTTTCTGTACTTCAACCTGCTTCTAATCGTTTTATATGTATTATGGTAATCTTCTTCAGATAGATCTTTAATAATTTTATAATAATCTTTGTTAAATCCGGTTAGGAATTTTTCTATTTTTTAATACTCAATTGGATGCGGAAAAGTTGAATATTTCCAAACTAGAATGGAAAAATAAGAAAAAAAGGTTCAATGCTTTTTCAATACTCAATTGGATGTGGAAAAGTTGAATTTTTCCAAACTAAAATGCAAAAATAAGACAAAAAAATCAATGCAAACTTTATTTTTTATACATTTTAACTAAAAAGTTAGAACAATTTCCACTAATAGCACACGGCAACAGCAGCTGTAACACCGTAGCCCACGGCGACAGGCGCTCCGCCCCGCTGCTTAGAGGATTTAATTAAATTAAAACTTTTTCGTACTTTTTTTCTAAATATAAACGGGCCTACGATCTAAGTGTAAAAATTAGCAAACTTTTAAGCCATCGTACAACTCAATCGGTCCAGTATCTTCGGAGGAGATAGCGAACAATCATAGAAAGAAAGGCAGAAAGGCAGAAAGAAAGAGAGCAACGATTTTATGTTATAGGATAATTAAATAATGAGTAATTTTTTACCTGATTTAACAAAATGTTGTGTACACAAGTTGGGAAAAGCATGTTTTTCCGTTTACGTGTTTTTTTCTCGGCTAACGGCTCGAAAAAAAATCTCACGTCTAAAACGGAAAAACATCACTTTTCCCAACTTATTGTACAAATAGCTATTTCGTTTTTGTAATTCTATCATTTCATTATTAAAGCAGGGTGGGTATTTTGATATTTTTTTTTAAACTTAGGAATATTGGAATCCGAAATATTATATATTAATTCATAAAAAGATGTAATAGTCTCATTTACATCCTTATTTTTCAAAACAGGTTGCGAATTCGGGTCTCTTATTGCTAAAGACAGACTCAAAAAGTAAAATTTTCTGAAACTGTATAAATTTGCTTGATTCAAATAAGGATTAATATATACTTTTCTAGCACTAACCAAAGATAGTTCTATTTCTATTAGAAGTACTGGATTGTGTAAATCTACATTAATTAGAGGCAATACTTCTTTCTTCACTTCCCACTTAAAATTAGAATCCTCTGGAATAACAACAAGATCCAAAGTTTTATTATTAACGTTTTTACTGTTATTTATTGATTTAGCTCCATATAAATTGAAAATGATAAATAAACCTAGTTTGTTATGTTTGACATCTAAAGTGTGCAACTTACTATTTGGGCCATACATATTGCACGTTTTGGTCACCAACTATACATATATTCATGTTATTATTAATAATTGCCATATGCTCAATGAAACTGAAAAAATTAGAGTGCACTTCGGTAGCTGAATCTGGTGGAATATACACATTAATATATACAATATTGTGCTATTTAATTTAATACTAATGCACAGAGCTTCATTCCACCATTTTGCCTTATAAAATTTTATATTTTTCCCTTATTACTGTTAAGACCCCTCCTCTTCTGCTTTCTTTGTAAGATTAATATTCCTATCACACCTATACAAATTACAAATAGAATTATCCAATACTTCGTATTCTACAATTCCATCAGTTAACCCTTAAACGTTTCCATCAAACATATTATATCATACTCATCATTCCACGACCCTTTATACAGCTCAGATAGTTTACTCCCAAGTCCTTTACAATTTTGATAGTAAATGCAAATCATCATTTGTTTACCAGTGCATCCAGCACATCAAAAGTACCTAAAAACAAAGAACAATTAGATCAATTAAATTTAAATAATTTTGTTCTAGAGAACTAAATTAAGCAATTCAAATTATTTATCCTTCAACACTACCTATGTTTTCCGTTGCGAAAGTTCTTCCCCAAATTAGACGCAAAAACGAAAATTAACCAAAGCAAAAATAAATATAATTGTATTTGAAGGTAAATTTATATTTTAAAAATCAAACGCAATGCAATATGTTTCTCTAACAAATAACTAGACTGTTATAATATGTGTGCGTAACTTATTTATTCTGTTATCTCATTTAGCTCCTCTATCGGTGTAACTTCCCTCTTCAGAGCAGCAGCCTCCAAAGTCCAAATTGCTATGATGATCGCCAATCTTCGATATAAGTGGCACCAGAAGAAGAAGAAGAAGAAGATCGGTGTAACAATGTGGGTGGTGTTGTTTTGTTTAACAAAGGTTCTTCCATCAGCGGTCCATACTTTTTTATAATTGAAACGAGTTGCAGCTTCTAGCAGTAATTTGAACCGTGCCTCAGTAAGATTTTTCCTAATTTTAAATTCAGTTTTTATTTCTAAATACCAGATACCGTGCCTTGTAGTTCATAAATTTGAAAATAACTGGCCGTTTTTTATCTTCTCGCCTTGCTGTGTTTTTGTATTTTCTAGCCGGTCAATTCGATGTGACCTTTTGATATCACTTGCGGTGATATTTAATTTCATTCTCTTGTTGAATAAATTTAACAATTCCGTGTCTGTATTTTCCTGTGCCACTTCCGGCTATCCAAACACTTCCTACGGGAATATTGCTCTTGTCGATCCAAATTACTTCTTAGTATCTTATTTTCTTCTGTGACAGTCGCCAGTTTACTCTCAATATCTTCAACTCTGCCTGAAACTGCTGGAATTTAGCTTAAAAATCTTTTAAAATTACATGGGATGCACTTTCTATGATTCCATTTAAAAAGGGTTCATTATGCACTAGTTTATTTGATATCAAACTTTGTAGTAACCGGTATTATATTAGTAATGAGGGTCAATTTCACTATTTGCGCGCACACACGTAAACACATGTTTGAAAAGTAAATAGTAGTTTAAAGCTATTTTCTAATTCATAGCCTAAAAAGTATGCAACAACGTTTACGCAGGTATTCTCTAAATCAGTATAGAGATCCTGTATATGTCTATATACAGGGACCCTAAATCAGTATTTCTCAAAATGGGGTATGTAGTGAAAGCGAAGATAAAATAAGATAAAAAAATATTAGAGGAACGACCCTTTCGTCTACTCCTAAACCTCCCTTAAATAAATATCTTGAAGCCGGCACAGTTGCAACAGATTAGATAAATGCTGAAGTGATTTTTATATGGGTACAAAAATATGGACGAAACTATCCTCCAATAGGCCTCCTATCTCATTAATGCAATTTATTTATAATAATAATATGGAACAGACTCACTAGCAAAATATATTTCAATTAACCATTGGAACAAGCTGGACTCAGAGAGGGCTTCAGCACCATCGAACATCTATATACAGTCCGCATTCTTATTGAAGAATGTACATAAAGGAATATTTTTTCACATGGCATCTATTGACATTAAAAGCATTTGATAAGTAACGTCAAAGTAGCCTCTAGGTATATAACCTTAACATACAGTGTCTACAACAGGCCAAACTAACTGAAGAGAAAAAAATGAGGATTGAGACAGGGAGATGTAATTTCTCCGAAACTTTTGACCCAGCGGTAGAAGTTACCTTCAAACACCTTGATTGGGATCAGACGGGTATAAATTTAGACGTCAAATGCTTGTTGAATGACTAAAGTTTGCCGACGATATTGTTCTATTAATTCAGACAATGAAGAGTTGGAAATAGTATTGAACCGACTAAACTGCAGAATCTGTAGGATTTCATATGAGTAAAACCAAAGCCATGCCACCCTGTCTGGAACAATATCATTATAGAATAAAATAAAGTAGATGCCGTAATTGAATATATGCAGTATGTCCCCGGATTGAGCTTACAAAAGGAAGAAATTTTTTACTTTTAACGTTTCGTAGAAAAAATATTTTTCATAAAAACCACAGTGCCATAGAGAAATTTTAAATTTGATATATGGTGTGTATAGAAATTAGAAAAGTATAAAACTAGCTATATTGACAAGTGCATTTACTTTTGACATTAGAGGAAAAAGTGTTTTTAATGAAAGAATAAGTCTAAATACTAGCAACTTGTATTATTTTAGTTTTAATCAATGCAAAATCATAGTGCGGTCAGATTTTAACAAAACAATAAAATCTGTGGAGATATGAATAACTGTCGGTCGGATGTCATTTATATAGTGATTTAATGATTGTTTCTTGAATTGAGTTTGCAGAGGAGGAACATTTTTCATTGTTATTTTATTATAAACTGTCAAAGACAAAAAGTGTTTTTCTTGATTTGAAACGAACAACTCTGTAATTAAAACTACAATATTAGTATAAGTCTTAAAAACGCAGTTCCTTAAAACTGTGGCACATTTCTTCAATTGTTAAGAACGCTACAGCATTATTCAGCCAGTTTTCCTTATAAATGATTTGTAATAAACATCACCATGGATACCATACAACTGGACCATTTCTGCTGATCCAATTATCACAAACATTCTGATTTAGCAAGTTAACAACAAAACGAGATTAATGTGCCTTGTTAAAAATGCATTGGTCGCTGATAGCACCTAAACCCTTATTAAAATAAGTTTCCAACGTATCCAAATATGTATGTTGATTGGCGTATAAAGAAAACACCTATTATTCCATAGTATGAAATGCTACACCGTACATTGACTTTAGCAAGGTATTGCCCTTTATTTAAAATTTTAAAATGAGAATTAGGTTGTCGTCAATATCTAGCATGTTGTGACGATACACTCCCATTTGTCTAAAATGTGGCCTCATCTGAAAGCATGTAACGATAAAAAAATTCTGATTATATTATTTTCCATCCATAAACACAAATTGGGACATTTTACATCATATTCTAGTTCCAGTCATTAAATTTCTAGCAATATATTTTCTGTTCCTACTTGGAACACTCGTATGCGCAAAGGCATTTTTGGGTGATTTTGTACGGATTCTACAACTAACAAAGTAACGGCATCTTCTTTATGAACCTGTTTCGCTTTCTTTGAGTTTTTAAGTGAACCAGTTTTTAAACAATCTCACACAAGCCTTTGTATATCCATACGAAATACCCTTCACTAAATGTTTCAGTTAAGTAGCGATGCCTTGCCCCCGGCATTGTAATATTGTATTAAATAGACCTTTTTTTCTAACCTTAACTTCTTTTCTAAAAATAATCTCATTATTTTTGATATAAAAGTGTTTGTCAACATTTAAAAAATACCTATGTTTGAAAATTTAAATTCCCCATTGTGACAAGAGGTGTTTGCTCTAGGTCAAATAGCCGCTGTTGGCTTCAAAAACATATGGTGGCAGTGCTTGTGTCTGCAGAGATAATAATTTAAATTTTCAAAAAAAAGTCTTACTAACTTATACACATATTTCCACAAACTTGATTGTTTTGTTAGTAACTGATATTATGATTTTTGCATTGCTTAAAATTAAACAATACAAGTTATAAAGCTGCAATTTTGTATTTAGACTTACTGTTTCATTATAAACAACCCTATTTTTATAACATTTTCACTAACGTCAAAATGAAAGATACTTTTCTTTTCTAAATACTCCGTAAAAAGTTTTCCCTCTTGTAAACTCAATCGGGAGACATATTGTATATATAGGTCAACTCATAGATCTAGGAAAGTAAAGTCTCCTTCAAGAACATGTCTATATCAATTACTCCAAGAAGAAATATTTTCGACTCCTCTATTCTGCTAGTTCGCACATATGCACATAAGTACTGGAGACTAGTACCTTCACGAGCCAGCAACTACTCAGAAAACGATGGAGAAAAGCATGGAGTAAAACTAAGAAACAAAGTAAGAAACCTCGAGGTTTCTAGGAGGTTAATCAAATGACGTCCCAGAATATCCAAGTGAAGTGTTCAACACCCTCCACTAACATGGGGCGATGAAATCAGAAAAACTGCTGGAGAGCGGTGAATGAGAATTGCATACGACAGAACAGCCTGGGGGACTTTGTACCAAGCCTAGGTCCAGTAGTGTCCATAAGAAAGCTGAAAGAGAAAAAGATGCAGATTTTGGAGTATTTTGTTTTGCAATGTTTGCTGTATATATGAAGAAGAAGTAAGCGCCAACTTTTGATTTACTTATCACTGAAAACCTATAATAATGGGAAAGAGATATTCATTTAGTTAATGTTTATTGTATCAGCCATGATATAGTCTAGAGAAGTTTTGTTGATATAATCACTGCTGGAGCTATGTTAAATAAGGAAGCGCATTGCTGTACGTATAAAAGAGTCTGCGCCTGAATGAAAGACCATACCGTGCTATATCCACAAACAGTTGGAAGTAAAAAAAAATACCACCCCAACTTGGATATGTGTTAAACGAAATCACCTACCACTCAAATATTCAGCAATACGCAATGTAGTGCGTTACCAACAATGACAGCTGCATGTAGGCAGTATGACTGAAGAGAGGTACTTTGAGATGTAAGTACTTAATTTCCGAAGGTATGATCGGGATCGATGAAAAAGTCATAAGACCCGTTATGACCTATGGAGACCAATTAAGGGATGATACCTTCAAGGCAAATCAGTAAATAAAACCTTTGGAAATGTGAAGTATAAGAACATTACACGGTAGAACACTGCGAAGTAAGAATTCAGAGAACATATAAATATACAAGATATGGCGCGAAAGAAGCACAGAATAGAAGACAACAGATCATTAAGGTTCGTAAAGAAAGTTAGACTAGTAGGGAAAAGAACATTCATAAACGATACAGAGAATATTGGACATCCTCTTCTAAATAGGCGTAACTGAAAATGATAGGCTTTAGTTTATCTATATGGCTTCTGCAACATATGAGTGAAGCAAAAGAAGAAGAACATGAAAAAGATAGCTGTTAAGGACAAGATATGGGATCAATTACAAAGACTGAAACGTGGCGCTGACGACTGGACCGCCGACAGACCAATTCATTCCCGCACTGGATCATTTTCTTGCCTTAACGAAAGAAGAAGTCGATTATGAGTCTTTGGAAACATTTAAACCTAAAAATGTTGTAACATAAATTTAAGAAATACTTTCTTTCTGACGCAACCAAAGCGTGGATTATAGTTATTCATATTCAGCTATTTCTTAAAATGCTAGTTTTGACTTTCCATCGGGTGAACGTAACTGTGACTTTCTGCATCTTCGTTTCCTATCATTTACGAAATATTATTAAAATTTTCGGATACAGAATTAACTCATTTTAAATACCTCCTAGTAGTACGTGATTGCCATAACTTTCAGTAGCATTGCGTATAAATTAACATACCCAGCTTCTGCGTCACATCTTGTAACACGCGAGTCGTAACTTGCTGATCGGAAGAAGTTTTAATTTTCATAATACGGTGCTGCATTGCAGCTACAATATCTTCAGCTCAAGTTGAATACAGAATTTCGGGTAGTGTATTTAGAAATTTCCAACGTTTTGGAGGATAAGTATAACGAGCCTGTTTGGCTCGATTTAAATTAGTAATTTCATTATCACTGTTTTTTGCATCGATATTGTTAACTGGAATGGAGGCGTGGACGTTAAAACAACTAGACATGAAAAAATTAACGGCCTTTGAAATGTGGTGTTATATGCGCATGTTAAAGATATACTGAACACACGAGACACCCACAATACAAGGAAAAAAACTACAGTATTTAGGCAACATAAGAAGAGGCTAGAAGTACGAATTGTTCCGATGTAGGGGATCATGCAAGAGAAGATAGTAGGCAGACTAACATCTGTAGTCGTACAATTTTATGGTTACGCAATCTGAGGAATGGTACAACACAACATCCAAAGGACTGTTACGAGCTGCCTACTCCAAAGTGAAAATAGCGATGATGATTGCAAACTTCCTGAAAATAGATGCCACTTGAAGAAGAATAGTTAATTAAAGGTTGTGTGAAAATACGTGTGTGGATCCAAGTATACAACCTAATATGGAGTATATGTTGGATACACAATCAAACACAACGTTTCATGAAACCAATATATTCAATCTACGATGTGTTTGTTTGGCCGCGTGGACTTAATAACTAAATGGCGATCATAACAATAGCTATGCCAAAAAGCTATGGAGTATTATGTCGAATACACAATCAAAAACAACGTTTCATGAAACCAATATATTCAATCTACGATGTGTTTGTTTGGCCGCGTGGCCTTAATAACTAAATGGCGATCATAACAATAGCTCTGCCAAAGAGCTCATGTTTCAAATAATTTTAGCTGTTGTGCCAATACCCTCCATTTACAATAGATTAATCGAAAAGGAGAAAACAATTGTACCAGTGCTCCAACTTTCGGTACTACATCGGCTGTAAACACATTTTAGCAAGAAGCTCCATTAATTAACAACGATATTAATATTTCAATTTTAAGTTATTTAATGCCAATTAGGTGGAAAATGTTTAATAACTAATTATGACGATTGAACTACTCTCCCGCTCTTTAATCGTTCAATCGCGCTCTGCCCGTAACCTTCGCTGCCATCAAGGGGCTCCACCGGGCAGTTGCACAACACGTGTTGCACGTCTGAGCCTTCGCTGCAGTCGCATGCGTAGTCGTCGGCCTTCCCGATCTGCAACAGGGAGAAGTGAAAGTCTCCATAGCCGGTCACAAGCTGGATTGCGTGTTTGTCAGTCCAGCCGCTCGGTAAGTTTGCTCCTGTCGCCCATCCATTACTGTCGACACTAAACTTTTACGGACTGTTATTGACGTTAAAACTAATATGTAATATTATAAACTTTTTAGAAAATTGAAAAGGTCCGGTAGATTCTTAGAAGAATCAAAGGATTCATAAGATAGTTTGTATCAAATGTGTTCTATATAAAACGTTCATCAAAACTTGGTTCTAAAGAACATTTTACTCAAATTTAGACTAGCTGTTCAATTTTAATTTGTATATAAATGACTCTTAAAATATCTTACCATATGGTTCGGGTTTTGTTGAGCACGATTGGTCAACAAATTTAGAGTTATTATAGATAGTATCTTTTATCCTTTAAAAATGTGCTGGGGTCATTCCTAACGAGTGTTTATTGAAAGAAATAGTTGTTTTTCTTTTTGCCTTTTAATAGTATGCCTTGTGTAGACTATTCTTCAGATCTTCCTTATTATTAAATTTTGATTATGAAATGATGCTGATCTTCTCTATCAAAATCGATTTATAACGTTCTTTGTTGTTTTCGGATACACAATCTCCATTCTTCTCTGTTTAGCCATTTTTTCCTCTACAGCAACACGCCAGCTTCAATTTGGCCTTTCTGTTTTCCGTACACCTGGTGGATTTAAAATCATGATAGCTTCTGTTATTATAGTGCTATCCATTCTTTGAACATGTTAACATCAAATCACTTACTTTGTTCCGGTGTCATGTGTTGTTGTGTGCTTCACTGCCATCATGTCTGTCTTTCTCTTCTCATTTCATCTTCCTCTTATTGTCAGTGGCTTGTTTTTAACCCCAAAGTGGTTCTATTCTCTTTTTACTGTTATTTATTACTTTTTTTAATGCTCGTTTTTGTGTTAATGATCATAGTTCTGAAAAAATACGTTATTATACGTTTAACGTAGCTGTAGCACTTTGTCCTTGTATATTCCTGTTCTACGTTTCTTCATGCCATCTACCGTCTGATAATAATCATATTCCTAGACATTTATATTCTTTGAAGTATGTACATCGGTAGCATCAGTTTTATAGTGTTTAAGCACAGATTCGAGTTTCTGTCCTCTTTTATTAACTATCGTGTCAAGTATTCAAGGTCATCGTACTCCAAGAATTTGTTCTAACAATATTTTAATTACTGTGGAGGAGTATCCAGCACCCTTACCGTAGTCCCTTATTCAGATTAAAGCTTTTATGATAATTTTTATTTAATTTTTTTATAGAGCTTATATATAGGGTTTTTGCTGCTTGCATAGCGCCGATATTGATATTGGATTTTTATAGTATTGTCCAGAGGTCGAAGAACTCAACGTTCCGCCCAGTTTCGTAAGGGGTTTCATCAGGAGGAAAAAGCAAAAGAGCACGGTAACTCAGCGTGTAAACCACACCAGAGGCGAAACTCGACTAACGATCAGAAGGAGAAAGGCGAGAATTTATAGGCAAGCGCCGTCGCGGTCCAGCCAATGTAGTCGCAGTTCAGTGGCGGTGGGAGGGTCTTAGGAATTAGCACTTTCCAAATAGAAGGAAGGGGAAAGCCTAAGTCCCGACTGAGATTGTTAGGGTGTTTGTAAATCTCAATGTCTTCTCGAATCTTTCTGCTAAAGAAGAATGGGGATTTTCAGATGATGGAAGTTTCATCAAAAAGGATCTTATGGCCAGTATCATTCTGATGTTCGGCGATGGCCGATGATAAAAGGAGACCCGACTTGAGACAGCGCTGGTGCTCAGAGATGTGAGTTTCTACTGAACGTTCTGTTTCACTAATTTATACAGCATTACAAGAGTAAGGGACTCTATAAACTCCTTTAAACAACTTTCCAACGCGATCGGTGACTTGGTGGATATAGGGAAGAAAGACTATTACTGCAGGAGGATCGGGTTTGGAGGTTTGGATGGTCGTGGATGAAGATGGCGATTGATGGCAGACTGTATATCCCTAGCACAGTAGCCGTTGTTCCTAAGAACTTTCCGAATGTGGTTTAATTCAGCGTGGACATTATCGGGTTGAGATATGGAAACAGCCCGCCGCGCCGTACAAGCGAAAGTTTTTGTGTAGGATGATGGTGGGAACCGGCATGCAGATAGCGATCAGTGTCTTTGCGATAAACAGAATGACCAAGTTTGCCACTGGGTTGGCGAGAGACCTGTACATCTAAGAAAGGAGGGAAGCCGTTACTTTCTATTTCCCTGGTAAAGTTATTGTCTGGATTTTGACTAAAAGATGATTTAAGAAGACAGGTGTTTTTACCATGTGGCCAAATAATAAAGGTATCGTCGACGTATCGATACTTTACCATGGAGAGAGAAAGTAACGGTTGTGCTACTTACCCAATAGAAACTTGGTCATTCCTGTATATTACAAACCCACTCACACTGATTACTATCTGCATGCCGATTCCCACCATCATCCTACACAAAAACTTTCCTTCATCAATTCGGTTGTACACCCGATAATGTCCACGCTGAATTAAACCACATTCAGAAAGCTCATAAGAACAACGGTTACCGCGCTAGGGATATACAGTCTGTCATCAATCGCCATCTTCATCCACGGCCATCCAAACCTCCAAAAGCCGATCCTCCTGCAGTCTTTTTTCCCTATATCCAACAAGTCACCGATCGCGTTGGAAATTTCTTCGAAAACAAAACACTAAAACACTATTCAAACCCCCGAGCACAATCTCACAGGTTCTTCCTTCACCTAAAGATAAATTAAACACTATATCCTCTAAAGGTCTTTATAGAATCTCTTGCTCTTGTAATGCTGTATACATTGCTAAAACAGGAGGTTCAGTAAAAATTCGCATCGGGTCTCGTTTCATCATCACCCATCGCCGAACACCAGCGTGATACTGGCCATAAGATCCTTTTTGATGAAACTTCCATCATCTGCAAATGCCCATTCTTTTTTAGCATAAAGATTCGCGAAGCCATTGAGATTTACAAACACCCTAACAATTTCAATCGGGACGAAGGTTTTCCTCTTCTTTCTATGTGGAAAGTGTTAATTTCTAAGCCCCGCCACTGAACCGCGACGGCGCTTGCCTATAAATTCTCGCCTTTCTCCTTCTGATCGTTAGTTCAGTTTCGCCTTTGGCGTGGTTTACACGTTGAGTTACCGTGCTCTTCTATCCCTTCCCTTGCAAAGAGTTTCGCCTTTGGCGTGGTTAACACGTTGAGTTACCGGTGTTCTTTTGCGTTTTCCTCCTGATGAAACCCCTTATGAAAGTGAGTGAAACGTTCTTCGACCTCAATAATAACACAGTCCAATCCCGGAAGTCGGTTTTTACTTAATGACAATAGCTGTGAAACCCTCCGAAATCATGGATTAAGGATATAATGTAATAGGGTTTTTCAAGTCGACAAAAAGCCAGTTTTCTTCTTGGTTTACAGTAGGTTTTTTATTCACTGCGTCACCTAAACCGAGTTTTCAGTTATTGATCGGCCCGCTATAAGACCAGCTTCAGCTTGAATAAATATATATTCTTGCTTGATTGTTCAGTGTTTGGCCATAGAATCTGAACGTACTCGGCACTGAAAGTCCACAATTGTCGCAGTCACCTTTCGAACCTCTTTTAGGTATTATAGTTATATTCTCAAATTTACATTCGATTAGTATTGGCTTTTTATTGAGACAATTTTGAAATATTTACCTCAGGTGAGAGTAAAGCTTATCGCTTATCAGTGCCAGCGGTACCCCCTAGCCCTGCTACATTTCCGTATTTAGGTACTGCACTACTTGTTTTACTTCTTTTATATTTATCATTATTAGTGATCCATAAGTTTATGGTTCAAATATTCGGGCATATTGTGTGTAGGGGATCCTTAAAAAGAATTGTTGCCATCGCTTAATAGATATCGGAGTATATTTACTGATCTTTATCTTTTTCCAATTATTTGAGGAGTTTCCAACAGTCAGTGCACTGTGTCTACGCAAGCGGGTATTAATCGTCATGCATATTTACCTAAGGTTCATTTTTTATTTTTCTTCTTGCTCTCTCTTATATTTCTTGTATTTTATTTTTGATATTTAAAAATATAAGATTTTGTTTTCTGCTTTCTTCCACGTATGTCATTAGGCTTCAATTAAGCATCAACTATAATGATTGACACATTTTAGAAACAGCAATAAAAATATCAAGGTTACTATATATTGTTGGTATAACACGTAATTGTATTGATAGGAACTGAAAAATACACGAAAAATAGTAGAGAATACAATACTGATCCTTGTGGACACCAGGAGTTTTGCCATGAACAGTTAATTTATTACCAGGTTTAACACATGGCAATCGTTGAGTTAAGTAATTTGGGATAAGCATGTTTGCTGAAGTACTAAATTCAAAATAGTACGAAAAATCATGGTTCATCAATTACAGTGTCAAACAAACAGCAAGTCGGTTTCAGAATTATATCCAAAACGAAACGCAGATTAATATGATAGAAATGAGGTGTTAATTACTTTTAGTGTACTTGATGCCATCAACAGTTTTAATATATTTATATTAATATTTATTGAATGTGTAATGTAGGGTAGTATTGCCCGCTTACAACATGTTAGCATGGTTGGTACTAAATTGTTCGTACCAACAAAGATTGACTTGAACAATGTATTTTCTAAATCTCTCTCAATTAAAGCTGTTTAAAGTCAAGAAGTCCTTTATATACAGGAGAATGCTAAGGGCGCTATTTGTTCAAAACAGAAATACCTTTGACCAACACAAGAAATCAATAGAATTAAATTAATAAGCAACGAAAGCACAGTATTTATCAAAGGTAAATAAAGCAAGCTTAACTTTACACTTTATAGGAGATGTGATTCAAGAGCCCGAGCATTGAAGACCACTGATCGATCACTAATTTATGGTATCACGGATAGCCGTGTATATTCCGTAAAGGTTCATCCGTCATCGGGCATTCGGAACCGTATGCGAGGGTTTTTCCTTCGTAGACAGGGTTCGCTGAAACGAAACATTTTCAATTCCTGTTGCCCAAACGCACGCAACATGCTTTGGGACTTCAGGCGGCGATATCACCATCTCAACTCAATCACCCCCATCGCCCACACTTCACCGAATCTGTCGTCCGCCTCAACCCGGGCTCTTCCAGATATTTTGCTCCCGAGAATCGGCTTAATTTCCAAACTGATGCTTACGGTCTATTTTGTTACAGGCGAGTTCCGTTTTTAAGGGCAATGTTTAAGAGTGAAACGAGACGTTGCTGATGCTCTTCAGTTAAACCTTATTTTTCAATAATAAACTGAGGTACTTCAAAGCTACGTGCTCGTTTCTACAATGATTCAGAAATTGATACGTTATGTAGCTTCGTCTAATTTAATATATTTTATGGCGCAGCTTGAAAGTACAAATTTCTGTCCTTAACTCTATATAGAATATCGCTGCCTGAAAAACTTCTTAAAGTGATCTTATAAGCTTGAAAGTTTACGCACATATCTCAGCTATATGTATAAGGAGCTCGTAGTCACCAGCAGTAATACTACTACCTTGAATATGAGAAAGCTTTAGAGGACAAAGGTATAGGGCGCTAACTCTGCTCCCAATTCGATCTCCGCGGAAAGGTGCCCGTTCGGCAATAATTTGTGCTTGTCTAAAAACCGATTTAGCCCGTATCATATATACGGCATGATTTTTACTTATCTAGAAAATGGAGTTTTTCGAAATTGTCAAAATCCAAAAAGTGCTATTTTTTGGAAATTAAGTAAGATTTCAATCCTATTTTTTTTTTAGAGTGTGTTATCTTTAGCTAACTGAACAATCTCAGGGCCAGAAAACACCAATTTTTTTTAACTTTATATAAAAATTAATTTTTAAATTTTTTAAATGTTTTGCAAAATTTCACATAGCAAGACTTAATATTAAAATTCAAATTTTTTTTATATTGAGACTTTAAAGATTTATAATTAGAAAAAATAATATAAAATGTTAATTAATTCTTTAGATTTTTTATAATTTACCGAAAAGTAGTATGTTTGCATAATTTTTACGTTTTCTATGCAAGGCGCTTTTTAGGAGAAATATTTTTCAATTCTAATTAATATCTACTTAAAGTGGTTCTAGAAACTCCACTCTAGCCCTGTTAGTGATTTATTGTTACAAAAATCCTGTAAATGTTCTTTTGCAGTAGAAGTTGACTTTTAAAATCAGTATTGAGAAAGAACTCATGTTTTTGCTTACTTCGGAGATACGATCAATGCAAAAAAGAAGCATACGATTTCTAAGTTAACTTTTTTTTTCTTTGCCGAAGGTAAGTATTAGTAAAATTATCAGTAACGCCTAGAAAAAAAATTGATCGTAGGTTTAAGTACATTGTTCTCAAAGCTTAAAATCCTGCAAAAATATATATCTTGATGTGAATAGGGAGAACCATCGCCTGTTAATTCAGATCGGCTCAAAATGTGTCTACTGTTTCTGAACCTTAACAGTTGGGTTTACCCTACTGTTTCCTCTTTTAGACTTAGGAGAGAGCGCGTTTCCAAGTGGCGGATTGAAAAACGTCTTCTAGATATACCGAGAGGAAGAGAAAGACCGACAGGTGAGTTGCATTTGCTCTAGAATAACAGCTACTAACAGCGACGGAGTTATAAAATTCAAGCATCAAGCCGTGTAGATTCGCAAATATGTGATTCAGAGAGGTGTTAGTTGATTTAGAAGCAGATTGGCATACGCAATTTGTAAAGAAGTTAAGAGGAAGGATAGTTTGTGTCGATATTTTATGGAGTATTCAATTCACCTGTCATCTGTCAAAAAGTGACCAATGAAAATCCAGAATTTTGACGTTTCTTGGCCAATCAAAAAAATATCATCATATATATCTTCCTAGAAAGTATTCAAGTGACTATTTTAAACAAATGTGATTTTTAGTAGAAAATGTCAATTTCAGTTTTCTGTTACTATAGAAATTGCGTAGTTTGTCGCTAGATTTACTGAAAACTAATTTGAAAAAGTAGTTTGGTTCATTGAATAGTCCCTCGAATGCCATTCTTAGTCAAAGTAAAGCAGAATATTTTTGCGGTGGTATTACTAGTCATGTCCATTGCGCTTAGGATTAGGACGCGTGCTAGCGCACTCATCCTAATTGAACTTAAACGCAACGGACATTAGTGATACCACAGCAAAAATATTCGACATAACTTTGACTACTCATGGTATTAAAAGTGAAGATTTAAAAAGTTGTAACTCTCTTATATGTATAATACAAAATTATATTTGTTATGCGAAGCAATAAAATTACATTTACTTGATCTTTAGACAAAAATTAATGAATGAGAGGAGTTAAAAACAATTTACTTTATTTAAATATGACAAGAGTACTGTGTTTTGGTGTTTCTAGATCTAAATTTAATGAAGACTATGTTAGGCAAAGATCTACCTTAAATTGACGCATTCTTAAAGTTTAGGTAGTTAATGTGAAGGAATTTAATTATTTATTATGGAAGTTAAATTGAAATGGAAGTCGTTGTTGTCGATTCTGCAATTTTAATTATCTACAACCTGTTATAAAACAATTTTGACATAAGAATAATCTGATACTCAAATTTTAGTGTGAACATGTGAAGGTGAGAAGATTTAATTTCAGTCTAGTTGAAAGATATAAACCGGGAGGTGATTTTTAATAGCTAATAAAAACAGAAGAACGTCGGCAAATAATGTTACTTGCAAAATGATTGACAAAGTAAGTTCAATCCATCAAAACTCACAATTATTGGGAAATACTTTACACATCTATGTGTAATGAAAAAATCAGAGGGCAAATTCCTTCTAATTAGATAACAGTGGAAAACTAGCAGCCAGCTCAATTTCATAGGCATTAAACATAAAATAGCAAAAAAATTCCGTAGAAAGGAGGAAAAACACGATGGACAAGTACCTACTTCATGTTTAGAAAAATATAGTAAAACATAAGTAAAAAAATGTGTAAACTAACGTTAAAAGGAGAATTTGGATGTGTGGCAACACTGGAAAAATGAAACAACCCAAAGTGACAGCTGTACAGGCCTTCATCAGCAGTAGTGAAGTATTTTTTGCTTGGAAAGAATGTTAAGCATAGCTGGGGCACTTGCGTATAATATTTTAATTGGAGGTTTTAACATTAAAATGTTTGATGACAAAAATGAAAAAAAAATCTTCTTTGAGGACTGCCTTTTATTTGAGGCAATACTAGAGTTATAGCTACTGGTAAAAATGCTTGTATAATATCTTTAATAACTGCGAAGATGGAGAAGGCACAGTTTTTGAAATGTATATGTCTCATGTAGGAAAAATATTTATAACAAAAAGACTCTATCCTACACCTTCTAGTTATAAGGCTATAATTAGATCCGATTATAGATCCGCAAAATGGTCTATAACTCACCAGTAAGCTAAAACCGTAAGTCCCTAGTGCGATAAAAATCATGTCACTCTTAGTGTGTAATGGTGATGGCACTGTCAGTTTATGTCAAATTCAAGGTTAGGTTTTGCGTGAACCTATGTTAAATAACAAACAAAACCTAACCTGCTAACCTCAAATTTGACATAGACTGAGAGTGCTACCAGCAGTGCACTTTAGTACTGCCAAACGTATAATACGAATAGCTACTTTAATTATAAACTTATTTGATTTCTGGGTACTTTAGCTGACTCCCAATTAATTTGTCAATTTGACTTTTCACAGCAGTCGATACGAAATTTATAATCTTTTTGTATTTATGTTGTTGAATAAAATTGTGTCTGGAACGCGCGTGTTACCACAAATAATGCACTTTTCTCTATTAGATTATTTGTAATATGAACACTTGTACTATATTTCACAAGTAAAAGTAAAAATTTAAGAATCTTTATTATTATTACCATACAGAGTGTTTCTAAAATAAGGGGAAATACTCTGCAGGAGTATTCTACTATTAAAAATAAATCAAAAAGTTGTAATAAACCAGTGTTGGCAAATGAAGCTTTTCTGCGATAATAAGCTTTAAACTTTTAATGTAGGCAATTTAAAATAGTTATTTATGTATTAAGGGCGTAAAAGAAGTGTTTTTGGCCTGCAGAATGAATGTTATAGCACGAGGTCCGGAGCACCGAGCGTTATAACACGATAAGAGCCAAAGACGCTGGTTACGCCTGAGGTGCATGCAAAACTTTATGTCCGATCGAAATTTTAAAAAGGTAGATTTAGGTTGTAGATTATTAATAACAGGGCAATTCTTACAACTATTTCAGCTGAATAGTACTTATGTAACTGGCTGCGGTTTTCATTAACAGGTATTTGTAAATAATGATTAAAATGACGTCAGCGGGCGCTAACATTATTTTTCGCCCGCTAAAACGACGTCAGCGGGTGATTAAATTAGTTTATCTCGTTGGCGTCGTTTAGCGGGCGAAAAAAGTATTTATCGCCCTAAGCCGAAAATGTGTAAAAACGCCTATTATTAGTAGATCATGAATAAAACAATTTATATGAATTTTATGCAACAAACAATCGATGATTTTGCTGCTGTAGATTTAGAAAACAGTCTTGATAGAGCCTTGTAGCCTCGCGACCATTTCCTTTGGCACAACCGTATATACCTAAAAATCAAATCCGTCTTTCCATGAAAAGAAACATTTACCATTGCGTTACTGAAACTGAATATCACTAATTTCCGTCAATTGTAATAGTACCGTTACTTGATCAATATTGCAATTGCATTAAATCAGCGTGTAGCAAAACATAATACTTGTGTTTTTTATAATGTTGAAAATAGAGCTTTTACTGGTGACAACCAGATATCAGTCAGTCTATATGACTGATGTCCTTAGAACTTAACGAGCTGTTAAGTTTTTCCGATAAGCTTAAAAATAGATACAATGGTGGAGATGATAAAATTCCTATGAGCATTATAAAATTTTGCATTTATGAACTTGTAGCGTTCGCATGTTGCCTTATTAACAATTATATTAAAGTAGGAATTTACCAGGACAACAATAAAAAAGACTCGTATGTTGACCTAAACAATTACCAGCCAATAAGTTTGTCGTCCATTTTTCTAAGCTTGGTTAAATGTTTTCGAATTCTACATTTTGTGAATTACTCTCAATCTTTTACTAAAATCCAACGTGAATATTTACAAAAAAAATCAACGGTAACTTTCATTTTTCAAGTTAGTCGAGCAATTTTAAAAAGCCTCAAAGTAGAAAGCTCTGCTAAGAAGTGTCTCTAGACCTTTTAAAATCGTGTGACATCATGAAATTATAATTGCTAAATTAGAAAAATTGCATGTAGACAATGCAAACAAATGTATTCTATATTACCTTGTAAATAGACAGCAGCGTGTGAGGATAATAGTATATTACTCAACGAGCCTGTAATGATGGCCATTACCCATGAAGATGAAACTTGCACCACGAGATCTAGCGAGTGGTGTAATCATTTGAGTGGGTAATTACCATTACATGCGAGTCGAATACTATACTTTATCTACAACTTTTACGAAAATAACAATATTTTATTAATTTGAAGATAACAATGTTTCTACAACTTTTAGCATGGTACTTATAATTAATAGCAATATTAGCGCAGTTATTAAAAGTTATAGGTGGATTTTCTTTATCCGTCCAATTATAGTTAGTACTTCGTGTAGTAGTTGTACTTGTAATATTATTTACACTTTGTACGGTGCAATTATTCATGTTAATTACTTCCACAATTTTTCTTCCTCGTTCTAACTTGTTATTTATGTTGTCGTCGATGTAACCTTTGGCAACTGCGGTTAATTTCCATTCCCCTAGTTTTTCACGACTGTGATGTCACCACCTCCGCTCACACAAATTGTTGCCGAAGATCGGCCAAATGAATGGCCCGTGTAAAGTTCAGGATCTTTAAGTTTCAAAAACATAGCAATTTGTTTGCCCATAGCAGCTAACTTATTTATGCCAATAGTCTAAGAGCCACCTACAAAAATAATTACGTCATTTCATCTTATTTTACTCTCTTAACGTCGCTGATAATTAATTCGCAATTCTGCCTGGTCTTAGGTGGTGGAAAGACGTAGAGATATATCTATTTCTTCTGTTCTTGTGCCAAAATAATGTATGTGATTTAGTTTTGACGTAACGATTGAGTAATATTATTCCATCGAATTCTCAATATTATTCAATTGATAATAGTAATAACTGTCCTTACTTGTCAAAATAGCGTTACTAAGCCATAGATTATGCGATAATTGTAGATAATAGATATTAACGATACAAGTTTGATTATGAGCATCTTAACGACAGGAGTTTGATTGCCAAAAACGAGGCGGTGTGCCGAGTTTTGCGGCAATCAAACGAGTCTCGCTAAGTGCCATAAGCAAACGTGCATTGTTCAATATTTTATCTTCATCAATAAATTCTGGTTCAATGTATTTCTTTATACAAAAAGAGTGCGGTAATATTCATTACCGCACTGAGTGCGGTAATATTCATTACCGCACTTAGTGCGGTAATGAAGCTCTTAAAGATACTAAAATTAATTTGGTTAAGAGTCTATAACAACACTGATGAAGATAAACAATTATAACGTAACTTAATGTCAAAGGGTTTTGGTAGTATCCACCGATCTAATTTCTAATTTTTATTAATGATTTCAATTCTATATTAAAATACAGTCCTGTTGACTTTTCGATAACAAATTATGACCATGGTGCTAATATACTAATAGAAGGTACAAATTTTGGATATATAACAATAAGTGCCAATAGGGTATTTTCTGAAGCTAATGGATAGTTTTCCCAGAATGAATTAATTATAAAAAAACAACAGCCAACACTAAGAACTAGACAAGACAACGTAAATTTAGTAGGTTCTATAAAGATAATTCATGATTGGCTGAAGCTAGTTTGTCAAACTTGAATTGGGGGCATCATATAAAGCAATTGTGCTCCAGATTAAGCAAGGTTAGTTGTAGCATAAGAATTTTAAGCAAATATTTAAGTAAAGAAATTGCTAGAACGGTCTATTGATCCAACTTTGAATCTTTAATTCGGTATAAAATAACCTTTGGGATTTGTAATTCAAACATGCCAGCAATATTTGTAGTAGAAAAACTCAGATTAAAGATATATACGAAAGAGCTTTCAAAACTTAACATGTAATGTATGGTTTATATAAAAATATGACCGCAACGCTCAACCCTAACAGAATTCTTTGAGAATAGTTGCGAAATGTAAAAACGTTATTTAATTTTTTGGTATATTGTATAATTGTGTTGCATTATGCTGTATAATATGTGAAGTTATAACGGGTTAGAAATAAAGAAGATTTATTATCATTATTATTATTATTATCTAGAAAGAGCGGTTTGAAAAGCATAACTATTTAAAGGTCCACGAACAATCAATTACGTATTTTAAAAGTTATAAAGCCAATTAACCAATTTTGTTAGTGTATGTTATTTTACTTTTTATATATGTGGCTTCTTATTGGCCAAAGGGTTTTTACAATTTTCCAGGTTTCCTAAACATGTTTTTTATCATGATAAATTGTTCGTTTATGGAGTAGTAAATAAATTTGAGATAAGCCAACGCACATTTTGAAATATTCATGCGGATTTGATACACTACAGGAATGCTTAAGGAATGCAATATCACTTAAAATCAGCGTAAAAATCCGGAAAATTAATTCCACGGCAAAGCGTAGCTCCATAGCTAATATTTCTCACGCAAAATATTTGGGAAGCTCTTCAATATCGCCATTAAAAATACAAGATTAGATCAAATATTCCACACGCATGTGAGAGAACCGTAAAAACCTAACCAATTTTCCGACGAAGTTGGTACCTGATGCGGTATTTTCAACTGACTTGATATGTAAATAGGTTTTCACGTCGCTCAAACTCCATCCAAAGTTTTGACGTATGAGTAAATATGCATGTCGAACTTTTCAAAAACACTATGGATAACGCAGCCGATCGTCGGCTCCAGCCCGAGTTAACATGTAGGGTAGCTCTAATTCTTACTCAGTGCGACCTGCAAAGCCAACTTAGGTCTCAAATCTGTCCGGATTGATCCGAAAAACCGCCACTCCTCCTAACTCAATAAAGATTATATCATTTTTTGGGAGGCGAAATGAGAGGAAACAAAAACTCGACGCTAAAAGCAAACACAACGCACAATCAATATTCCGTATGTTCGATGAAGCAAAACTTTTACATCGCCAGTTTCTTATAAAAGAGCCTCCGAGTGGCTGAGGCAACATAAGCAATAGAGGCAGCATCAAAGAAGCGCCTCCATCGATCCATCAAAGGGCCGTCTTCTACCCCGCCCTTGCCACAAACCGTGACACTGACTGACGTCGCCCGGACGCTGTGCTTTGCACTTGCCCTAACAAAGGACGTGTCCAAAATAAGACGTCGAAAAACAGGATATACGCTGGGGTTATAATTTATTCTGCAGGAACTCCGCTGCAGAGCACAGCTTCAGTCACCTGTGAATAAATTCATCTGCCCCGAGGACCTTCCCTCGTCGGTCTACGCAAAATTGGATGAAACTTTCGGAGAGCACCAGCATCTCATACATTTTCCATGCACAAATCGTTTAAGAGAAATAATAAACCGAAGTGGTGGCGTTGGTACAGTACGAGAAAGTCGGAGTGGAGAAGTTGTAAATGGTGGCAGCGCCGCAATATGTGTATCCCTTTCGTTAACAAAACGCTACACAATCAACTGCAAGTTATAGATATTGTTTGCTACTAATTCGTTTCAAAGTAAAACGTATTAAAGGAAACGGACCCCAATGAAGACAATGTTATAAGAATTTCGGTTTCATTACAGCAGTAAGTATTAAAACCGCGGGCATACAAGGGTAATTATGAACTGGAATTTTTAAGCCAATTTCCAATGGGAATTTACCTTTCTTAGTACCTTCCAGATACTCTATTAAGTTTAACACATTTTCTGTAGGGCCAGCCACAGATACAGCGCGACTATTGATGTTACTTCCTCCAAAAGCGAAACATTTATTATGGAAATTTCCTTGCAAACTTCCAACTTGCGTCTTCTAACCGCTGTTCTAAACTAGGTAATAAAAAGGATTCAGACAGGTCTTATGAAATATACTGCTTGACAACAATGCTGATGATAAAGTTGTTGATAATGAGACGGTTTTAAATGAAGATGTAAAGTATGAACCATTGGAAATAGAACCGACAGTGCCATTTACCTGAATCGAAAAGACAAAATAAATGCAAAAAGAAAATTAAGAAGAGACAAGTGTAGCTTACTCTATTGGTAGAAAGCCAAGAACATGCAAAAAACACGCTACGCCCAAGAATGATAGAACACTTGTTAGTGCGTCTCCCGTCATGATCGAGTCGGGGACTAGAAACGATTATGTAGGTAAGATTTGTTGTGGTCAGTAACAACCCACGTGCGTAGATCCTGTCATTATTGACAAATTTTTGCCGTCTTGACATAGCCGAATTGACGAAATGGATTATTAAGCACGTCTTTTAAGTTTCCTGACGTACCACATTCTTGATATAATCTGTGGCATTTCTTCAGCGATTTTTATTGAATTTCTAGCTGAACTTGCGAGACAACCCTTGTCTTCCATCCTTTGATTCGGCAACGAGTTTTGTCTTTCTGCACAGACCACGGGTTGGCCACTTCCTTTCTCTCTCTCTCTCTCTCTCTCTTTCTATCTGTAGCTATCTCTCTCTATCTATTTCTTTCATTCATACCAGTGAATTTCTGCACTGGGTGAGGTTGACATACACCTAGATAAATTATTTAGAAGACTAAGCACGCCCGCGTTCAGTTAAGTTAAAATTACTATATATTTGTCCTGCTTGGAAATTTGAACGTTTGAAGATTTATAATAATCTGTATTTGCGCCTTATTGAATCATACACAAAAATATTTACCGCACGAGTTGCATTTAAATTGCGAAGTAAGAATTAAGGTCGCCCTCAATTTTCCATGGTTGTATTTATTTAGGGCGCCTTACGTGGCATTTTCAAGCATCTTTGGGGTCACTCACGATTGCAAGTTGTAGCAATCACCATAATACGCAATTTATATTCTTCCTGTTGTATCGTCAGCGTGATGTCACCGGTTAGGCAACTTAAGTGCGCAGTTCCTGTATTGCGCAATTTGAATAAGGATTTTCTGTAATTTGAGCAGTCCTGAATAATATAACGTACGTTTTGAATAATATAGCAGTTTTTTATTGTAAACCTTGTTTGTAAACCTCAACGAAGATAATTTTAGGGTAAGCACATGCATTATAAAAAACAACCAGATAAGTTCTATCCGCACCCGGTCAGTTTTTCCGAAGCCATAAATGCCCTTGTCTTATTGGAAAGCATTGGTCGTGATCTCCAAGGCTTTCGTTTTATTTTGTGATTTAGTTACCAATTATTTTTAAAGGAACTGTATGTAATTTTTTTTTAACTGTAGCGCGATGAAGAAGAATCAATAAGATTATTCTTCTCACCAATTGCACGGAGAACTTCACCTTGCTCGCCTGAGTGTGTTTGAAGTACCATTTTGATATACAACCGGTTTGTAGATGCATTATGTTCATCGTTTGTTAGTAAAGATTGATAACTAGATATAGTAAAGTGAAGTTAAAAGATTTAAGTGCTCGCAAATGTATTTGCACATACCGTGCAAGAAATCGAGCGGAGCTGCGGAGTGCTTGAGAGTCTGCCTTAAACTGGTGGAGAGAATATGTGTGCTTCTGTCATAGGTACTGTTACACGCCAATTAAACGTGAACAGTTCAGTGCTACAACTCTTGGTAAACTCTTAGAACAGAAAGGCGTTGCAACAGCGGCCTGTTAGTTTCGCGGAAAATTTCGACACCGCTCGAATATTATTGTTTGGCCACACAGAGGTTAGTAAACCACCAAAGTACGCGTTCACGTTATTAAGTACAATAGTAAAGGTATCACCGGAGGAATCTGCGAGGGACAGGTCCAGGTCGTTACGCACCTGGAGGTCGACAACCATCGTTTAAGTTAGGTAATACATGTTATTCACGAGCAGCCATTGCAGCCGAAGCAGCCCGTACTTGCTATTGCTCTACGCCCGTGTGCTTGACCGCCTGCGTGCTAGGCTGTCACCACAGATGCGTGGTAGAAATAGCTGCCTGCTCTTGGTTTAATATTATTGTTAGCATAAATGCGTAGTAGAAACAACTTTTGCTTATAGTTTAATAGTTAATTACAGTATTAGATAGAATTGTTTCTTACTAGAAATATATACACCTCTTGTTTATTTGCGTCTAAGCAAATTGGCTTTTTATTTGATCAAATCGTTGAGCGATAATATTTTTGGCTTAGCAGCAGTACAAGGGTCACTTCTGGGTTCATTCAAACAAAGGCTTTACCTCTAACCACAAACCAAGGTAAACGACACACTAGATATCTAGTGACCTATCTGGCAATAAGGTACGGGAAATTAATAAACTGTGAGCCGCAAGAACCGACGGATTGGATAAAATTTTGGGTAAATTACATAATATGTTCGACAATCGTTAGCAAGTTGTTGATATCCTGTTCCTAGAATTTTGTGTCCAAGTAAACCTGAATAACAAGAACGAGGCGACAGAATATTAATATGTAAATTGGGACAGCATGGTGAAAATACACTATTTATTTGAGATAGCAGCATTTTATGGCCTACAGGGTTTTT
>OW679195.1:42202822-42559932 GCA_940337035.1 Agriotes lineatus | reverse complement strand
CAGGGTTTTTATGAAAGGCGGGGTGCTATGTGTTTACTTAGAAGTATACAACCCTGTAATGGTAAGACTTGATTTCTACTTTCAGCTACAAATTTGTCTGCTATGGAAAATTGACGCTAATGCTACTGTGACTGCAATATTTTCTGATATCGGTTTAGGATATTTACATAAAAATGTAGGTATCACGGAATTGGAGATTATGAGAGAACTTCACTGAAACAGATTTATAATGATAACATGCGTATCATTATAATTAGCATCATTGAGCACCCATTGTAAGCCCTTAGAAGAAATATTACTTCTCCATTTCTTGTATATGTCTTATTACGTAACATTTTATATATGGTAGTAAAATAATTGAGAATGCACTTTGCATTTTATAATATAATTGACAGAACGTTTCCGAAAATGATGATGCACACGGTCTTATTCCTCTATGAATAAATCCATTTACCCCGAGTACCTTTCCTCGTCGTTCTGTGATAAAGTGGCCCTTCGGTAAGCAACAACATCTCATACATATCCCATACAGAAATCGATTAAGAGAAATAATAAAAGAATTTTCTACTATCGGTGCAGCACGATGAAGAGGAAGTGGGGAAGTTACAAATGGTGGCAACGCCGCAATATTTTTGTTCCTCTCGTGCCCTGACTGCAGTTCTCCATTATTTATAAATTCTAGCACGCCCGCTGTTCAGATACAATTAAACAAAAATTGCTTTTCGGGCATGCCAGCCGAATCATTTCCATTAACAGGCTTACAATTCGTATGGAGTAGAACCAATAAATTCTTCTTTGTTAGGGAAATGACCTAAATCAAATACAGCAAGCCCATAAATTTGCGTTTCCGCTGTTTTTGTTACTTCAGTGGATTCACTTTCTTTTTATTCAGTTCAATTTTGGACAACTCTAGCAGTAAACAATAGTAAATCCTTCAATCAAGTTCTACAACAGGAACTGCGAATAAACAAAGAGAAGAAAACCGTCAGTGAATGTAAACATTCCGCTTGCATGACGCCTGCGATGGAGTTACATCGCTAAAACTGGAAATCGTATTTACGTCACTATCGACTCAAAAGTGTGGCAACGAATACAAGCCGCTGTCTTTTAATCCTTGATTCGTTTAAGCCTAGAATCTTACAGAGAAATTGTAATCACGTGAAATCCGAATAGTATCGTTTCTATTTGCACTTATGTAATAATAAAGAATTCAGATAAAAACTTTATGAACTTTATGTGAATTTAATGTTTTAAGTAGTATCTGAATAAGACAGTTCAAGCGAATGTTATGAACACATGATAACTCTGTTATGTGAAACGTTAGAAACAAACAACGAAACTTATGTATGAGAGTTCCGGAAATGCTTATTGAATGATATTGTTTCGGTGGGAAATAACAGAGCTGAAGTATCTTCTATTGGTAAAAGTTTTCCTACAGCAGCATTTCACAAATAAGTTGCGTTGTTGCATGTACATACATAAAATAACACGAAACCAAACATGGCTATTACTGAAGCGTAATAATATGAAGTAGTGCAAGTTCACAGGTATGAAATTACACCCTTGATTATTTGAATTAGTTTAATGAGTATATTATAAAAATTAGCAAAGGAAGTCTGAAAGTATATCCTTCCCGAAAATATAAAGGGAATGGGTAAAGCTGGGCTAGGCAATCACTGATACACACAAGTTGCCCTCTTCATGGTAAGAGTTTGTTGTAAATAAATCTTCAAATTACCTGCAATCCATTATTTTGTCATTTGATATTAATTCCCAAACAGAAAAAAATATCGCGCGAAGCTTGGGGTTTGTATAATCAAGTAGTAAACGGCCCATGTTATGCGATGCCCCTATATACAGAAAAGCTTTGTCCATGAGGGTGTATATAAATATAACAAACACTCTGTCATCACAACTAGATGAAACAATTTTAAATTATGTGTAACCGTACACATTCTGCGTATGCGTCGCAGTTCACAAATACTTGTGCCTCTCGCAATGTAGCGTTTGATGTGGCTCACAAGATAGTTGTCATCTCATTCCATGATGAGGTGAAAGGTATATTTAATTGAAGTACTGATACGATTACATGGGGGTAAACTAGATTGAAATCTGAGCAACGAAAGGTAAAGCTCTTTAAACGGGTTTTGGTGTACTCTTCTGTTTTAAAGCAGAGGTGAAAATTATAATTCGGGCAGAACTCATACATCTCTCCTCTAAATATAATTTTTTATCTTACAGTAGCGCCTATTACCATACATTATACAACTGTTTTCAGTGACTAAATGAAGTTTTATTCACAATTGAATTTTCATTATTTATACTACTGCATTGTTGGTAGCACTGTCAAGCTATGTCAAATTACTAATTTTCAGGTTAAGTTGTGCGTCAGTCAGTGTCAAATAACAAACAAAACCTAACCTACGAACCTCGAATTTGACATATACTGACAATACACTTCAGTACTGCCAATACACTTCAGTACTGTCAAACGTATATCACAAATCATAGGCGACTAATTATAAATTTATTTCGGGACATATTTTGACTGAGAAAACTATTTAGGCACAAGAATTGCTACTGTAAGATAAAACGTCGTATATCACACGTGAGCGAAATGCCATTATAAGCTCTTGAAAAATTGTATCACTCGTGCTGGGGGCACTCGCGATTCAGAATTCTCATTCGCAAATAATGATGCATTTCTCTCACTTATAATATAATCTACTATTATTGTGACCAACAGCAGAACATTAGGGCTGATTTTAAGTGTACTAATTTGAGTCCTTAAAGCGAATGTTATTGTAATTAACATCATAACGAAGGGTTTTTTTTGCATTGGAATGGTTTAGTGTTTTGTGTGCATTTCTGAAATTGAACGCTTAATGATTCATCAATCGGTATTATTGGAAAGCTGTTAATTGAAAAATCGTCCCTGGACCTACATAACATTATAGCTTCTGTAGTATTTCGCGGGAGCAATGCTTGCAACATGATTCAGTAATTATATGTGTATATACTACACAATTGTCCTTAGTAATATGTAATTATTGTTTATTAGGGTCTTAGTGTGTGACTATAAAACATAATTATAAAACCATTAGATGACTCAGGCTGAATTGCACTAAGCTGAGTATAATGGGCATAAAACTGACTAAAGTTTAATAAGTACATACAAAGTTAACCTGTGGCAAACAACCAAATTGTTCAAAATGCAGAGCAATACACACTGTTCGTCATATTTCTAGAAGTATGATAAATACATAACGTTTAAAGAGGTAAATATGGAGCTAAACATTTACATTTCACTTAAATTAATTAAAATAATAATAATAATAATAATTCATTTATTTCCTTAGACACAGTTTACAGCGTATCCGGAAACGTCAAGAGGCAAAGAAAGTATAATAGATAAATAATCACAATTTTTTGAATTGGCACCCAAAAATCCATTCATTGAATAAATACATTGATCTAATAACAGTAGTTTAACATTAACATTTGCAATACATTTGAGTGAGTTTGGCAGATTATTATACAATTTAATTGGCAGGATGTAAGAACTATTTGCACTCTTAGCCAGAGAATGCTTAGGTATAACAAGTGTTTTACCATAACGGGAATTATAAGGATAGTTGTCGCTTACTACCGAGTATTTGTGGAGATTAGTTTTGATGTATATTTCAGAATGTAATATATCTATGGATATTACAGTTAAAATACCCAGTTTTTTTTTAAATGGTCGACAAGACTCAGATTGAGTTGCATAGCAAATAGTTTTCACAACTCTTTTTTGAGCTACAAGAACATCATTAATATGTTTAGAATTACCCCAGCAGGTAATTCCATAAGAAAGTGTTGAGTTAACATACGCATAATAATAAGACAGAAGTACGTCTCTGTCCACGCAGGCTCTTATTCTCCAAAGTACGTAACTGTGCGTTGATAAGGCTTTCGTGACTTTATTTATGTGGTTGAACCATGACAAGGCTGAATCTAACTGAACACCTAATAGACAAATAGCTTGACTGTTTTGAAGAGTTTTGCCATTCAACTTAACCAACAAGCTGTATTGAGGATCACGGACAGAAAAAGGAATTACTTCCGTTTTATTTTTATTTAATAGAAGACCATTGTCGGAACTGTACTTCTGCATTTTGAGCACACACTCTGAAGCCCTGGCACTCAATTCATCCAAATTATCACCCATAATAACAGCTGTAGTATCGTCAGCAAATAATACACTAAAATTAGAGTTTAATTCGGTGACAACGTCATTAAGAAAAATTAGGAAAAGCAAGGGACTAAGGACGCTCCCTTGCGGAACCCCAGTACCCACCTTTAATAAATCCGAATGAAACTCCGTACCACTGCCATTTTTAGCACAACTATCTGTGAGCGCTCAGATAAGTAGGAGATCAACCAATTGAATGCCGGGCCCTCAACACCAAGTAAGCGCAACTTGAAACAAGACCATCATGGGGCACCGTGTCGAAAGCACGCGAGAAGTCGAACAGATGCCTACAATTTTCTTGCTTTTCTCTAAGTCTTGAATAACATTATTAGTTAATGCTGTAATATGATTTAAAACATTATGTTATTCCGCTAAAAAATTATTAAAATGTACTGAAAAGTACAAAGGATCCTGTAATATGTATATTCCTATAAAACATTTCATTCTAGAAAGCCAGATGAAACATTATTAAGCTTCAGTAACTACATTTGTTAGGTTAATTATAATCCGTATAATTATTTATCGTAATTCATTTATTACTTGTTTTCTCAGACCTAACCGGTACTATTCACTTCTTCATCCAGCATGACACAGCTTACAATCAAGAAAATCTGCTTGCAAGCAAAGGGAGTGAATTTCTCAGAAATCGCACAAGGGATGTGCGAAAAAGGAATTATCAAGGTTGAGTCGAAAATTTGGTTTTTAGACCTTCAGTTGGAGTTTATTATACTAGTGAGCATGTATCATCGCCCCCGACTCCCAAAACTGCCGTAAAAGTAATAGATATTACTGCAAGTGGTAACCCTGTTGTGTTTCTGACTGTGGTATTTTACAAGTATAACATTACCGGACATACGGCAACTTGATTTAATTCGAATTTATTAGGTTGTGCTATGCATCTAAATTTTTCAGGTTTCGGGTCTTTCTATATTAGCATAGGTGGTTCAATAAGTGACCGTTTTGATTTTTCGATAAAACGCAAATAATGGGAATAAATTTATTTCTTTTATTTATTGGGAAACTGATACGTGGGAATTATCTATTGAATATATAACATCGTTTAAATGCTCCTCTGCTCCTCTGACAGATGACCATTCGTTTGGCCATGCTTTCTATGACTTTTGCACATAAATCCGGCTCTATTTCGCTGATACAGCGCCGGATATTATGTTTCATCTCAGGAATCGTTACGGGATTATTAGCGTAGACTTTACATTTCAGAAAACCTTTAAAGAAGAAGTCAAACGGTGTTAAAGCGCACGATCTCGGAGGCCAGTTGACGTCGCCAAAACGAGAAATAACACAGCCAGGAAACATCGTTTGCAGTAACTCCCGTGTTTCGTGATCAGTTTGGCAGGTCGCACCATTCTGCTGAAACCATGTGTTGTCCAAGTCCATTCCGTCCCAATCGTGCAAAAAAATTAAGTCTTGTCACGATAACGGTTGCCATCCATCGTTACCGCAATTCCATCCGTATTTTAAAAAAGGTACGGCCCGATGACACCTCCTGCCCATAAACCACGCCAAACAGTAACTTTTTCAGGGTGCATTGGTTGCTTATAAACCACTTACGGATTTTCAGCTCCCCAAATCCGGCAATTTTGTTGATTCACGTAGCCGTTAACGTGAAAATGAGCCTCGTCACTTAGGATGATTTTAGTGAAAAACTGGGGGTCAACGGTTTTTTGCTCTACGATCCAATCCGTGAACGCTCAACGCTGTCCATGGTCTCTAGGCTTTAGTTCCGGAGTCAACTGAACTTTGTATACGTATAAATTCAGAGCTTTTATCAAAATTCGCTGCACAGAGCTCGTTGAAATGTCCAATTGATAGCTTGAAAGCGGCGATATTTTCGGCCGAGAGATGACTACAAACACGCACAGACCGTTTTTGATCCATAAGCGAATCAATGTTTTCAAATTTTTTAATTGCGTTGATGCACATGATTTCGTCCAAAAATAGCACGCAATTTTCGCTACACGATTGTAAAAGAACCATTATTTTGATAATACATTTTCACGATTTGTAGGCGTTGTTGTACTATATAGCGTTCCATCACTAATATGCCGTCTCTCTAGACTAAATAAGTCAAATTTCAAATGTCAAAGTGACATTTGTGCAAAATGGCGGCAAATTTAAAACAGTCAGCTCCTATAGAAACACCCGTTAGTTTCTACCGCCGCGCCGGCCCTAAATATGGATATTATATTGAATTAAAATATACGACTGCAAGGTTTCTCCATGTAAACCACAGGTTTTTTTCTCGTCACCTGATCATCTCTCGCTGCCCTGGCCGTGATGCTTTCTTTTTAATGGTTCTATTTGTATCGTACATCTGGTGAGCGAACTGATGGATGCATGTCTTTCCTCCATGGCTTGAGGTATTACAAGGAATATTAAAATAAATTTGAGTGTCTGTAAATTTTGTGTTTTGTGTCGTCAATTTAGCGCCCTTTGGAAGTGTGTTTAAATTTTGGTGTGTCTGTGGACTGCTAGCTGTATTTGAGTACTTGTAGCCCCTTTAAAAATTGTAATTCTCTTTCGACTGTCGTTTGCACATTTGAAGGCAATCATTCTATGATTTTTAATCTCGTCACAAAAAGGAATAAATACTTAAAATTAGTTTTGAGATTACTGCACCAGAATTTCGTCTAACTTGGTGTATTTATTATAGTTGTTTAGGTATTATTGAGCGTTTCTGTCGTGTTCTGTTGTAGGGCAGACGGGCACAACTCTGGCCCTAATTAATTTTTAACGTATCTCTATTTTGAAGTAGCGAACAAACCTCTTTCAGGTATCTCGAATTGGCTTTGTCTTGACTGAAAGCTGTTCTAAAAACGTGCAGCGAACATACAAAAATTATGATGAAAGGGTAGCTTAAAAATTAACGTTGACACAATTCGTCGTCGTTGTGTATTATCAATTTTTGGAGTATTGGCAGCCCTTTGAGGCAATTTTGATGTCCTTGGATTTAATAGTTTCCCAGGTACAACTTAACAATTCTGAAAATCTGTTTTCTCTTTCATTGGAGTGCAGTGAAATTTCATTTTGAAACCCCGGTCCAATCTACGCCGATGAAAAACATTATTTTCCTCTAAGCCGTTACCATCGTTTTGAGCTGCAGCTGTTCGTGTATAACTCATCAAGTCAATCCGCCAAAATGGATCGCCGCTCTTCGACCTCGAGAACCCGGTAAATCCAACTGTTAGCAACCTTCAGCTGTCTGCGAAATTTTCGCTAAGCGCAGAGGGTTAACTTATGTGGGTTAGTTGCCCCCAGTTAATTACTAGATCCAGCTAAGTACAACTTGTTGCATTATTTAAGTAATGCATATTGTGAATAAATGCCAATTTTTAATTTTAGATATAGTAAGTTAGTAAATTTTGTAAAAAGTGTCCAATTGCAGAAAACCCGTAAAATTATTCCTGTAATTCAAGTACCAAGGATCTATTTTCTAAGTAGAAGAAATAATAATAAATTGTAGAACCTCCAATTTCAATAGCCACGTGTATGACACTTTAAATGTATGTGTGTGAAGTGCCAGGTACCTTAGATACCGACTGATATAGTCATCTACGGTCAAATCCTCACTAGAATTTTCCAAGGCTACGGTTCTCTATCCTAACGATAAATAATGTATATGTTGCACGTTATAGGCACATCTCTGTCAGGTAAATATGTAATGTCTACTGTAACTATGCTACTGTTGCATATTTAGGTATGCAAAAACACAATGCATTGTGTCATGGAGACTAAACTAAGAAGCAGTCAGGGTTCCCGTTCTGAGCAAATTTATAAATGTCATTGCATCTCTTCCCGCGTCATCGCCTTATTGAACGATCTCAGAGCAACAAAAATAAAGCAATTTGAATATAAATTAGGTTTCCATACTACCCTCCTAGACAAACAACCAGGTCCCTTGCGCTATAAGTAAACTTGATCTTTTCAGCCCCTCACACGAGAGCAAATCATCGTATTTGCCCCGTCTCCTAACCATACACAGAATTTCCCAAGTGTGCCGATTTAGGCCTCCGCTGCATTTTGCTAGATCGCTAATATTTGTATTGTTACGCAAACACAATTTATTAATGGAAAAAATGCGGCGGAAAGTGTAAGGGTGTGTCTGACGTAATCCGGCACTTCAATTATCGAAGAAACTTTTGTTTTCCCTCCAGGAATTTCTAGCCTCAGTTTTTCTAAACAAGTTTTTGATTCAAAACGATCCGGGAGGGGCTCTATTGAGCTGGAGCTTAAGCATCTCGCTCTCCGGGGATTAAAGCTATGGGGCGCTAAATTATAAAGTGCCGACGTTTTGAGGAAGAACTAATAAGACACTGGAAGCTTAACTACTAACGAATATACCGGTGATGAATATTCATCATTATAAATTTACAACTTTCTAAGTTTCTAAGCGTAAACATACAATTCCCATTAAGTGACGACAAAGCTAAAAGTGGCTGAACGTCCCTCCAGCAACGCGGGCGAGTGCAAACCACAAAATTCTCGTCCTCATTTGAATAATACCTAACGGGGCAAATTATGGCGAGAAGTTTGCCACTGCAGATGCTCGAATATGCTGCTGTCAATAAAATGGCAATCAAAACTAGGGTACGCGAGAAACGGAATTGGAGTGGCAGTTGGAAACAAAGCGAACGCGTGATATTAGACGCGATTTGCCGGGAATTCGCCCCTCCGCAGATAAATTGTGCGGTTAGCCGAAGTTACACAAAACTTACAATTTTGTGATTTCTACTAGACCGTGTGGAAACACAAATTTAGGGGATGCAGTGACCCACAAAGGACTGCTACACTAACGAGGGCTGCGTACGCGGGGCAGACTTCTGAAAGTTTTATGCTTAAACCTCAAACTTCGGGAAATGTTTTCAGTTTCGGATAGGTTCCTGACCTGCAGATTGAACTTCCTGACCAAGTAGTCCGGAATACAGATTTCATACGTGAACTTTGTCTCGTACTTGAAAAAAGTTTAAATGCCATCACAGCTGATTCCAGGTTCCACATTAAAAGGCTACATAAACAAGCTGTAACTTCCAAACCGAACGATTTTTGACAACAGTTATACAATTCAAAGTTGTCAATAAACATAATAAAGAAGTCTTACTTAAAGAATTGTTATAGTATAAATGTGTCATATAACAACAAAAATCTAAAGCACAACAATGTAACGATTATGAAACCATTTGCTTGATTTGCCCGCTAAATGGTAAGTTGCAGTTGGTTTGGTTTCGAAAATGGTTTGGACCGCAGACTATCAATTGGCTTTGCAGAGAACGCAACGTGAAACAGTAATTAAAGAACTCAAAAGTATTGGCTAATATGATAAACATATAACAGCTATTAGAAATGTATATTGATAAAGATATAGAGAGGCAACAAAAATAAATGCCAAACAACATGTAGTTTTAATTATATGCGTTTATAAACTTTAAGCAACCGAAAGAAGCACAAAAATAAGCCTTGAAATTTATCAAGAAGAAATTAAAATGTGTTCTTTCTCTACTCATATGCGCTATACATATTTGTGATGAAATTACGAAAATGAAACAATACCAGAACAGTTGAAATGGAAACGCTAAAATCAATACTTAGAATAATTTTACGGGATATCTGCAAAGTTGAAGATGTCGCCAAATGACCTAGCGAGAGATAATAGTGAACCAAGCACATAGATAGAACAATACAAGACCTATTATCAAACAGAAGCAGAAGTGAAAAACCAGTCATAAAAAACAGGTTGGATAATTTTCCAAGCGATACAGGCTTGAATCGACAAAGATATAACTCCATTTACTATACTTCCAAAGTAAAAGATGGTCAAATGATGTAGAGAAGAGAAAACACGGGGAGCGATCACATAGACGTGAGATTACAAGATTGATGACAATAGACAGAAATGATAAACCCGGAAAAGATCTAGTTGGGAGACTAGCTAAGTGATAGAAAGAGTTAAAACAAGCTTACTCTTTCGGAAATACCTGCAACTAGAAGATTGTCAAATAGTGTAAAGAGAGGAAAAAGGTCGGAAAGATCAAGTAGACAGGATAACACAAAACTGGGGAAAATAAGCAAAAATGATAAACCATCCGAAATGAAACTAGTGTGGGGACTATCTAACAAACAGAGGGAGAGAGACTTGCAACAAGCGTTTTCTATCTGGAATACCTGCAAATAAAAGATACGCAAATGGTGTGACGGAAAGGAAAAGGTAGAGAAATCACCTTGACAGGAATTAAAAATATTGGAACAAATAAGTAAGAATGATATAACACCCGGAAGAGAACCAATTGGGCAGCTGTCTAAGAAATAGATATAGTTAGCACAAGTTTACCCTTTCTGGAATATCTGCAATTAAAAGCTGGTCAAATAGTGCAAAGATAGAGAAAATGGCAGAATCATCACATATACAGAATGACACAACAGTGGCCTAGCACGATTAATAAACCACTCTGAAGAGAACCAGTGTCCAGAACCTTTAAAAAATACAGAGAGAGAGAGAGAGTTGGAACAGGTTTACTGTATCTGGAATTTATGCAAATAAAAAATGTTCAAATGTAGTAAAGAGGGAAAAAGATAAACAGGAATTATATACCAAAGAACCATTTGGGAGTCTCCCTAAGCGATAGAAAGAATTAAAACAAGTTTACTGTCTGAAATATTTGCAACTCAATACGAGTAGTGCAAAGAGAGGAAGAATGACAGAATTATCCCATAAACAGGACGATACGAAATTGTTGAAAATAAACAAAAATGATCACCCGGGACAGAATCAGTTGGGTTATTCCTTATACGATAGAGATAGAGGAAACGGGGTAAAACTATCACATAGACGAGATGAAAAAAGGTTGACTAATATAAGCAGGAATGATAACCTACCCGAAAGAAAAGGTTGATAGACTTCTTAAACTATACAGAACGAGCGATTTGGAAATGGTTTACTTTATGCCGAATACCTCCAAGTAACATAGTCAAATGGTGTAAATAGAGGAAGAAGCTGGTGAAGCCACCACATAGACAGGATGATAAAACATTTACGAAAAAAAGCAAGATTGGCAAACCGCTCGGAAAAGAGCCAATTGGGAGACTGTCAATAATAAAGAGAGGAGAGTTGGATAAGTTTACTCTCTATACGGAATACCTGCAGGTAAAAGATGCTCGAATGGTTTGAAGAGAGAAAAATGAGAGCAGCGATTACATAGACAGGATGAGAAACGGTTGACGAAAATTAGCAGACACGACAAACTACCGAAAGAGAGCTAGTTGGGAGACTCTTTAAACAATAGAGAGAGAACGAGAAAGAGAGATAGATTGAGAATAGAATCAAGTTTTGTTCATCTAGAATACCTGCAAGTAAAAAATGTTCAAATGTAAAGAGGAGAAAGAAAAGTGTTGTGATCACACAGATAGGAGGCTAGAAGTTTGGCAAAAATAGGTAGGAATGATAAACCACCTGGGAGGGAACCACTTGGGGACGCTTCCTAAACGGCAGAGAAAGAAGTTTTGGAAAACGTGTACTCTATCTGGAATGCCTGAAAGCAAGATATCGTTAAATTATGCAAATAGAGAAAAACGAGTGGGGCATTTCATACACAGTACAACGAAAGATTAACGAAAATAACCAGAAATGATAAATCAACCGGGATAAAACCCTAAATAATAGCGAGAGGGAGAGAGAGAGTTGAAACATGTTTAGAGAAACATGTCTAGAATACCTTCTAGTAAGCGAAGGTGAAATGGTGTAAAGACAGGAATGCGGACAGAACGATCACATAGACATGATGATAAAGGAATGATGAAAATAAGCAGATAGAGTGAGAATTCGAACTTTACTCTATCTCAAATACCTACAAGTAGAAAATGATCAAATGGTCTAAGAAAGAAAACAAATGGTAGAATGATCACATAGACAGAAAGTTACAAGGCTGTCAAAAATAAGCATTTTCAGTAACTATCCCGAAGATAAAAAGTTGGAAGGTTTCCGAAACGATAGACAAGGAACGTTGGAACAGGTTTACTCTATCTGAAATACATGCAACTAAAGGATGGAAAAGTGACTCACGGGGAGAAAAAACTATAAAATGAATCATCACCACCCGGAAGAGAACCAATTGGAAGATGCCCTAAACGACTGAAAGAAGAGATTAGCAACAAGTTTACTCTAACTGAATAATCTGCAAGTAAAAGATCATTAGATGTTGTAAAGAGAGAAAAAATGGTGCAGCGATTACATAGACAACATGACAAAAGGTTAACGAAAATAGACAGAAGAAGGCCAATGCGGAGACTTCCTAAACCATAGAAAGAGGGGGAGAGAGCTGAAACAGATTTATTCTAACTCCTATACTTCCAAGGAAACCACTGTCAAATGGTATAAAGAAGTCAAAAAGGATACAGCAATAACAAAAATTGGTGAAAATACGCAGGAATGATACACCACCCGGAAGCGAACCAGGAGATTCCCGACTATGGATAGAGGAAGAAAAGGAAAGAGTTTACGTACTCTCTCTCTCTCTCTCTCTCTATCTGGAACGACTCTAAGTAAAAGATGATTAAATTTTATAAAGAGGGGGAAAAAGACTGAAGCGTTTATATAGAGAGACTCGGCACAGGTTGACTCTAACTGTGTAAGGACAATTTTTAAATTTTGCGCTTTTCCGCATCTGTATTTCAAACATCAGTATTTTTTCCGCTTCATCTAGGCCAAAACTGACAATTTAGCTACATTTAAAAACTCAATCTCGTTCATTTCAAATACTAGCGTCTCCCGGCTCATTGTAGTAAGTAATTCGGCTTATCGTGTTTTATTCCTGTAATGGAGACCCATTGTTAGATGTTAGATGGTCCACGTTTTCAAAGTCACGTACGAGTGTTGCACAACCTGACGCAACTCGGACGTTGCTGTATAAGTTAGAGAGAGTAAGATAAGTAGCGCACGAGCGCGTTCCCTCTTTGGCTTCGGGATTCAACGGCCAGACTTGAAGAAACCAACAAGTGTCATTGTTTTGTTCCGCATCGGCGGAAGCCTTGTGCGTTCGTCGGACAACGTCGAAATTAAGTTAAACGGTGAGTGGGTGTTATTGGTCAGGTTTTTGGTTACTTAGGAGACGTTTGGTACAGTTATTAGCCGAGGAATTCTCGTATCGTGCAGTTGGTAGGCTCCGATTGACGCATTTGGGGTAGATAATTGTTGGAAATCTCTTCCGTACTAAATTTTTTCATGAAGTCACGTTTACCGTACCACAATCTTGCTTGTCGACTACGTTCTTCGTTCCCTACCCTCTTTGAGGATTTTAACACCGTCCAGACCCGCAGATAGCACCCTAGGTCATTTCTAACAACATTTTGGGGTAGTCGTTTGAGCACGGCTTGCAGCATCGTTGGACCTTATAACCAGAGCAAGCTGAACCTCTACAAGGTATTGTTTTTTCCATGAATAATTTTAACAAGCATTTCGGTGCAGTGCAGAGTGATTTTTGAAGTGTCGCCATTTTACGTAGCGTTGCTGATAATCTAAAATTAAGTGTTTGAACTGTTATTACTGTCCTTAAGCCAATTTGAGTATTTATCGCCAAGTCTTAATTTTTGTACTTAGCTTGACGCTGTGGGATTAAAGTAATTACCGCCATTGAGTCAGATTTGATTGTTTACCGTCCAGATCTATTGTTTAAGTAGTTTTATTGCATAATTAAAGTTGTTTCCGTTTTTGAGTCAGATTGATTGCTTGTAAGTTTACCGTCTGTATTTAGATTAAACGTTGCTCAATTAACAACACTAACCTTTATCGAGTATTTCATTTAATATTTATTGTTCACTTACATATTACTACTTTAATATAGTACAATTTCAGTTACTTGTGTTTTTGTTTAGTAGATGTATGACGCTTGCAGGTGTAGTGTTTTTTTTTCTCTGTAAAGGAGTTCAAGCAACTATACGAAAATTGTAGTGTAATTGGACAACGCATCTGAAAGTTTTCCGATTTGTGTCATTTTATCGGGTAACTGACAGTTGAGTATTTGGGATATCAAATTCATGTCGTACGACGTTTTCGTGCTGTAACAACTGGAATATATACAAATAAAAGATGGTGAAAACGTGTAATGAGAGGAAAAGGGGTGGAAAAATCACATGGACAGTATGACAAACGATTGTCGACACGAAGCAAGAATAAATAAATACCTTGAAGACGACCAATAGAATTAATGCACTTAAACAATGGCTACCATGCTCTACTGGTTTGCCTTCATAATTTGGATAACAGAGTGCTCCTTTATTTGAACGAAACTCGTATATCGTATATTGGAGAATCATTTTCCGTTGTTTGTTTTCTTAAGAAACTTTCTTATTGTGTATAATAACTCGGTCTAGAAAATCTTGCATATTTCAACAGTTGAATATCTTGTGAAATGTTTCTCTTCTGGTACCATGGATGTAGCAACTATTTGCCTTTTTTATATAAAACTGAATGTTAATGCAAAATATACCTCCCTTCGAGCTGACTTTAACAAAGCTTTCCATTTTTAACAGTCCTTAAGCTTTACCGATTTGCTTCCCCTTCAATAACTACACACCCAAGAGTTAGTAACAGTCTTCCCTCGAGACGCACAAATTAAAAAATTTATTGATTTTTGTGCCAGAAATGAGTAGGGGTGTATTTCGTGTAACTGTGAAATTTAAAAAATTCAAAGTAGTACTTTTTATAGGAAGGTTCATTGGGGATACAAGAGTAGTAGCATCAACCACTGTTAGAACGAAACGTTCTGTCTCACAGACAGACGGGATAATAGTTCATTTGTATGCAAACAATCAAGCGCACCGGAGTGGTCAGCAATAAGAAAGGCGATTTCCGAATAAATGGTAGGAATATTTTTCATCTCGTTTGAGGTTATCGGAGTATCATGCTAATGTGCAGCCAAAGCAGGTCGTAAAACGAAAACTAATCGAGCGCAACATTTGTGCTCAGAAACGAATGACATTTTTACTCTTTGTACACCCAACCAGTGGAACAAGGAAACTTGCCAGTGATTTCAGGCGACTTCTTCTTTGACCATCAGCTTTTATAGCTGGCTTGTTGCAGCTTCCCACAGCTCCCATTTGTTTTTATTTAAAATTATCTTGGAGTGAATTGTTTCCTTTACCAAAAAAATTATTATGAGGTTTACAAGCTTCTTAAGGTAAGGAGAAACACAAATCGTTTGTTTGGAGAAAAACTCAAAACTGCAATAAATCACTAGCCTCGATCAATACACCAACACTTTTATATGCTACGAATTTACATCGATACCAATGTAGCCGACTTATGTACTTCCGTAACCCGATGGCCTAAATTCAAACGATGGCCATTTCATACCTACAGAGAGCTATTGGTTCACTAACTGTATATCGAAGTGCTTTACTTGCTAACTGTCCATAATTTATAAACCAGAATAACTTCTATCTCTGACCCCTACATTTAATATCACTTCGACCTATTACGAAGCTCCAAATTGACTCCACTTCACTTAACGCATCCTACTAAAGTTAATTTATGAACACGAGGTATTTGACGATATTGGAGATTACACAAGTGTGTCAGGGGTTAGCGAAGGGATCAAATTGATGTCAAAGGGGCCGAACTAAAGTTTTAGCAAATTGTACGGCCCCATTCGGCGTTAAATTGAGTCCTTGAGTTTTCAACAATGTGGGCGATTAAAGTGAAATCCCATTTTATCCGGTAAAATATTTGAAGGAACTGCACTTAGGTAATAATTGGAGATTTATTCTTAAAGTAAAAGACTACCTCTGAGCAGAAAGTTCAGTAAAGTTGGGTCGTTTAAGCTAATGGCTTTTGTTTTTAACAGTACTAATAATGAGCTACAACTCTTTATGGCAATATAATTTCCTTTCTCACTAATAGAAATCAATTATGTAGTAAAGTTATTATTAGTGGCAGTTTGACGCATTCGGATAAACTTAAGAAACATCATTGTTGATTAGGTTATGCAACCTTCACATCCTTCTTCCTCTCGCTGCCTTCTTCTATTGGAGGTTGGTGGAAACTATGCCAAAAGCCTCTCTGTCTTCTGCTATTCTAAATAGCTCGTGTGTGTTCATCCCGGTCCAATGCTTGGTGTTCCGTAACCATGCTTCATAATAACTTGCTCAAAAAGCATTAAATGTAAACCCAATTAATGTTCGAACTAAAACGAGCCAAATAACCCTTTCCCAACCCGTAGCTTTCAGTTCAGCGTCGTTTAATTACACTACGAATATATGCGTACTCTTGTAGTTCCAAAAAATCAATTCAGGGCTCTGAAAGAACGCAATTGGCTGTTTTTCATGTTTCAGTGAATACTGAAATCCGAACTAGCGAAAGCCTCGCTTATTTTGGCAGCAAATTGCCAATCAATATCGAATCAACATCTTACAATGGTCTGAACTTGCTAATTACGTTTCTAATTTAAGAACTGCTGAACGGAGAAATGGAGCTAAAGATTAAAAACAGCATAACCCCTAGGATAAGGTTTTTTCCATTTCCGGCGTCATGCCTGAGGGTAAATGAGCACAAGCAATTTTATAGACTATAATCTTATTCACGATTTCATTATTGCTTCAAATGCAACTACAAGAGGCGGTTAAAATATGACAACTTAAAGTTCGAATCAATGTTTGAGTTCGAATTTCGATTAAGTGAAAAGTAAATAAATTTGCGCGTTCAGCACTGTCTTTCAACGGTATAAATATCGCTCAGACAGCTTTAAACTATAAAGAGGCAGTAACACGTTTTCGTCTCTGCCGATACCAAGCAGGGCCTCATCGGTTGCGTAACTTAAGACCATGAGGATAGCTTTTATACACATCATTACGCTTCCATTGTAAGCAACATTTCTCATTTTATTAGAAGTTTAGGGCGCCTGGTTTATGGCCTGAAATTCAAATAAATTCATGCCTATTTAGTTTGTAAGTTTATGACGCGTGAATATTTCTGGGCTGTTCATAAAAACTTATTTGTTTTACCTTTTTAAAGTGGATAATATTTTTGAAGCGTTACCTGTAGTAATTTATGTAACCTAGACACAGTTCCCTAGAACTTACCGAGGGCTACATATGTAAACGATACTCTTCTTGAAATAAAGTTATCTTATCTTATAATACTGAACCATAGTTAGCGTAACATAATGTTGGAATACGTAGCTCGTCCTTTGTGTTTATTATTATATCCGAAATTTAATGTCACTGATTCACGGCGAATATAATTGCAACCGTTGCCCATGCCCATATAATTTTTTTAATTTATACTACTACTATCGTCACTACTGCTATGTTACTATTATCTTACAAAAACCTTACCAAATTGTGAACAACGGATTGCTTCAATGTGTGTTTACCTGAAAAAGAAAATATAAATTAGCAAAGGTTATTCAAAAGTATTTGGTTAAACGTTAATCAAACAAAAGTTTGGACTATTGTTAGGTCGGGTTAAAAATTAAAGTCGCCACTGTCCTTTTATACACGCGAAAAAGGGTCTCTCGTTCCTACACACCTGTCTGCAGTCATAACTTTTACCATCTACGTCTTTACCGATGCTTCGGTCATTAGCTTAGCAGCACTTATGCTTTCCTGGATCTTGCAAACATTGCCGCCAGTTAATTAATTCCTGCATCTGGCTGAGTTGAACTTGTTGTATTAGCTAAGTAACGCATATTGTAAATGGCGACCAATTTTGAATAAGTTATATTAAGTTAAGCGACGTTTAAGTCAATATACCACCGTTAGAGGAAACAAAAAAGATGAGATTTATAGATGTCTGGGAAAGAAAAGTACTGTGGGAAATTTATGGAGGAGTACAGATTAATGGAATGCGGATAAGAAAAAGATACTTAAAGTATAGATAGATAGATGTTAGTAGTGATGATGGCAGAGGTTAAGGCACAATATGATAGCTTGGTTACTTAGTAAGAATGTCTGAAGGAAGCAAAGATATTTCCAATTGAGCAAAACGCTAAAAAATAATGTTGGGAAAGACTCTATAGGAATATAGATATCACAAAGCAATGAAAGCATGAAATATAAAAATAATATAAAGAAACACCTAATAAACGAAGTTTTTAAACACTGTTCTGTGTTTAACCGATAAAAAAGGTGAAAAAAAACAAATAACCTCTATAACATTCACAAATTTATAAAATACTTATGGTGGCATTTTCAGATTTAAAAAGGTGCCATATATGCTAAGGCTTTATGTACCAGAAAAACTGATTAATTTAGATACTACAATAAAAAACCGACAAAGAATTAACGCAACAGAAAAAATAAAATGAGTAAAGATGTCAAGCAAGCTTGTACACCATTCCCCACTTTTATTTAACAATAATTTTTATTATATTTAACAATTATTGTTTATAGCAAGTCTGCTATAGAAAACGCGCAGGTGTTGTTATTTCAGTAATAGCTATATGTAGATGAGCAGATGATTGTCGTTCAAAATCAAGGTGACATGAAAAAATGTGTGAATCGGGAATCTGGCTGCCTTGCCTTGACTAATTATTTTAACATTTACACATACATTCAGTTTCTATTTGCATACTTTCGTATTGTTAATTGGGCTTAAATATTGTAACTTAGCATACTTGAATGTGTCCGGCCATGTGGTGTATGAATCGATCATTTCACGTGTGTAGTATTTGATATACATTTTGCCGGGGAACTTAAACATCAGTAGCCAGCTAATGTTGCCCCAAGCCACATGCAGTTGAGTTCATTGTGCAAAACCGCCATAAGGTGAAATAAATAAAAGTTGCTTAAGAAGCCAAGCAGCGTTTCACGTTTAGTGCATAAGTGTGTATGCAGTAAATAGCGTTTGCGTGTCCAGCATACTCCTACTAAGTTGTGTACAGAGTAAATGCACACTTTTAAAGCAGCAACGCAGTTTCGTGGCGTACATTTTTGATGCCGTGATGTCAGCCTTCATACCAGCACCCTAGCCGCAAAAAAAGTACTACGATATATAAATGCCACCATGGAATAACCTAGAGACAATAATAGATGGAATAGAATATCTTTGCGAAAACAATCCACACGTACACTGCATTGAATACAAAAAAATAAAAAGAAGATATATCATAGCATACTTGAGGATTTACTACTATACGGTGCGGACATTTAGCCACTAACTACAGGAACCGCGGATAGAATTAAAACTACAAAACTAAATTATATTAACAGATGTCTAACTCTTACACGAGCAGACAGAGCAAGGACGTACGTTCTTAGGAAAATAATGCAAGTTGCAAGTGGCTTAGAATTATACATCATAAACGAATAATTGTTGAAATTGAGCCTAGAATGTTCTAGAAGAAGTTAGAAACCAGGAGAAGGAAACAGTACAAAATGCCAACCGGGCAGCAGGAAGCTTTAGGTAGAGAAGAAGGCAGATTCCTAAATGATGAAAAGCTCAATAAGAAGAAAACTACCTTTTGAGCCGAACCAAAACTTTTTGAGTGCTTTAAAACGTGTAATCTTCATAAAATTAAAGATAGTTTTTAGAAATACACGATAGCTATAATTCCTTAAAATTTTACTTTTATTTTAAATTGGTGTCAAGGTGTTTTGGTCGTCAAACTTTTAAAATGGTAAATATTCGTTAATCAAATTAGTAGAGATGGATGGGTCAGCTTCGGCTTTAACTGAAGTTAACAAAAATTCCACTTGCTTCCTATATTACTACAATAAATCAAATCAATTTTGGCTACGATACGACAGCATTCGAGCTTTCTTAAATAAGGAATTTTATACTCTTATATTCTGAATAAATAATCATATTAAGTCATTTAATGGTTCGTCATTATTATTTGTCAACATGATAACTTAATTGTGTCACAAATGTGTCCGAAAGGTGTTGTATTGATTGTCTAAACATAGTGTATAATCAAGGAGTGGCAGTTGTACGAAAAAGTTTGGTTTGTAATTGCGTACAAACAGAAAAGAACCGACGCTATTTAATACATGTTATCTAAAGCGAGAGTTTTCTATAAGTTTACGTTAAAACAGAGGCAAGCGTTTTGCGCATAGAAGTAGTTCAAACTTCAGTTTCTCAACTAAGCGTTTTTAAAGAGACGTCGATTTTCCTTAGTGCAAACATTAGCTAGAATTTAAGAATGAGTAAAACTAGCACCATTCAATGTCGAATGGTTCAAGTTCTAGATATACTGGATCAAGATTGAAAAGGATTAGGAAAGCAGACATAATCACAGCCTTAATATCTGACTTGAGCATTTTAGGTTAAACCTGGTTGCTCCTCGTTAGTTTCCAACCATTAGCAAAAAGAATCAGATATCTGCTTTGTGAGATTAAAATCTAGCGAATGAGCGAAAATGGAGAGGCATTCCGAGATTTATCTTGCTCTTTGGAGATGACCATCGAAGTCATTGGAAATTTTTCTAAAAATTGTTAGCCCAAAAAACCCTACCTACGGCGCGGCGGGGCGTTTTTGATAGCTGACAGTTTTCTCGTCAAATTACTGGCAAACAAAATATCGTTCAAAACAAAAATGTATCCGATAAACTAAAAACCTCTCCTATAATTACATGCCAATAATTTAGCTAGATATACAATCTGAAAAAGTGAAGGCGACATCAGGGGCTCGGTGAGCTGATCCGATTAGAGCTGATATAATCAAGGGTAATACCACAAGCAGTGGATATATTTTTGACAAATATTTTGTCGTTTCCATGTAAATTATTGCGTTTAAATTTCACGATACAAAATCACATCAAAAATGTCACGAGCCGAAGGCGAGTGACATTTAAATGTGATTTTGTTGAGTGAAATTTGCAATAATTTCTATGGACATGGCAAAATATTTAAAAAAAAATATATCCACTTCGAGTGGTATTTGGGACGACTATTTAACAATATTAATACATAACGATTAACTTTATTGAAAAATATTGCAACAATTAATATAATTATTCATTCTCAATTAAATTCAGCGGAATACTTCCAAAACACAGCATTTTAAAATTTTTAAAACAAGCCACACAGTTTGTTGGGGTTTAGTGTTACGTAACCTAGCGATATCACTAAGGACAGAACATCGTTGCTAAACGATACTTCGCAACAAGGCTATTTATTTTTTGAGTACGTACATTGTTTTGTGAATATTTTGCATGGTGCCCAATATTCAGTGATATACTGCTGTTATTGGTTGAAAAAAGCAAATGTCTGCAATGTGATTGGCTTATATGTTATAGTGTTGAATAGTCAAGAATATTTTCAACAACAAAAATTAACGGCCCCTTTTTTATAAAGATAAAAAATTATAAACTAATCTTCACTAAGACTGATAAAGGTCATTGTTTGGCTGTTATGAACAGGTGTGATTATGTTAATAAGGTCTGTGCTTTCCCTGATCCTACTGATTTCTAAATTCTTGACGAAGATCCGTTGCCTCATTTTTACTTCCCCCGTCTAAAAAACGAAGGAAGTATTGTAAAATTGTAATTATTGTAATTCAAGGTACATGTATGACGAATACAGGTATGATCAATTCAATATGTCTGTCTGTCTGTCTATGGGCGGTATAACTCAAAAACTATTTGTTGGAGGAATGCAATATTTTGCATACACATTATATACATATCTAACTGGCATGAAACCGAGAATATTTCAGACAAATATATACTGGGTGAGTAAAATTTTTTCAATATCTTACCATTTCTTTGTTTTATGTTTACTAATATTTTCTCTAGTATACTTACTAGGCAAAGTTTTGATATTATTCCTTCAATTCAGAATTATCTCTAACTTCAAATAGATTAAGTCTCTCCTCATTAAAGTAGTCGTATTTAGTTTTTTTTCAAATGTGATTCGTCTTTTCTTAGTCATAGATCAGGGTTAGCCGTGTGTTTTAATTTATCTCCATTATTTAACTGATTTGTTTTCCGATTTGCTGCCAAATATAATATTTAGAGAAGCCCCTTTATTAAACATTTTATTTATTAAGTTAATATAGATGATGTTTTAATAATTTCCAATTCAAATAGTCATAATATTAATGAATACATCAAGTGGCTTAATTTTATCCATCCTAATATTGAATTCAATTGTGAAATTGACAATGATAGTTCCCATCCTTTCTAGATTAGCTGATTTAAAAGAGCAATACTAATAATTCCATTCAAGTTAGTATTTATACAAAACCAGGTTGCATTGATTATTTGATCACATCGTTAATTTTACGCACCTCCATCCTCTGTCCGGTAGACTTTGTAATTTTGATTTTTTCATTGCACGACTATTCTCATATCAGTTAATATTTTAAATCTGAATTCATTATCACTAAATATAAAACTACTAACGAAAGTTATCCATTCAATTAAATGCTGCATTCCACGTACTTCACAGAAAACCACTACTCTAATAACAACTCAAAAATTTAATAACTTGGATTCAGTCCGTTATTTTCATCCCATTTTTCTTTCCATAAAACAATTTCAATAGATGTAACATGCATATATTCATTCTTCCATTAATGCCTTCCACCACTTAATATTTTTTAATAAAGATCTTTTTCCTCCCCTAGATAGTGATCCTTTCTACATTGGTCAGACAGGTTCCTTCTTCAAAAATTTAAGATTGAAGATTTACCCTACATTAACAATAACAACGTTAATATTGATCAACCTAATAAATCCACCTTTGCCAAAAATTATGTCAACATTTTGCATTTTACAAAGGTACCATTGTATTTGCTAGAAATCTTTGAGATTATGTCAAAAAACAATTATGGTGAATTCAACGAAATCACAATCTTTCACACTAACTATATGTTTCGAAACACAGTTCTGCCTGTTCTTTGTTTCTTTTTGGGGCGCCCGTTTGGTTCCTTATGGTTCCAACGTGTTGAGCTTCACTGTTTCATTTTTTAGCGTCTTTAAAGGTTTTTGCTAAAGCTCCATTGGATTTAGATGTAAACTGCGGTTTAGCTGTTTTCTGAGCTTGATTTTCTTCAAAGGGTAATGCCTTTCCTCTATTTAATTAATTATGAACTTCTTTTATATGATTTCAGCTTTGAAGTCATTTTTCTAGAGGGGACTGAGAATTGTTTTATTTGGCTATGTTGTATTTATAAGTGCTTCATATTATGTCGAATGGGGGTTTAAAAAATATATATTGGAAATTATGTTCATGACTATCCAGAAAAAAACCTGGGGCAACCCTTGATAGAGATTTTAGTATAATTTCATTATCTTAAAAAAACTTTAAACCAACACATTTATTGTAGCAATTGTGATCCATAGCAACATTTAAACAAGTTGACAATTAAGTTAGAAACACATTCACAGTACAACATATTAACTGTTGTTAGCTTCAAATCGATTCGTCGACTAATTCTCTCAAGCAAAACAAACTTTATGACTACTTGGATACAATTACCGGCCGCTAGTTAAGTTTAACAGTTCAACAAATGATTAAAAGCCAAAAGGGCGGCAACTACTTTTTACCAATTAACGGCAAGTGTATCCAGGCATTCAACTGAGAATTCGTAAATTAGAGTAGCACATAATCTCCTGAAAGAAAAGCTCAATTCAGGCATACGTAGCAGTAATAAATAATAAAACCAAAATTTTAATATCATAGTATATAAAATTAAAATTGCATACAACCCAGTACGGGATACAGGTGATATCAAATATAATGCGACATGCGACAATACGGTCATGTCGGATGAACATAATTGCTAAAATTAAGGTGCACCTCGGAACACATAACTCTACCAGCAATAAAAATAGCTTATAGCATTGTTTAAACAACGGTACAAATATAAACTACAACAGTTTAAAAACAAATGCGGTGGCGATTAACATCGGATCCGTGGTCGAAATATAATCGTTCAGGAACGCAGCTCGTGAACGAACTTAACAAACCGTTTTATATTGTGCTGCTCATTGTTTGCAAAAAACAGGATTTGGTACGATTTTAACTGCTTGTTTTCCCAGCCTTCTCAGACAATGAATAGTCATGGATGTCGACATTCTTGGAAAGATTTAGCTGTTTGCAAGGCTCTAGAGTCCCTGATCTTGATATTCTTTGAGGGATTACAAATTTCGTGTATGTATTTCGCAATTATTAACACATCTATTTACTGCGACTCGCCATCTCTTGTCGATTGGTGACAATATAATCAACCTTTAGCCAAATCTACCCAGCGTTTTAGTGAGTGTTCGCGTTGTCTCCTCCCTTCAGGTTTACCCTGCACCACAAGTTTTTCCATGTGTTCACTTGAGTAGATATGTTCAAAAAATAAAAGTCTCCGAGAATGGGCTTGAGTGGGGCTTGATTTCTTCTAGTATGGAAATATTTTTTCAGTGAAGAGTCCATGCAACTCTCAACATGCGTCTCCAAGTCCACATTCCAAAGGCCCTAATCCGGCGTCGATCCACCTCCTTGACAGTCTAGGTCTCAGCGGCATATACTTCTTCTTCTTCTTCTCTAATCCTTAATGCCCTTTCGGGAGTCGAATGATGGTCTCTAGTCCTGTATCCAGCTTTTCCATCTTTTTCTGTCCCTCGCTATTATTTCCATTTTATCCATTATCACTACCTTTTCTAGTACTATTTCATTGATTTGTTCCATCCATTTTCTTCTGGGTCTGACTCTTTGTTTGTTTTTTTTTTGTTGGCAGCATATACAAATATGGTAAAGATCAAGGTGGTAACCAAACTGATTTTTGTGTATTTTGAGGTGTCTTTGTCTGGCCATATTTTGTTAGGTGTGGTCATCGCTGATCTTATGAGTTGGATACGTCGTCGGAGTTCACCTTCACGGCTACCGGTTTTGCCTATTAATTCTCCCATATAAATAACGTTTACTTACAAAATACAAATATCTAAAACTGATAGGGGCAGCGTATTTCCTTTCCTTTAGATAGTCGTAGATATAACAGCAGATGTTTCCCAGGCATTTGGTTGTCCCTGAATCGCCATAGATTTGTAACAGTAAAAGATAAATTCGCAAATTTTCCATAAGGAACTTTGGTATTCCTCATGCTAATATTAGTGATTGGTTTGTTTTGCTCTAATAGTTTATGCCCTTCAAATGATTTATTTATGCGGAAATATTAATATGCATACTAGTTTTCAATAGAAGTAACATGAAATAAGGTGTGTCGGACAATTGAGCTGTGGAAGAAGTAACCGCCTCTGACCCAAGCTATACTTTTAGTGACATCAAATAAAATTAGTTTCGAGAAAAAGGTATGGAACACGAATCAAGGCATAGTTAGAGGGATGTATTTTACATAAAGTTTGATATGCTTTTCTAATTGCAATTCAAACTGCTGGTTTCCATTTTAACATCATTTGGACAAAGAGCTGAATGGTTATTCGGAACGCACACACAAGCTTTACGTCGACATTCGATTTGTCATTTAGGACACATTTAACCTGGGTTTTATTTTACAGCTTTTGTGTGCCATAGCGTTTGACGTCGGCTCTCTGTACGACATCGATTTACATTCTATCAAAACCACGCTAAAGCCGCCACCTCATCTGGTCCTGAATGAAATCCGCGTGTTTAGAAATAAACTCGCTCAATATGTGGATGCGATATTGCGCTGGAGCCTGTCGAGGCGGATCGCGTTTTTCGAGGTTACTGAGTGTATACTGCCACTTCTATTAGATGGGTGTTTTGTGATCACGTCTATGATGATCGCGGCACGTCTTTTGTGGCTTTGCACCGCGGGTTTACATAAAAGGGAACGCATCCACTGCAGGGAAATTGATGCATTCGAAATGAGTTGCACCGGAAAGGTCTCCAGGAGTGCATCGATTACAGGGGTGCTGAATTGGGGATACGAAGATTACAGTCGCCGAAGAAGCCACGACAACGCTGTAGTACGGTGACAAAGGGCTTGCAATTGGATCTCATAGAGAAACACAAGCTCTTTTAAAGTAGGAATGCCCTCAGCAGTCGCGTCACGGTACACATTTTATTTTAAAATGCTCCGCAGACGAGCATAAAATCAGGAGCCTGCAAGCATGACGGAAGTTTATACCAGGAGTCTACTTTCTTTCACATTCTGTCGCGCTCAGCTACTGTTTTTCACTGGTGCTTGGCTCATTGAAGGAACAGGATATCTTTGATTTAATACTTTGAAATTGTAAACCGCAGCCTAAACTGAAAAGCAAACAAATTCGTCTACTTCGGCGCTTCTCAGCTTTCTCAATACGCGACCAACATTTTAGTTTTGGTGTAGGTATCAATATTTATAAGAAGAAAGTCTATAGTTAAATAAATAATAATAAAACCTATGTATAACATAAATTAGGAAAGAGCATAAAAGAATACATTTTATTTGTTGCAGTCATGTATTACGTACCAATAAATATCATAATAACCAAGCACTATCCATAAGCTTGAAGAAAGTATTACATTTTTCTAAATATTAATCTATATAAATTTATTTAAAACTTGAAGCCTTTTCTTTCGACATCTATTTTGAGAGTTCCGCCAAACCGATTTCGATAATTCTTTTCTTAAATCAAAGCCGTCACTGTGTATATGTGCATAACTTTTAGAGAAAAGCCAAAATATTTTAGCGCGCAAGTGACGTAGCTTGCAGCGCCGTAGCAGTAGTAAACTCTCAAGTCCAGCCTCGGTATTCTGCTGATTTTTGCAATGGACCACTGTATCTGCTCGAATTTGTTTGTGTAAAATAAGGCCCGCTGAATTATGAGAGAAACTTCAGAGTACATGTAGAGTGACAGTAATTTTTTTTAGAAAATTTCGATCTTTACTTTCAAAAAGTAGAAGGTGTGTGAGTGAATCTTGACTGCACATCAGTTCATTATTAATAGCCCAAAAGTAGTAGAGTTCGGCGGGTTCTGGAACACTTCAAGGTCACCGATTGGAGTCTGACAGACTTTCACTTCTGGATATTGCTCAAGATGTTCTGGGTATTGCGCACCATCAACCACAGGTTGGCAGAGCCCCAGTCGCCATATTGTGGGGCCCCATGCACGTTCGAAGAAAAGGTTCAAGGTCACATCAACCCCGTGAGGCAGAGCCCTAGCCGCCAGACCCCCCCTGGGGTTGATGTTGCGCAATACCCAGAACATGTTGCGCAATATCCAGAAGTGAAAGTCTGTCAGACTCCAATGGGTAGCCTTGAAGTGTTCCAGAACCCGCCTATCTCTACTACTCCCAAATTCAGCAAGGTATTTTTTGTGCTTAGTCTGAGTATCTGAATGTGCTTATTTCTAGGCTGGTTTTTTGCACCGAAACTTCTTAAGAGCTAAGCAATACTTTAATAGTGTGAGGAAGTATGTCTCATAGGTCGTACACAACAGTTAATATCGTCCCTGATTGAAATTCTTTATTTCCCGAAAGGATTAAATGGGGTAGATGTGTTTCTCTAAAGATCGCCATAATACTGTAACTGCTGCAAAAAGGAAATTGATTCGGCACAGTAGTTCGTTTTAAACATCGAGTCAAGTCATTTTCAGGGTTTTTGGAAATTTATCCTCTTAAAGAGGTTGAAAGGGGTAGATGTGTTTTTTTAAAGGTTACCGTAACGCGGTAACTGCCGCAGGTAAGAAGTTGAAATTCAGAAAATAAGATCCTTTTACAAATCTGGTGAAATCGTTTTCAGGATTTTTTGAAATGCATCCCCCAAAGGGATTAAATGGGGTAAATGTGTTTTTATAAAGATAGTTACGAAATAGATACAGGTAGAAAGTTGATATTTGTCATATTAATTCATTTTGAAAATCAGATCAAATAATTTTTAGGGTTTTGTAGAATTCATCAACGAAAGGGGTTAAATGAGACAAATCTGTTTGTTAAAATATCGGCACAGGGAAACTACTACAGGCAGTAAGTTGAAATTCGGCATATTAGATGGTTTTACTAATCGGAAATCATTTTCAGGGTTTTTCGAAATTTATCCCCGCAAAGGTTAAATAGGCGAGAAGTTTTCTTCTAAAAATAGCCATAAAGGAACTACTACAGACAGGAAATTGAAATTCGGCATATTAGATCGTTTTATAAATTAGGTCAAATCAATATCAGGCTTTTTCGAAATTAACTTCTAAAAGGGTTAAATGGGGTAGATGTGTTTTTCTAAATATCACGGTAATACGGTAACTGCTGCAAGTAGTTGGTTTTACACATCGAGTCATGTCATTTTCAAGATTTTTCGAAATGTATTCTTTCACAGAAATGAAATGGTGTAGTTGTTTTTCTAAAGATCGTCACGAGATAGATACAGATAGGAAGTCGAAATTCCGCATATTAGTTCGTTTTACAAATCATGTCAAACCATTTTCAGGGTTTTGCAGAATGCATCTCCTCAAAAGAGTTAAATGAAATAAATCTGTTTTTTAAAGATTGCCTTAACGAGCGAACTACTACAGATAGGAAGTTAAAATTTGGCATATTAGATCGTTTTACAAATAGGCCAAATCATTTTCAGGGATTTTTGGAATTCTCCCCCAATTGGAGTTACGGTGTAAATGCTCTCTTAGCGGTTGGTACTATATGAACAAACTTTAACTGCCGATATTGCGTTCACGCGCATCGAAATTCGATAAGATATGATTTATCGAACTTTTTCCACTGTCTAGGGTGTATATCACACGACGTTTCAGGAGTTTTTGATCTACTCCCGTCTTCAGGTGCTCCTGGTTAGTCCTGAGAAGGACTGATATTCTACGTCTTTATACGTAAACTCGTGCCTCCCCCGGGGTTTGAACCAGGGACCACTGATCGCTGTGATTACTAATCTGTCACTGTCAATAAATACAATTGTATCACGATGACAACATTTTATAATGTTCCATAGAATTTCTAGATTCGTTAAATTTCAGTGGAATATATCCACATTACTTAACATTAAAAATAGGATGAATAAATATTTCCCTGAAAATTTTAAATGTGTTTACTGGTTTAATAGATGAGGTAAGATTAATGGTATGCAATTTATTCTGAACTGCTTAAATTTGGTATTGAATGGACAAGCCACAGGCAGAAAAGTATTACTAACGCGTATACATTAACTCGTTCTAATATTGCAGTACCGTTTTGCCTTCGGAAAAGAAATTTGTTTGAGAGCCTACCATTTGAGCTGACAATCAATAAATCACAAGGACAAGCTATGGATAAAGTTCATATACGCTATACCTCTGGCGCAATTTACTTCACTGCCCCTGTTAAGAATATTCGCTCTTGTTATTTGGTTTAAAGTACATATTTTTTTCTTACATCGAAAATGTAAACACATATTTATAAAGAAAACATTGAGAGACCACTATTAATTACAATGGAAATACATTGCTTTTATGTGAGGTCGTTTTTCTCTAAATTAAATCCGTTAAGGTTGTACAGATAAAGAGCTAAAAGAGAAATTTGTAATGCGCGGTAAATATCAGAACGAAACCAATATCGACTTAGACCATCCACTCACTTACAACGCAAATGACAAGAAACTCACAAGCGAGAATTGCGCGGCGATCGTTCTATGGGTTTATACAGTGTGTCCCTGGATTGAGTTCACTATAGGTATAATTGACAAAAAAAATTACAATTTTATTTTAATGTTTTGGGATTCCGCCCTGCTTGGTCTGAAGAGAATTTTAAGAATATTTACAGGTTTTGAAAACACAAGTTGGCCTTGACAGTGAAGCAAAAACTATTTTCTTTTCAGGTAAACTACCCTTTCTGATCATGATACGGCAAAATTTTACCAAAAACAGTTGTTCAGAATGATAAATTATGGCCCTATACAAAATTTGAGGAAGATCTATCTACTTAAATTAAACCGTACCTATTTATTAAAAATTACGGTTTGATTTAAGTATGAAATTTTGTATGGCGCCATAATTTCCCACTCTGAACAACTCTTTTGCCGTATTATAAACAAAAAGGGTAGTTTAGCTGAAAAGAAAATACAATAGTGTGTCCCAGGATTGATGTTACAAGAGGTGAGATGGACTAAACATTTTTGAATTTTATTTTAAAGTTCTGGGATTCCGTCCTGCTTGGTTTGAAAAGAATTTTAAGAATATTTTCAGTTTTTGAAAAACAAGTAGGCCTTGCCAGGGAAGCGAAAACTATTTTATTTTCAGGTAAACTACCCTTTTTGTTCATGATACGGCAAAATTTTATTAAGAAAAGTTGTTTAGAATGAAAAGTTGTGGCCCCATACAAAATTTCAGGAAGATTTGTCGACTTGGATGAAACCGTCATTTTTAATAAATGCAATTTGTTTAATCTAAAAAATAACGGTTTAAACGTTATAGACGCAAACCATTAAATCAAAGAACTTTAACCCTGCAGTTAGTGCCATTTTTTTAAATTAAAACGTTTCTAGTTGTTTTTGATCTAATGTAACTTCTTTAGAATTCTGAAACATTTTCCAAGAGTTAAAATTTATGATAAGTAATTTTTACTTATATTTGCTTTTCTAACGATATGCGGTAACAAAACATTTGTTTATTTAAAGAATTTATCTTATAACAGACAATTTTTATTGGCCCAATCCTTAATTGCACCTAAAGTTACTTGCAATTAAGACGAGATTTCAGTAGCAGGGTTGCTCTAACTCCCAGCAGTGGGAAGCCATTACCTTAAGGTTGCTTGTTAAACTACGATAATGCCTTCTACGTCGAAACTACTCATCATACGGAAAGGGGTGGGCAAACAAATGATGCAGCATTATTTATCTTGTTCCTGAGTCTGTTGCTCCAAACGCTATCTTAAACGTGTTTAATAGGAAACGAAGACTGGCAACTGTGAAAATAAATCGCTGCAAATTCGGAGTTTGCAACATAGTCCAAGTTAGGTATATGAATCTAAATGATACGACGAAATAAGGGTGGTGCAGCGCCAACATAGGTCAACCCGAAGTTGTCACTTCGAACCCAATGCCTTTAATTTTTTTAGTTGATTATAAAATTTAGCATTTCAAGATTCACAGATATGATTTAGAAGATACCATGAGATCAAAAAAAATTATTCTGAGCAGGCCTTGATATGTGTTATACGTTTGGCAGTACTGAAGTGTATTGTCAGTCTATGTGAAATTCGAGATTAAAAGGTTACGTTTTGTTTGTTCTTTGACACAGACTGACGTAAAACTTAACCTGAAAATCTCGAATTTGACATAGACTGACAATACACTTCAGTACTGCCAAACGTATAACACATATCAAGGCCTGCTCAGAATCATTTTTTTTTAAATCTCATGGTATAAGCCAAACGATGTTTTTGTAATTTTTGATGGGTTCCTGTGTTAAATTAACAATTATGATTATATTTTTACATATCTGAAATAAATAAACATAGGTTAGCGAATCAATACCAGCAAAGTTAATTTAACATGACTGTAATTTTGCATAAAGAGAATAATTTAAAAAAATACTGTGTTTAATAATAATTGAAATACAAACAAGCCTGCTGCAATTAATTATAAAACTTTAAAGAATTGTAATTTAATTAATTTTGATATAATGTGCAAATTAGGTATCATTAGACATTAGCTCTTGTTAGAGGTAAACCTCCAGGGCCTACTAAACCAGAAATTATACAATGTCTCAACGACGTTGCGACGTTGCAAATTGTCCATAAATTTACTGCACAAGGTGGGTATAGCGGACACTTTATGTTTTGGGGGCGATTAAAATTTACTAGCTAATTAGGTGGTTTAACGAATCGTTAAACAATAACCGACCATCATCAAGCATAAATTGTAGGTTAACGCATCCATAGAGCTGTAATAGCTTGTTAAAAATTTAATCGCCCGCCACGAAACGTGCCGGTAAAGCTATAACGATGTTATCATTGAAAACTTTATTTGAGGAAGCGCTGATTGCAGGGTGTTTTGTGTATCGCGCGCTAAAATATTGAAACGGAAGCTTTGGATAACCGTGATGGAGAGCTCATTAAAATGTGGATTTCCGAATAGAGCTGAATGACTATAATTTTCAGATATAATGTGGTTTATATTTACAGGTTATGCGAGGTAGTAAATGTTTAAAAAGGGAAGATAAACGACTGGGTTTAGGCTTTATATAGAAAAATCAATTCCATATGTTAGGTAAAATATAATATTATCCTTTGTGCTTTTATCATAAACTATCAAAAGGAATATTTCAGGGAACTTATCGATCCATTTCCCGAGTTTGGACTTTTCGAAATGTTCCGCATGTTATTTACAAATTACTTTCGTGATATTCTGTATCAAAACCGAACAGAGAAATATGTAAAAAGATCTACTTTTTAAGGATGTAAAAACGTTATAATTTCATAAAACATATGAAATCAGTAGGACCAGAAAGAGTCACCCCAGAGTTACTTAAAAATGGGTCAACGAAGTATATCATATATTAAAAAATATTATTCAAAGTGCTACAATGGAAAAGAATTTATGCCATTTACATCCCCAATCGCCTAAACATGAATTAAAATAGTCTAAGGCAATTGCGATTGTCACACCAAGGAATATTTCGTTATATTTACGACTAAATAAGATAAAATTCTTCTAACTACAATAGACATGGTTCTCCAGCGGTTTAGCCGTGTAATATAATAATTTAAAATTTAGCAATGATAATTGTGATTATAAGCAATGTCCATATACATTCATTTATCGTTCATCGTTAACCTTTTTTACTCTTCGGGGTCAATAATTACAAATTAACAGTTTAGACACTAACCAAGCTAAGAGAAATTTTACAAAGCAGGCAAAATATGTCGCTGTGGTTTTAATGCTGAAATGGTAGATCGTCCATTTCGGACTATGTTGTTTCTATACTAAAATTTGCTGAACATTTGTAGATATTGGAAGTAAGTAAATTACCTACAGTTCGTTGAATTTCCACCTACTGTTGCCGTGGGTCCGATAACATCAAATTTCGTCGTGTATTTGAGAGTAGCTAAATAACTTTCAGTGCCTTTAAATGCGTTAGTTAGCACTTTCTTCTTTCGAAAACTTCCTGTGCGCAGTGTCACTGTGGGAATATTTTCCATCTTTCAATTTCTTTTCAGAAATGTTTAGGATCCTTGATTCTACTTTCTAAGCTCTATGCCGTATTCATAATTTTCTTTTGATCACGTTTTAAGAGTGAATTTCTTTCGGAAATAAAGCCCACAATATGGGGCAAATTTGGCCCTATTGGTTTGGAGAACTGCTTCACCCATTTGGTTACCGCAGAATGTGATAGGCATTTCGGAAGTAAAATATTGCTCACAATAGCCAAAGAACTTAATGGGTTAAATTGACTGTAAACGACTGGCTTATAGAGCAAGTAATACAGTTCACATATCTGAGAGTACAGATTTCAAGTCATGGCGATTTATATGCAAAAGTAGTAAAACAACGCAATTTCGGTCTCATGTTGTTTGAGTACGTTGATGCAGAGAAACAAATACGTAAGTGTAGACGGAAAAGTCAAAATACATAAAACACAATGTACGTTATCGAAATTAGAGCCGACACGCAACAAATGCAGCTAGAAAGACCATCGAAATGCTGCACATCATCGTTACAAGAACCGGGCTAGCCAAAACAAACTAGCCTAATTAAAGGTAAAGAAAAAGAGGTCTATGGCCGCCCACAGTCTAAGGTAGGATTTGGTAATATCTGCTTTCACGTGGTCTAATTCTCTGTCGCAATTATTTTCAAGCCTTTTGTCTTTTTTGTCTTTCTGTTTTGGTCTCTTTCCCTATTAGTTGCACTTTTGATTTTGCATTCCTGCTCCAATATTTCTACGAGGCTAACGAGATTCTTCGTGCTATCAGTCGAAAATTCCTGTCTTCCTAGTTTATTGGATTGCAGATTTGATGATGGGAACAGCTGAAACACTTATACCTTTGTTTATTTCTGCATTATACCAATAATTACTGTAAAAAATTAGTTATATGAAAGATGTTTCGATTGTGTAGAACACAGCGATTACGCAGCACTAGCACTAACCATTTTCAGTGTACATACAAAAATAAACAGATGGCACAATGTATCGTAATATATTATTCCAATAGTTAATCGTTTTAAATATACATACATAAATATTTACCCCGATATAATTATGTTTGTATTTCGGTCACTTCCAACTATTTTAATAGAAATTAACAAGCTTCGCTTCTCAAGAGAAAACAATTGTTTAATAAGTTTACCCTAATTTGACGTCTATAACAATTATAGTTATCTTACTTAACCTTTCTCAAGAGATACAGTTCAATTGATTTATAGATTATTGTACTAATTAGAAGATTTAATAAGTTTCCAAATCTTAGTTTATTTTCTAATTTGACTGCTACAACAGTTACAACTTGGAAAGCCAAATTTAAAAAGGTCTAGACGAAATTTTGTCTTCATGAGAAATATCAAAATCATAACAAGCTTTGATTATGGGCTCACAACATTCAGTATCTCAGGATAAATTAGTTGGGTTTTTTGTGTCCTTCTATTCTAAAAGTACAAGACATTGTAAACCTAGCTTTGCACTTGTTCAAGTTTTTTGTCCTAAAGAAATTAGCAATCATTTCGTGTACAGATAACGTTTCCGTTCTTGATTTCCAAACCTAATCTTCTATTCTAATCCGAGCCGAAGACATCCTCCAGGGCTATTATCAGCCACCCTTTCCCATGTACGCCAAAATCGCTTTAATATTGCGATTGTCACACGGATAGTGTCAACTACCGCACCCTCTTCGCCCACTAGTTCGATGAAGCCCGATACCTTGATGTTTGATTATCTCTTCGCCGCCGTTAACGACCATGGTACAGCAAATAATTGGATTCTAAAGTCGGCGGCAAGATACAGTTCCAAGATATTTCAAACGCGATTTCAGGAGGTGATAAGGTACAAAGACGAGATGATAGGGTGGGCGGGGAGATGGAAAAGCACCATTTATCTTGCAGTAGTAAATTAGTCTCACTAGTTTCTTAAGCGCCTGTTTGAAAAGGATTTGGATAATGCAATTTTGCGAGTGCAAACTGCACGGGATGTGCTTGAAAAATGTCCGTAATAAATTGTTTCAGATCGGGGTCGAAGTGGCTTTAAATTGAAAATATAAGAAATCCAGTTAACGCATTTCGTCAGTTTAATCCTCCTAGAGACTCAAGTTTGTAACTGGTAAATTTAATTAACAGAAAACGCCGATATCAATAGGAGAGAATATACATTTTCAAACAGACAATTGGTATTTAAATTTAGGCCAAAACCAGTGTCGATTTCGCTAGTTTTTTAATGGCGATTTCCTTATTTGAATAAACCCAATTTGAACACAAAATTTCAGTTGAGGTACTCAGCTAAATCTGATACGGTCCAGAATTAACGAGAAAACTTTACATCGGTTATGCCATCAGATCGCGAAAAGAAAGATCTAAACTAAGCGAAAGCTTCGTATAAATCAGGAAAGTGTCATTTTACCAGACCAGATACTAAAGAAACAAAACTTGAGCGTAGGTTGTTTTGTAGAGAATACTACTTGCCGACTACCAGAAAGGAAACATTGGCGCGAAATTAGAAAGTAAAAACGCAGTAAAGGAATTATACTTTCAGAATAAGAATGATGCGAAATACGAAGCCTATAAAGGTCAGATAAATTAAATTATTAAGATAGCACTAGAACCTAACAAAAAGCATGGGAAGAATGTGGAACATCAATGGAAACAAATAGTCGTCGTCATCTCAGTGCTGACTTCATCGTGAGAATGTGGTGGTCAGTATTGCTTATACATTCTCAACTATTTTTCTCCACGCTTCTCTGTCCTGGAACTTGTTCACTAGCCTATAGAATGTTTTCTTCGTTGTTTAGACCATTTAGACCATCTGATGAATCTACCCAGTTATTCTGCGTCTCCTGCACCGCCCTTCAGAAAAAGGTAAGTAGAAACCTGACTAGCTATAACTCTAGACAATTTGTTGTCAAGGGTAAGGATCATCCAATGATTTTAGAGGTTATACAATGAAATAAAACAGCAAGATATAAAAAGGAGCCAGTCAGCCTCGGCAATAACGAAATCAGTGGTCCTCACAGTTTATATAAAACTAACCATTAACCATGTTCGGCTTCTAGTTTACACTAACGTATACTCTAAAAATCGAGCAGGTATCGCTTGGGTCAAATAAAACATATTATACCAGTAGTACTAAATAATAGCGGGGAGTAAACTGTTTAAATACAGTTCAACAATAAAGCACAATGAAGGTAAATAGCGTCCTAGGCGCATAAACATTAAATCGGCCATGTCAATGCAAAGGAGCATGAGAATAGATAGTACAATTTGTTTAAGAAAGGCTGATAACTATTAGATTCAGTTACTAAATACAAGCGACCTAGAAGGTTATATATTAAAAAAGTAGGCAGGAGCCACAGTAGGTAAAAACAATAAATAAACAAAATTAAAAAGTGCAAAAGGTAAAGGCTATAAAATTTTATCTCAAAAGTAAATTGAGTGCTTCAGGTAACACGCAGTATTGAACAACATTGAAAAGGGTGAAGCCCAGTAACAGAATCCGACCAACGCAGAACTCCTCCTAACTGAAACACAGCCTGTTAGCGATGGTAAAACTCTAATTTTTGACTTGGACCACGACTAGCGTTTATCGAGAAGCCTCGCGATAAAATAAACAAGATGTATGTACAATGTCGCATCAAATAATAACTGCAATTTTCACTGTCCGCCTTAAATTCTAAGAAAAATTTCTTTCGCAAAACTTTTATCACAGTTTATAATTAATGACGAAAGTTGGAAATATAGCTAACGGCCAAACACAGCCATGGCTTTCTTGACTTCCGGCCAGCAACTCGGCGTCTCACCAGGATGCACTGGGAATATGAACAGATCGCATGTATATCGGATCCGCTCGAAAAAGAAAAGCCTTCGGCTTCCACGAGTGATATTACAGCTGTAACGAGCGGTAGCGGTCCAGATGGCGAACGATACTTTTAGGTACAAAAATAATCTGCATTCCTGTACCCAGAGAAAGTAGCAAAACAAACGCAACTGTTCCTATCGTAACATGACGTTTCCTGGTGGCCTGTATCGCTAAATCAAAATAAATTTAAGCACACCTGAGGTGAAGGAGCCCACGAATACGTGCATTATAGAATTAGGTCTGCAGATTCTGCATGTTATAGGGAAATAACTGCGCCACCGCTTCAAGAAGCCGGAAACGCGTTCAAGCATTGTATGACTTTGTAACAGTACACGGAAAAAAAAAGTTCCCAAAACCTGTTCCTCACGGCCACTACTCAGACGACTTAGCTTTCTGTCTCTCAGAGAAGAAATGCCTATTGATTCAAAATTTCGTCGATCTTCGCTGTCGAAAACCACAGACCCATAAATGACCCTACTCTCCAAAAATCTTTACAGCTAGTAATAAAGAAGTGAGGTAGGCATGCATTTGTAAGAAAAATCTATGCCGCAAACGGCAAAATCAAAAGGAGCCGTTGCACTCCTACCTTCCAGTTTTCCACGTATTATAAGCTTCTGGGTATCCTCTAGTTGTTCCGTAAGATATTTAAAAAAATATAAGTACGCGTATAGTTGTGGAGGGTATTTGACAGATATGTAGCTCAGTTGGTATCGAAACGTTTATTGGATACGCGGTCGAAGGTATGCAAATAAAACTTCTTCTTTCTATTTTTGCGAGGATCTCGCCTAAAACCCATTATTTATTCGTTTCTTTGCTTTGGCTGCTTCAGTGCAGCTTCGAACAAATGTTGTTAAGCTTACTAAGTCATGTCCGTAAATGCATTTTAAATGTCCGCCCTTTAAAACCAGGGTTATTAAGAAGTTTTGTGGCTTGAGGCTATTGTGGCTTGAATTAAGTTTTCAGCTTGCCATGAATTGTGGCAGCTAGTAGATTGTAAGTGGATCCATAAATCTCTCCAGCGTAGGTTCTGATTATTTTGAAGGAAGATCTCCATGAGCAACCCCCCAAAAGTAAACTGTGCTTTCTCGTTCTCTCTCCTGTCTTTCCAAGTTCTCTTAGATGATGACAGAAAACGATATCGACAATGTCGAGATTTTTATCAATGGCAAAATCCAAGAGGTGTTTGTCCCTTTTATTTCACTGACTGATTTCATTTTCCCCAAGGTATTCGTGATATGGTCGTTAATGTTTGATGCTTGTACTTTAGCATTAACATTTCGAGAGGTGGCGATTGGTTAAAGCACTTGAATCAATTTGAAGTTGTAAGGTTTGGCAATGACTTAATTGTAATAATCTACTTACATTGCAATTTTGTACGTATTATATCATTACTACTCCCTTACAATCGTGTTGATGGTTTCGCACGATATCTGCTTTCCTACATTTGTCTGATAGGTAGTTGATTTCGTAACTCTTGTTTCCGATCCAAGGAATTGCTGGTTGTCTACCAGAATGTGAAGGTGACAGCATTCCGGCTATCATAGTAATTATTATCATGCAATGGAGTAATTCACCCTAATACAGCTGCACCCTCAGGATTCTTCGAGCCATTAGAAATATTCATTCTTATTGCCCTTTATCTTCTAAATAAAGTTAACAAAAGGAAAGAGATCGAAATTAAACTTTCACCGAAGATTTCATTAGTATGCTAGAACTAAACAAGTAAACTAAAAGAATCAAGATCGTAATAGTACCAGCGATAGATGAAGTAGGATCATAATGCCAGTAAAAAAATATTAAGGACAAAATAATTGATAGAATTACTAGAAGATAGTAAATTGATGTGGTTTGGATATCTACAAAGAGCATGAGGTAAGAGACAAGTTAGTAACGTATGGAAGATTCGCTTTATTAGAAGGAATCTATAATATAATTTTCCTTAATGTGTGTCTGTGTGTCTGTGGCACAAAATAAATTCTCAGGTTCCGGCTTCACAGATGTTTATATTTGTTTAGGTTTTGTTTTTCTTATCTTAGCGCTCGGTTCGGAGCTTGACCTTTCGCGTATCCTATTTCACGTGCGCGTAGCGCGCAATTTGCTTGTAGAAGATAAATGCCAAGACGAACGTGGCACAACTTGCTGGAATTTAATGTAACAGAATAATTGGAAAACTGCAGATAACCAAAAAATAACCAAAAGTCGTAGGAATTGTCAAAATCTTACATAGAGTAGAGGAAACCTCGTTAGGCTAAGATACGAGAGGATAATGTATGTAACTAATTCTTCAAACACTGCAAACATTTTGAGATTTTTTAATATGACATTTGTATTAAACGCAGCATATGATCCTTAATGCCTTGGAAACTTAATCACTGTTTAAATACGGCCAGTTTTATCCCACTTCCATCTAGTCTTCTCTTGCCAAAGTCAAAATGTGTGTCAAAATACTGGAAAATTTTGAATAACCATAAATAATACGAGAACAACCATGAACTACTCCCAATCAGTGTTCGAACTCTCATCAGGATACAGAATGCCCGTGTTCGGACTGGGTACGTACCTGATAACAGATAAACGGTTAATAATGAACGTTATAGACGAAGCCTTGGCAATAGGTTATCGCCTTATAGACACGGCTGCCATGTATGGCAACGAATATGAAATAGGAGTTGCACTGAAGAAGCTTCTACCAAAACACAAACTTAGTCGACAGGACATTTTTCTAATTTCCAAGCTCCCACCCACGAATCATGGAGAAGCGGCACTTGACACCATGAAGGAGTCAATAGAGCGTCTTCAGTGCGGTTATTTAGACCTCTACTTGATCCACTGGCCCGGGTCACCAGACCTTGAACCGCGAAACCCAGCTAATCAGACCCTTCGTGAACAAACCTGGGCGAAGCTGGTTATTGGTAAGCAAGAAGGGCTAGTGAGGTCCCTTGGGGTTTCAAATTTTACAATTAACCACCTTGCTAAGCTATTAAATAACTGCCATGGAGTGAAACCAGCTGTTAATCAGATCGAATGGCACCCCCATTGCCACCAAGACGACATGAAACGGTTCTGCAATAAGGAAGGGATATTAATTCAGGGATATTTTTCATTTGGTGGCAGTGACAATAAGTACCTATTAAGAGACCCCGCAATCATAGCAATAGCTGAAAAGGTGGGAAAATCTCCTGCTCAAGTGCTTTTAGTGTGGGCCTTACAACAGAATATAGCAGTTATACCAAAGGCTTCTTCTAGAAACCATCTGCAGGCAAATATGGATATTAATTTTTGTATTGCCGAAAGTATTATGAAGCAGTTAAACACTTTGCCTCAAAGACGTTACGGTAGTGATCCCAATTTTGTATGCTAATTAGTGTGAAAATAATATTTAAGGTTCTTAAATTAAGAACAATGCAGTGTAATACAGAAGGTACCATAAATTGGAGTATTTATAATTTTGCTCTATATATGTTTAAACAGCGAATAGTTTATCATATCTACCAATATTCTTCTTATGTAAACTCACTTCATATGTGTATTTACTATATAGCCTGCAAAAAACACAAATATGTAACAATACAAGTGCATATCATCGTACGTAGCATAGTAAACTAGTTTTGACAAAGTTAGTTTAAAGAGATTAAGTAATTGTAAATGCAGGTACTGCTAAGCTATGTAACTTCAAATTCATGATTTACCATCGCCTTTATAGAAAACTGGTAGTTAATTTTTAACAGATTTAATGAAGATATAATATGACAATTTCAAACACATTCCTGTCATATGACACTGATATACCTAACGTCAAGTTAAGATGACATTTAAATGAAGCTCATAAATTAATTGCGCGTCAGCTCTGCGTTAACAAGAACACGGTCTTACTCGTTAAGAAAACATCGCGAAAGTGGAACAGTTAAAAGGAAACAAGACACAATTACACAACAAAAATTTTAAAAAAATAAAGATGTCTTGGTATTTCCACTGTCTTCGTTTTCTATAAAAGCGATGGTATAGTACATCATCACTATTAGTCGAAACCCTATCAGCTTCATCCCTTTCTTTACTGAAGGTTTTGCTGTGAGATTTCTATAATAAACGAGCTAAAGTTACATCGTACTTAGAGCAAATTCAAAAGGGCTTATTAGTATTCATATCTTAAGTTTTATTAAGAAATTGATTAGAGTTGACGCTAATTCCTTTGTCATCCATCGTCCGTATGTCAGTATGTGTTTATTGACAAAGATATTTTTAAGTTGTATTATCTAATATGAAAAAAAATTCAAAACTCGTCACATAAAATAATTTCCTATGAAGCAGTTCGTGAAGGAAAACCAGAAAACCTGCGGAATAAGTTATATGTGGTCTGCAAATAACGACGTTTATATGCTAAATTACTGATTTCCAATTCATATCAATGTAAAAAAATGGTGATGATCATATTAGACAAACGATACAATTATCCCATATAGTGTAACAGGAACTTGACCTTGCTCCCCTTAGTGTGCTTAAAGTAGCATTTTGATATACAGTCAATTTGCAGATGTATCTTCTTTATAGTTTGTTAGTAGAGCTTAATAATTCGATTTAACAATGTGGGTGATAGTGAAACAGACGTTGCAGTTAAAGTTTAAGCGCGTGTCAGTGTGTTTAACCAAGCCGCGCAAAAACGAGAGCGAGGCTACGGAGGATGTCATATTCTACTTCGAACTGACAGATAATGAATGTGTACTTTCGTCAGGTGTCTGCACGCGGGTGCCCTTGGTTTCGGATTAAAGAAGAGTTCCAATAGCGACCTGTTAACTTCGAAGTCCTTCCGATAATGCTGTTTGGTGATTGAGATGTCAATAAGCCAAGAAAGAAAGTGTCCACGTCATCGAAACAATAGCAAAACCATCACCAGGGATATCTGCCACGTAAGTGATTTATGCCAGAGCAGTCACTGAGCGAATCATCAAAACCAGCGTGTGCGAACTACTTTCTATTTTTCTCTGTGCCTGCGCTTGGGCGTCTGCGCAGTATAAATGCGTGGTCGAAACAGCTGTCTGCGCCCGGTTTGATATTATTGTCAACTTAAAGGCGTAATAGAAACAGCCGTCCGCATCGCTGTTTAACATTTAATTCTAGTTTTACTTAATTTTGTTGTTGTTGTTGATTTGGGATTATGCAAATTGGCTTTTTGTTTTAGTAGATTTATGGTGCTAACACTTACAACGTAGCAGGAGTCCAGGGTCAACTTCTAGGTTCACTTACACAAGAGCTTTCCCTGGTTACGGGCTGAGGTAAACTAAACCAAAGACATCTCATTGCTAGGTATAACTATATATCGCAATGAGATGTCTTTGGTTTAGTTTACCAGCTAACTAGCTGTCAATGAAAAATATTAAAATTATTTCATAACGGTGTTAAATCACGCTTTACAATTTGGATATCCAAATGGTGGGGCTCGAATCGCAGCACTATAATAGCCACAGATTTTATTATATTAAGATATAAATGAACATGGCAGTGGCTACATGTCACTGACTTTGATTTTGAAAGAATCAATGTGTTGATTTGTCTAATCAATAGAAACGTGCTTTACATTTTCATTTCTTCAGCCAAAAATTTGGATAACAAAGAAATATAAGCCAATTGGACCTACTGTGCACGCTTGTTCAAGTATAAATACAATCGGGGCTGGGAGGCGAGTATATATTGCTGAAATGAGAAAAATGGTGCTATATCTGTTTGAGGTTCAGCAAAATTTTAATATTATACCAAGAGTATCTTAAAAACACCCACAGTATCCAACTTTCCCAGCAATATCGCTGAAAACAGATCATAGATGCATCCTATAACGGCGAAGTCGACACAACATTTTTGTGGTTGTTGAAATTACATGGGTTTGAATCCAGATTTTTTAGCTCAGAACCAGAGGTTCTTACTTTTGAGCTACCTCCACTGCTTAGTCTCATACCACATACAGAAATACAAGAAAATACTACAAATAAATAATTTTCCAGTTCGTCGATTTAACAGTCAGAAGCTATTATTACGTACGCAGTAAAAGAAGGTATAGTAATCATTACCGTAACATCCACGAGGTTATGAACAAATAATAATGCGTGATTTTCTTTAGTTACTTTGTACTATAGCAGTTATTTGAGTAACTATGGTGATTGCAACTGTACAAACCTTTGTACCGGGTGGCCATAAATATCTGAGATCCCGGTAGCCATGGAATTAGCTACTTATAAATATTGGTTAGCATTATATTTCAATTATAATAAGTATTGGTATGTAATGTAATAAAATGCAAGGTTATTTTTAAAATTTTATTTTATTATGTATACAAATGTTGAAAATGTCTCTTTTTACTTTTAAAAATATTGTGCAACATTTGTTGATCAATATTATTGCAACAGTCAATGATGGCTTTGCTCAGCTCCTCTAGATTGTTAATTTGCCTTCTAAACACATTATCTTTAGTATACCCGAAAATTGAAAAATTTCAAAGTGTAAGATCTGGCGAACGTGCTGGGAACAGATGATCTGTGAATCTACTAATAATTCTATTGCCAAACGTTTGCCTTATAAACACGAAATTTTATCTCGTTGTATGAGCCGTGGCACCATCGTGTTGGAAGTAACCGTACTCATTTTTATTGTCATCAAGTTCGTCAAAAAAATTTGCTAAAATTTCTTCCCGGTAGCGTTGTCCATTGATTGTGTTATAAAAAAATATAGGTCCTATCAGTCGCCTTCTGGATACAGCTAGCCAAATACCAATTTTTCAGGATGAAGCAGCAATTCCACATACTGGTGCGGGTTCTCAGCATTCCAAAACGAAAATTCTGAGAATTTACATATCCAGATAAACTACACCAGGCTTCGTCGCTGAAAAAGGTTCTACCCAGTAACTGATCATTAAATGTTTGCTGTAATCATTGCCAATAACTTACGTACTGCAAAATCCTGAACATTTAATTGATGATATACCTACAGAAATTTTATAAGGATGTAATTTTAATCTGCATTTTAATATCTTCTGGCAAGTACTTCTAGGTACTTCTGCTTCAGCTGACAATTTTCGTGTCGAAATATGAGGGTTTTGAATAATTTTTTCCTGAATGTCATGCACAATTTCTTGGTTAATTTGGAGCCTACCTGAACCTTTTCTTTTCGTAACGCTACCGGATTCTCACATATATAAAGTGAGATCATGGAGTGCACTGTTGACAACATGCCTTATCACCTTTATAATAAACAACAAGAGGAAGTTGATATAAAAAGCGAATTATTTGTCACATCTACAAACCAAAAGCTATTAGAAAAATCATTTGTTAGCAAAACTAGTGAGAACAAAGCAGAAAAAAGAATATTTTCTTGGAATAAACTTACACAAAGCAATTTCCTTTTTGTTCTACTTCTCAATATGATCCCATCATGTGGATGTACAGGAACTTTGCTATTTAAAAAAAAAGACTTCAGAATCCTCGTTTTCCTTATCTTTGGAAAAAAGTGGGGCAAATATCTTGATTATGCACGTGATACAATAACGATTTAGTTTATTGCGGTTCTCGAAATGGAGAAAATTCAAGGATTCATTATTTTTGTAAACATTAGCTAGTTTTTGGAAAGCAAATTTCAATAATTAATACACAGGGTTTTCCGATTGCTTTTCACTATTTGTCAATTGTATTTCCCCACTTAGCGATTAAGTGAGTGATAAAGGTTTTAACAAGTGGTGAAAGTGAAGACGTGAGCTAATTTCAAGATATAACAATATAACAGAGTAGTAAATAGCCGCACGGTAAGGTTATAACCCACCTGGCTGAACGACGCGACGGGCGATAAGCGCGCGCGGCATACTTTACAATTTGCAGTACAGCGCGATAACAGTAAGTAGCTAAGTTCGCGTAAAATACTGGTAAATGGACCAAAAGAATCATAGTGTAAGGGTAATAAATAGCGGAAAGGACGTAGCGAAAAAACGTAAAAGGAAAGAAGGAGAGACCGCAACAGAAACAAAGACGGAAATATTCAAACGAAGTAAATTAATAAGTAGATCACCAGAAATAAGAGTCACGCAACTGTGGGACAGATTCAAATCAAATATTTTGATGGCAACAGAAACAGCATGTGGGAAAACAAAACTACAACATAAAACGAACGACATGGTGGAACGACGCAATAAGAAAAGAAGTCAAGACAAAAAAGACCAAATGGAAAAAAAATACTTACATACAAAAGATATACAGGATTACCAGGATTACAAAGAGCAGAGAAATAAAATAAAACGTGAAATCAAAAAAGCAAAAAGAGAGACATGGACAGCATTCGGAGAAAAGATGGAACACAACTTTAATACAAACCAGAAGCCGAGTATTAAGGAATTTACAAAGAAAGAAAAATACGATACCAAAGCAGATAAAAAGCAAAGAAGGGCATAAGATAACATCGAAGGAAGAAATAATGAATAGATGGAAAGAGTACTTCCAACAACTATTAGAAGGAGAGACAAATAGGATAAACGACACCCAACAGGAAAGACGCAACAGGAAAGAAAACCAAGAAAACATATCATTGGCAGAATTAGAAGTAGCCACACATAGAGTAAGATTATACAAAGCAGAAGGACAGGATCATATAACACCAGAAATGATTAAATTTATGGGAGAAGAAGCCAAAAAGTTATTCCTCAAAATAATAAACGCATCGAAAACAATACCAGAGGACTGGGAGGTCGCAATAATCACTCCAATATTCAAAAATGGCGATAACATGATGTGTGAAAATTATAGGGGGATTTCTCTGCTGTGTGTAGCTTGCAAAGTCTATGAAATGCTCATTGAAGCACAACTCAAAAAAGAAGTTGAACATACACTAGATGAAGCACAGTGCGGTTTCCGTAAAAATAGAAGCACGCAAGATTTAATTTTCACTATAAGGCAGATGTCAGAAAAAACAATTGCGCATAGAAAGAACATGTACCTGGGCTTTATTGATTTGAAAAAAGCCTTCGATAGAGCACCGAGACAAAAACTCTGGAATGTACTCGAAGAAAGAGAAATACAACCTGGCTTAATTGCGGCAATTAAGGGTATATACCAAAAAACAGGAACTATGTAAGAGTATGTAACGAGAAGTCTCAGGAATTCATTACATACCAAGGCGTGAGACAAGGTGGGTCACTGAGTCCATATCTGTTCATTATCTTACTAGATTACGTGATTAAACTATGTAACAAACAGATCAATAAAACAGTATGAGGTTATTACAAATGCAACCAATAATAGTAAATAACTTAGCATATGCAGACGACATCGTGATCATAACAAAAACACAAGAACAACTACAGAAAGCCTTAAATATATTTAACACAAAATTAACCAAGGTGAATATGATAATAAACGCGGAAAAAACCAAAGTAATGGTGATTGGTGTAAATAAGGTAGAACTAAAGATCAAGGTAGAGAATGCTTACATAGAACAAGTAACCATATTTAAATATCTAGGAGTAATTGTAAATGAAAAAGGAGACATAGATGAAGAACTAGATAGAAGGCTAACAGTAACTAATAAATTATACTATGCGATTAGAAACAACTTCATAAGAAAAAAGGAAATATCAAGAAAAACCAACCTAAGAATTTATAGTGTAATTTATTTACCAACCTTAACATATGGACGCCAATCGTGGACGCTGACGAAGAAACAGGGAAAAAAGATGCAAGTTAGTGAAATGAGATATTTACGAGCAGTGTTAGGAAAAACAAGACGAGACAGAATTAGAAATGCCACAATACGAGAACAGCTGAAAGTTACCCCGTTGATAGACATAATAGAGAAGCGAAGGCTACAATGGCTAGGACACATGTGGCGGATGGACGAACGAAGAATACCAAGGCACCTTTTATCATACAAGTACCCTTTGTATCAAAACAATTTCCATTTATGTCAATTGAGTTTCCCTTCAACATCTGTCAAACATGGAACGTGCAAGAAGGCAAAACAGCAAGATAAGCAATGAGGTACGTGGGTTAATTATTAATTCACTGAATCATGGACTGTCTTCTTGTGTTGTTGGAAGACAGTTTAACGTCAAACTGAACATAGTGAGAAAAGAGTATGCAAAACACTTACAAACTGGGCAGATAAATAACCTATCAGCAGGTCATCGAAGGCAAATACTAACGGCTGCTAAAAAAAAACGTATTTGCTGTTGAATCGATCAAGATTGCACATTAACACTTCGAGGCGTACGACAAAAATATTTAACTGATTGGCCAGGTTTCGATTTCCACATTAACCGGGCACTGAAGGAGTTTCAATATTCCATGAAACGACTAACTTACGTACCATAAAGAAGAAATAAGCCAGATGTAATACAAAATCGCTTTGAGTATGCTATACATTATAACAGGATGATGCACAAGAGAGAACAAATAGTATATTATTATACTAGTTTAACAAGAGGGCCTATTGTAGAACGAGTGCTCCAATGGAGCGAGTGCTACAATGCCTCTTATTAAACGAGTATAATATACTATTTTATCTACTTTGTATAAAAAAATCATCAAAAACTTTTAATTTTGACATTTCATAAATGTGACAATCTGTCAGTTATTTGAAACAAGTAGGCTGTGTCAATGTTTTTCATATGAAAATCGTACGACACTCATTAATGGCCAATAGAAAAATTAGTTCACGAGCCGTATCCAAGACAACAACAAAATTTCTTGGAAATTTTTTGTAGGTAGACATTACTTCTTTTTAGGGTTTGTGTCGTTACGATTTTCTTACCGAATCTGCATTCGAGCATTAATTCATATCCGCAAATTATTTTTCGTGCATTCAACAACGTCCTAATTTACCCTCGCGTACCGCTCGGGCAAATTAATACGACGTTGTTGAAACGCACTCAAAAAAATTTCCGGAAAGACATAATGCTCTTATGAGATTATATGTGAAAATAACAATGCAAAAACAGTGTTATATTGAACTCCATTGTAGCACTGTTTGCGGTGTTATGATAATCATATTGTGACATGAAGGTAGATAAAAAATTTTATGAATCAATTTGCAGTTCAAGTTCTACTCAAGAGTATCTTCTGGTAGATCTGTTAGAAATACACCACTCATTTACGGAACGCTCAGATAAGAGGTCAGAATTTTTCTATTGCAGCAGCAATGAATATAAATTCATTATATTTACATAAATAAATATAGTTTAGTTCAATTGAAAAAGAGAAACACATTTGATACATTGAAATTGTTTAGACAAAAGGGAAATACATTTGATATAACTTTGACAGGTGTTGGCAAATGGGAATTACATTTGACAAATAGTCAAACACAATTGATACATGGTGAAAAGCAATCGGAAAACTCTGTTATAATTATTGCAGTAAGTTTATTAAAGCCAGAGTCTTTCAAAGTATAAAGCACACTACAGGAATATATGTTTATAGATACTGGAAATTTAAATTTCGCAGAAAAATCAGTTTTTTAACCATGCTCTAAGTCCTCGGCTTTTTACCGCCAACAAAATTTACATCGAAGGTCCTGGCCGCTGAAACATTCATAATTTCCTCCCAAAGAGCTTTGACCCTAGTTTTAAGAGTGCAAACCAAATCTTTTAAATTAAAATTCCATTTCCCTCGACCAGCACGATATTCTGCCCGCATAAATTTAGATAGCTCCTTCTCCGGCAATTACTTGAAATTTTTGGCATTGCACCAAACTGCTTCAGCCCCAGTTCAGCTGAAATACTACCCGTTCTCATTGCGATACCAAATTATTTCGTTGGAGCCATCAGCGTTAATTTAGTCGCACACTTTGGCGGATGCGATGGGAGTAATTAACATTTTAATAAACAGTATCGTCGAGCTGTTTGCTTTCAAGACATATTTGCATAAAACGAAACTACTGTTTTTAAACGTAGTTTCCGGGTGCGTGGCGGCGAAACCGAAACCAGTCAGTGATGGAAACGATATGCAAATTTGGAAATATTGAAGAAGGGTGGCCACTTGCCCCGCCAGCAATTAAAAGACGTGCTGAATCGGGCAAACACTGAGAAATGCTCCGAAACAGGGACAGAATATTTTCATCATTATAAATTGCGAAGATAAGTACTTATATAATGATCCTCAAAATTCGTATTCAGAGCGGGGTTCTTTGAAATTTATTGACAACTTGAGACGCGGCTAATGCTAAAAACGTGTACTTCGAGCTGGGAAATATATATTTATTTCTGGAGATGTATTTAGAATTGAAGTTTATGGTTTCTTCTAAATTATTAGTACACGTTAGTGCCCCACTTCCTTGCTCCTACTTGTATGGAGATGCTCCGGACAAAGACGGAGGCTGCCGTTTCGGTTTCGCCACTTTTAGTATCTGGGTTAGTTACTTAGCGAAGATATGAAACTGTGGTTTATGGCTTTAAATTTCAATCAGCCTCTACTATCCTCATAAATAATCTTTTCTCGCTGGATGTGTGTTCGCCGTGTCCAATTAAATGGGGCGTAATAATATGAATTATATCCGAATAGTGAGGGAAAAGAATTACTCCAGAAAGGAGCATCGCACTACGCAAGACGGTGGCTTTACCTCAAAGCGGCGCTTTCTGATCCTTAAAGCTCTACCTATACGTACGAGCTTTCCTTGAAGATTAAAACGTTTGCAGTATCTTCTCCTTTGTTTCATCAAATCGTCCAATAATTTTAGCCCTATTTAAAGCTTGAAGGCTCGATATGTTTAGGAAACTTAGCTAAAATTGCAGGTGCTGTGTTTTTGTAATTTTAAGAAACTAAGTTCCAGTCCGCTTTAATTAGATGGGCATTCAGTACTAAATTTAGTAATCAAAATAAAAGTATAAATTTTAGGAATGAAGTCAAATTCAGAACTCAAACACTAATAGAAACCTCAACGTCAAATCATTTCTCCTTGATTTTCCTACAGCCATTTTACCGTTAGTTACTTTTAGAATTTATAAAAACGTATGGTCAATAATGTTGAAAAATTACGGTTTATACTATTTTAATAAGACCATAAGAGCATTTTTTTAAATATCCGAACGGTGGTTATTGGTTTTTCTGCTTTTGACAGTTCATTATAGATTTATATTTCACAAAATACAAACTTTTTAAAAATTTTATATTTAACAGTAAACAACCGTCGTTGACACGGGCGTAGGTAGTACAATTATATTTCAGAGGATATTTAAATGATTTTTCTTTCCTTTGTTTTGTTACATAGTTATTTTCCACATAAGCTTGCTCAAATCTTTACCCTTTTGAATGTCAGATTGACTTAAGCTAAAATAGTAATAGCTATAATATACTCCTTCATTTTATTAAATTAGCGGGTTCACCAAATATGTTCCTTTAAGTAAATTTTTATAGTAGCCCAAGAAATAATTTTTAACTATGAAACTGTTTACTCAGGTTGGGATTTATATGTATAATTGTTCTACATTTATAACACCTTGTTCCATACTATCTCAATATTACTTAAGTAGATTTTGTGACGAAGGATAAAGAGTTTCGCCGTACCTGATGGCGAAAGTTGTATTAGTTATTTTGCCGGCTGGTAAATATTGGCCTAAATGGGCTAACTCGCCGAGAAGGGTCGGCGTTCCAGCTACGCTGAAAAAGAATACAAAAAATACGAAGGGAGAGAGCGCCAGGTCCTCGACATCGACTAATCTTTGCGTCGAACCATCACAAGGTACAAGATAAATCTAGCAGGACAAACAAAATAGTAACGACCAATAACTTATCATAGCTTTTATTCAAATTGGTACTATAGTGCCAGAAACACACAGACACGCAATAATAAATACAACTACATATATATACCAAGGCAGGCTATGACAAAACAAACACTTTAAAATAATTAGATGGGCGCGGCATAAACAATTAAAATGTTCTCTACCGGTAACGGCGTTCCGCAAAAAGAAAATGAACAATCAACTAACTGTATAAGCAATTAATCTGCAAGCATCCTGTGAGGGGTGATGCTGCAGAGCAGAGCAATGCAAGCAATCAACTGTCGTCTAGCCCCGAGTGTCAGCTCGAAATGACTATTATAATATTCAAAACACTGGGATTATATGGTCATATAGATTCTAGGTAGTTTCTTAAAGTAAAGACATCGGGAATGTCAATGAACGCTTCAAAATCTGCTTGAATATGCTCTTGACAATATTATACAACTTTAAAATCGCGTAAACAATTCACGGAAGCTTGAAATCGAACAACAGGGTTCGCCAAGTCGGTTGCCTAAACACAGCCGTTAATTTTGTACTAAGTTTGCAAAAAAAAGGCGGATAACGGACTTCGAAATAAAGATCCGAGTTTACCGCAGCCCGGTAAACAAACACGGCTAAATCGTGCTACGGGGTAAGTAAATCCATCTAATCAAATAACTAGTTACGCTAGTAAAGCACACAAATCGTAATACACAAAATACCATAATGGCAATTCTAAAAGGTCATATTTATAAACCAAATCCACAAACAATACATAACTAAATTTCTACAAAAACCTCTCAGGTACCCACGGCAAGTGGTGTCGAGCTGGTGGACGAGGCAACCAGGCAGTTCGCTGGCCATGGAGACGGCCTCGTTACGGGCTGCAGATGAGTTGCTTTCTTTTGCGGCGACGGTAGGGGATTAACAGCAAACTTCAGCCGCAGGGATGAGCGACACGCCGGTTCGTAAATGCACCACCAGTCCCAGGTAGAATGAACCACACCAATCCGGTAAACCATTTCAAGCGATAACACTCAATTCGCAGGGCGTAGAGGGAAAACTCATTTCGAAGGCGTAGAATTGAAAATCTGAATTCCAAGGCGTAGAATTAAAAATCTCAATTTCCATGGCGTACAATTAAAAAGCTAAAAATACAAATTTCTAGGTATACAATCGCGCTGAAGAAAAAAAAGCTGAAACAAACCTGCAAGTGGTGACGAACAGCTTCAATCGGAGAAGAGGCCCAACAAAACCGCAAAGAAAAGCGTAACGAACGTCTGGAAGCAGCACACAAAGCTACCATGGCGTTCCAAAGGGGCACTTGCCTCACATATCCCTCCAAACTATGAGGTCAGCTATAACCAAAGCTGAACGAAGTAAAAGGCTTCCAGGGCACCGACTTCAACGATCGAATCGATGGAAAAGAGTGAAAATTGGCCAAAGCAGTTCACACTCTCAGGTTATCAAAGTGTTCCAAAATTCAAAAAAAAGGAAGAACAACTATAAGAGTGCAGAATGTGCTTTGAACTGATAAAGACAGTGCTGTACTTTGTTTGAATTTAAAACTGATGGTAGTATGGTTGCCTAACCATAGGTAAAATATTGTATTTTTAGAAAATAAATGTAAATTGCCAAATCTGACTAATTATTTCAACTATTATGAGAGAAAATGACGAAATGTGCGTAACAATTTGTTAATTTGTTCACTCAACCTTTCAGCTCAACAGCTTTTGTTTGATCACTCATCTTATTTCAAGTTTAATTTATTTCTCAGAAACGTATTTCAGAAGCATTTCAATACAATCATCCATATAAGTATTAGGCTAGCCCTTTAGGAAGTTTGCTGCAATTGATAAATTCCCTGCTACAGATAATTGATAAATAAATATAAGTTAACAGTAACTTCTACCATCATGTACATCACATTTTACGATGCTGACATTCCATTACTAGTTATTAGCAACACATTTCGATTTAAAAAAAAATACTTTTCTTAATTAAATTGACATTATTACAAACAAACTACCTTATTAAGCGTTAAAATATAAATCCTCATAAATAACATCATAACTTCCATTCTCAGTTTATAACCAGTCCATCCATCACTCTCAACTCCAAACGTAGCACCTTCCAATGACGCCCACAATTCCACATACGTATTTACGCTCACCTTTGTATATTGCTGTCCATATATGAAAGATAAACTGCTTTCAATTTCGGTTACTATTTCGACCAACTAAATTCTGCCTTAACATTTTCCTCTGTTATTTATATTGTACCTTATTCATTTTCTTTATTTGTAAGTCATATAGCTGTTTGCACATACATTTGCTGCTTCATTAAACTACCTACCGTTATGAAAGTGAACAAAAAGTAAAGTGGCTTATTATCACTTTCCAATGACAACAAACTCGAAATTAATCCTATTCGAAATTAATCTTTTCAGGGTTAGGTGCTAGTTTCATTTATTAATTATAATAATTACTATAGAGCTAGTCAATCTCAGGCTGTCTCTATCTTTCAATCTAAGTATTCCTTTAATATTAGTTTCCTAAGCACAGAGCTATTGCAGTATATTAGAAGCAACCTAGTTCTTCAGATAGTTGTTAGCGTTACTGAACTTTAATTTTGTCTTTATTGATAAAGAATATCCTCATTGCTTTATTCTCCCCTTTTTGCACAAACGTTCTGCTATTAGAATTAAAACTGTGGCGCAGTTATAGCTATTCTTCTCCTACAGATGCTAAGAAAGTCCATTTCCTTTTACTTTAGCTGCAAACTGTACATGAATATTTTTAGCGAAGAAACTATTGGTGTTGTTTTCTTCTGCACTATTTTTTTAATACATGCCTCTCTGTTGTTAGAAATAAAGCTATAGGGCAATTACGCTTTTTCCACAACTTCTTTCAAAAGCATATATTTCTTCAACTTCCTTTTAGCTAAAAAATGATGATTCTTATCACATCATATCTTGCTGTTTTCATAATTACATCGTTTATAGTAACACTACACGTGATATTGTTATTGTTTTATTGGAAATAAGCGTAGCTCTTGTTTTTCTTAGGTAATTTTAACTTATTGCCTTTTAATCATTTTGAAGTAAGTATTTTTATTCGCCCCTGATTCAGGGAACTATGGAACTAATTACATTTATATCACAAATAGGTATCAGTTTATCAAGGAGATTCAATTCACATTTCTTCTATTAGATACGTTTGTAGAGGGTGTCCCCGGATTGTAACGGAGGGAAAAATTGTCTAACTTTGCCGTTAAAAAGAAAACTTTAGAGGAACAAACTTTGCTTATAAACAAAATACCAAATACATTGTGAAAAGCCGTTTAAAAAGGTTAAATGCAATAAAGACACACTGTCCCTCTCTTTTATTTAAGAGCAGGATGGCAAATAAGGGACTGTCTTAGAATAACTGCAAGATATGGTCAAATGCACAATTTCGGAAAAGTGTTGGAAACTTAAAAAGTATTTATTGATCTGTATTCTTATTTATAGGAGGTTTACTTGTTTGCGTTAAGCTCTTCCATACAATATCAGGAAGTGTTATAATTAGTCAGCATACAAATCAAGGAAACGGTTTAACTCGATTTATTTTCAACGTAACAATATAATTCTTCAACTAAAAGTTATTACTCCTTCCAAATATGTTTTCTCCAACTTCGACACAGTTTACAATTCATTTTTTAAATATGTCGTCTAAGGGGATTTCAGTCACAAACTCATATTAATTTAAAAATACTTTTTTTCACCACGACAAACAATCCAAGAAGATACTGTAGATGAGTTCTGTATCAAAGGAATAGCAATGGGTCAATTGCTGATTCCTAAGGTACACTTTGCTTACCTCTCTTTATTGTAAATTCTAAGTATAGGATTTTCTAACATTGGACGGTCGAGTATTTATATATAGGGATTTAAAAATGTTTCTCCAAACGCTGGGAAATTATTCTAGAAGCACTAAACTAAAAACATCTGTAAGGGCTTTACTCAGAAGTTGTCTCGCAAGTGGACGCAGTGACACAAAACAATTTTAAAAATTAAAGAAAAATTGGAGTAAACATACCTTCAAATAAAAAAAAAACATTACCCACGATGGTATTCGAACTTCAGTACTTGTGAACCTGCCTGCAAATACGATTTCAATGATCGGCGCAGTAGTGCGAAGTAAAGCAAGCGTTCGCTGTCTCGCCCATTGAGGATGCCTCCAATCAGTGAGATGCGGCTGCTTTAAATATAACGCATTTATTGTTGACCCTTGTTTTATTCTTTAGAACATTTGTCTTGTATCTGTTGATTCTCATTTCAGCCAAGAGTAAGGTTGAGCTTTGTGGAAATTATCATTTCTGTCTATTATTGAAGCAAAAATTAACATTTTATTTTTTTAAGTTGCTTACCCTGCATATTTTGTGTCCCAAATATGTCCTTTTCCACCAAGGGTCAAGCCTCAGCTATGTGTAAAATATTAATTTCATTTAAGTAATAACTCTCAAGTTAAATAAAAATAGGCAGCAAAGTTTTACTTTTTAAAAGTCACCCTGTATATATTTTATCGGTTTCATGCCAAGAAGGGGTATAATTTTCTTGCAAAATATCGTTTTCTTCCAACAAATAGTTTTTGTATTTATACCGGCAACAGACAAACGTACTGGCATTTTCCGTTTTGGAATTATGAGCGATATAAAAAATGTCAAACCTAAGTAAACGAAATTGTTTAAATTCGGAATTTTTTTTTAGTCTTATTTGTTAAACCAGGTCCAAAGGTCTGAAGCGATTCATTAGCTCACCGCAACAAGAATTTGCTGCTATCACAGTTCAGGAGTTTTACTCATTTAACATAGACAAAGGGTATGCTTTCCAAGCCATAAACTTGGTTCTTGAGGTTGGGGGCTGACATACCTTCAACTGTTAACCCAGGAAATCGCTTCCCAAGCCATAACGACTTAGTGTCTTTGCTTGTAGACTAGCGATCTTCTGCAACCAAAGCTTACTAAATAAAATTACCGACACTGAAACTCCAAATCGGTATGTGATTTCTCAAGCCGGATCAACACTTCTACTACACCGAGAAGAGTACTGAAGGACATCGGTACATATGTTCTTTCGGCCGAATGGAGAGAAGACCTCAATATAGCTCATTATAAAAAGTAGGAAGATGTAAATTACGCGCAGTCGAACGGCTCTGAAGTTAATGGTAAATAAATCAGAATATGAATTTATATTTCACGTGATACATCAATAAAGTTTTGGAGGTAGTACGTAACACTGGTTAATGTGTATATTTATCACAAATGTTGTATAGGCGATGATTATTCACTTTTTGGGATTTTAAACCGTGCCAAATTCGTGGAAAAAGATTTTAAAATATGGGATTTGGACACATGTGTTGAATGCATAGTAGTATTATTATCAACATTAATCTAGACAGTGGCAGCAGTAGCGATAGTGACGATTCTAGCGATAGTGACGATTCAGTGTTGATTTCTAAGATAATGCTTTTTTGAATTTTAATATGTATGCTTCTGGAATTTTCCTTTTTGTTCAGATAAACAAATTTGTCGTCAGTTAGGGAACTGGACAGCAGATAACCGATTTAGGTATTGTCTTTATATTGGCAATCTGAATTTAATACCAATCGTATTTTAATTGTAGTTTACTGCTCCTATAGCTATTTTGGCTGTGAGAATTATTATGATCTGTTGAAATTTGTTTGCCATATTTATTGCGTGGGCAATACTAGGAAACTGATAAATCTCTATCTTTCAACGACAACTTCGCTTTCGTTTACATGGCAGGTTAAACATTTTTCACTTAAAGGTACTAAAATTGTGATTTTGCAATACTGGTTGTGATTAGTCCATATGTGCCACCAGACTTTTTTCAAGTTAAATATGTCATTCTATTTTTGTACTGTTCCGGAACTATCTAGTTCTCATTGGAGTTCCCATTTTGTCAATAAACATGTCTGAAGCCAGGACACTGACTTGCCCACACGCGCATTGCAAAAATGCAAACTGCAGGCTGCGTATTATTTCCATGTAACGAGGCCATTAGGCATCATCTATAATTTGTAAATGGCGTGTTCCTTCCCTCCTACTAATCATCATTAGACATGATATTCCGACTTTTTATTTATTTTCAGCTAATGATGCCTAACGAAGATAAATTAAAAGAGCGACCTAATGAAAATACGTTCGAACAAACAGGAACTCCCTTAAATGGGTCACAATAACTCCGGCATAAATTAAGCTCATTAAAGGAGTGGTGTGTTTTGAGAGACTCTCCGGCTGCTAATTTTATTAGCAACGCAACGACCGTCACATTCCTGGACGGAGCTCGGGATACCAAAGACTGATTGCAGTTTACCCTTTCAGCTATACACCATTAACTATAACTTTCTTCAACTAAAGTAATAATTGTCGCACACTGCTCACTTGTTAAATTTGCAAAATGATGATCCACCTTTAATAATAGATATATTCTCAAATTTATTGAAAGCAACTTCTGAATTATTATGAAAAGATGTTATTATGGTAAAGAGAACAACGCTACTTTGACAAATATGAGAAATGTTTGAATTATTCTTTTGTTTTATTATAAAATAGCGTTTGTGGCATTTAAACCCTTTGCTTAAGGGCGCCAAAATTTATACCGCGGAATAGCTCGAATCGGAGAATCACTTTGGCTCAAATATAGAATAGATCAATAATAACACAGGATAATGTTATAAATAAATATAATGTATTCAAATATGTATATTAATAACTCAAAATGAATTGCATATTACAAAATATCATGAATACTATTGAGGGAGGTGTTTGCTTTCCTGGATGGGGCTGCAACCCAAGCCGCTCGAGAGTAACGCAGACCCGCTGACGATTGCCCGCTAAGACTCACGCCGGATCCTTCAGCAACGAGTCCAATTCTAATGTCTCGCTTAAAGGTCCCGTTTCTTCAGGAAATGGCCGTAGGTCGAGGTGATAAGGATTTCGTGGTTGTATTTTACAGAAGATTGCAATTGCAAATTTGCCGGATTATATAGCAAGTTTTTAAGTGTTACTTGAGGCCGGATCTAAGTTTATAAGTAGCGGGCGATCCATCATTATCCTCGGCGTTTCCCCTGGTAGTCTGGCGACGGATGCAGCTTTATTTCAAATACACCCGTGGCCTCGGTTTCCGCTGATATGCGAAATGCCGGCGTTTAAATGGCGGAGGGCTGGAGATGCGATGCTTTCGACTGCGAGCTTTTTGGGTCGCTTTCAAGGCGTTGGAGGCTGGCTTTACAGGTGAGCTTCTTATCCCGTGAACTTCAGGTTGCGGAACGTTTTAATGTCAACAAAATTAAATTCTTTGAAATACGGCGAGACAGAACCACTGTCAGGACAAAATAAAATCAGGTCGGAATCGGAAGGAAGGTATCTGAAAGGAAATCTCAAGATAATCTTGTAGCGGCCATGTGTTCTCCTTTTATAGGTTTCGTACATTGTTATCGGTACATGGGCTCCCTCCTTCATGGAAGGGGAGAGACACTCCGTCGGTTCTACAGTGCTTCTCGCGCATCGGCGCTGGGATTCCGTTATCTTCTTTTGGCACGGCTTATAGATTTAACGCTTGGTAGCACGATGAATTAAATTCAAATACTTTCTAAGTATCATTAGAATTTTAATTCAAGACCAAACGGTACACGTTGTCATACATTCATATGTTCATTCATTCTAAATATCATTTAAATGCATAGGTTGGTCTGTGTACTAATCTATAAAACCCATAAAAAGTCAGATTCTGATAGTGATGCGCTAATTTCTTCGATAAGTATATATATGATCGCGCCATATATGCGACGACTCGGTTAAAGAATTCGCGACGGAGATGAGAATAAATTATCGTGAAGCCTAGACATAGAAAATCTGTTTAAAATTGAGTCGGTGGTTTATCAACGCAGTTAGTGGAAAGCGCAGATGTATCATTTCATACTTAAAGGTGACAAGAGACTTTTTAAAAGATCTTGCCGGAATCGAAATTCTAACTTCAACCTCAGGATTGTCAGACTGCGAGTGTAACACTACACCACTCTTAATGCAGTTACACAACCGGTTAACGTCTATTACTAGTAAAGCAAATGTAATGGAAAAAGCAACCAATTTCGCCCAAAGATTTGAAATTCTTTACTTATTTGCTCCCGAGGTTACTTTATCTTTATTATTTTCTAAAATCAAAGCGGTTGTTACTCTCAGAAACGTTATGTAGCTACATGAGTCCTATATAATTTCTGGTTGGTCGAAATAGATTGAGCTGTTGCAATAAAAATATTGTATTTATAAAAATTGTTGGGGTTGTAAGTAATACTTTGGCTGATTGTTCTGAAGTAAAACATGAAAACCTCAAAAGGAAGTTTTCTGATTATGTTTCTGTATTATTATACGTGCAAATGATGTAAAATAGCTCAAATTCGATCTATCACTCAAACCGTTTACAACTTAAAGCCTTATTTTTTGACATGATTTGAGTGTCAAATTGTAAGACCGTGTCTTGCGCCCTTGCGGTTTTTAATTGTTTTTGTCCGTTTTATTGCCAGCTAGCTTAATGGCAATAAAATCTCATTTGTTTTATTTATCTCAGTTTGTAGCTAGGCAAAGCCCTTGATGCAATAAACCCAGAAGTTGACCCTGGATCAATGCTAACCTGTAAATGCTATCGCTCCAAAAGTGTAATCAAATAAAAGCCGATTTGTTTACTTATAAATGAGCAACAGATACAATAATAACATTAAACTGCTCCACAGACAGCTGTTTCTGCCACTGCTGAAAATCGACTATGTAGTTTTATTTGACCGGCACTGTCCTTTGTTGAGGCTCTAATGATTGCTCGTAAATAACAGAATTTAATATGAATCACCCACTTTAAGTGATGATTGTCAAATTCCAACTCTGTCACGACATAGATCTGCTTCCTTGGCTTACTGATCTATGAGTCGCCAAACAACAATGTTGGCAGGGCGTTGAAACTCTCCGTGAAGTTGCAGGCCACTATTACCATACTTCATGGTTTACCATTTCTCCAGCAAAATATAGAAACGGTCACTTTTAACTGGCGCTGGGTAACACCTTAAAAGATAAGAACGGCCGTTGTGTACATGTGCCTATGAGATTTGTACAGACCTTTTTCTGCCAGCTCAAGGAAGATTGCCTACCCCCACATCCCTCGCGTTTGTTTACTGCTTCACGCAGTATACTCAAACACATCAGTGCGCACTTAAACTAACAGTGGCGTTTGTTTCAATTTTAGATACTTTGTAAATCTAACTATTAACATCTAATAACAAATCGTAAAGTGCATACATGTACAAAGCGACTGTGCATTAAAATGTTACTTCAAATGCACTCAGGCAAGCAAGCTGAAGTTCCTGTTAGAACATACAAAACTGATAAGGTAGGAAGTTTAAAGCAAATAACAAAAATGTCCAAAGTTGGGCACAACCTTAAAATCGCTCTTGAATTTTTGGATAAAGTTGCGAAAAGCCGGCACTCGCCGTCAACATGTCGGGAAACGTGATCCGTCGTTGTTAAGCAATTGCTTCAAAATTGAATATTATTTAGTTGCGTTTCGACTTATGGCTATGCGAGGGTCGTCGTTGTCGCGGACTAATCCATTTAAAACCAACACCAGCAAAACATATATCTACGTTATTTCTACAGGGTTCCTATCTATTATGTGTAAGTATTTCCAATTATTAATTATAATAAAGTACTTCAAGTTTTAATTCAACGACTTTCCTCAAAAATTAACGTAGTTTTGTTTTTTCTTTAAGAAATTAAACAAAAATAACTAAAAACAAGGAACTGGGGTAGTTCTAATCTATTTCAGATTCTGCTTTATGCTGCGACAATGTATTGCACTGAAACAGTGTCTGAATTTACAGCGAAAAGCTTTTATTGGCATAACAAACATATGAATTTGTTACAATGTACGAGTATGTGATAATAGAATTAGTGCATGTTATGCGATCACACTACTCCACTACATATTCCGAAATTTTAAATGCAAATGAGTTCAATTCTAACTCCGTACATAAACTCGGCTGAAATTCTCCTCCTCCAATTTTAACTTTCACAATGACTGATAGGCATTTTAGACAGCTCAGCCATGCATATTTATATTTTAAATTACAAATTGGCGCTGCGTATTGCGGTACTGCAGCGTCAAATTTATACGTTAAAGGTTTTGCTTTAATGTTGTAATGTAATGGATACAAGCTAAAAATATACAAGTTTCCAGATTTGTTACACGTTATAGCTTAGTTGTTCTACTGCTATAGTAAAATTCGAGTTTTCTAAACAACGCTAATGCCAAAAGTTGAGGCAGGAAGTGACAAGAACAATAACTGTTTATGAAACATGAATTCGAAGGATTTTTCACTGCAACGTAATGACTTGCTTCGTCCACGATTGGTTTTACTTTCTTACGTCGTCTCCCCACTTTATAATGCAACTATAGGTCTGTATGTTACGTAGCGTACCTGGCTGGGTAGTTAGGACGTCTGGCTATAAATCAGATTTCCTTTAGATTAGTAAGTATTTCATTTGACTGTTTCGGTCTTGATAGAAGCATTAAAAATGCTAACATGATTTTCAGGAGCACAGGCATTTTATGTTTTCCCACTTCTATATATCAAGAGCGAAAAATAAAGAATAAAGGTTTTGTATTCCACAGACGGCTATAAAAGTGGAAGCCTCTAAACCTATTTTCATATCAAGTAACAAAAACTTCACACGTATTTGCTCCACTACTTCATATTCCAAAGGCAGCATTCCCGTCATTTAAAAACGTATCTAATCAGGCATACGGCACATCCTGAATATCGACAAGATGACAGGTGCTATAAGGAGGAAAATTCGCCTGTCCCGCTCAAGACTTTAAAATCCGAAGTAACTTCATTATAACCCTGCAGTAATTTCCCGAGCAATTTCTAGCGAATCTCTTGCAGTGCAGGACAGGATCGATCTTGTTCACTTTAAACGTTTAGTTGCTCCGACGCCAACACTAACTGAATTTTCTAATTCAACTTAAACACAAACACAACATTAAGAATGTCAGCGCAGTCCCAAGTTTCCTCGTTGTATTGTTTCTAGTTAGAAATAGATTGCATTGTATCTGGCAAAGCGGTTGAATTGTCTGCATTCCGTCTCTCTCCGACAATTGCTGATGAACTTCGGCGACGAAGAAGATTCGCCCGTTCCGGGCGATTTATTAGAAGACCGCCGTTCTCTGCATTATCGACAACGAGTGCCCAGTTGCAATTTTTAAACGGAATCTCGTGTCGAAACAAGCGGATTAAGCGCGTTTGGGGTCACGCCCGTCAAATTTTAACGACGACAATTTTTCTAGCACATGGACTTTCTACTCTTTTGCTTGGCACCCACCATCTCTCAGGAAACTTCGGTCGAAGGATTTATCAAAACCAAGCATTTTCCAATAACTCCCAAACCTATTTAAAGTATGTTTCCACACTAAACGTTTGCAATTATAATAATCATGTGAGCTAATGTAAGTAAATTGAAAAGAACACCTCATTATAACTTATCAAACATATAACTTTAAGTGGATGTCTATTAATTTCTAAAATATACCATTACAGTTCGTTTATTAAGCTCCTTGTGGTTCAATTCAACTATTTTCAATTACAATATTATTACTTGTCCTTCCTGCAAATTGGAAGGAATATTGCCTTACATATTCAAGGGGAGACTAACGTAAGACTATTTACCCTAATTTCCAAGGACATAATCGAACTCAATACTTTGTGCTACTTGAAAATTATAAAATCTTCGTTTTTCCATCAAATAGTATACAGGGCAGTACTACTACCGATTATTCCACGTGGAATGAACATCTCAAGATAGTATCTTGTCTTTGCAAAGGCATTTGTAATCTCGATGAAATTATCTAGGATTATTAAAAGTGAGAAATTATTGTTGATTGTTATTTATTTTAGCCTAAAGTTAAAAGTCATCACTATTAACAAAGTCGAAAAAGAAATTATTATATATATTCCTGGTCGCGTTTGAGAAAGCCTATTACACTACTGACAATCAAACTAGTTTCCAAATAGTACGATAGCCTTTTTATAAACTGCTAGCAGCAAACTTCATTAAAGTTACAATTCAGAATTATTCAGCTATTTCAAGGAAATTGAAATATCCCAGTTTTCCACATTAATTGTACCGCTCCGTTGTTTCAGTTGAAGCTGCCTGAATTACATCAAGCTGTCTTTATCATGAAAGAATACGGGCGAAAGCTTCATAGTTAGTTTTCCAAGTATAATTGACTGTTTTCAAGAACGCAAGACACCTACAGTTTTTCTCGAATCCTAATTTCGAGTTGATTTTTATTGATAGGAAGCAACATTTTTCTGCATTGCATCATCTCGGTTACGCTAATTCTTGTCAGTCAAATTTAATTTAAAGAAATGGTGAGGTTCGCTGTTACTACAGACAAGAAAGTTAAACTTAGACTTAAGAAAACCACAGCAGTGAAGGAAGCGGCTGAATACTAACAAACCAATATCTCACATTGCCAGAAAATAACACTTTAATGGACAACCTATATACTTTTGGAAAACTTGTGAGATAATGTGCTACGTAACATCATGATCGTTAATCTAAATCTCTTACTAGCAATTCATTTATTAGTTTAAATTGTTGCATTAGTGTCAGGTCTAAGCTGATTACATGAGTAATAGCGATACTCGTCCGGATAAAGATCATTGATAACCCACGCCAACATGACCATCAAACCAATACTCCTAAGGAATCTACGTTAAACACAGCTCATGGAATATAGAGCACAGTCCTGTAACGATATTAGTTCTATAAACACAGCATAAAAGTCGAGTAACCGAATCGAACTATCAACTAAAGAGGCACAACGTATCTGTTGAATGGTATTTCTGGATACCTCAATTTCTAAAGTGTTTTAAATATTTTTGCTGGTATTAAATTTCTATGCCTTGCAACCATATAATTACTATGAGCACTCTTATTAGAAAATAGTACTAACATTATTTCCTGTTAATATTCTTTGGAATCCTGTAAGTGTTATTACAAAAATTATAAGAACTTGTATACAAATTGGACTTAATCTTTTCATACTAAGTTTACTATATAACTTCAAGTGCGATTTGAGAAGTGCGAGCAAGCTGAACGACATAACTACACAGTACAGGTATACACCCACCCAACCCAACGTAAGTAACAGATGCCAATATCAAACTAAGAATGGGAAACGTAAGTATTATGCATTATCTAACTGATGCGGACTCATCAGTATTTTGCGCTGCAGTAAACAACTAAAAAGTGCGATTGACATAATATTATGTGGCTCTCGACGATCGGCGACTTAGTACTGACCTATTTTGGACTTAATATGGTTATTTGGAGAATAAACAAATCAAAAGAATATTAAGTTGACATAATTCCATTTAGTTCTAAGCTGAATTAGATTAACATGGATTTTTAACACAGCATTGCGCTTATTCTTCATTAGAGGGAAAAACAGGCTTTACTATTGGAAAAAGCACGACCGAAGCCATTACACTGCATCAAAATCTATTATTTTCAATATATGGACCTAATACGTTCTGGTTCCAAGATACAGTTACAGAATTGCAAAACATCAAAGCGAGGAATGACCGCAAGAACATTTCTATATCTTCTTAGAAAAAAGGCAGCTCTCGATTAAAACAAAAAATATATATTACGACCAATGCTTGCCAAGTGTTCCAAAATTAGATGACAAAAATCTATAGTTATTCCCACTGAATTTGCTCTACCGACACACAACACACGAAGGAGGTAGCCTGAGCTGCAGAAATGCTTAAATTGACCTGGTATACAGATGGACTCCGAAAAAGTCGCCTGAGCGACAGAAACGCTGGGACTGACCTGGGAAAGAGTTGCCTGACGAAGAAGGTAACTCAGCGGATAAACCGACGAGCCTTTGCGACAAAAACTATCACATTACCCACTATCGCGTCGCGGAACACTACGCAATCGAAACTGGTCACAGCACACGTACGGTCTGTTGGGCCATTCTATGCCTTCTCTTCTGTTGCCAAAACGTTAATAAGAAAACCTCCTCCTCAGTTCCCAATCAGCCCTTCAGCTCTAGATGGTATTTGGGATTTAAGAGAGAAGAGCGTTCAACGGGAACATCCTCGGTTACGGGCGAGAAAATAACACAACAACGTATGCGAGTGGATTACACTATTTTCTCTTTTTGCTTAAGGTAATGACTATGAAATGTGTGTCCAAATCGTGCAAAAATCGTTCATTACCGCTATACTTGTCCAAAATGTGTAACAAAAAACAAAAAAATTGGGAACATTCTCTCTCTTTTTTTCCCATCGCTCCCAGTTGGAGCAACGGGCACCTAGTCGATGCAAAATTTGACAGGGTTTGTAACCTGTACACTTCGAGTAATTGCTACACTTTTAACATTTTTCATCAATTCCCTCCAGCCATCGCTGTCCAGCGCTATGCGATTAGATTATGCCCATGATAGGTGTTGCTTCACTAATGTTTTTCATAGGTTTCTTCTCCATGTATCCCTTAGTTATCCACTTTTTTGCAATTTCAATTCTGTTAGTCTTTATATGTTTTTTTGTTAACCCTCATTCTCCAAAAGATTTGGAAAGTAATTTGTGCTCGTAAAATTCTGCTTATATCTTTCGCGCTCCCAACTTCTATATTAACTATACTTTGTCTATTCTTCTTCTAATAGATTTATTCCATTATTTTGGTTTCCCCTTCCCCTTCCACAGGAATTTTGTTTTCTTTAAGTTTACGCTGAACCCTATTTGCTTCGTGGAATTGATTAATTTGTCCACTAATGTTGCATATGGTTTTTTTGTGATTAGGTATACATCATGGTGGAAGGAGAGTATTGGTGTGCCAGCAGCGGGCCCCGTTTTGGTAGTGCTTGCGCATGACGTAGCAATCGAAGTAGGTCGCTGAGTGAACGCGGTAGACAAGTAGAGTTAAACAATATTTTAGAGAAGGCTGAAGTGTCAGTTTTTGTTTTCATGAGAACTAAAGAACATACTGAGGTGTATAGGCCTGTTAGTAACTGCAAAAATGCCGGGTTGTGCTTTTTATGGTTGTGTCAATTATAATAAGAAGACAAAAGGCAGCACTGTAATAGATATTTATGCATTAAGGGAGATATGAATATGTTTTTTCCCTGAGGTTGACATCTGTAAGTCAATCGAAGGTAAAGAACATGAATATCTCCCGTGGTGCATACAATTTTATTTACTAGCATATTAATAAGAATAGTATGAAATTTCAGAATGTCATAATGACATTTAAAATTAGAATATATAAGTAACATCAAGGATTGCCTCATTGCATGGTTGCTAAAACGTTATTTGTAGTTGCATGGTTACCATGAGTTTGAGGGAGAAATAATTGGACAAGTCCCTTGGGAGTTATGAGTAGCTTTTCATATTTTGTTTCTATGACGAAAATGTACAATATCATATTACTAGTAAATAATAGCTATTTATATATCTAGGGAGCAAAGGTATTCATTTTCTCCCGCGTGTGAATTTAATGCCCGACGCGTTAGCGGAGGGCTTTAAACATACAAGGGAGGAAATGAACATTTGCTCGAGTGATATATATATATATGATTTTTTCTTCGAAAGCATGTTCTATTGCGCGAAATTTCAAAAATTTTGCTTTAGGAAATCATTATAGTGACTCTAGATTTCTGTAGTGACATTTTGTCTAATTTCCAAATCAGCATAACGTTGTAAAGCTTTGGTGTGATATCCATGGTGACATAAACACAAATGCGGGAGCAAAAAAACATTGCTTCCCGCCGGGAACAAATAAAAATTGGCTCCCGCTGGTTGCAAATTAACAGTTTTGTTTTCTAAAACTAGGGCGCAAACGCAGACTTTCTATACAGTGAGTAGAAAAAGTACTTTACATTTCCGAAAGACATTGAAATGGCAAACAAGTGGCTTGCAAGTTGCCACAGGAAGGATGATGCGAATCTGAAGAATGGCAAGAACATAAATGTTTGTAAAAAAATGGTTCGTTAACCTCTAAATTTAGCAACTGTGTGCTCTGTACATTTTGATGAATCCTGCTTTGAAATACCTTTGTACCAGAAATTGTTAGACTATACCCCCAAAAGAGCTCGTAATTTAAAGGTTGATGCTGTACCGATGCTGCATTTACCATTTTTGTCAGCGAAAAGAAAGGTGGACAATGACAGATCAGAGCGGGTTCTAAAAAGTCACAATCCTCAGGGTAATAATTCTGATCAAAGTTGTCCAAATGTTGTAAATAGAATTTTCTACGGATGATTGTTTTATTGTAGTGGATTTATCAAATGTCCAAATGACAACTGAAATGGAACATGTTTTGGAGAGTTTTGAAATCGATGAATTTAAAAAGCATATCAGCAAAGAATCTTTGAAATATATTGCTGGATATGTGGCCCACAGATTTCGTCATAAATAAAAGAACTCGGCGTAGCCACACTAGACAAATAATGACAGCTGCCGAAAACATTCCAGATTGGCTGCAGTTAATTTCAAGAAGAAATTTGTTGTACCCTAATGAAGAATTGATGAAAGTGGCACAAGCCATGAACGATATTTTTTTGAAGTGGCACAAAAATTCTCTCGCAGATGAAAAAGGACAGTTTGACGAATTAGTTAACTAAACTGTCCTACAATTGTCTACTAACATGCCTAGAGAAGTTCTCCATTGTCTAGCTAGAACTCGTACATACATACGGCTTCGAGACTTGAATAAGAAAATAAGTATTCAAAATTGTAAACGAAATTTACAGCGAAAAATGTCTAAATTCACTAATCGCAAAAATTGAGATTCTTTAATTTACATTTTTCTCCGTACCATAGACTTATTTGGTTTTGTATAGTTTTGCTTTAATAAAAATATATAGTTTTTTTACTAGGTCACAATCTACAGATGATCCTATCCCACCACTTAACGGAAAAAGTGAAGCGAAAATTAAAAACTCCATCGAAAACTGTTATTTCTCATTTATTACGCACGTTAAGGCATTGCAAACGGAGCTTCTAGCTTCGACTGTGACGTCACGTCTAGAAAAATGAGTGGGAGACGTTGCGCGGCAGCACACCAATACTCCTTCCACCATGGTATACATCAAGCTTTAGGTCTTCGGGTTTCTAAAAACTGCTCCATGTTAAATCCTGTCTATTGCTATTATAAACTGCTTCAGTAACAGTAACAAACGTTCTGTGCATCCGTTGTTGATATTAATTTCATCTGTAATCTTGTCCTTGCAGTATATCTGATACAGCGTTTTCAAATTCTGATGTATAAGTAGCGGTTGGGTCATATTCCACCATTGTTTCACACCCAAAGTCTGCCTGCTCCAGTATGATTCTTGAAGTGCAAATTTTGTCATTGCATGATTTTTATGGTCACAAGGCGGCTTAGTTTGATCTCAATCTTTCATGTCTGTAACATAAGCCTCGTCATTCTTTTGCTCGCCACGGCTAGTAACGTCTCCAATTAGACATCGGAATACCTTTCTTGGGTAATTTTACAGTATTCCTTGCGTTCGGTCTTTTGGTCCTCACTCTTCTAACCAGATTTTATTCAACGGAATATGCATTCAGTGTATCCAAGTTTTCGTGTTCTATTTAAGCAGTTCAGCTGTAATATTGTAAAATTCAGCTGCCTTATTATTCTTAAGTTTTCTAAGTCGATTAAAAAAATTTCCACCGCCACTGGTTTTATACTAGCGGAATGAGGACTTGCGTTAAACTACTTCACGTGAGGGCGGGATTTAGAAGCTAGCTACCTAGCATCAAGTTAGGGTGTGCTTCGGAGTGCTTCGTTCTGTAATTGTTGTGTTAAAAGCATTTTAATGCTTTTCTGGAAATTTCGAAATCTTATCCGGATGTGGAAGCTTGCCAGGCGTAACCTCATATTTGACGTATGGGATAGTTTGGTAAGCTGAATTTGCACGTCGAACTCGCATATCTCCCAACGCCATATCTACTATTATTTTTACTGTCGGAAACGAGCTTCTGTTTTTTCATCTTACGACCGCCTATAACTAGTCGAAAAACTTTTAAGGGTCTTAAACAAAAAATTCCCTGTGAGAAGTTGTGGTATAGGCGTTTTATTTCCTCTTTATTAAATTTGTCGTTATTGGTGTTTAGTGACACGGTTATTATTTTGGAGGGTATGTTATCGGAATCTATTTATTTTCCATTGTAGATTTTTGTGAATTACTCCATTCATCTCTTCCTAATTCATTTTCCTGTTTTGCATACTTCATCTTATTGTTCTTTCAATATCCTTTTTCTAATAGTTTCTCTAATTGCAACCTTAGGTTCTTCGTAGCGTCCTTTTTAATTTTTTAATTTTTCTGTATGGATTAATTAACGAGTTATTGATTTCCATATTCGTCTCTTGTTAGCATATCACTTCTATATTTCTTCTTTCTTAGATTTTCCTATTTACCTCTGTTGATAATCAGGATTTATTTTTCCTTCTCATTTTCCAATAACTTTTGTGTTTGCTTATAGTTTGCTATATTTGTTATATACCTTTCCTTGTAGTTCTTTTATTATTTCTATTTCTGGGTGTATTTATAATCTCCTATTGTCTCATTGGGTGTCGCGTTTGCTTCAGATTAATTCTTAATTTCGCTCGTGCCAATTCATAAACCATGCTATAATACAGAGAAACGAAAGAATTCACTTTAAGTTGTAAAATGCATTAGAGGGGCAGGCATTGTCTCGGACCATGAATTGGCTGAGACCAACTAGTTACTCGAAATGCAGTAAAGCGGTGACAGTAAAATGACCGAAATGGTGGTAGCACTGATTTGCAATACTTCCATATTTCAATTTAGTTAATGACAGAGCACTCACATTTGTCTTATTTTTAAAAATTACAAGAAACTAATTCCAATCGAATGCTACTCGTATGCGGGTACTAAATGAATGATGTTAGGATAGTTCTGGAGTCGGAATCTAATGGAAAGGTACAATTTGCCAAACGCAAGGGGTGGAACGTATAAACTTTTTGTAGGTCTGCACCAAGGAGTAAGATAATTATTGTATTCCTACTTAGTTAAGGTCACTAATGTAACAGTCACCACTATTTATTTTTGATTTCAGTCATCAGCTTGAAAGAGGTAAAAGTGTTAAAATAGAAATGCTTTTTTCTTTTACTTTTTGTCCTCTCAGTTATCCAGGAGGTTGGTATTGATAAACAAGCAATAAAAGAGTCTTTAGCTTTATATATTTTCGATGTAGTCCCTGAGGCTATACCTGGGTATTCCACCGTCACAGTCTCTGTTTTACGAAATTCCAATGGCAAGGAGCCTCCAGCAGTTACTTGTTTTTATCGATGCTGTAATTGGTTCGACAATCTGGATTTTCTTGTAATGGTACCGAAATGACCTTCTGTGTCGTGCAGTTACGACTGCATTCAGAATTCTCTATAACTGCTTCTGGTTCAGCATAGCAATATTTCAAACTATTAAGCGGGTAAGCCCATAACGAATTCATCATTTTATAGCCTTATACTTGGCGGAATAGGACTAATATATCATCCTTTTCCACCTCATATCGCCCAGGTGAAATATGGTCAAAAAATTGTTGACCTTTCCAGAACTGACCCTATTAATTTTTATTTATGGTCGCTTTTCGCCGTTTATAATTTATCCGTCTGGACTATAACTTGCTAACTAGGCACTAGAGTTTTATCGGCCGCCCTCGTAAATCGAAATGACTCAACTATCCTGCTGGGAATTAAGAAATTTAAATCGCTCTTTGCACACTCCTGCTAGACCCGATTAATATTTGCTTAGATTTAAGGCGCTTTCGGCAACGCAGGCCGGGTTGTTCGCTAAATTTCCGTGTTTTTACGATTAGATTTGGCGGAGAGCCATGTAACTTTTATTGGGTATTTATGGCGGGGAAGATTTTCGGCTTGTTTGCGATCACTGCTGTTTGAAAGCGATCTCGCGAAATCGTGATCTTTAATACTACCAATGAATCTATAAAGATGTTTATCTGTGGCTATAAAGTATATTGACAGAGAATTTTCTATATCTAGCCTAATTACCATTAACTTAATTTTTGTGGTCGTTTATTGCCAAGCAGATAGAACAAAGAAGTTCAAAGACCGCTTGAATAGGGTACAAGAAATATTGGTCTGTAAATAAATGACGCAAACTACATATATGAGAATCAACAAACAATATAATTTAACAACTACAATCAAATTATAAATATGAACAAATTAAGATTCTAAAATAAATCTCATTTTAAAGCCACTATTTATTAACTATAAAAAATCTGGCATATACAAAATCTACAAAAGCTCAAAAATTACAATGAAGTAAAGGTTACGTGTGACATATACGTCTCTAATTTAAAATGTTTTACATTATAGTTAATATTATTTTTGTTGTTGCCTCATTTACAATGCAGCATTATTTCTGCAAGTAGTTTCATGTAGTATTATAATAAAAGTTGATTTGTGTAGGTACGTTGTCTGCCATTTATGCAGTTTTTCACCAGTGTGCATACCATAATGATAATCTTTCTCTAGCTCACTTTGCTTCTTTTTGTGTATTTTTTGTTTTTAAATTAACAAGTACGGTGGGGTTAGCATTGGCAGCACCTTTGTGAATTTTTGGTTTAGATTGTATTGGGTCTACAGCTTTTTACCAGTGCGCGTATCAATGCAAATAATTCTTGTCCTTTCTCACTTTACACTCTTTTGTGTATTTTTCTGCCCAATACGGACTAGAATTGCGTATCATACTTCAAAATTGTTTCTTATAATCTGTGATAGCCTCTTCATAAATTGCTAGGAGTTATTATAACACGTTCGACGATTCATTCGTTCGACAAAAATTCTATGGTTCTTAACAAAATATACCTTTGTATTTTTCTAGCGTTTTATTCGGCAAATCAACAATGAAATTAAGTATTTCCACCCGCCAATAGATTAAATACAACGCTAAATACAATCGCGTTGGGTATGAAAATGTAGTCATTTTCAATTTTCTGCCTAGCGTAGAGTAAACATCTTTCTTATAGCTTACGAAGAGGTTGGGGTGTTTCTGTGAGATTTATGTTCTCCACGACACGACATTACAAAATGATAAATGGTAAACAATGGCCAAAATAGCGTGATCAACTTAAAAAGGGCTGTGAAGTGGCCAAAAGTTAGGTGCGGCCTCATCCAATTATTTCCTCATTTTACTATTTCGCCTCCCCCTAATTGCATGTTTGAAGCCGTTAATGACGCCGCAACTATGTCTTCAAAACAAAAAGACATAAAGGGCGGCATACATAATGATTTGGAGTCATTCTTATTTTACAAACTACTTTGGGAAATTTGTAGAGCGTCCACTATTCCTTAACGTCGCTGCAACTATGTTTTTAAGTAATAACGCAAGTTTAAGGGAAGATATTTCTTTTATAAATAGGTACTTTGTCGTGTAATGGCTTCAAGAGGTTCGGGATGTTTTATAAACCCTTACATCAAATTATATTTCCATCGTTCCTAAATGTCATGATGTCGCAGTAGCTCCGGGTAAAGTTAATGCAGTTACATTATAAAAAGTTCTGGAGCGTACCTATATCAAACATAGATTAAAATGGTTGTTATGACAACCTTATTAGGTTTCCATCTTTTTGTCGCTTCAAAATATCATATTTTCTCCGAATACATTGAATGAAGTCATGAACAGTATCTTAAATGATTTATTTAGCGAAGGATTTCTACAGATGCCGATTCCGGAAGGATGCTCATAAAAGGAGCTCCTAAAATAGTACTACTGAATGTGTATATTTTTTTAAAGGAAATCAATTTTAGAGAGATTATTCCTTTTGATCATGTTTTTTATTCAGATGTACCTCTAAATGGACAACGTAGGGTTGACAACTCCATGTTCTATATTCATGCTAATAATTTCGCTCTTGGAAATTACTACGTTTACTACAAACTGTCATACTGCGCTTTTATAAATATGTAGAACTGCACTGAGCTCATTACAGTGTTTAAATCTAAGACATATATTTTTGCATAAACGCTAATAACCCTTCTCTGTGGCCTACATGCATTGGATCAGATTATTTTATAAATCTGCACATTCTAAGGAATATACCACAAGTTTTAAATACTACTATTGGGTTAAAGAACAACTCGTAAAGAACCATAGACCATATAGTAATAGAAGCGAAATATGCAAGAGCCTATAACATTGATGGTGAGAGCTAAATTTAAACAAAAGATACAAAGCACAAAAGGGACAAACTGGAAGAGAAAGATAAAATTAGAAGAAGGAAGATTCTAGGTGAATAAGCAGCTATGTACAATGTGTCTGAAATCACTTTAGCAAGTGACTTAGCGATAAATAGGTTGTGTTGACTGAGACGACCAGTTAGTAAGTTTAGTAGGTACTAAAGAGGCGGAAATTTGGTAACTGAACAATTTTTGATGATTTGGAGTGATATGACCTTGATGTGAGCAGAAATTCTAGGTCAAGCTTTCCTTTTAAGAGATTTGTAACCTACGCCAACTCGCACAGGAGTGAACACAGGTATGCTTAAGACTGTATTGCTTTATTCAAAAATTAACTGCATAATAAATTTTAAAAAATAAATTAATCCCTCTATACTAGCTAAGTTTCATTTATTACCTTTCTTAAATGACGGTATAGTCATGTTGAAAATATAGACTTTTGGTATTTCATCTTTATTTAGAAGTAGCTGAAGACGCTTTCTAGTCCCATATGTATTTCATTACTACGATATTTGAAAAGTTTATTTTTTCAGTTTCATTGTTGATTAAGTTAGTTCATTGAGAATATCATATAAGGTGTCTGGGTTAGTGTTTCTTGATTTTCTGTCTTTTCTATACAGCTTCTTTAAGCGTTTCACTCGTCCATTTCCCCCATTCTATGTGTTCATTTCTTACTCGTCTTCGATGTTTAAACAATCAAGCAAACTTTCTTTTGAATATAATGACCTTTGGAAACCCTTATACTTCTTGTTAGTTATTTCTAACGGTAATAAAGCCACATTTTTAAGAATAAACCCGTAAACTACAGTTTTAAATAACCACAAACAATGTAATTCCAAAGTATGATTTCTGTAAGAGAAAGTAAAATTTAATTTATCTCAAAAAGCAGATAAACGGTTGCTCATATAGCAAAGCATTTAAAATTGTCATTGCAATATATAAAGGCAACTTTAAAAAAATTGTAGCGTCTTTATCTTACCACGTTTGCTTTTATTTTCCATTACTTCTATCGCAAACGATATTTGTCCTTGTCTTTTTTGTCCTTTAGGTTTCATTTACTTTATTATATAATTATACCTTGCTGTTGTATTTATGCCTTTCAAGTGCCCATATCGTCTCAGTTGATTCTCTCTGATCTTCTTCGTAATGGAATAAATTTATAATTCTGCTTATATTATGTAATTGTCTTTCTTTAACACTTTCCCTTCTTTAAAATAATTTCCTCTGATTACTAACTTTTAGAGGGCCATGCAAGTTTTACAGTCAAACATAAGTGTTTACTTACAGCTAATAAAGAAAAGAAGTGAATAAATTACTAAAACTAATTTAATAGAGCAGGCGTAGACAGATACACGATATTTGAAGCAATCACTGTAATCATTCTCATGCGATCGCCGATGAAGCGACTATTCCAACGTTTGAAACCCTTTTCATTCGATGCTAACCATTGTCTAGTTTGTTCAGCATTTGGCAAGCTTTTACCGGCTTAGTTTCGTAGACAACTAGCAGTCGCACATTGTAACGCCCCATTTAATTTGTGCGTTCATTGCGATTCGCCCCTCGATGCGGCTTGCATCTCTAATATTAATATCCCGCGCCCTCCTCCTTTGACCGAGCGCGGTGCGGAAGAATTTTGGTTTTCCCGAAAAGGCCTACGACCTTCGATAGTAGAGGTACCTAGAACGGGATTTTTGCGAGTGTCAGTTGTCGAAGCGCTCTAGATGACAAATAGTTTCAAACCACCTAAGGGATTTGAATGCCTTGATAAAGTAGCCTACGTTTCCTAGTCGGAAATTGTTTCTGTGGACAATTTAAGCTTACGCTTCGAGCGGTGAACTATTTTCTAGTTTACTTTTGTTGTTTATTAATTTCGTTGTAACTAGGCCTGTTTGTGTCCTCCTTCCTCCCCGGCGTAATGCTTGTGTCATCTGGCATGAAGTCCTGCGTTAGAATTTTCGCTGTTTGCCGACAGCTCGAATTTTGAGGCCAAGCAACATAAGCTTCCATCAGGATGCGGCGTCTCGCGAAAATCTTCACCCTGACGTACCAGTACGTACATGCAATTTGCATTACAGCGATTGATTGTGCCGATAAAGGCGATTTGTCTGCTATAGTATTGCAAATTTTGACGCAAATATCTTTGAACATTAAAAAAACACGTGATAACGTAATGTATAGTTTTATCAACGCACATGCGTTCTCACATAGGGACAGCTGAAATCGTGTATGTACCCGGTATGAACCCTTCGCGCAGAGTGTCCTTAGGCACCCAGCTTATGGTAATTTCGATGTAACAGTTTCCAAGCTGGTCGAAGTGAGTTACGTTTTATGCGTTTGGCTGGATGTTTGCATGACAAACAGATGTCAATTTTTGCCACGTTATCTTTGGCGTGAGCGCTTTTTATATTGTTGTATGGTACAGTGTTTTGAAAGTTGTATTTGGCATTTTGCCTGGTAAATATCGGCCTAGGTTGGCTAACTAGTCGAGAGGGTCGGGTTCCAGCGAAGCTGAAAAAGAAACTAAGGGAGAGGGCGCCAGGTTCTTGACGTATACAAATCCTTGGGTCGGACCTCCCCAAGGTCAGAGATATACCAAGCAAATCAAAATAACAGCAGAACCAATAACTAATGGCATGACTAAGTTAACAAAAACAAAAAGGCTCTAAATATTCCAAGAGTGCGAATAGCCAAGTATGAAGTAAGGCCAACGTTCAACCCTCAGAGTTGGCTTAGTTAAATTGACTTTACTGCAAAAAAAATTTAGGCGGGGCGGTACCTGCAGTTTCTAAGATCTCACAAAGGGGTGCTAGGACCTATAAGAAATTCAAAAGGCGTTCTCTGAAGCTCCAAGTCATTACCTGCGGTCATTCTAAACCCTAAACTTGATATGAATTTAGAAAAGGGCAGCTAAATAAACTCAGTAATAATCCCGTAAGCGGCAGCTTAGCCATGTCACATAAATTTTTACAGAAGGCCAAATTGCTAATTGATGTCAACGCGCTAGGCTGTTACGCGTGAAAACACATGAACAAAAATGATTACTAAAGCAGCCGCAACACAAATCAAAGCAATCTAAATGTAGCTGCAAGACAACTGGGTAAATAAACCAATTAATCAAAAATCGAACTACTCCAGTAAGCACAAAACGTAATACACAAAATACTAATATAGCAATTCCAAAAAAGGTCATACTTATAAACTCAAATTAATCAAACAATACACAACTAAAGCACTACAAAAACCTCTCGGGTACACACGGCACGTGGTGCAGAGCTGGCGAACGTGGCAACCAGGCAGCTCGCTGGCCATGGAGACGGCCTCGCAACGGGCTGCAAATGAGCCCCGTTAGTTGTTACAATGCGGCGATTGTAGGGGAATGGTAGCAAACCTCAGTCGCAGGAGTGGGCAGCACGCCGGCTCGTAAATGCACCAAATGTCTCAAACAGAACCGATCACACCAATCCAGGAAAACCATTCAAAGTAAAAAACACATTTACATGGTAGTAAAAGAAGGCTAAAAATACAAATTTTCAGGTAGATTACGGCGCTAAACGGAGGGAACCGGAGGCAACAAACCTCAAGATGTAAAGTAGCCAAATCGTTCAGTCCAGCGCGTAGAGCAGGGCCCTCCAATCAAATTCGTCAACGACGAAGCAAATGCCGGCAATATAACCCAAATTACCGGAACATTCCAAAGGGGGTTACGATGCCTCTCAGATCCTTCGAAAATGAAGTTGGCTACCAAAGCCGATGAGACAGGGTCCCCAGAAGGAGCGATCCAACTTACACGAAACAGGACTGGCAAGGAAATGGCCGAAAAAGTTGCCAAAAACAGTCTAATTCAACTTATCAAGAGTTCCAAAGTTTGAAAGTAGACCATCAGAAAAACTGAGGACTGCAAAGTGTAGTTTAAGCTGATAAGGGTATAGCTGTAATTTATTCGAGAATTGTGAATGATGTTAAAAGGTATGCCTATCAATTTAGGGAAAATGTATTGTATATTTGGGAAATAAATGTGAACAGTAGAATCTAATTAATTATTTCAAATATTGCATGCAAAACGACAAAATGAGGGTAACAGTAACTCCAAATTTAATTGTTTGTTAATAACTCATTCTAGGAATAATTGAGCTTACTGCTTTATTTATGCTGGATAATTGTCAACTGTTGTTGAATATCAAATTTTATATACTATTACAGTTTACATTTTCTTTGTGTATTTATACTACGAGCTTTCATAAACTTGTTCGTCGTTTTTTAGATTTAGGTTAAAGTTAGAGGCTTCCATATAGATGGCGATTTGTTCTGGTAGCTAGCTGTGATTGTGTTGTGTTTAACGACTGGCGCCCATTTTGTTTTAAATAATGATGTGTTTTGTAACCTTAATAAGCGCCACCTGGTCTTTATTCACGCCATAATTCAATTGAGAGTTAGAGGTAGCTAGAGTTGTACCCACCCCTCGTTTAAGGGTGCTGTACAACATGTTGAGGTTCTTGAAAGGCTTTTGATATGAGTGAGTGACCAGTTCCAAGGCTCATGTTGCAAATACTTAAATGCTTTCAGCTTGGATACGCTACTTAAAAACGTCTGAACAGGTCAACACTAATGGTTATGCCCCTAATCCACAAAAATAAGAAATATTTTCTTGAAGAAATATAATTTTAATTATATAGTATTAGTTAACTGCACCCCATTCCAATAAATTTATTCAAACTATTTATGTGTAATAGGGTGATCGTTACGGTATCTGCAAGTAATCAAATTTACTTATTTCAAAAGTACCCAAAACAACAACAATTTAAAGCAATATAAATGGGATCGGCTACAAAGTCACAATATATGTGTTTTATGGCAGCTGTTGCGTCTTTTTCCGTATAGCAATAAAAATGGTGCGTCTTTAAACGAAATTTCGCGAAAGGCTAACGATGTTCCGAGATTTGAGTCACAAAGGGACCTTTGAAGGATTTTAGTGATCCGTAAAAACCGCTCAACATTTGTAAGGCAAAGCAGCAGCGGTGGCGTTTGAAATTTATAAATGACCAAGACCTAAGCTCCTCAGCATATACTACAGCCCTCATTGCTTTTGTTGTGTAATTTATAGAAGTAAGCAAACGAAGACGGGGTAGAAAAACGTTTACAGTAAAAGCAGTGAATGGGGTCTATTAGCTTCCTATTAGATTAGATCCAATTTAAATAATTTATGCGATGAATATCAGAACCAAATCAGGGGGAATAAATCAAGGGGTAGTATATTACAAACTTGCACGTGAATGTTTTGTTAACATATTAAGACACTAAATTGATATTATATGGACTTCAAAGATTGTTGTTTAGACGAAGTTAATCAAAAAAGTCGAAGGAACTGACCTACATAAGCAACAGCGGGAGAAATGCTACATCCTGATTCCCAAAATATTCACCCCCACTGCATATTCCAAGATCAACCTTTTATCTAAGCTTGATAACCTTAAGCTCAGCTCCCTACAAGGATATGGTATTGATTTCCCATTACCGTTAAACGCTCGTCTTGACATAAGCCTACGAACGAAATTTGATTTGAATGATAAAATATATTCTGAATTCAGCGGTGGTGGTTTCGATACATCCTTTATCCAGTGTGTCATTTGTTATCCGATTACAACTGCACACAGACTTTTTCAACTGCTGCTTACACGGCAATATTTCGCTTTTTCATATCTGAACTTTCAGAACTCTGTCAGATCGACTGTCAAGGAACGTGTCTTGCGATATATTACAGTCTGTGGATTCCACATGCTCCTACTCAATAGTGGATATTTTAATATCCGGTGGAGATAAAGCTTCCATTGACGTGAAAGCTTCGGAGTAAATTACCTGTGACGAAGAGACCACAAAGCAATGACCTCCCAGCCCCAGGTGCAGAAATTAAAACGGATAATAATGAAATCGATTGTGAATGCAACGAATATATCAAAACAATTCATAAATTGAATTAGGGTTTAGAACAGATTATATAGGAAAAGGCTCTTACTTATGACCCACCTCCAGCATTACTCTAAGGCAACATCCCTCAGTTTAGGCCGGAGTAATAGCCGTTGAACACCTTCTATTAAATTGTGGGAACAAAAATAGAATGTGAAAAAGAACGCCAGCGCTATAAAAATCGGCATAACACAAGAGACTGTCGACTCTGGTTCTCATTATAATAGACCAGCTATGCAAAACATATAAGACAATCTTCTTCTTCTTTGTCCCTACGGAATACTTTTCTTTATGTGGAAGATTATTAAACTGCACCAAAAGACTTATAATGTACTGACCAGATTAGCTTATTTACAACAAAAAACAGCATATGGAAAGTGAGTCGAAAATATTAATAAAAGATAATTCGAATATTAGGAGGCACCAGCAAGGAGAAATGAACGAGAATAAACGGGAGAGAACATACACAGTAACAAACAACAAACACATCTCAAATAAAGAAACTATATCTATTATACTAGATCGAACGACAGTCTTTTCAGAAAGAGGTCTTATTAATGGGCACAGTTTTCTCAAAGTCATTAAAAGCAAGTTTTATACCTGCACGCTATTTTTTGCACTATTAATGGAAACACCTGGATATAGCTTTATTTTGTTCAAACAATTTTTTAATTTATTGTTTGAAGAACTACTAAACTCTATTCTAAACATTTTACAAAGGAAATATCATTATTATCAGACTCAATCCCAAATATTATGGCTCTCTCTAAAGAGAAATGTAATCTATTTCTATTTCTCGAGGTGGATTACTTTGTTCTCTTCTTCTTACACCTTACAACCAGTAAAAAAGCCAAAAATTCTCATAACTTCAGAGCGACACGGGCGGGTAGTTTGAAAGCGAAGGAAATCCTAGGTTGCCTTGACGTCAATTTGACGTTTCTGTCCGTACCATGAACGTTGTTTTCTTTCACTCTAAAGTGCTTTAAAGTGAGAGGTAACAACGATTTCTCCGTACCCTGGTAAGGACAAATACGTTAAACTGACATCAAGTTACCCTAGGCAATCCAGTTTAAAAGTAAATTCGGTACAGACGTTAAAACTATTTATTAACGATTTTTCAATGGCCATGGAGTTGAATGTTTTCGCCTAAAGATATAGGTGGCGCCCCCTGACTCAGAAGAATACGGTCAAAGCGTTGGGGAAAAGTTGACGGCTTAATGGCTATAATAACTCACTTCGCCCTCTCCCATTCGGTGCTTAATATGCTCCTAAATGTAGCTGAATATTGTTAAACAGAGTTCAGGTATACACAATGGTACAATTGAAACATTATATTGAAGAGTATGCAGGTGATCAACGGATTTGCCGAGCTGACAGGAGGTCTACATAGTGTAGTTACAAGGGGAAGGTAATAAAGGTACAGGATTCACTTATCATGCAAAAGGTGTATAGTAAAAAGTAGTTACAACGTAATCCGGCCGTTTAACAATATCGATATGAAGGCAAAGTGAGTCTGCAGCAAACACGGCAAAGTGTTGGGGTCGAAAAGGTTATCAACTGCTTTAGGGGAGAGATGGATCCTGATGATCAATTCTAATTCACGAACACGGCAATTCTGAAGTAGTCAGGAAAAGTCTTGAAACTCAAAGCATTCAAATTTAAGGGGGTTGTTTAGTAACTTTACCACAAGCCGTAATGGATATATTTATGTGATTATTTTACTTTTTTATTTATCACTTTATAACTTCAAATATAGGAGATGAAGAAGTGGTAAAGTGCTTATAACAAATAAATGCAATGCAAAAACTTCCCCATGGTGGAAAAACTTCAAAAATGAAGTAGAAAATGGAATTATTAAATCATTCTATACAGAACAATTAAAGCCAATAAAAGCGCTATTAAGTAAAATTTTTCATTTTTTTTACCATGAAGAAGTAGCCATTGCTATTTTATGTGTATGAACATGTCGAACGACGTTTTAATTTCTTTATAAAAACTTGATAATAGTAAATTAAATTGAATATACACGACACAAAGTTCCAAAATTTTTATCGAAATTAGGCAACACACTTGACTATGCAAGAGTAGAAAGAGAAAGCTGATGCTCATAAACTAATCCTAAACTTGAGCATGGGCTAGTTAATTGCCGTGTTCAAGATAACAGATCTTTACCTGGAAAGGTATAGATTATATTTTTGCTTTCCTAGATTTGTAATTTGCTTCATGTACCAGCCTTACAGAGTTGTGGCGAATTCAACGAAGACCATTGTATCTATCCATCTTGGCTATCATAAATTAGCACATTACTGATCAGTCACATTTTTAAAAAGCGCAACTTTGCTTTTTGGAGATACATACAAATTTCATTTAGTGTGTATTAATTATCATTTAATTAAAAAGTGCACTATTTATATACTTACAGTCTGTAGTTTGTCATAAATATGAAGCAATGTAGTTATATTTTATAAGTGTCTCTTGGTGTTGGTTTTATTCATTTTCATTCTCAAAAAAAAAGAACAAGATAATAACACAATTAACGACCACGTGTAAATATAAAAAACCAGTTATCAATATTTATCGTTATTATGTTAAAATTATTAATAGATACACTTTAAATTAAATTATACTTTTAAATCCGTAGACACTGTTTGTACTGTATCCCTAATTGGTATATTTCTTTTTCTTATGGAATCTACTAATTCCGGCAACATGTTAGTTCCCAAAATTGTATGTCCCTTTAAATAATTTAAATCAAAATTCCCTGCTGTGACCAAACGACAAAATAACACTTAATTTTTTACAGATGTTTAACTGCCCTTGTATCTGATAATAATAAGAATGAGATCTTTTTAAGTATAATTGCTCATTTAGTATTTCCGCGAATTTAATTTTCTTCCGCCCGCACCGCACTGATTCAAGTGGTGTGCGTTCCTTAGAAACGAAAGGACATTTTACCTCTACAATAAAATCTTTTCCTATTAATCCGTCGGGGTATACAGAAAGAAAAGGGTGTTACGGTATTAAAACAACTTTACGACACCCACCCAAGGTGAGCATCCCACCACGGAATCAGTCCTGGAAAACTGGCACACTTGCCCTGAGATTTGCTAAAAACAGGCTAAAGGCCACGGCTGGAACGCTCAGGGAGTCGGGCGTGAGTCACACGATACGTTCTGGGCAAGCGTGTTGAGGCATATATATAGGGTACGTCAAAATTATGAGGGCGCCACCAAGCCTGTCTTAACCCGAATAACCGGGCCTGGGCGGTTAGACGGGGGCGAAGTATTCAAGACACTCCGTCGAAAGGGGTACTCGTGAATTATAAACTCACACAACGATTTCGTGATGGCAAAAATACTTAGATCATGAAGGGGGCTTTTTCAGCCACGGAAATGTCACCACCAAGCCTACCTACACGCTCTGATCTCACTGGCTCCACCGTACATTCATCTCCTCAATGATGGCCACACACTGAAACAGAACATGCACAAAGCGACCAAGAATAAAGCGTCTCTTAGTTAGATAAGCGTCTATTGGTCCAGTCTTACATTGGGGCAGCAAAGCGTGCCGCAAACATTGCGTTAATTCTTATAAATAAGCATCAGCTGATGGGCGCACTACGGTTACTAAACAACACCCATAACTGTACAAAATCAAAAGCAGTTTGACATATGAGTCCCACAAAGGGAACGTTTGTTCATAAAAATGCTCACATGGTAATTTGGGCAAACACAGCAAAGCCCAAGTGAGGGAAGTGATTAGATCAAAAATGAGCGAGCGACGCCACTTCGCGACAACAATTTAAGATGCGAAGGGTACGTTTTTAACGGTGCACAAGATTTCACAGTTATTCACATGATTAAGCGCACAGCTCGCGCACGAGAAGTTAGTATAATTCAATGGTTACAAATACCTTAATTTTATTGGTGACGATCCAAGAGATCAGCATGCGGTCCAGCTTGCGGGAAACAGGTTGCCTGTGGCAATTCATTCGCCGCTAAAACGGCCGACGTGTGAATGGTCTGGATGCGCCCAAAATGGCGACAAAGGCTGGCTCTTCAACAAACGCCGCTACGACAGCCAAACTAGCCCAAGTGATGTCCTACCTCAACGGAATCCTCGCATAACGAGCTAAAGGGAACACTCCCTTACGTGACGACGTAGAACCGGGCATGGAATTCCATCACACCTACGCCTTGGCGTATTAAGATCGCCGCTAACGACACACACACCTCCCTTGTTCAATCGCCTGAGTCGAACTACCACTTAAGGCGAAACAGTTTATCAATTACTTGCTGAAGCAGCACGAGACGGGAAAAGGCTGACGCCCCCGCCAAGGGCGGGAGCGCCGCACGAACACACACACTATCCGACCTCTTATTAGACCGACGGCTCTTGGCTGAATGCCCCGCAAGGAGCGTTACGACGCTTGAAGTGGCGTGAGCCAAAACGGCGTTACCACGTGACCCTCGACAGCCAATGGCGATGCGCCCAATAAAACAAATAAGTGCCGGTGACAAAGACAGCCAATGGCGAGGCGCCCAATAAAACAAATAAGTGCCGGTGACAAAGACAGCGCGAGGCCTCGCAGTCACACCAACAGCGTAAATTCTAGAAGGTTCGGAAATCCTGCGAGCGTTAACACCCGATTGTTAAAGTACCAACAAAGAGGTGCCCCGGATGACGAGAAATACTGCGCTTGAGGCCAAATATGTGCAAAATCATTATTATGGAATTAGGCGATGAAGCCAAATAAGTAACTAAAAGGGTTTAACATACGGGCACGCTGCCCTAAAGCCTAGGTGGTTAATTAAAATACAAAATGACCTGACAAGGGTTGTTCGAGTCAATATACATACCACACGGCACGACAATTTTATCCGTCTTTCTTTAAAAATCGTCTAATGCTCTACTTTCAGCGCCATAGCGAGTTGCTGCATTACCCATAAATATTTATAAAGAATATCTTTCAAAGCATTAGCAGAAGATGTGGACTTTCTCATTCTGCATATTCTTCCAAATTTTGAAGCTGTTAGTCGTTTCAATCTTTCTTGATGCAGCCGATCGCTTCTGTGCTGTCCCAAAGTTTCAGTGGTAATCCCTTCTAGATTATAACCTAATAACTGCAGAATTGTTTCTTTGGTTTCCGTAAATTCATCGGCTGTCATAGCTGGAATACCACTTCCAGCATCTGGACCTTAATCCATATCCACTTCAGCAATATTTCTTCGGCGAAAATACTCTCCATGTCTTCTGTACTATAGCCTCCATTTCGAATTCTACGTCATCTTCAAAAGGGTCGTTGTATTCCGATATGCTGCTGTGGAAGTTTTTATAGTCATTTTCAGGATTTCCGGTACTATGTTGAAACTTTCATCCTCAACAAAGTTAGATATATTTCCCACAGAAGCAACGCACATGCTGTTTTCAGTAGAATCTGAAGGAATCGGTTGCAAGGATTCTGGAACTACGCCATCCTCTCGTAAAACAGCAACACTGAAATCTATTGATTTTACGTAAATACTACATAAGTAGGGGTTTAAACGAGAAATAAGGTTCAAGGAATTGATGAAAACACGTAAACTAGACTGCAAAGAAATATTAATACTTTAAAAAATACCGAAGAAAAACTCACTAAAGTTTACAACACACACATAATCAAGAAATTGAGGCAGTTTGCGAATCCCGATCACCCTGTATGTAGGGTATGTACACTCTTGGGGAAGAAATTTGAACGGGATGTTACACAAAATGGTAAGAAGCCCATACGCTATTTTAAAATAAAAACTCAAGTTATAAGAGAAACTCAACTTTTGTTCGGGTACTGCTGCTTTACCTAAAGCAAATGCTGGAAGTGGAACTCGCTGCCTTATATACGTTGTCTATACTTATCAAGTTATCAGTGTCAGTTAATAATTTCTGTAATTTTGACCTAATATAATAATATTATTTTGTTGTCGTCGTCAAAATGATGCATATATTCGCACTAGTTGCAATATGGGATTTCATATTGACACTAGTGCTAATATGAAAATTTAGAACAACTTTGTAGATGTGAGTAAATTTATTTAATATAAAAATTAATATAACTCAAAATTACAGATAATGTATGCAACACGTTGCAAAATTAGTATTTTTCACGCCTAGTGTGAAAAACACTTTCACGTTGCAATTTGACACATAAATAGCTATTTTGATACGCCAATATGACAAATTACAATAAAGCCGCCTTACAAAAATCAAATTGCTAACAATTAATGCTACTAGACTAAAGAACGTTGAAAATTTTTTTCTCCCATCCATAGTACATAACCTTCTTTTATATATTTTGTTTTCGATAATTTTCATTAATAATTTCATTATTAAAAACACAATCCATCTACTCCACACAATTAATGCTACTTTATTAAAAATATTTTTCTCCCAACCGTAGTAGGTACACAACTTTCATTTATAACTTTTTTCGATAATTTTATTATTAAAAATACAATCCACCTACTCCACACTAGGTGGACAACCTGTAGTGTTTATGTAGAAAGATTTCGTGTTACTCCTGGGATACCCCGTATATAATTTGCTGATAATTAGTGCTACGGATAATGCTTTATGTTTCTTTTAATTGCCGTACTAACGTAAAAAATACAAATTATAATATCTAAACTTACCGTGCCGTTCTATTTCTAAGTGCAACCTGTGCAGCATACAATGCCTTCTTTTTGGCACTGTTTCTTCGAACAGACAGACAAAGATTTTTTCGACTTTGGACCCTTATTTTAGGACTCGCACTTCACTTATTTTCACTATTTACAAATATAAGGAAAGGTCAGTGCAAACAATAACTGATATAACTCCCTCAAGATTTTATAAACCAAAAACCTGTAGTCTATTAGTTATTGCAGAATGTCATTATAAAACAATTTAAATGGCGCTTTGAAATTTTGGGCTTACCGATAAGCGCCCAACGAACCACCTATATCATAATCCTTTGGCTCCATTCATATTTTGTTTCCTCTACATAGTACCAATAACATAGCAAGGTTATGACGTGAAAAATCATTTAAAATTACTTGGTATGGCTTGTTATCTATCTTTAGGCGGTTTCGAAAATTCTGGTCCTGTTAAAAATGAAATCTGAAGTTACTAAACAGTCACCTTAAGGAAATGCGAAAGGCGGGTCCGACCAAAAGTCAGTTGTTGGGAGTCTGACGGCGCTTAATTAACGGCAACGGAATTGCCAATCGGTTTAAGCAATGCAGAAGTGGCCAGCAGCCGAAAATATGCCGCTCATGGAGAGAAATCGTTGGCGTGCAGTTGAAATTTCACACGGAAAAAGATAACAGCATTTTCTCTGCAGTTACATCCTACAATATTTCTACGATCTAGCTTTTTCCGTTATCTTTATTCATGTCTTTCTTTTGTTAAATCTACCCCTCTATTTTTGTGTTCCATTGCATTAAAATTAATATAAGTTAAGATTTAATTTTTCTTTCTCACAATGTAACCAAACCGCTCGAGTCTTTCGAATTTGATAGATATTTATGTCCTCCCTTCAATTTTTCTTCTACTTTACTATTGATTCTGCTTATAATTTCTTCTTCGTTTTAATTATAGGAGTTCAGCTAACCCATAACAAAGTTCAATATTTTAATAGGTAGCAGATTTCTGAGTAGATTAAATTAGCAAAAAAAATTACAAACCTTCGATGACGCCACAGGTCTAACAGAGCAGGAGGACGATAATAACAATATGCCACCTCGTACGTATGAATTTAGGTTGATCCATATATGCTTATATAATAACTGACAAACTCGGGGGTGATGCACCACTAACCGGTAATGTGAATGTTATGGTGACCTTAATGTACAGATTCGTTTTTATATTCACAACACCAGATCATGTTTTAATACTCCCAGCAATGATGCGACACCGGAAAGCAAACGGCAACAGTCAGCGGCCAGGAAAAGTCACCAGAAGCTAGTGCAGACGCAGCAAGGGATCCCAACAACAATAGCTAGCCAAAGAAGCAAAGTGGGGGCCACAAGGACTCAGCAATATATGAAAAACACAGCAATGGTTCCGAAACCTCAGCTACCAAATTAGCAGCACAACCCAGATGCTCATACTTTAACGACTCCAAGTCGGCTCTGAAATCTATCAAAACGAATGTCCAATTAGGATAGGGAACGACAAAGCGCAAGCGCACACATACTTTCAGCTTACATCACGGCGCCATAAAAATCCGCAACCAAATATCATGGGTGGCGCGAGCTAAGATACTATACTTGCCCATACCTATGACTAATACACAGCATCAGCTAGGGTCGCACAACGACAGTATGCATGTGGTCGGCTCAAAAGATTCTAGCAGAAGAGAAATAGGGACAAAATACATCGTTGCAGATTCACGGAGTCATTTGAGTGCTACTAGGGCTAGTTGCGGATGACAACGGGTCGATAATCCATCTCACGCAGCTGAAGGCTGCTAAAAACGAGTTCGGGGACCTCGACAACTGTTAAACGCTGAGCGTTCGGACAGGGGTAGCCAGAATGTATAAAATCAAACGAGGCAGTTAAAGACCCATTCAAGTAACGCTTCTTACCCGTAAAAATAGGTTGTTAAAATTCTAAGAATATTGTACAGCATGTGAACAGTAATGTTAAATGTAATGGTATGATCCATTACAAAAAGTAGAAAGTAAAGTAATCAAAATGTATGGAAAATGTTATGTTATAGTGCTATTTGGAAAAGAAGTGCAGTAAGCAAAAGAAAGCGGCGTTTGATAGAGAAAATAGGAAGGATCTGGTAGAGCGACAAGCAATATGACGAAGAACAAGACGACGAATGAAAATGTAAAGTATAAACAGCCTAAATGGCAATATAAATGCGCAATCTCTATGAATTTTGAGTAAACACAATAAAAACTCAAGGTTCTTTGTTATCATACCCAGCATATACATAAATAATTTAATGCGAAACGGAAGAACGGCACAACTTTACAGAATTTTTCGTTTCAGCTGCAGCTCTGACTACAATAACCATTTACCAGCCCTAACTTCACACCAGAGGAATATTATCAGCAGCGTGGATTTGCAACAATCGATTTTCGGGGGCGCAGCTTCACTTTCGCCGAGGCTGTTCGCTCGGCGAGTCACCAAGACGTACAATAACATTCGTTCTTATTGTCCGCTCGGCCAAAAACTTAGCTATTTTCAAAGCAAACAAACTGAGCCGAACAAAACCCCTTTTCTTATAAATTGACCAATTAAGCGAGTCCTCGCCAGCGTTATTACGGCGTGTTTCGCTTTTGATTCAATAAGGAGCCACGTGGTGTTTTTTCAGGGTAGGTTCAAGTAACAAATAGTGTTTGTTGCCTTTGTGATCAGATGACGGTGGGTTGAAGTTAATTTGTTGCGATAACCACGTCGCGACACGTGTTGCAAGAAGCGAGCTTAAAATTAGATCCTTTCGTCAGGTCTAATTAATATTAACCTGGGAGCATAGCTCGAAGTTTGTGGTTCTGTATTTTAGAAATAATGAAAAATGTTTGTAACATGACACGTAACTATCAAGACTTTAATTAAATAACTTTTAATAGTTGCAGAAAATAGAAACGCAATTTCATAAAAGTTCATTGTGTAGAAGATCCTGCTGATGTGCTTGCCAGTATAAGGGTTAAATTTTTATATGGGGCATTGAAGTTCACAGCGCGTACTATAATTAGAGGTAGTATAAACATGTTTCACATATATCTGTGAAGATAATAGTATAAAACCCGGCGGCGTGATTTATAGATTCATTTGTTATTTTATCGAAATGCAATTTTATTGGAAAAGTATACGGTGCCCCCACCCCAGAAAAGCGCCCTTTGGTGCTTTCCAAGAATACTTCCACGCTCAGCATCACTTCGTTTCGCTAGTACAATGAAATGTTATCAACCAGTTATTTAACATAAAAATTGTCAATACGCACTTCACTCCGCTTCACAGTTCAATGTTATCAATCAGTCTATTGTTATAAAAACTATCAATACGCGCCCTTCGGTGCTTTCCAATAATACCTTGGCACCCTATCTTCGCGTTTATGATCAAATTGAATTTGTTATTAATGAGTGTATTTAAGAAATCAGTTCAATGCTGCAAAAAAGATGCTGTACAGCTGATTGCAAATAAAACTGGGACAGCTAATATGTAATATTGTAATTTGAAGTACAATAACAAATTAAATACTCGTAATTATGTTAATTTTCTTATGCTTCTATCTTTAATAATATTTTATGTATTCACCTACGGAAATATAAGTTAGAGAAAGTTTCACACGTTATTAAAAACGCAAAAAGTAGTCTCAAGACTTGTCCCACTTTTATTTGCAATCAGCTGTACATACCATGTAAAAAATAAAAAACAAACATAGATTTTAATGCTTAACCAAAACAAATTTATCAGTTATTTCATTCCAATCAAATTTTAACAAAAACAAAATATCCATTCATGAAATTAACTTTAATACTAAAACTTAGCAAATCGAATCTATCCAACTTCATATGGGTTGCGTGCGGTTCTTAAGAAACCGTTATGACAAAAACACTTAAACAAGTTTAATTATATTTAAAAATTGTAATCACCATCATCATCAGTGAATTTGCCCTATATATTTACATGTGATTATTATTAAGTAAAATAACAACAACCGGACGTATACGGACATTTTGAGGGTTGGCAACTATCGTTTGGCTTATGGCACGTGGGTCACACCCATAGCACGTGGGTCACACCCATGGCACGTGGGTCATACCTATGGCACGTGGGTCACACCCATGGCACGTCGGTCACATCCATGGCACGTGGGTTACACCCATGGCACGTAGGAACTTAAGATAGGTTAACGGTAATTTTTGAATTGATGTTGGTATATCGAGACTTTACTTTTATTTATGTGTCGGTTTAGCTAGGTATTAGTGTTGTATTAAAAAGATCAGAAAGTGCCATATCTTTGGATTTGTGTCTTCGACCATACCTTCATTTTCGGATGACCTATCGTATGAAAAAGATCCAATACTTCAGGAATATTCCTGGCGGCCGGAATCGTGTACAAATACGAAGATAAGTACACCGCACAGCACGTTTAGGCGCCCCCCAATACGAGGGAGGGGTCTAGTGGGATGGAGTCTTCACCAAAAGATCTGCACAGCCGAGGCGGAGACTTGGTTGACACGAAATTTTAGAGATGTTGGACTCAGAGTGGTTTTCGATATGAGAGAATTTCAATAGAGTATAGGGTATAGGGCCATACATCGCGGTCGGTGTGCCTAGCAAAATCTTGCCACTTTTTTAAAACAAATTACTTCATTTCTTTTCATAGTAAATCAAGTACAATCTGAAAGAAAATGACCTGAAGAAGTTGAAAATAATAGGTTGTCACCTCTCAGTCGATCACAACCTACCACCAACCAGGTGTAAAAAGGTCCTTTTTCGTTATCATCGCTTAGCGTGTATCGAAAATTGTGTTACATTAAATTGAAGCAAAATTTTTCCTCTATGGATTTTGATTCACCGCGTAGAAGCTGTTGCGACTAGAGGTTTCCAGCATTTGAATGTCCTGCTCTCGCCTATTCAGGCTGCGGAGTTCTCCGGTTTGCAGACCAAAGTTCAGAATTTGTTTGAATGGTTTACGGGAATTGTAGGATTGCTGCAAAAATTTATTAACGTCAGAGTGGGCTAATAAAAAAAGTTTTGTTGATTTCTTTTCATATACCGCTCCACAAATGAATTGGACCATTTGCATATATTTGTGCAATTTTCAAAAATATTTTCCAAAAGGGCAGTCATGGCATTTTTTTTAACCTTTCATGATTGTATCACTATAAAAAGCATTTATTATAATAATTTGGTTAAAGAAAAGTCAATTAATAAAATATCATAATTTTAAAATTTTGAATTTTGTCCAAATGTTGATAGCAAATTGCATACAAAATATGCCAAATCGTTGCCAAACACGTCCCGAAGAGACTCAAAGAACTATTACCTAATTAACCTTTTTTGTGATTTCTCTTATTTTTGTCAAATATAGTTTTTTTATAATTTTATTATTTTTTAATTTTATATGGTTTTGTTAATTCTTCAGTTGATATTTGCGGATAGTGCAATATATGCTTAATATGAGTATACTATAAAACAAAATCTTATATATATATATATATATATATATATATATATATACGCGAAAAGCCACTATGTGACACCAATAACTAAAACGACGTTTCTGCACCCAAAACGTTTTGCACACGATATGAGCAACTGGCACCCATATATGTTTCTTATGTATATATTCGTTTTGACGCCTTATATATGGGTTTGTTTTAATAATATATTCTAGTTTAGACTAATCAGCAGTGATAAGGCGGAAGCATTTCAACACAGCAGTAGTATTGGCCATTTAAAAATAATTGCGAGCTTATCGTGGCGTTCAGGCGGACAATATAATATTTTGTTGCTCTCCAGTGTTTCCATGACAGCAATAACAACAACACAGAATTTAATTTATTCTTTATTGATATATAAAATAATAGTAGTTTGTATACCAAGGCACTGAAGTATAACTTTTTATCACGAATGTGGATTTAGTTGCCGAGGCCCGTAGGGCCAAGGCAAATAAACCACATGAGGGATAAAAAAAAACTTCAGTGCCGAGGTGTACACTATGTTTTATTTGAAATCGAGGAATCGCGAAATTACAACATTTTAACCAACTTTTGTAGGTTATGTTCGGTCGATTGACGTTTATCTGTCGCCTCGCCACCTACAAAAAAGTCGTAAAACAATGGATTACTTCACTGCCGATTTCTCGTATTTTAATGACGATTTCGGCGTACTTCACTGCCGATTTCAAATAAAAATAGCTATTGATATTGATACACAAAATAAAAAAATTATTTTAAAAAGTTTTTAGTTTCGTTAATTATGTTTTTTTAAATGTTGGATTTTACTCTTTATTTGATTGACGGTTCTGTCAGATTTTAAATATTTTTTGGCAAATTTGTTAATCTCATTTCTCGCAATCAATGGCTACCAATCGCGATCATTTACTTGATCGTCATGGCTTTTCTCATCATTATTATCGGATAAAACTATAAGGAAATTTTAAGAGTCTCAATTTAAAGCAGATCTAAAAAAATAAAAGATATGTATTAAAAAATAGATAAATACCATCGTCTGCATTAATTGGTTGCAAAACCGTCAAATCCTCGTTTCCATTGATGCTTGGTTCATAACCAATGTTAATCATGTCTACGATTACCGGTTGTGGCGCTTGCAAAGGCATTACATCTTCGTCTTTATTGACGTGTGATTTAATTGGTTGCAAAACCGTCAAATCCTCGTTTCCACTGATTCTTGGTTCATAGCCAATGTTAATCATGTCTACGATTACCGGTTGTGGCGGTTGCAAAGTCATTAAAACTTCGTCTTTATTGACGTGCGATTCAACAATATTATAGTTCTCCTCTTCTATTGTAGCTGTCTTCAACCAATTCTGAACTTTTTCGTTAATACTTTTAAACTACAAAAACGAAAATTATTTAATTTTAGCCTTCCTCTAGACTTCCGGCGGAGAGTATTAGGCTCTAGTATATTGTTTTAATATAAGCAAAAATGTCACTTTTTACTTCTCCCAGTAAAACATGCAAATTTTTCGTCAAACGTGAATAAAAAAGGATTAATCGGAAAAAATTATTATTAACGAGGGGCGAATCTCAATGGTAAGTAGGTCTACAGTACCTGTGACAGTAGGCGTACAAGAAATTTGAAAAAGTTTCATCCCCTGATTAAAAATAATATTAATTATTATAATTTAAAATTGTTGAGATTTTCGTGTAACAAACATACAACACTATTGTATGTAACGAAGTAAATATTTAGAGGCGTGTCTTGAATCATTTTAAATGACATGTTTATCCGAGTTTAAAGAAACACATTTTTGTGCTAAAAGCTTTGCAACTTTTTTGAAATAATAAAAGTTGGACAATTGGACGTGTTGATGCAGAAATTCGACCCATATAAGTAAAGTTTCGAGAAACATGTTCAAAGATTTTATGGTAAACAATGTTTTGGGGACCATACCATAATGTAAGGTTGCCCAAAAGTAAATTACATTGTGAAATACCACAATACCATTAATTTGTTAAAATTCTTGTGCATTCATAATAACACTGGATAAGACCGATTCTAACGTGTCAAGTCAAAACCTTTTTAAAACAAGCAAATTATGAGTTATTTAATAATTCAATAAGCAAAAAAATACTTTTAAACGATTATCAACAAACCACGACAACTAAAACTAAAAAATCTGGTGTCATACACTCACACAACTTCCTTTTACAGTGTTCTTATGATTAGTCAAAAATTTCATTTTTAATTTTTAGCAATTTGTCAAAAATTTTCAAAAATTACAAATACTACAAAAACGGTACAAAATAGAGCGTTAGTTGAAGAGACAAATTTTCTCTAGAATTTTAAGGTGAATTCTAAAATGTAATAATATACCGGGTGTTTTATTTAAAATAGGAGTTAATAAAAAAAATAGAAAAAAACAAAAGAAACCCACTTTAGAAGTATTCAACTAAAAAATCACCTATTTCACATCAATACACATTAAAAATGTAGTAAAAATGTAAAGTTTAAAAAAAATCGTTTGAGCCGTTTTTGAAAAAATCGAAAAAAACTGAAAAATCACAAGAGTAAACACCTACTTCCGGTTATGCGATTTTCTTCAAAATCTTGCTGTCTCATCTACATAGTACACAAAACTTATATATGAAGTTTCAACGCCATACCTCTTTTCGTTTTTAAGATATTCTGTTCACAGACAGACATACACACAGACAGACAGACAGACAGACAGACACACAGACAGACAGACCAATAAAAAAATATATGTTTTTTGGGATCAGGGGACTCTAAAACGTGAAGATCTGTTGAAAACTCAATTTCGAATTTTTGGGGTGAATCCAATACTTCCTTTATAGTAAAAGGAAGTAAACATTTTATCGATGAACAAATCCCATTGCTTTACAAATACAAATGTGTTTTTCATTTGCCTTTGAGTTTTGGAAAACTTGTGGCTATTTCAAAATGTAACCTACTTTTGAATGACCTATTGAGTATACATATTTCTACAATAATTTATATAATAGGTAAATGAGTTAGCTTGGACTAATAATTCATTTTTTGTGCCAAATTTGTTTTTGTTTCAATGCGTTACACCCTAATTAATTATCTAAAAACAACGTCGGCTTATTTTTGCAAAAATAAGAATTGAAAAAAACTTAAACATATTTAATATTATAATTCATTCTATTTGAACCGTTTTAACAAAATAAAAACGAAAATCTACAAATTAATAAAATTTATTCTTCGTATGAAGTATGCAAACGCGATTTGAACTCATTTATGGACTTATTGTGGGATGGATCGTGTCTACTAACTAAAATAGTCCAATTTTAGTAATACATATTGTATTAAAAAATAATCTGAACAAAATTTGTGTATTCTGGGCAAAATGGACAAACAAATAATAGTTAAAATGATATCGTCCAAAGTATGATACCAAAGTAGGAAGAGAAGAAGTCGGCCATCGTAATTTAAGACCTCTAAAATATAGCATATCAAATGTTAACGGTCTGTTTTGCAGTTTTTAAATTACCGCAAAAATAGAAAAGACATTTTTGGACTTCAACACTCTGTTGTATCTTCTTAATTGGGCACTTTTTACTAAACATTCCTTTCGGTACATCCTGTAGACTTAAAACCACGAATTTGCTACATATGGTTAGGAGGAGGAACAAGTAGCAACAATTATGCAATTTATTTTGACTCGAATTTTATGCGGGTTTAAGAAAAATTTATTTTTATAATTCTTCTTCATTAACAATTTTGTTTATTAGTACCTACTTTTTGCAGAGGTAAAATTAGAAAACAATCCTTGCTGGAACGCAACTGGCTGGGCGCTTTAAAAAAAATCTCCTGAGCCACCACAAGGTTGGCTTTACGATTACACTTTGGTAATTATAGGAATTTTGTTGATCATTTTCTAGTAATTAATGAAACTAAAGTCATGTAAAATTATTCCTCTTGAACGCTTAAAAAGTGTTAATTTAAAAGGAATAAGTACATGTTTTTTTAATTTAAAAAAAACTACACAGCCGAATACAGAAAAAAATACGAGTCGATACGGTGAATTTTCATTTTGGGTTCGCGCAATTTAAAATTGTACTCAAATCGTCTGAAAGCTGCCCACTAAAAATGCACAAGGTAAGGTACTGTAAAGTTTTATGCCCCTCAAAATGAGTGCCTTTACACACTATTACGCAATTCTCAAGATTCGCTTATTTTTCTATTTGGCGGTGTAAGTTATTTTCGTCGATTGTATCTATTGCTTTCAAATTAATACTTTATAAAAGTTGAATTCTTATTAATGATTGTTAGCGGCCAGGGAATCCCCGGGAGATGAATTGTAATAGTATGACCTAACCCTTTATATTAACTTGTTGCGAGCAAACAGCAATCTTGCACCGCTATCGCTACGGAGTTGAGTCTAGGCACGTTATTTATACAATTTTGCTGATACCAGAATTATATTCTCCCATTGTAATTTTATTACGCCAAATAAAATTTTGGGAATCTCCGAATCCCCGAGATTAGGCGTTATTTCAATGAGTACTACCTAAATCAATTTATTATTTTATATTTGTTTAAAGTGATGTTGCAAAATTGTCGGAAACTAGAAATTATTTAAATTTTTGTAACATTTGAAAAACAAATTACATAAACGACGAATTAGGTACCTACTCAAAACAACACTGGGCATTTCTCTTAAAACTTGTATGTAGTACCTAGTAGCACGTGGAGTACAAGGAGAACGAAACTGTAAGTTTTGAATTGAGAAAGTCATCTGGTAGGCCTTTCCGACATAATAAATTTCATTGCTGGCTTGCTTGCTTGCTTGACGCCACTTTGAGAGCGAACCCGAGGGCCGAATTGGCTGATTTTAGTGTCAGTCGACTCAGGGCGACGCAAGTAAGCCAGTAGTACGGTTTTCAAAATTAACTCCACACACAAAATTCATCACTCTTGTACAAATTGCATTAAATGAATTATTTCGAGCCGAGTTTGGGTGCAGAACGCTAGTTTAAAATAATAGACATACCGTAGGAATTTCTGTGTCCATTTGTGGGGAGAGTTTTATTTCCAAATAATCCCTCTCGAATTCAGACACCTTGCTGAAGTCGGAACGAGTTCGTTCTATTGGTTTTAAATGTAAACATAAAATTAATACATATTTCAATCATTTTAATAGATAGTAGATAATTATAATATTAATTATTCGATAATTAACACGTACCTGAAGCATTGCAGTGCGGTTTGCACAATTTTCGTAGTTCTAGATGACACTTTAACGCAACCACGGGTTTGCGGGATTCGTTTTTTTACTTTCATCATATATTGTAAAATTATAAAAAAAATCCAATGAAAATGTATAGCTCTAACTCACACACTGCACGAAGTATGACTATAATAAGACGGTGCCTGCTCGTCATGTGTGAAGCTCCGTACTGGCTCCATGGAGTCACTTAGGCTTGTTATACTTTTTTGATGAAAGCGCCACCTACAGATTATATGGTTCAACTAAAACTGCATGTTTATACATATATGGTTCAAATGGCACCTTCTTTATATTTCGTATTTGAGATAATCCGACGGTCTAGCGCCTAAATACGACCAAAAACGTAGTGGCACCTCGAATTGGTGCCACAACGTATATACGGGCGCCACTACGTCCATATATATCTAAATTTGGTGCCTAAACGTTTTATTATATATATTTATATATATATATATATATATATATATACAGGGTGTTTCATTAATAATTGGAAATATTTTAACTGTAGAATCCTGGGCTTAAAATATTAATATTTAACCCAAATCACTTAGATAAAATGTGGCTCCTTACTGAGATATAGGGTGCTTTATTTAAAAATTTAAAAATGATTTTTTTCCATTACTTTAAAACTATTTGACGTATCCGTATCATATTTAGCAGGAAGTGTAGACACTGTAAACCATGCTAAATTATGTTAAATAAACGTTTGTGGTTACTACCAGAGGCGTACGACAGGGGCAAGTGATTGGTTGACCCCTCCCAAATTCTACGCCACTGGCGGATTTGCCATTTTAGTACAATTTGTCGATTCTCCAATACTTTTTATGTAAATAACATACTTTTTCTTTGTAACGATAAATTCATTATTTTTCGAGATATTTAATGTTAAACATAAAGCTGAACAGTTATTTTGATTTTAATGTGTACTAATTATGTCGTTTTTTGTCATAAGATTGCATTTATTACGCAAATAAAACTTTAATCCGTATTAACAAAACATAATGTTATTTAATGAAATTTATTGAAACGAATCCATAGATGCATTCAACATAAAAACAAATTGTGGTTCTGAAAAGAACCATTTTGTTATAATTTAATAAAAGAACAATTTTAATAACACGAAAATATCAAAAACCTTTTGTAATAAATGTTCAATGTGACCCCCGTTTACCTCAATAAGCTCATCAATTCTTTTCCTAAACGATCTTCTAACTTTAAAAAAATATGTTTGGCTGATTGGCAATAAAATTAGCGGAATTTACTATTTGCTGCCATAGTTCTTGACGATTATTTATTTCTTGTGAGTATACCAGCGATTGTTTGTTAATACAGATTAAAGTTTCATTTGCGTAATAAATGCAATCTTCTGACAAAAAACACCCACATAATTAATACACATTACAATCAAAATAACTGTTCAGCTTTATGTTTAACTTTAAATATCTCGAAAAATATTGACTTTATTATTACGAAGGAAGAGTATGTTATTTACGTAGAAAGTGTTGGAAAATCAAAAAAGTGTGCTAAAATGGCAATTCCGCCAGTGGCGTAGAATTTGGGAAGGGTCAACCAATCACTTGCCCCTGTCGTACGCCTCTGGTAGTAGCCAGAAACGTTTATTTAACATAATTTAGTATGGTTTACAGTGTCTACACTTCCTGCCAAATATGATACGGATACGTCAAATAGTTTTAAAGTAATGGAAAAGAATCACTTTCAAATTTTTAAATAAAACACCCTATGTCTCAGTAAGGAGCCATATTTTATCTACTAATTGATTTTAGTTAAATATTAATATTTTGAGCCCAGGATTCTACAGTTAAAATATTTCCAATTATTAATGAAACACCCTGTATATATATATATATATATACCGGGTGTAACAGGATCATGGTACACCCCCGTATCTCCGTTAGTTTTAAAGGTAATTTATTGAAATTTGGTATATCACATATACATAATAAGCGGCACTTTTTGACCTGCAAATGATTTTTTTTTCACTTCCGGTTTCGCCGGAAGTGATACCAACTTTCGATTTTTAAATAGAACACCCTGTATATTATTACATTTCTGAAATCTGCATAATTTTCTGAATCCAATGATACCACATAAGTGACATTTCAAACGTCAAAATTTTTTTTAATTTAATTTTTAATTTTCCATTTAAGTGTGCCATGATGGTTCCGATTTATTCCAATTGATCCATTTAATGCTAGAAAAATCGAAATCCCGTCAAAAATACTAAATTGCGTTTTTTATGAGCAAATAAAGTTCACCGTAATCAATTTTGGGGTAAAACTCAATTTTTTCAAATGGAACCATATTGGTACCGTGGTACCATTTATTAGTACTATTAATAAGGAATTTATTCATACATGGTAATTAAATGTGCGATAAATACAATCAAAATTACAGCTAAAAGAAAATAAGAAAATACAATTATTTTGGTCTAATTTAGTGTTAAGACTAAGGAGGCTTTGAAAACAATGAAATTGTTTATTCAGACTGTCAAATAAATACTTGTTGGTTTATCGGTGTTTCTATTGTGTATTGGAAGAGTCTTTACATTTGTTGTTATTTTTGTTCAAAATGCCGCACATTTATACAAAGGATGAAAGAGTGGACATGTTAATTATTTATGGGGAATGTAGAAAAAATGGCCTTGCGGCTAGAAACCTTTATGCCGACCGATATCCTGATAGACAATGTCCAGCGAGAAATTATTTTAATCGTCTTGAAAATCAATTCCGAAGAGAGCCTAACCATGATCCCGATCCCGAAGAAAACGTTATCATTGACGAAGGAACGGAAATTAATGTTTTAGCTCGAATAGAAGTTGATAAGACTGTTTCTTTAAGGCAAATTGGGTTTGATTTGGAAATTAGTCACCAAACGGTAAGCCGAATCTTGCACAAACACAATTATAAATCCTTCAAATATCAATTGCACCAGCACCTGTACGAAAATGATTATGAACGTAGGATGGAATATTGCAATTGGATCTTGCAGAATAATGTGCAGCCAAACAATGCTTTTTTGGGAAGGATTTTATTTTCGGACGAGTGTAGGTTTACAAATATGGGATTATTTAACCGACAAAATACAAGGTATTGGTCACAAGTAAATCAACATTTATTGCGGCAGGGTAATTTTCAAGTGCGGTTCGGTTTCAATGTTTGGCTTGGAATAGTCGGTCGTAGAGTCATTGGTCCAATAATATTTGAAGGAGCCTTGACTGGAGCTAGATACTTAGGATTTCTGCAAAATGAAATTGAGGACAGGTTAGCTGAATTACCTATCCATTTACGACAGGGAATGTATTTCCAACAAGATGGAGCTCCTCCCCATAATTCAAGAATAGTAATTGATTACCTTCAACAAGCATTCGAAGAAAACGTAATTTCGACGAATGGTCCTGTGCGATGGCCTCCAAGGTCACCTGATTTGACACCTCTTGATTTCTTTGTTTGGGGCCATTTGAAAAACATTGTTTATGCAACCCCCGTTACAACCCGCGAAGATCTGGAGTTGCGAGTAAGACGCGCAATTAATAGAATAACGGCCCAGCAATTATCGAACGTTCTTCAAGAAACAGCTACGAGAGTTCAGAAGTGCGTTGACGTTAATGGACAGCATTTCGAACAATTGTTGTAATGTTTTGTGTTAATTTTTTGTATTTCAAGTTGTATTTTTTGTATTTTCTTATTTTCTTTTAGTTGTAATTTTGTTTGTATTTATCGCACATTTAATTACCATGTATGAATAAATTCCTTATTAATAGTACTAATAAATGGTACCACGGTACCAATATGGTTCCATTTGAAAAAATTGAGTTTTACCCCAAAATTGATTACGGTGAACTTTATTTGCTCATAAAAAACGCAATTTAGTATTTTTGACGGGATTTCGATTTTTCTAGCATTAAATGGATCAATTGGAATAAATCGGAACCATCATGGCACACTTAAATGGAAAACTAAAAATTAAATTAAAAAAATTTTTGACGTTTGAAATGTCACTTATGTGGTATCATTGGATTCAGAAAATTATGCAGATTTCAGAAATGTAATAATATACAGGGTGTTCTATTTAAAAATCGAAAGTTGGTATCACTTCCGGCGAAACCGGAAGTGAAAAAAAAATCATTTGCAGGTCAAAAAGTGCCGCTTATTATGTATATGTGATATACCAAATTTCAATAAATTACCTTTAAAACTAACGGAGATACGGGGGTGTACCATGATCCTGTTACACCCGGTATATATTGTAACGTAATGTAATAAATACAATTTTTATGGGTGGTCCAGTTAATTTGTGGAGCAGTATATTAAACCGAGTATTTATCAATATCGTCTCGTATTTAATAAAACGCAGTATTATCGACTTTTTGCATTAAATGCACATGTAAAGATTGTTGTAAGCACATAATTCTTAACACTAAATGAATCTAATAACTTTATTTCTTTTTAATGCCCAGAATGCCAATAAATTCACTATCATTTTTAGCAGTGACAAGAGTAAAATAACAATTTGTTTGAATTTAATTGTTCTTTTTAGAAAAAACAACTGATGTTATTTCTCCTTGTATCTAAATTATTTACCCATGTAACTCATAGCTTGTCTTTTTTAAATAATTTGAATTTTATATAATTACTGGCTTAATACATGTTCATTAAAAAAGCTCTCGATTTTAACATAGGCTTACAGTACCACCAACATATTACCCATACGTTTGAATTTCCACAGCCGGAGTTGTTTAATGAACATGCGGTATATCAATAGTATTTTTTTACCCTAACTTTGAAGACCTGCTTAAAGTTATTTAGACTACCTTATTGTATAGGGCTGCAGCCAAAAAATCATACAAAATATTTTTCCTGCCCGTTTTTTAAACTAGTTCGAGATTTTTCTCCGTCACAGCCCGTCTCAGACCAAGCTAGGACAGAGGGCCGATATTCAATCCGGCAGATTGTGTTATCGTTCCGTAGACGTACCTGTTTGGAAAAATCTTACCATGCCAGTGTTGGAAAATTACCATCTTTACCAGATTTGCACACCTTTGAGCAGCGTAGCTTCCTCATTTGAAATTTCGAATCCCTAGTTTTGACACAAGAAGGAAGCTGGCCTGCGGTTAATTAAGTAAATCATTAACGATGGTAGCCAAAACCGCAGATCAACCTTCTTGCTGCGCGTACAACACGGAAGCTCTAAAAAATTTCGTACACTTACCGCGATGGCCGAGCTAACTCAATCGGCGATATGGTCGTGGGTTCAAATTACCAGCTATGCACCCCTGTAAGGTCTTCAAAAAGATATTGTTGGGCGCCAGAAACCAGATGGTTTCGATTAAAAATAAATGAACTACAAGTAATCAGAGTTTATTAAGTATTAAATAATCTTGCAGTTAATAACTGTGATTTACGCAATATGGAGTTTATTCAAAATTTGCAATAATACAAGCAAACAAACTAAAGGTTGACACACGCGTTAATACAAATAACCCCTTTGTGGGTCGTTAAATTAATTGAAATAGCAAGGTAAATCGAGTGATATGCATATCGCTGTCATTTAAAAAAAACCTTCTTGTCTAGGCTGTTGTAAGCAAAAAAACGTGGGTGCTCCTTTCACAAAAAGGCGTAAAGTGCGCATAAAAATTCAAAGCTATCTTTAATTACATAACAGTGAATGTTCTACTCAATGGGAAACAAATTGAAGTGCTGGTATCACCAGTGCGGGTTTAACAACCGAAAGCACTAACCTCTGGCGTTCTGTACTTCTTAAGTGGTAGTGCAGTCGAGGGGTTGCTACACAAGATGCGGCGGCTTGACCAAAAGCAGACCATATTGCAGCATCGGCGCTGAGGGTAGCTGACGGCCGTTTAAAATTGTCAGTTCCAGCAGAAAATAATTCCTGGTAAAAGCTAAAGAAATGCAATTAATATGGGGATAACAGAAAGAAAAACCCATCGTACCTGAATTCAATTTTCAGCTTTCAAACACAATCGTCGTGGCGTAATTAGCACGAACGAAATTCTCGCAAGCAAGTGGCTTGTTTGAGGAACGAAAATATAATAGCTCCGCGTTCGGACAATCGAAATGCTGCAAGCTGGGCCTTTGAGATAAGCCAGCGAATGTTTGTGGGGCTTTCCAGAATCGGTACGAAATGAGCGAATTAATAAATTGAAATAATTCGAAATGCAACTTGATTATTATTCGAAAACAATATACAGGCTAGTCCTGAATTAATTGGTATATGGAGAAAACATTCGAGCGCAGCCGAAAAATGGTTTCAGTTTGAGTGCCAGGGAATTTCATATCGACCTCTGTTCGGATATTTTATAAGAAATCATCGCATCGTCCCGTCGACGCCCTGTAACTGCACGTAACCCTGGCGAAACATCTCATTGAAGCCACGCATTTTGATTTGATCGAAGCCCGGCTGTCAAGTACGGCTTCCATTGTTAAGCTCGCAATTCTCGACCAACTTCTGGCATTACCCGGCCAGCGTTTTTTATGTGTTCCATAAATAAAAGTAAGTTGGGAGTTGTGGAAGAAGTTTGAGGAATCTCCCCGTTAGAAATGCAATAGCGCCTCAAGCGCTCTGCACCCTTGTATCAATATTGTCTTCCACTATGGAATTTCTTTTTAGGTGAACTCGTGTGAAGGTCTTGCTTATCGCGCAATGTGACGTTATGAGCAGCAGGTGGGATTGTTAGGCACCGCTTGTTATTAGTGTTTGTTGCTGTTCTGGCTTGCCGTTGGTTCCCGATGAAATGTTTTTCTTCGGGTTTCTCTAAGAATGTTATTGTAGCGTGTTCTGTCTAGTTTAATTTAATTTTAGCTCAATTAAAATGCTTGCTAAAATCGCCGGGGTGAAACCGACTCCCAGGAAGCTCAGAATGCTAAAGTACCAATAATAATAAACTCAAGCTTAATTACCCAGGAAAGAATACAAAATAACTTTTCTAAACGTATAATAAATTCTAACTAGATACATAGCATATTATATTGTATTCAAAACAGGAAATAAAAAATTTAACTACGTTTGTAAATTACTAAAACTCTTCTAACGGGGCGTCTCGCTTGTTGGGATCGGGCCGTGTTATTTTCATTTGGTACCTGTACAGATAAGATTATAGTTAGCGAAGGCCGCTTAATGGCGGTACGTAAACAACGAATTCTATCTTCAAATTGTTGAAAGTGCGGGCAATATTAAGTTAACTTACATGCAATCCTGGTGCAACTCGTCTTTATCGACCCCTGCAGGTGTACCGCGTGTGGTGAGATTACGTGCTGCCTGTGTATTTAGCTGGTTTATCGTCTTCCGGACTTTTGGACATACAGGTGAGCGGTGTTATAATTAAGTTCGGGCCTTGCATGCGACGATTGCCGAGGAAAATATGAGTTTTAGGCCGCGGTTCACCACTAACATGCAGCGAGAAATGGCCTGGGAATTCCACCGTGTCAAATTATTAATGTAACCTCGTCGGGATGTCTTGCTTTCGCTGCGGCCACATATAGGCCGGGCCCTCGGAGGCGATTCTTAAGCCGCCCTCGTGCTGCGTTGTCTAGGTTGTAATTAGTAACTTTTAGGGCCGGCTAATTAAGTATTTTGATTGGTGCGAGTTAACAGTACGTGCCTAAGGCGTCGGTCGAGCGAATGGGACCTGCGGAATTATTTATAGGTATCTTGCTGATGATCCTGCGGGTCCCCCGAGCAAGACGGTTTAGTTAACGGTTATCTGGTCGGACCTCTAGTTGATGAGCCTAGAGCCCCCGAACTAGAGGGTCTAGATACGGGATATCAGGTCGGATCTCCAGTTGATGAGCCTAGAGGCCCCCCGAACTAGAGAGTCCAGGTGCGGGTTATCTGATAGGATCTCTAGTTGATGAGCCTAGAGCCCCCCCGAACTAGAGAGTCAAGGTGCGGGTTATCTGGTAGGATCTCTAGTTGATGAGCCTAGAGGCCCCCCGAACTAGAGAGGCCAGGTGCGGGTTACCTGGTAGGATCTCTAGTTGATGAGCATAGAGGCCCCCCGAAGTAGACAGTCTAGGTGGCAGGAATTCTACTCGAAGAGCCTAGGGGTCCTCCTGAGCAGAATCGGACTGGGAACAAGGTACAGGAAAATTGTGTCCCTACATTGCTTCGATTTTTCCTTTTATACCCGGAGCTGGCGTAATCAGCAGATTACGTCGGCTCGTTGGAGCGGGGATTCTTGTATTAGGTACGCGGAGGTGTCCCTGTGTCTCCTCGCGATGACGTCGCTTAACGCTATCGGCGCGGCGCTCCGGTTCATAACGTGGTGCTAAGGGGAACGCGCAAATTAATTTTTAATTACAAAATCGCGTTCGCGCTGGGCGAAACGTTACATTATTTTAATAGAGTTCTTAAATTTAGTTAATGATTTTCATTTGTGAAAGGACGTGCACTTGCACGTTTTTTGAAGTATGGTGGAGATGTACTATTAAACTGGCGAGCAACTGTCATGGACAGTTGCATAACGCAAAACCATTCACCAATACAATGGAAAATTGCATACATTGTTTCAATATGTAAAACGGGAATAGACAAAATACAAATACCTAGAGAAAAGAATAGATGGAACTTTTGAAAAAATAGTTAGAAACAAATTTCTTCTTACAGCATCAAATCATCAAAGTGGACTTAGATCCACATTTAACCTTTGTAGGTTTAGAGATGACGTGAGACTGATATCCTTCAGCACACATACAAATAGGTGATCCAGTCTGTAAATCTGTATACACTTGTAAAGGGTCAAAACAGGGTTGCTGTCTATAGTGTCTATCCTCTACACTTTTCAATATTTATATAGGGTCCGGCAACGATGCGGGAGTGGAAGATATTTTTATGACAGTTACATAAATCTTGTGTATATAAGAGTTCTACGTACGAAAGTGGTCCAGATTACTAAAATAGTTTTTATTATACAGGGTGGCTCAAAAAGTGTGGCAAAGCAAACTTAGCTTAAGAGTTAAAAGCTCCTACTTCGTAATAATTTTAACTTTTTAAGTGGAAGAAATAAAATTAAGTATAATAAACTCTCACTTATTCAATATTAGTGATTCCTATTCAGAATACAATTTAGTCAAACACTACCAAACGTATTCAATCCTATTCATCGACGTATGAAAACCGAGGTATACGATCTATCCATAGAACTACACAGAAATTTAAGCCTCAGAAACCTGAAAGCAAACCGTTTTATCACGAGCTGCTTACCCCAAAGATGCCAATGGGGCTCGAGGAGCAACGCTTACATTTTCGTGTAGCGGACAGCACAACGAGTGCCCAAAAGCTAGGTGTGGCAAAATCCGTATCGTTAAAAAGGTAACGGGTAACATAACAGAACACAGCAGATGCATCTAGTCGTGAGAAAGATGTAACTCCATCCTTTACTATCATGTAATTGTTGTAAGTGGAGAACCATTTTGGTCTGTTTTGCTTCATCTGAGTGGCAGATCAATTTATAGATATTTTAATTAATCCTGTGTTTTATGGTCTTTAACGGTCTCGCGGGTACTAACTGCACCTCTAACGATTTACTTTACTTTATCAATATTGTTTTAAAACTACTTGTATTTGCCTGAAAATGACGTAAACTAAATTATGACGTCGAAACATCTGCAGCGCTATGTAAATTTGCTGAATATCAAGTAAATATATGAGAGTCGAGGTGAAACATTTTATCTATTTTTCAGTCACTTCGGCTAAAATATACACCAGTTATTTAGTAGATGTCTGTTGTATAAGTATAAATATCAGTGATATGTTAGAAAATGTTACACTGTACACAGAAAGCACAAGTACTACTGCTTTGTATTGATTTCATGTTTTAGGTTAAGCATTCATGACCTACTGTGGTAGATCAACATTGTACTGATACAACTACTTTGAGTTAAACAGTTTAAAATTCAAGTTTAAACTTTTATCCTTAAAGTTTCAACAAGCTAAGGTGTTTTCTTAAAACTTTGCTGGAAACTACTGCACCTGTTGTTAAAGAAATTCGACATAAACATATTTTGAAAAGTAATTATGGCAAAGCTTTCATAACAACATATTTCTTGAACTTTTTTAATCTCTTCTACATAGTGTTCCTAAGAAAGGATAAATACAGCTTTGGTGACACTAATGTAATTGATTTGTGACGATGTTTTAAAGTTTCCAGATTTCAATATAAATTACTGCAGTAATCTTGGAATGTGAAATCGAATGCTTCGAGTTATTATTTCAATTTGTGCAAGTGGAGAGAGACTACAATGGTTCTCCCAGCGATAGAAATCATAACGATGCAAGATTTCTTCGAGTAGTTTTAATAAAGAAGCGACGAAAATCGCTGGCTGCACTACCTTTATTTTAGCAGATAATAGCTCGCTACAGTGGTTTTATTCGGTACTCGATTTAAAGCAAAAGTTTGGATAGTTGCACAAGGAACTCCCGGCTACAGTGCAAAACAAGCAGAGATAGGTCTTATCCGCAGCAAAACACTGTTATTACAGCTTCGCTCACAACGCTCACATATCAACCTGCACATCCGTATTTCGGGACGGAACAAGTTAAACGTAGATTGTACCTAAATTAAATATGAGTTTGCTAACTTCGCAATTAAGCCCGTTGAAGCGCAAGGAATCTAAATTAAAATTAAAGTTCCGCAAGAAAACTATGCAGCCCCGCATCTGCGGCGATATTTTTGATCGAAGAGCTATCGACGTGGTGGTGGAAAGTGGAAGAAGCTGCCCCGTGTTGTTCCTAAAAAGATATTTGTCTCCCGATCGCAGGAGACCGATTGCCCCCGGGAGTTCTCTAAAATTCGCCCATCTACCTACTTTTCTAAGTTTCAGGGTGCAAGAGGAGAACTTTGGAAGAAAGTTGGAAATATTAATAGGGCCATTCCGCTCCCAAATCATACTATTTCCCTTCGGAAGTACCTCCACGTCCGTGACCCCGTTAGGGCATCTGTAAGATACACTATTTATTTTCCCTCTTATTTCTTTTTCATAATATATCCATCCCGCAAGCCTGCGGGTCAGAGACTTATAAATAAAAACTTTTATCCCGTTATGCGGAGTCATTAATAAGGCTCTATGACCGGAATAAATCATCAGATGTGATGCCAGCTTTAGGGACGTTGGTTTTACCGCAATTGTGGAAATTCGCATCCTCATTTCTACGAGGTATTAGCTTTGTTACGCAACAAACGAGTGTAAGTGGCGGTAAGGAGTCGGAAAGGACAATTTTTTGCAGCTCTAATAAGGGCTGAGGCGGTGCTGGATAAATGGCTGCCACGATCGAAATCACTCAAAGGCGAACCCTAATTTCATTCATTCGCAGAGGTTTTCGTAGTATGGCCCACTTTTTGTAGTCAGATTAACGGAATTCTAATGCAACTGATGACGTTCTGGACAAACAGGTTGTCCAAATATACATATCAGTATAATGAAATAAGTAAAATGAGAGTGAATTATAAATTAGTGTAAAATACACACAACATAAATGCAGAAACATTTTCTATTGCAGAATAGTTATTTAATTACGAGTAGATTGAATTTTACAATGCGAGGTTTTAAGTTTTGAAGCACGATGCGAAGCGGAGTGCTTTAATAAAATCGATAAAAATATAAAATGCTAATTGCTGGCTGTGGCGAGACGACAGACATGATTCAAATATACAGCCCAGGGTTCACTGCATAACACGAAGAAGAAATTAATTTCATACTAGTACGCTGCGCCTAGAACATGTTTAAATTCGGGACTGCGCTGAAACTTCAGCAATATCACAGCCCTTTTCTGTTAATGCATGCCAAATGCAGTGCTGGAGCTAATTTTTGAACTGTCCTAACAACGCGTTAAGAAAATTAGAAAACAAGATATTGTTACAACACGAAAACGTCTTTAAGACATGAATTTAACATCCAAAATATTCAACCCGACAAAACCACACAAATCGGATCCGTTGCCTCAACTATGTTACGATGGGCAGTTGCCGACTAAGACTCAGAAGGGGAAGGGGAGGTTTATTACGACCTTAATTAGGCCAACGAGCCGCCAAACGAAATAAAGGTGTACTCGAGCGACGGTCCACGTATAGCTGCGTTGAACTTACCTTACTTGCATTTTTCTACAACTTCCTGAACTCATCTACAGAGGAAATATATCACATAATACAACTCCAAACGTCATGAATCTACTAAAGGAATGTAGAACTAATTGAAAATAAACTATATTAACGCAGAAATACGTATGTGAACAATGAACATTAAATGAAATACTTAATAAATGTTAGTGTTGTTAATTGCGCAACGTTTAATCCAAATACACGCGGTGAACGTTGTTAATTGCGCAACGTTTAATCCAAATACAGGCGGTGCAGCAAATTATCTGACTAAAAAACGATAACAACATTAATTCCGCCATAAAGCCACCCACAAACAATAAATATTGACAGTAACCAATCAAATCTGACTCAATTAAGGCAATTAATTTAATCCCATAACGTTAAGCTAAGTACAAACATTAAGACTTGGCCATAAATATTCAAATTGAATTAAGGCCAGTAAAAACAGTTCAAACGCTTAATTTTAAATTATCAGCAACGCTACGTAAAATGGCGACAGTTTTCACTGCACCTAAATACTTGTTAAAATTATACATAGAAAACACATTACCTTGTAGGGAGGGGTTCACCCTGCTCTGGTTATAATGTCCAACAATGCTGCAGGCCGTGCCCAAGCGATTGCCTCAAAATACTTGAAGGACTGCGAGAAACGACCTAGGGTGCTATCTGTCGAGCGGTCTGGACGATGTTAAAATCCCCAAAGAGGGTAGTAAACGAAGAACGTAGTCGACAAGTAAGATTACGGGACGGTACATAAACTTCATTAAAAACAATTAGCAGAAAATAGGTTCCCATTAATTAGCCACCCCAAAGGCGTCAATCGGAGCTTGCCAACTCCACGATACGAGAAAACCTCGGCTAATAACTGTACCACATGTCTCTTAAATAACCAGAAACTTGACAGAAACTCAGACAACGGGCCTGCTGTACAGGAATAAAAACACGAGTAGCCGACTTACGTCATTCATGCGGCAAGCAAGCACATCTACGTCTAAATCGGCGTTCCTCAAGATAACATAAAGCGACGGAGAGACGCCAGTATTGAAAATGAACGGGGTTGAGTCGTAAAACATAGCTAAACTGACAATTTGGGCATAGATGAAGCGAGAAAAGTACTGATGTTTGACATACAGATGCGGAAATACGCTAAATTCAAAAATTGCTTCTACAACATTCGAAACTAGAACAAATCTGTTGAGCAAATAAAACACTAGAAGATAGCCAAAGCTGTACCACAATATGTAGCAAGTAGAAATGGATAAATAGCCATACAGCACTGGTCTAGAGAAATAAAATTTCATAAGAAACAGCATATCGAATATTTATTCTAAAATACAATTAAAAAAGTATTTACAACGGTGTGAACTCTATGTATCTGAAGGTTATTGCCGTACATGCAGTTGATATTACAAAATCATATAATGAACAAATTTAGAAGAACACATTGCTAAAGTTAGTTAAAGCAAGCACAATATTCAAAATGGGATAAAGTCGGTTGCAGAATTCGTGAATTAGTAACTTTACTCATTTTCGCGTTTACCAACTGGCAGGACAACCGTCCTTAGTATTGTCTGTTTGGACGTAACTCGGTAGGTGATAACAGTAGTGAGTTTTGAACAACATATGCTGCTATCATTCGAAGAATATTTTCCACATATGACGTACGGTGGTTAGTTGAAACTTTACAACTGTCGGTCAATTTCACCGTTTGTAAAGTATTACTGTGTGGATTCTGTATAATTAACTAACGCTAAGAAGATTTAATTTGGAAGTAATATAAAAGGTTGTATTACCAGTTCGTATATTTTGGCACACTAACTGGAGAAGTATGGCACCACTAATGTTTAATCTTTGTCAACTCATGCACGCACGCTCTGTCTATTTTGTTGTGCTACCTAAAAACAATTCTTTAAGCCAATTGTCAAAGAGTATACCGGGTGACAATGAGACTAGGGCCATGCTTATATCTTCTTTATTTATGAATCGATTTGGATAAAATTTTATACCAAGATACTAGACATAAGTTCTGATTGGCCGATAGATATAGTCAAAATGACTCACTTCCTGTTTTATCGGAAATGATACCAACTTTGATTTTTTAAATAGAACACCTTGTATATTTTATGTTTTTCTGATTCTATGAGTCAAATTACATATAATACTTTTGCCAAATTTCAATTTTTTTACACAAAAGAATTGTTTTTTCAATTTTTATATTTAATTATAGAAGGCATTGACTTGGAAAATTTTTTCGTAATTGACTCTAGCAACTCTTAATAATAGCTATTTTACCAATAAGGTCAATAACAAACCTTTAATAAAAGAATATAGTTTGCTAAACGCGTTTTTTAAGAAAAAGTCATTTTTTTAAATGGCACCCACTAAGGGCCATCTTGCCATTAGATAGAAAATGTAATTACCAATCTAACGATATGCATCATGCACTACTTTATCTTTATCTGAAACTGAAAATTAATAAAAAATTTAAAATTGGCAACACTATTATATGTAATTTGTCTCGTAGATGCAGGAAAATATAAAATAGACAGGGTGTTCCATTTAAAAAAACAAAGTTAGTATCATTTCCGGCAATACCGGAAGTCAACCATTTTGACTATATCTATCAGCCAATCAGAAATTATGTCTAGTATCTTGGCATAAAATTTTATCCAAATCGATTCATAAATACAGAAGATATAAGCATGGCCCTAGTCTCATTGTCACCCAGTATAAGTAACAAGAAGTAGATTGCCTTTGAAGAATTTGTCAGTTAAAGAAATGCAGCACTGTATCTTACATCTAGCACCTAGTATATGTTGTAAAATGTTAAGGTCAAAATACTAGTATCTATTGAACAGCCAGTGTTAGATTTTGATCTACATTCAATCTAGAAAAGTTCCAGTAATGCAAGCATCTAAAAAAGTGAGTTACAGAAGATTGTTTTAAATTTTATGGGATATTTTTACAAATACCTAATAGCTGCCTTTTTTATATTTGCAAGGCATTCATACATTGAAACTGAAACGGGACTTGAACTAACTCCACATATTGAAGACAATTAATAGCCTGTAAAAATAGCCGATTTATGCATTTGTGTATTGTAATAGTTATCTGTAATTAACTCTAGTTTCAAATTCGCGCCAATGAGTTGATGCCAGCGACATCTGCAACCCGCGTTTTCGTATGTGCAATGTTTTAGCGCAGAGTTTTCTTTTGCGCTGAACTATTATAATAGTTATATTAATAATTATTAATGTGGCGCGCTGGTCGGAACAAGACGTCGGCACTTAATGTACTGGTACATTGATCTGTGGGGTCTGGAAACGACGACTTACCGGAAAATTTGTTAAATAGAAATTGAAAAGAGTAATTCCTAAGCATCGTAAAAAATTAGCAGGTTAATAAAATGTGGAAGCCACAGCTTCGCCATTCCATACACTGCAATTAGCAACGCAAAAATTCTGCTTTGTGCTGATTCAGAGCCTATGCGCATTGCGAAATCAACATAGAGTTGGAATTGCAGACACTCATAGGAGCCTACGACTTTATCATACAATTTTTTTGGATTCTACTGCCCGCGGTGGATTAACTTTGCAGTTTGACTTTATGATTAATGCATGTTAGAATCAGTTATTTTGTGGGTCGCTCTAATGTTAACTAAATGTAAATGCTAATCTCTGAAACTTCTTTGTGGCGTGAATTCATAATTCATATTCTTATATGGGTATTTCGCCACACTGCAAATTAAAATATTAAATAACGAAAATATTAACAACGAACGTTTCGAGGGACAATCTGCCCTCGTTATCAACGAATAACAATTAAAACTAACAAGAACTTATCTTTTTTTCTTCACTGGAAGGAAAAACGACCAACCTCCAATGAATTTTCTGACATTGACGTCAATGTCAGAAAATTCATTGGAGGTTGGTCGTTTTTCCTTCCAGTGAAGAAAAAAAGATAAGTTCTTGTTAATTTTAATTGTTATTCGTTGATAACGAGGGCAGATTGTCCCTCGAAACGTTCGTTGTTAATATTTTCGTTATTTAATATTTTAATTTGCAGTGTGGCGAAATACCCATATAAGAATATGAAATGTAAATGCGTGTGGAAATAGCCTTTTGGACGTCGATTGTCATTTCTTGCTTAGAACCAATATGGGAACCAATGCCCACTTTTTTTAAGAGTTATTTCGTAATTTTAATACGATTTCATATTGTATATTTAATAAGCAATTTTTGTTCTACATTAATTAGAAGCAAATTGGCTTATATTTGAGTAAAAACTTAAAAGTATCCACGTACAAATGTTTGACTATCATGGGCGAGTCCGTCTATTTGAGTCTAAGACCCCTCCTCCTTTGCGCTGGGCTACTGGACTACTTTAAGCTTGTTACCTGTCGTAAACGGGATGCCTTCTGTAACAACTCCACGCCAGACGATATCCTTCTAGAGTTTATGAAACGCCTCAGCAAAGGTTTGACGTTTCTGACCTTAACACCGACAAAACATACTTACAAGAGCTAAAGTTCTGTTTTAATGATTGTGCTCGCAATGGTACATTCTTGTTAGGCATTTTCAGTTAAATCCCCGAAAGTGACATATTTTCAGGTTCAATTTAGCCATTCAATTTACGATGATGGCAAACCATTCTATAAACTGTTTCCAAGAACATTAAAGTTCAGCAATAACCAACAAATGTGTGACACTGTAGGGCATAGGATGAAGCAATCAACCATAATCCATTAAAAACAAAATTACTCACGGTATTCTATTTTAGGTTTCTTATAATTCTTATCATTAGCCCATAATACAAAAATATTCTTGTGTTCTGCTTTCCCCATTAGATCTAAATCAAGTAAAAATCTGCAGGTTACCTAAAACGTGCAAGTAGAGCAAAAAGGAAGGTATTCCTGACAAAAGGCTAACCTAAAATTTAAATAATCGCCTTTAGGTGCATCGAAATGGAAAGTAAGTGCATTCGCTTCGGTGACTCTTGTCGCGAACAGTTGCTACCATTGAGTTAGCAATTTTGTATTAGGTAACCTAACCTTGCATTTGGCGTGTCAGGTTAACGTATTACTCCGTAGTTTATTTTTTCAGTATTTTGAGGCAAGTCGCAAATAAATATTCCTCACCAATGGTTTGAGGGTTTGAAGGCAGAATTAATTCAACGCAGCGATTACTGTACTGAAAACAGATGTAATTATTGCGATAATCCTTTACAGTTTGAAGAAAAGCACATGACATTGTAGCACGTTCTTAAATGTCTACTCTCTGTAGGGGATAGGTAATCAACTAATCAGTCAATAATAAATGAACCCAGTAATTTTCATATTACTGCACATGGCGGTGGATTAAGTAAAATATGTTTGCACTTTATAAAACCAAAAATCAGCTATGAAAAGGTATTTCACTTAGTGTATGCAGAGTCTCTCGTTGAATCGATAAAATGCGTAAGATGTGATTAAAATTCCTATCACTTATAATACAACACGCCATTATACTAGCACTGTACGTAGTTGAACTTGTTTGCTCACTCGCAAGTTACTATAAATAACTGGATTTTGAAAATAAATTTGAACAGGTAATTGCCCTTAATAGCCAATTAAGCGTTTGCTGCAACAACTTTAATAAATTACAAGAGAACTACAGTCGTCGCCAAATACTTCTTTCACAACCCTAATCTAAAAAAAACACGCGATGTAATAAGTACAAATGATATAATACAAAAAACTATTCGTTTACAAATAGAGAATCGCCAAAGTACCAATGTTAATTTAAGATATGTAAATACCACTGAATTTATTATATTCAAAAATTCTTCAGGAATCAAGTTTACTGATTAGCTTGGAATTATTGTGCAAATAACGCCATGTTCGTTGTAATCAAAATGTATGCAGAACAAATATCGTACGAGGATCATGCAAGCAAAGGATCTGAGTAGATAAGGGCACTCAAAATTGATTCAGCGAAGTAATAAGGTACCCTATTTGAAAACCGTCAATGATCATTAAAAAAAACTATGAATTAAGACGATTTACTGTTGCAATTGTCTTCGAGGTCTCGTCGAACGGAGCATAGTTATCTACAATCGTAATATTTATCTTATACAATACAACAGTGCAGGGATATACCAGGTTTGATCTAGAACTATTCAAAGTGGCAGTATTAAGAAAAACACTATGAAATTTACATTTAATTGCTTTCAAAGTAATCTCATTTATTATTCATTATTTCTTGTTTAAAGTAATCGTCGGGTTTTGTTGTGTCTCCGCAAATTTAATTACGGGGAATATAAAAAAAGGAGAAAGATCTTCAAATAAGGTGTTAAGCGGTTTTATGGAATGCGGTACTTAGGAAGAAACTTCTGTGCAAGTTGCGAAGCGAAGCGTGAACTGGGGCGTTAGCATGACGTAGGTGCTGCCCCTCTCAAGCGTCACAAACCTTGCCAGAAATACAGCCTGTTGATTGTCAGACCTAATACCCTCCATCCGTAGGGTATAATTGTTTTACCATCGAAAAGGGCAATCAACATCGTCTTAACGTTGCTGCTGATTTGTCTTGCCTTTATGGTCTCGAATAATTTGGGGTCTTCCACTGTAAAGAATAAGTTTTAGTTTCGGTATCACACCCATAAACCCACGACTCAACGACAGTTATTATTGTTTTTCCAAAGTTTTTGTTGTTTTTGACACACTGAAGCAAGTCACTAGCAGCTAAGACATGAGATTCTTTTCGCACAACTGATAAGAGCTTTAGAACATATTTCGCCGAGGCGATTCCGTCAGATTATTTGTCTGTCCATTTTAAGTGCATTATTTTACGCACGGTTTGGATCAACTACGTCTCTGAACACTTTCAATGCGGGCGCCGGTGTTGCTTCATTATCGCAGTTATTCTTAAACGACAGCTCACCGCGTCTTATTTATTTACTTCCGCGTGTTCCAGATACATTTCCGCTGAATTGTTTAGACGAATTCGAGCTTTATGATTCACTTGGAAAATTTCTATTGCAACGCGTTCATCAAAAACTTCTTACGAGCTGTTTACGCTGGGTCGTATTCGAATCTTGAAATTCGCTGAGTTGTAGAAGACTGCAGCTGCCGTTACGGTTTAAACAATTTTCGTTCTACAAGAGGGACAAAGCGCCCGTGATCGTTCGAGTGAGATAACAGAACGCTGATCCCGTATCTTGGCGCGCAAACAGAGTTTCTTATCGCCAGCTTCGGTAACACTTCGAACATGCGCCGTGTATGTGGCCTCCGGTGGCTTTGCGCCCTCCGGACTGCCAATTTAGACTTACCCCCGAACTATTTAACAAATTAAGCGTGTCTTAAAACCTACCCCGAGATTCGTTGCGTTGGATTGTATGTGAGCCGCTACTGGTAGTAAAGCCAGTACACACTTTTCGTGCATGGGATGTTGTTATGCGTTACAATTTGCGGAAGTTGTCCGGAACTTAGGCCAGAATATTCCCATTATTAGGTACAGCCGTTTTTACGTTGAATTTCTTCAAGTGACGAATTTCTGCAGCGGTTTAGTCTTTTTGTCAAAACTCCGGGTTGTCGGTACGAGATTTGTGGAGTTTCGTCGAGGCATTGTGAACACGGAAGGTGTGGTGCTATCGCTATTCCTATTGCATCATCACATTTCTCAAGACTGCCCATGTGTGGACCTGATCTCAAAGTGCTAACGGCGGATATGTACAGTGTGTCCCCGGATAGGTGAAACGACTCCTGTAAAGGTAAAACAATTTCGATTTAAATTTTAATTTTTTGGGGTTCGGCCCTGCTTGGTTAAAGGCGAATTTCTAACATAATTTCAGTTTTGAAAAATCAAGTATGCCTTGGAAATTTTCAAAAAACCCATTTTTCTGTAAGGTAGAGTGCCCTTTATGTGACAAATACGACAACAAGTTATTAAGAAAAGTTGTTTAGAATAAACATCTAGGCCCCTATACCAAATTTAGAAATCCTTGGCCAACTTTGATTTCTCACATTTTCTTTCAAGTTTATTTCCCAAATCAAAGAATTTTATTTTAACAAAGTTTGACGTTTGATCCGTTTCGGCCTTTTACACTACTAGGAATGTTTTAGCTGTCTGTAAGTTAGAAAGCCTTTTAAGTGTACTAACCGTATGTTATGTAGGTTTTTAAAAGGAAGAAAAAGTTTTTTTTAAACTTACTATAAAGTATAGTTTAGTCATTATTACTATTTCGGTGGATCCTACAGATGCGGGTACTTAAATTATTTAAATTGTTTTTTTTTCTCATTTATGCTTTGTTAGGTCAGTTTAAGGATTGACGCCACCATTTTAACTTTTATGCTTAAAGAAGAGTGGTGGATAATTGGTCTCGTCGAATTTCTTTTCGACCGTCAGTAGCTGGTCAGTTATCATCAAGTACAGAGGTTGCGAACGTTATATTTCCGTTAATTTAGCTGCTTGGGAAAACCTTACCGTTCCAAATTTGCCAAACTACGATGTCCATGGGATATCTATCTGAAATTCCGATCTCGTCGTCGAATTTTATATCGATCTCCGATCGGATATATTAATTTAAAGAAAGACACTTATCGTTTCTACGACGTCCTGTATATATTTTTTAATATATAAAATGTACTAAGCTAAGTTTTCAGCTTCAAAATGTGTTTCGTAAGTAAGTTTGAAGCCTTTTACTTACGTGCTTTCGAAAACGTGTCGATTGTTATATTGTATTCCTAGGGGTCGTATTTACTTATTGTACTTTTTTATTCTGAATGTTGGTTGGCACAATTGTATCTAGGGAAGCTGATATATTTAATTCTATGTTGCTTTCTTGTCTACATTTTGTTCAAGACTTTCCTGCTTGGGTAATTTAACGGTAGCACTACCAAACAACAACCCAAAATTTCTGTGCAGCTTTCATATCAGACAAACCATACGTTCTTAAGCTTTTGACTTTAGGTCCTTAGCTACTTGTTTATACCTGAAGCAAGCAAATATGAAGCTTTTAGTGATCTTACGATAAAATGTGGCAAAATAGATTTTGCGAGTTTATGCTGTTTGAACTTTATCATAGTAAGATTGGGTGTTTGCATGTTCTTATAGCAATTTAAAAGATTCACGCGACTACTGGTTTTGCACCAGCGAAACAAGCAATAGCGTTGAGCTACCGCAAAATCTGCAGCTTAGCAGGTATAGCCCAATTTTGAAGTACTCTTCACGTTCCGTTGGTGTATCGAACGTAATTTTTGCTTTTGTACCAACATCGACGCCGTCTTTCGCTTTGAGTGACAGCTTTCTTCAGCTGTTTTGCGACAGCAGCTTTTTCTGGTAAAGTTTTCCGAAAAGATCAATTGGCCATCTACCATTATTTGGTTAACTCGAACGAGCGCCGGCTCTTTCTGTTTAATGCCCCCCCCCCCCCCGCCCTTTCATTAGCTAGTTATCCAACCTTTAAACCTGTTTTAAGTCGCACTTAAACGGGTATTCCCTGTAATAATGCCTAACTGCATGTATTTTCGTCTCTAAAAATCTGTTAGTATACGAAAAAGGTACATAGAAGTAAAAGTAGGACAATAAAAAATTTTAGTTTTTACTATCGACAGCTACATGTAAGTTACATAAGTTACAAGTATCAAATTGCACTCGTCGTTATTAATTCAGTAGCACCCTCTGCACTGAACACGCCTGCTTTTGAGCATTAGTAATCAGACACCTTTTACAAACGATTGGATTGATAAAGAATCGTTGTCTATCTCCTGACTCGCAGTTTCACTAACTTCTAGTAGCAGAAGGGTTAAAAGCTATGCTTGTTAATAAACAATAATAAATAAATTTATTAATGAACCAGATGTAAACCAAGTTTATATAGGTCGTCGTTAAAAGAAAATGAGCAAAGAAAACTAGTAAATATAAAGTTTATCTTAAAATATGCAAAGTACGGCAGTAAAACTATTTTCAACTGCCGCATTCTATTTTTAACAAAAAGAAGTCACCTGCTCAGCTGTATCCATGGAGATACTCCGGTATTAATTAAAATATGGCCGACATAAATCCAATTGCAGATAAAACTTGGTACAAGGAAAACGTCTTGTTCAATGGAAGTTGCATGTTTGGAGTAGCGTTGATTACCATTTTTTTCCTGACGAGTCAGCACACCGTTTAGAATTTTTGCCTCCGTAAAGCCGATTACTCATTCATTTTGTTTACACTGAACGATTTCAGATTACGCTTTTATCTGATGAAAAATTCGAGGACTTAATGAATTATACATATTACTTTTAATTCGTCTCCCAGCAGCGATAGCATAAAAAGAACAACGTTGGAGTATGCGTAAGCACGCGTCGCTACGTCATGTCCGAATCCTTTTAACGAGCGTAGCTGTCCTCCCATTAAGACTTCCCTTAAAACAATAAACTGCAGGATAATGCCAGGTTGCAGCGTACTGCCATTTTTATCTGCGAAATCTGGTACCGCCGTACGGAAAACGTGAGAACCACGTACTGGGCTAATCACTGTTATTCAGGGCACGCGATGCAATTCCTCGCACATATATTATTCAGTCAAATTGCTCGATTTGTTACATACTCACGTGCCCTTTTGTGCTCCCTTTTCCCGTATTTAATCTGAAGCGCGGGCCGGCCAACTATTTGGAATGGATCGCTTTGGAATAAAATCCGCTCCCCAAGAGGGGCCCGTGTTTTTCGCAATTTCCCCATTTGTTAACATTCATAAGCCGATTTCCCAAGTAACGGGACAACTAAAATTTAAAGGGTTTGCTCCGCAGTAACTCTCGCGACGCATTTTATGGCGGATTGCCGCCTAAACAATAACTTCAAATTTAGGCAAAATTGCCGGAAGAAAAGCGCCCCTATTCCTCCGGCGCTTAGAGCTCCGCATATTGGACGATCGAGCCGTTAGTTTGTAACGGTCTACAGAGAGGAGACACTTCTGTTCAAGTATTCCCATTGCGCTGCAAACATACGTTTTAACAGCAGCATATACATAGGAAGCGCTACAATATTACATTTGTATGTTACTGTTACTGTTATGGCCGCCATTGCCGTACAGCGCTTGTCCTTATGGCTTTGGTTACGCCTTACACGTCAACGTTATAATAACTGCTGATAGCCGTTTGTACGCGACAGAGATGGGAATATTAGCGCGAAAACACTGTTTTGACCCCTTCAGATACTTTAATGGAGTTGACTACTATCGACTTAACTCGGGAAAGGCACGTTTGAATCCCTGGTAATTGGCCGCGACAGTCTTTGAAACCTAATTGGGGGGAACCGTAACTATTCGATTCAAGGATAAATACAGGTTGTAAAAAATAGTGTTACTAGGTAGGTACTCAAAGAAACAAGCACAGAAATTCCACGAAGAGAGATATGGCAACGAAAAGAGTAATAAAAGAACATTGAATTTTATTTTATAACAATTATTTGGCATGTTAACGTAATTCTCTATACTGAATTAGATGATATTCGAAAAATTTTAAATACGTGTTTTATGTCGTATATCAGCAAATAATTGGGCTCTTTTTTCTGTCCATTTCTATGATAGTACTGACCCCTATGGCAAAACCGTTTCTTGCTATTTACTATCGAATGTTTTATACGGGTATTTTTAAATAGTATGTGTTGGAATCATTTATAGTATTTAACATTACAAGCCAGGTAAAACAGGTTTTACTGGCGATAGGATTGGGATGACTGGCGAGCCGTTAGGCGAGCCTGTCATATCCTTGAGCCAGTAAAAATGGTTACCTGGCGTGTATTGTTGAATGTTTTATTTGTTCCTCACTTGTAAATAACTAGAAATTTATCATTTATGCAAAATGTCAAACTGACAAGCAACTAAATTAATCAATATGACACATACTAAGGAAGACAACTCTGGCTTTGCACGCTATCATTTATCTATGAGCACGCTTGTAAAATATAACTGGCTAGCCAGTAAAAAATTTACTGGCTAGCCAGTTAAGAAACATTTTCAAGGTGAATACAGTGACTTGATAAATTGATGTTTACAAGTGAGGAACAAATAAAAAATTAAACGCCGCATTAAAGAAAGAAGAAGCAAGGGCTACTCGACGACAATTGTCGGATCACTTGGCCTTCAATATCGCAGGTTACTAAGTTTGAAATTTCAAATAACTTATGGTTCTAAAGTGTCGTTGAAGTGTCATATTGATGTCTCATTACATTTAAATGAACGAACGTTCATCGCCGCCTAGTTTCCTGTATTATGTTCATTTGTAAAGCGCAGAGCAGCTCCGTGCTTTTTGCAGCTAAGTATGCACTCATATGTAGAGAAATGGGACGAGGTCCGAATCCATGAGTTAAACACCGTAACCATAAAGTAAGCGTTTCAAATGTACCACATTTTTAATCACGAGGAGGTCTTCCTAGCAAAATTTCCAGTATATCATGAGCTTTAACACTAGGTGACGCCCTGCAATAACACAAATTAATTTACGTGTACCCCGTGTCTTCCAAAGTACAGTTGATTTAATTTGTGACTGGAAACGCTTGTTCTTACTTCAGTTTAAGACCCGCCGCCAGAGGTTATCAGGTTAGGTTTTCCGTCAGTTTTGACAGAAACTGACACAAAATCTAACCTGCTAACCTCGAATTTGACATAGACGTACAGTGCCACCAACATACTATTCATAACGAAACTCTGGCGAGTAGCCGGCGAGCCTCTGGCGAACGACTATGAATATGGGTGTAATTCTCGTATACTGTTGTCGCCAGAGGTGCCTAGGAACGGAGCACTGATCTAACACTTGGATAGTTTATGTGTCTCTATGGATTCTGCTAACCTCAAAAATGTTGTTTCTACCTCAAACAAAAATATCCATTTATGGTTTTCGTCAGGACATTTTATATACGAGGTGCCACAGAAAGGAGTGGTTAAGGTATCTCAAAAGATGTTGTCATGTTTAAAGTAAAATTAATTAAAGAATCATGGCAACATAGTGACACAAGTACGTTTTTTAAAGGTTTTAAGAAACTATTATATTGTGCGGAAAAGCAAATCAAAAGCAGCGAAAAGTGTGGGTGGGAGAAATATTTTTACAGAGAGAGCGGCTCTCAGAATACCATCAACTGGTGCCACAATTAATTAACCATGAAGAGAAGTTCTATAGCTACTACAAAATGAACCAAGATTGTTGCAATATATTATTATCAAAGGCCAAATCTTTATTTTAATCTTGAAGTTTCAAACGCCGCGAAATATCCAGCTATTTGGTAATAAAGGCAGAACAAAAAACCCTAACGGTTACGGAGCGCTTGCGCATCGCTAACTAGCGGGGCACAGAGTCCACCAAAATTCGGGCCGATTGCAAATTTCAAACTGGGGCCGTGGGTGGCTAGCGGTGGCACAGTGAGACGAACCAGGGAACGACATATCATTACGCTTGCTGGAATTTTAGTTGATGGCCGTTGGTGGCTAGTGATGGCTCATTGGGACTGCAGCCTTCAGGTTTTGTCAATAAAAAGGCCTAAACATCCCTGAACTAAAAATTCCTGCCCAAACATTAATACCCAGTAAGGGAAAGTTTCTCTCAATGATACAATATAAATTTTCAGACACAATTATGCCTATCTCATTAAAGTAAAATTTTGCTTCATCAGTTCACAAAATGCCATCTAACAACTGATTTCACAAGAAGTTGTTGCAGAATTCAAGTCTTCGATTGGGTCATTTGCATTTAGTGCATAAATTGGCCGGGTCTATAGTATGTTAATCCATTATCTTTAAGAAGCCAAGAAACCGAACCATTAGAAAGTTGAAACTAACGAACAGGCTGCCGTCGTGGCGTTGTGGGGTCCTCTAAAAATTACTGATGCACCTCCGTAACATTCTCAAAAATTCAGACTGATCTTCTCCGGCCACTATAATTCTTGCATTGATTCGTTACTTCAATTCTTTAAAATTTATTCATCAATTTCAAAGTTGAATTCATATTTGACGCATGCCCTTCTGTTGCACTAATAGTGCTGCCATACCACCTGCTCGGTTAATTTTGTATTGATATAACTATTTTACTATCGCAATTATTTCCTACAATTCCATTATGCTCTATTAATAATATGGTGACAATAATAATGACATTAAAAAATTTTCAAAGTATTCCTTATATAAAAACAATGCAACATCTACTTTTCCCTGTTCTTAGGTAGCTCAATCTGCCGAGGTACTTCAACAGAGTGACCACTTCTTTTTGGGGCGCTTTGTATGTACGAGGCGTATCCCTAAAGTAAAGATTATATCGCATGTAGAAGGGTAGCGAAATATTTTATGGCGGTTATGCCTAGACTGGCATTGACTTTAATTCCTTCGTTTTCGCCTATCAATAGGTTTTGCCGAACTAATATGTGAATAACGGAAGGCTTGGCTCTCAGTGGAGTAATGCCACTCCAAAAATTGGATAACTTTAAACAAATGTCGTCGTCAAAGAACATTTTGGAGAATAAAACGCATACGCAATATAAATACCTAGTAGAGTTTTCTACCATGCGCTACATGGTGAAAATAAATGTATGTATGTATAATCTGTAACCTCATTTACCTTGCGGTGTGGAGGCTGGTGCTTTATGCGCTGGCATCTGGCGGTACAATGCTCAACTTGCCCCGGATTCGGGATACAGAGTTGGAGAGCGCCTTTGGTGCTTCCGCAGCAACCATTGTGTGAGTTGTGTGTCTTGATGTGTTGAGCTTGTTACTCTATCTCTTAGGTCTGTGGTTCTGAGTAGAGCACAGTTAATTTGGTGAATAAAATAATATTTAAAATAATAATTGGGTTATAGCCCGATAGATAACGATTATAAAACCGTGAAGCTATAATAAGAATCCGATTCTACTTTTAGTCATATAGCACAGTGACGTTTGATATCATATTTTTGTACATGTGTAGACCTTGTAGTGTAGCACCATAGTTGATTAATGAAATCTAGCTTTAAAAAATATATCGATTATTTCAAGAAAATATTAGCGGAACTGACAATTTTAAGCAACCCAAATTACGAAGACTACTTATTTTGCTGATGATGCTCTGCCACTTTGTAATGGATCTTACAAGGGATTACCATCGATTAGCATCCAAATAGAGAATGTAAGTTTTCGTTAAAATTTATGCCGTCATATCATGGTCGTACCACCATAAAACCGGCATATTTTTTTCCAAAATACTACATGGCGTCATATGTGTGCGGTGTTGCCAGTATGCTAGTATAAAGCACAAATTTTAGTGGTGTAATAGCTTATACACTGCAGCACAGCGAAGGATCTGAAAAGAAAAGTTGTAAAGGGTTTTACTCAGCACTTCCCTCGCAAGTGGAGGTGTTGAAACTAACAACTTTTATCAAGCGTAAAAACCTGCGCTATGTGCGAAATATTACTTTTATTTAGCTAGTAGTTGTTGAGTTAAAGCAAATAATAGAAATAATTTTCTTTTTTGAAGTGCTCACCCTGTATATATTTGATCGAAAGTATATTCAGTTTCGAGCGAAGTTAATTCTTTTGTAGTTAACAATGCCTGATATCTTTGCATATGGCGAATAAACCCATATGGTGTAAATATACAGGTTTTTAATGGTAGTGCCAATGCTGCTTTTGCAAAATATCGCCTTAGATTTTCGAACTCATAAATAAGAACTCCTAATCGTAAAGTATTCACCAGAGCTTTTCAACAATTTGCGTACCAACATTGTACTTCCCAGTGCTCAAATCTCAGTCATCAGTTCATGCAGTTCAAGAACTTGGAAACGAAGAAGAAAATAATCTACGAACCTTTCGCTGAGAGATAGATCGGTAATGTTGGTCCGATGCCACCACGACCTCAGGATTTAACACCCCCAGAGTATTGTTTATGGGGTGATTGAATATGCAAATTTACAAATCAAAACGAAATACACAAGAAGACTGCTACTCGTATAAGGGCAAGAGACACTGAACTCAGAGAATCAACACGCAATCTTAGGAAACGTGGTGACAGCTTTGTTGAAGTTCAAGGTTTAATTTTTAGAATTTGGAGCGAACCTAACACATCATTCATTTTTTTCACAAAGTTTAAACAGCTGCCACTGCGAGTATTTAGAATAGTACAATAACCTTGTTCATAAAATAGTAGTTTATTTATCTAGAACGAAAAGTGGCATTTTAAAGACGAGAAAGTTGTTTAAATTACTTGCGAGAACCTTTAAAAACACTTTGCGTTCGTGGTGAATACAATGATTTATTTCATACTGCAAGTTTAATGAATTTTAAATGAAAAGTTGCAAATCATTTCAAATGCCATGTCAACAACTGACGTATAATTTTAAAGTACTTGAACTTTAAAATTTTACTTTAAAGTACTAGGACTTTAATGTTCCATTTTTTTTACAATAAATAAGTTTTAAAGTACTTGAAATTTAAAATTTTACTTTAAAGTACTAGGACTTTAATGTTCCATTTTTTTACAATAAATACGTTTTAAAGTACTTGAACTTTAAAATTTTACTTTAAAGTACTAGGATTTTAATGTTCCATTTTTTGAACCATAAATAATCCGAAAAATATAATTTTTGACATCAGGATGAAATAAATGTCTTTTGTACACTGACTCAAACTATCGTCTCGCCAAATATATGGTCTCTCGTGGCTCACCATGTATACTCCATTCAGTACATTTGTGGTTCTGAGCAGGCCTTAAATGTGAATATTTTTACCCGTGTATCAAATCAAGAAAAAGCTTGCGCCTTTGCGGAACACCTAGCACAGATTTTCCAACCCCATCCCTCAGAAAATCGGCCTGAAGATGAAAACGAATTAGTTCAACGCCTAGAAACCCCTTTCCAACTTGAAATACCAGTTCAACGCTTTAAATCAACCGAGGTCGTAGATGCTATAGCAACCCTACACACGAAGAAAGCACCGGGATATGATTTGCTTACAGGAAAAGTTCTCAAGGAACTGCCCCCCATTGGAACAAAATATCTTACACAGCTCTTTAATGCTATTCTGCACATTGGCTACGTTCCGGCCCAGTGGAAAGTAGCTCAAATTATAGTAATTTTAAAACCAGGTAAACCACCGAATGACCTAATATCCTATCGACCAATCAGCCTACTGCCTATAGTGTCTAAGGTGTTCGAAAAGTTGCTACTAAGGAGACTTCTGCCAATTATTGAGACCAACGAATCAATTCCTGCTCACCAATTTGGCTTCAGACAGATGCATGCTACAACCGAACAAATACATCGAGTCGTTCGAAAAATTAATGAAAGCTACGAAAACAAGCAATACTGCTCTGCAGCGTTTTTAGACATATCGCAGGCATTTGACAAAGTCTGGCATATTGGTCTGTTGTTCAAGTTGCGTACCATTCTCCCCCTAAATTACTACATCATCCTGAAATCCTACCTTCATAACCGACATTTTTTTGTGAAATTTGAAACTGAGTATTCAGGACTCTACCCCATAAATGCTGGTGTACCTCAGGGCAGCGTGCTCGGACCACTATTATATACATTATACACTGCAGATCTTCCTATAACACCAAACGTGGTAACGGCAACCTTCGCAGATGATACTGCAATCCTAGCTTCTGATAGTGATCCAGTAATTGCTACACAACTGTTGCAAACCAACTTAACAGAGATCCAAGCATGGCAAAAAACATGGAGAATGAAAATAAACGAAACCAAGTCTACCCATGTGACATTTACCACAAGAAAAGGTACCTGCCCTCCGGTCCATATAAATAACCAACAGCTACCCCAACAGGAAGACGTTAAGTACCTTGGACTACATCTCGACAGGAGATTAACCTGGCGAAATCACATATTTACTAAACGTAAACAGTTAGGATTAATCCTTTCAAAAATGTACTGGCTGCTAGGGCGCAACTCCAAACTCACTACCGAGAATAAACTCCTGATATACAAAGTGATAATCAAACCAATCTGGTCATACGGCATCCAGCTCTGGGGTACAGCATCTACCTCCAATATCGAAATACTCGAGCGATTTCAAGCAAAAGTGTTGCGCATGATAGTGAACGCGCCTTGGTTTGTGCCCAACACAGTTATTCGTAAGGACCTCCAAATCTCAACGGTCAAAGAAGAAATCAAACGCTTCAGTGTACAGTATAGTGCGCGGCTTAGTGTCCATCCTAACGTTCTAGCAGCGAATCTTCAAAACCAGCCCATAATCAATAGGAGGTTACAAAGACACCTGCCCAATGATCTGGCTAACAGATTTTAATCTTATTATTATTTAAGTTAGTTCTAGTTTTAAGGCTTAGTATTTAAGTTCTATTTTCCCTAATTCACATAACGGATAAAATCCGATTGTTACAGGAGATTGCTACTGAGCATTCTTCTACATGCCATTTTGACATAACATTTGCTGAATGTACTTTGTATAGATTGCAAATAAAACTGGGATACCAAAAAAAAAAAAAAGAAAAAAAAATATTTAGTTACAAAAAGTTATTAATGCCGAATTGGCAATTGCATTTCGTAACTTCTGGAAAGTACTTGAGCTAGAGAAAATCCATTCGTGCCATCTTAGTGGACTGAAGGGGTCAGATATATTATTTCCTACAACTTGACGCATGAAGAAGATTGACTCTCAAATTTTGCTTTCACTTTGGTAATTATTTTGTTACACCCTAATAAGAATACAGATGCAAAGCCTGCTCAGAATCACAAATGAAGTTAACGGGGTATATTTTTTTACCCTACGCAAAAATGTAGTTTTATATTATTATGCTGGTGAGAGATTTTGATGTCATAGTTGTATGCAACTAAAATTTCTTAGCAGAACTATACTTCTTTAATTAATCGACCCCGTACTTCTTCTTTAACTTACAGTCTTGAGAATGGTTAGGGTGCAAGCAAGAGGAGCGGCATCTCTTGATCCGAAATACTTCATATTTATCATTTACTGATAATTTCTTAAATTTGAAGCAACTGATGATGGTGTAATTCTTCATACCACAGTTGCTGCACGACTTTTCTTTTGTTTTTAGTTTTGCTGCAACGCAAAGAGGTTGCACTCTCACTTCGGATCAACACAGTTAGTAGCAGCATTGGTATACTCTGTTCACTATGGTCCCGGATTGTCAAAAATGAAGTTTTATGGTAGCACTGTTGAATTTCTATTGGTTTTTTTGTTACTACTAGGTTAGACAACGCAAAAGCGTAATTTTGAAAATTTGAGTTTTTGTTACCTGGCAACTTTTATTTATTTTTGCTTAAGTCAGTTCGAAATATAACCTATAATTTATAGTTTTGACATTAGTAGCTTTATTAATTGTTTCTAGTTACCTATAGCTCGACTTAAAAGTATTAACCATGACATAAAGGGTTGTCTTTAATTGGATTTTGACATTGACAATCCGGGACTATAGTGAATAGAGTATATATGCAACTGTGTTTCTAATTCTCCCAACAGGAGATGGTTTTGCAGGTACATGATGTTTTTCAAAGATTCCATTGCCGTGATTAATGCATCTCCGGCCGTACCGAAACTAATAAGAGCGTCAAGACGTTCTCGGATCTTCAGCACATTGTGCGGATTCGCCATAAGACTCTGAACATATGCTATGGCATCGCCCCTGAGGCAGAGCTGTAAACGGTGAAGTTAGCGACATCATCATACTTGCAAGATTTCGTCGAAGTTCGTACACAGACACAAAGGGCACGAACTCTTCGCACTTCCAGGTAAAAGTTGGCAAATATTTCCCGTTTATCTGTCTTGCTAAGTACTTATCATTTATTGCTGACTTTGTGTTTCAACCAACTAGCTTTTTCATAATTGTCGCCAGACGTTCTACGGCCTCATTACAACAGGACTTTGCAGAAGAAGCTCTTGACATTACAGACTGAAACCGTTTTTGGCTCACGCCTCAACATATTTGAGACAATCATTCCCGTTCTCAGAGGTATGTAACTCAACATCGTTAGATACCTTATTATCGCTGTCAGATAATTCTACTAACCTCTGTTTTGCTAATATCAGTTCTTGCTCTCGTTCGATGATTCTGAGCTTCTTGGTGCGCTCTTGGTCACTTCGTTCATTCTCATGATGTTGTTGCTCCTGCTAGAGTCGCAGCAATTCCTCTTCGACCGAGTGTTATGGCTTTGGATACTAATTCCTATACCACTAGGAACGGCAGTACCCACCTCGTATTCACAGTACATCTCAGGTGGAATGCCAGTATTGACACGCCGTTATTGGATGCCATAATTCACTATTATGTACGGCGGATATTTTATCAAGAAAATTTATGTTTCTGCGGTTATTTCAAGGAAAAGAAATGTATTCTGCATAATATACAACCACATATAGATGAATTGATTGTACACGATTACAGGGGCAATATTTGACTACTCCATGGGCTTGTTCGCGGGGCTCGAAGAACCAAAATGCTTGCGCTTAATTCAGCAACTAATTACTTAGCATCAATCTCAATAAGAAAAACCTCTTTAGCAAAAGCAAAAAGCTACTTGTTTATTTATTCTAATAACAAACTCCGCAACCAAAAATACTACCCTGATTATTATAGCTGTAAAGACTAATAAATGCCAATAAAATGTCCAAGAGGCGCAAACCATCCCTTCACTATACCACGCTCATCGTCGTTCTAATGACATCATTTCGTTGTAATTTTTATGACACAAGCAGTGAATAGAAACTTTTTAACTATTTCCAATGCCGCAGAACGTAAAAGTATAACGCTTACAACGTTTCATTTTATTAACGTTAGTAATCATAATCTGCTGTTTCAAATATCAATTTTGCACAATGGCATGTCTTTGCCGTTCGGTCAATTTAAAAATTGACGCCGCCTTTGGATTTGGAGCCCGTGAAAAAAGGGGTTGAGGAAATTGCTCTTTACGAAGACTACTATTCGATTCCATTTACCTGACTGTTTTATATTTCAAGACTTGAACTCGTTTCAAACACATATAGTTAAAAGAGGCATTTTATCGACCTTTGATTAGTTTCTTTCATTTACGTAATAACTGTAGGAAAGAAAATAGGCCTAAAATTATGTCTAAAAATACTGCTGAAACCGTAAGGTTATGTATATTAAAGCAGAGTTCCTTAAATTTGGCGTTTTACTCGAACGGGATGGGTAATTATGCTGTTACATTGATTTGACGAGTTTCTGGGAAATCCGTGGTGTGCTATTTAACTTTAAAAATGCATGATTAAGCCGCACGATATGCTGTTTATCAATCAACCACCGCAACAGCCTGAGGCGTCCGTTTAAACATAACAATTTATTAATGAACACGCAATCGTGTTGCCATTGTACTTTATTGGCCGTGAAATTATGTAATAATTGCTTTACGTCTTACCTTAGTGGGGGTTATCTGCAGTGGTTCTGCAACAAGACCAACAGTTAATACAAAATTAAGCACATTCAAAGACGAGCTAATTAACCAAAGTATAGTAGGCCTCGCTTATGCTTAATTTGGACCAAGGATGAGCAGAAATATAAGCAAAAAGTTCGCAATAGGGAAGTTGCGCGCTTGCTGGTCTTCACAACCTCGATTCTGGCAGAATAAAAGCCTGGAATAGTTAATTATTAGGGTCATGTAAATAGGCAGCAGGATATGTTTTTGTACGTGTTTTCATTACTCACTGGCATCACGGTATCAGCGGTTTCGTCAGCCGTGGAAAGCCTGATCCGGGCACATTATTTGGGTTAATATTTTACACGATTCGATTAGTAAAGTGATCCCTGACGCATATGTCGCTAATGCTTTTTCCTGTGTGCTCTTAACTTACAATGTGGCTGTAATTTTTGCGGCGAAGGGGGAACGGTTCTTCAACAGTAGCCAGAAATAATTTCTACTGAAAATATTATGTTTCCTTTCTTTCAAAGCAAGTAATTATCTGATATAAACTGTGATTTAAACAATTTCATCTACTTTCATTGAGTAACGGTCAATATTATGAAACAGAAAAAGCTTAGTAAGGAAGCTTATTACGATACAAATATTGCTATGAAACATAAAAACAACGCCAGAATGACTTTCACTCTGATGATGCAAGCTGCAATGCCTTACAAAACGTTAGTTGATATGGGTAAACACAGAAAAAAGGTTCAAATTCTTGTTATCAAGTTAGTCAAACCACACGAACCACCAAAGGGCATCGACATCGCGGGGATCCTTCCTTGAGTTCACAAGGTGCAAGGCATATTAAGACAGAGAATGCTGGGTGTTTATTTACATAGAATACGCAGTCTAAGCCTCGATTTAATTTTAACAAAGACCTAAAAACAAACTAGCTGGTTTGACAACTTTTACATGGAGTATCTTAATATGAAACCCTCCACTACTTATATCAGAAATAACTACATACTCTAATCGGTGTCATGTGTATTGTGAAAATGACGTATAACGCTCAACGCCTATTTTCGTACTGTGTTTCAATTTTAAATTTTTTTTAATGAATTCTATGCAAATTAAGTGTAAATGAATAACACAATCTGGTTCCTTGTATTGTGTCCATGGCTAAAGGTAATATGGTCATCTTGTGTCACATAGTTGTAGTTACATTGCACTACACAGTATTATAATGTTGTCGTATACGGTATTGAAATAAACTCCAGTAAATAAAACATTACAGCACAATATGAAGTAAAATATTTACTGTATAAATAACAAAAGGCAATGTATGTTGAGGAAAATCAACAACCATTTTAGCTCCAATACAGAGCAGGATATTAAGTTTTAGTAAATTCTCAAGAAACAGCGTACACGCCTAAAGTTCCGTTTACCGTCTAGTTGTTGTGTAGTGGAATTTCACTCGGCGCTCTGGTCTGATGTTAGGAAGAACTTCGAACATTGCGCCATCAATCGCTGCGTAACCATTTTGTAAAGCGACGCAACTTTGAAGAAACCATGAACTGAAACTGACTAATATTTCTTTATACAGCTAGCCCGAAACTCCCGCTATCCGCTTAATCTTAGCTCATCTTGGGTTTGACTTATCTTGGTTCTTGCATTGAACGTCACTTAAATTGCTGCAATTACGGCTAAGTTGAATATGTTGTATTAGTTAAGCGCTGCATGTTGTGAAACATTTAACAAGTGGCCGCTTCAAGCGGATCCAAGTTTCAAGTGCATCTTCGTTGGGAGTGCAGCAATGTCTTAAGTAGTGATCTGTTGCTGGCTTGTTGCCAGACTATCAACATAGTCCTACCCGGGAAAACACATGGTCGCTTCTCTTAACTTTGTGTATAATTACATGACGTCATAATAATAATAATAATAATAATAATAATAATAATAATAATAATAATAACCTTTATTGAGCACATTTGTAACACCAATAACAATAAATATAAATATATGTATATATAGTGTTCAACCACAAGGCGAGATTCAGATAAGGCCAAATCCTTATCTGTTCTACCATCTAAACCTTGACATAAAATGAAAAACGAAGTTATATTATATGCCTAATGCTAAGATGAAAAAAGATGAATATTATTAAATATTATTAAATGTGCTCCAAATGAAAAATTTACTCTAATTTAATATCTATTTATTTTTAATACAAACACTGTGACATATGGGTAGTAATAAAAATATAGTAAAATATAATATATATTTAACTCACATTATTGGGAGTGTTTACAGACTAGAACTACTTTATTATTAATTTTTAATATAAAACTTGAAGAAGGTTATAATTTAAATTGATCTCTGTTTTAATGCCAACTGGGCATGAATTACATATTTAAATTTTGCAAGGCTGTGGCGTTTAAATGGACGAGGTATTTTATTATACTCGGAATATATTTGATAAGAAAATTATCTTTCAAAAATAGCAGTTGAGTGAAGTGGAGGTGAAATAAGTGCACGGAATCTGGTAGTCAGGTTATGTATATCTGTTCTGTACGTTATTTTATTATATAAAAAAGGAGGGGTTTTGACAAGTAGAATTTTATGATAAAGACATAAACACTGCAAAATGCGTCTATTCTTCATGGGCAACCATTCAGCGTCCAATAATTTACGTGAAAGATGTTCATATTTTTTTATTCCATAAATGTATCTCAAACCAGCATTTTGTACTTTTTGAATTCTATTTGATGTCATATTGTCAATAGAAGAATGATAAATAGGTGCACAATAATTAAATTGCGAAAGTACAAAAGTGTCACAGAGTTTCTCTTTAATATCTGAATTTAAATAGGATCTATGTGGGAAAAGTTGTTTGATGTGTATATATGCCTGTGTAATATATTTCGCTATTTGGTCTTTATATCTAAACGTATTATCTAAACTTAAACCCAAGCTCTTAGCTTTTCCAACAATAGGAATTTCTATATTATTAACAGAAATATGCAAAGTGTCTGATATGTTCTAACAGACACTCTTTTCCCCAAAAAGTAATGAGGTTGATTTGCTAGGATTTATTTGGAAGAAAAGTTGCGTAGATGCGTTGAAGATAAATTCTAATTTTGAGTTTATTATTTCCAACGCATCCCGCAAATCGCCAGGCTTAAACGAGTAGTAAAGCTGTGTGTCATCAGCATAGACATGTAACTTACACCGTTTAACTTTATTAATAATGGGAGATGTATAAATAGAATACAACAATGGCCCCAAAATGGAACCCTGGGGAACTCCTTGCAAAACCGCAACCTTATTTGATGTATCAGAATTTATTTGCACTTTCTGACTCCGATTTTGTAAATAGTCCTCCATTAATTTGATAGCTGTTCTATCCAAACCTATAAGTGCAAGTATTTCTAGAAGTGTTTTATGGTTGACAGTATCGAATGCCTTACTGTAGTCTAGCATCTGTTGTACAGCTATAACCGGCACGAAAGCCCGATTGCACCGCTGGCAAAAGATTATTATTTATTAAATGTTCGTTGAGTTGATAGAAGATAACTTTTTCAAAAATTTTAGAGAATGCCGGAAGAATGCTTATTGGTCCAAAATCTTTAAACTGAACGGGATTTTTGTTTTTTGGCAATGGTTTGATTATAGCAATCTTCCAACAACCAGGAAACGCAGAATCAATTATGCACGAATTTATTATATGTGTTATATAAGGTATAATATAAGGGCAACATAGTTTAAGCATTTCTATATTAATAACGTCGTGACCAGTTGTATTAGATTTAATTTTGTTCATGATTTTACTGATTGTTTCTGTATCTACAGTCCTGAAGTGAAAACTTAAAGCTTTTTCGCTATTCGGTGCACCCAGATCTATGGGCTTAGGTAACGCTTGTGAATTTTGAATACTAGTCATTAATTTTATCTACGTCAGCCAAGTGTGAAGGAATTTCTGGTTTTTTGGACTTGCCAACGTCTAAATGTTCTAATTTTTTCCACAAAGTTTGTAGATTTTTATTAGAATAAATAAAATTGAAGTAACATTTCATTTCGTGCTCTATAGCAGAATTTGTAAAAAGTTTTAATGTCTTATAATATTCCCAATGATATAATTTTTTAGATTTTCTAAATTTTCTTTTAGCTTTATCTCTAAGGGACATCAACAGTTTAATATTATCTGTCAACCAGGGTGAGCTAGGCCTTTTTAGTTTATGTACTGTTAACGGTGCATGTTTGTTAAATAAATTTAGAATACATTCGTTAAAATATGTAAGCTTAAGATCAACATCTTTTAGAATAAATATGTGATAAAAAGGTAACGAGTGAAGATCGGCACTAAATGAATTATAATTTATTTTATGGAAATTGCGAAAAGCTGTAATTCTAGGTTCAACGCTAGGTTATTTAATGTCAACCTTGCAAGATACTGTCGTGATCTGACAGAGGGAAGGCAATTACAGCACTTTTTTTACTAACTGACTTATCCGATGTTATAATTAAATCTATAAGAGTTGCTGTTAATTGTGTTATCCTGGTGGGCTGTTCAACTATTTGTGACAAACTATATGTGTCTAAAAATTATTGCAAATAAATCCTAGCTGAGTTTAAGGGATCGAGCATATTAATGTTAAAGTCACCCAAGTAGACAATATGATCAGAATGAGGTAAAACTATAGATAGAGCAGTTTCAATTTCGTTTAAAAAGAGTTTTGTGTTTATATGGGGTGGTCTGTATGCTGTGCCTATTACTAGTTTAACTCCAAATTAATCAATTTGTAGCCAAAGTTGTGAGATTACATTAGTTATAGTTTGAATTAAGGAAAATTTAATGTTTTTACCTATGTAAACCCCTACTCCGCCTCCACGACCATCACGATCACATCTTACAAATACATAGGCATCGATAGAAAGATCTTCTGTACAAATATTGGTATTCAGCCAAGTCTCTGAAATAGTAAGAATATCAATTTCGTTTGGTATATAAACACTCTCAAATCATGAATTTTTTGAAACAAAGAACGAATATTTATGTGAGCTCTTTTAATCATGTATAGTAACAATAAGGTGATCAAATTTAAATACCGTGTTGTTGATAAAATATTAGTAACAACTAATGTAGGTAAACACGACTAAATGAAATATAATTATTTTCTATTGGAGCAAATAAAAATAATGTAAATAAAGTTCCCAGTGTGTGCGCGACTGATAAGTCAAAGAACCTGAACGAACGCTGCACTCAAATATCTGCAAGTGAAGTAAATCGTTTAATTTGATTATTGTTTTTCACTAGGATTTTTCCGTTGTACGACCACACATTTTTAACCCCATATTTATCGGCAGCGGCCTTCAGTAACTGCATTAGTTTTTGGTAAGGTCTTCTTCAATTATTATTTTGGTACCCTTTAAAAGCGGTTTTTTACTGTATACCAGTTGTTTTGTATTCCTGCGGACGAATTTTATAATAATTGGGCGATGCTGACCTTCTTTACCCAGCAATCTATGGCTGCAGTCTATTAATGATGCTGGAATGTCTAAATCCAACTTGTTCTTTAACATTGTGCTAACGACTTCATCCGTTGATTCACTTTTCGTTTCGGGAATGCCAAATATTCTTAGGGCCGGTTGCAGAAAGCAATGTTAAGTCTGGTGTTAGCTAACGTCGCGTCAAAGTGAACAAAATCGCATCAAATTTTGTTTACTAATGTATTAGTTACCATAAGCATTTGAGATTTGATTCGTTTTTGTTCACTTTGACGTCGCGTTAGCTAACGCCAGACTTAACATTGCTTTCTGCAACCGGCCCATAATGTGTTTAAACGGGAATATTGTTCTAATTTGTCCCCAGATTGTATCATTTGCTGTTTAGATGCTAGTAACTGAGTTTCAAGTTGATCCATTTTTTCTTGCAATTTGCTGACTTTTTCGCTGAATTTTTCCTCTATTCTCTCGTACATTTTGTTAATGAGGGCGTTCATGAAGGTAGACGAATTCAGCACTTTTTCTACCACTCGCTGGATAAGGGCTTCTTCTTCTACCGCAGATCTGGTTTGTCTGGCTACTGTCTCGGGCATCTTGGAAATATATGTTAACTTCACGATTTAGAACTCTACACAATACCTCGCAGCGACCACTCCGCACGACTATTTACGTGGAGCACACATCGAAGAATACGTTACTTAGTTTTGAAAATTGTCTATGCACGTCTAAATGATTTTCATGTGTGTCCTACTTTCATGCCGCGTGATTTTATTTGTATTGTATCCGAATTCTTGAAACATTTCGGTATTACGAATCTAGCTAAGTCACGTTTTGAAGCTGAGCAAATTTCCTGTAGTCGATAGGAAACCTTTCTAGTGAAACACCCTATTCCATTCCTGGTAGTTTATCAGGTGTCGCCTAACACGTATTACCCAAATATATCTTTATTTATTTATTTATTTATTTATTTATTTAAGTAAATGTTGCCCAACAGGTACAAACCCAATTATAGGACAAACCCATATAAATTATACCAAATAGTTACATACAAAACTTAAGTAACCTAAAGCATCAGTACGGAGTACGGTGTTGATAGAGTCAAAAAGAAATAGTTTGTTTAGTCTTCAGAAATGCTATTATAAACTTTTATCTTTCACTTGCTTTAGACTACAACAAAATATATCAAGTTTGTCACTAACAAGATTACAATAATGACACATAATATAAATGGGAGACTTTACAAGGACATTCGTTTTAGCCACTGGAAGATAAAATGTATAAACATTTCGGACTGGTAATCTTGGAACAAAAATATGTAGTTTACTTAATAAATCAGAACAATCAATTGAGTAATGGATTAATTTGTATAAGGATACTAAACTACTTTGCTTTCTACGAGTCTCAAGTGATATACAATTGAATGTATTAAGTAGGATAGTGTGATCAAAACCGCGCTCAGGATGCACATGATTGACTTTAAACCACAGATACTTTAACATTCTTCTTTGTACGCTCTCTAACATGTTTTTATAATATTCACATGTCGGATTCCAAATAACAGAACAGTAATCAATCTTAGTTCTAACAAGAGAATAGTATAAAATTTTTATTGAACTTGGTTGACGAAATGATTTTGTGCTTCGGATAACAAAGCCTAGCATTCTGTTGGCAGTTGCTACAGATTCAATAATGTGCCGATTAAAACGTAGTTCGCAATCAAACAACACACCAAGATCTTTAATTGCATAACAACGTGTAAGAGAGTCGTCATTAATGGTATAGTTGTAATTAATTGGATTAGATTTCCTCGAATATGACATTACTTTACATTTAGATGTGTTTAACTGCAACTTGTTTAAACAGCACCACTGGTACAATTTATCTACATTGTGCTGCAAGGTTAAACAAGCAGTAGTAGACGCAATAGAAGTAAAAATTTTAATATCGTCAGCGAACATAAGCATTCACAGTTCATATTTTATGCGACAATATTAATGAAAAGCAGGAAAAGCAATGGTCCAAGGTTAGACCCCTGTGGCACTCCAGACTTAGCAACAAAAGTATGAGAATTATATCCACCATATGAGACAAATTGCAGCCGGTTCGTCAGGTAAGAATTGAAGAACGTGATAAGTGGATGACTAAATCCCAGACAGTTTAATTTATTCAGCAATATTCCGTGATCTATACAGTCAAAAGCCTTGACATATCTTCGACCTGGCCTAGCCTGTCCACCACTTCGTCGTAGGAGTTCACAATTTTTCCTTGAATTATTCTGTGTAATAGGTAGCTAGTATAATGCATTACGTTTTGTTTTCTGGGAGTAGCACCTCGTTGTTTCTGGCTCTAGCCGTTCTACGTATTTTTAAAATTGCAACGCTAAACTCATATTCTACCTTTTCACTAAAATAATAAATGCGTCAGTTAGTGTTCACGCCTCAAGTGCATAAAACAAAACGTTGGATACTTAGCAGCGAAGCAATCGAGTGCGTACTGGAATTTTCAGACTTAGATTGTTAAGACTTTGTCCGTTTTAAAGAATGCTACTCTGGCTTGTTCTATTCGTTTTCGGTTTCTGGATAATAGCTTTAATGCCATAGATGAATTTTAATCTGCAACTGCTGTTATGAGTTCTTGCAGATATCCTAGATAGCCAGTAGGAGTCTAGGGGTGTAGGAGTCATGTTACAGCAGTACTACCTTTCATTTAAAACGATCAGTCCGAGCAACTGTCCGTTGCAACGTGCCCAATTTTCACTCTTGCCTCCAAGTGCAACACTCTGGGCAACTGCATTGAACCGCAGCTTCAACTGAGTGAGGGTAGTCAGATATGATAAAAACTAGAGTGAACATTGTCGGCAGAAAATTAATTGCCTGTAACTGTGATGTAACACAAAATTTAGAGAGTAATTAGAAGTTTTCAAAGGTTTCAATACTTGAAGTGATATTTGACCCAGCTACGCCGGAGCTCAGCAAAAGTAATTAATAGTCTGTCAATACACATTAAATTGTAGGTTTATGTATTTTCTAACATTTAAATATAAGTCTATCGGTTTAGATTATTTGATTTCAAATTGTCGTTCATTTTTAGCGACGGAATTAGGCCAAGCCCAAAAAAGCGCATTTTAGCGCGATGCGTTGAACTTGTCCCGCATTCTAAAGTTAGTGGACCGAGCCAGATCGCTGTCTAATTTGGCGGGCTCTGAATAACCATCAGTTGTGGATACAAATCGACAGCGTATCTGGCTAGGAACTGCAAAACTTCTCGAGAGTAGTGCTCATCTTCAAGCGATGCGACGCCGACGTGAGGAGGGTTACCAGAGCTGGGAAATAAATGCATTTAGTACGTGCATTCAATCAGTAAAGTTTTTGGTATTCATATGTCACCTCGCGTTCCAAATCAGATAATGTTTACCATAGCGACCTGTGATGTCAAGCATCCGCTTCTTGCTCGAGTATTCGGTTACATCGCAAAACTGAACTATTGGGTACAAGACTGCCTTCGGGCAGTTTTGATGTGCTCGTATAATACAAGTCTTCTGGTTTGCTTTTAATATTGCTTAACTATAAATGTAGGACTTAGCACAATGCTCGTACTAGTTTTATATTATTATTATTGATTATTGACTGGTTGTAGTACCTGTCACTGGCGTCACTTTTGACAGCCGTTTGGACGCTGCGGGAATGGCGGGATTTTGTGGGATATTCCTTCGAAATGTAGAGAACGAATATTCTGTTAGCTCTTTCGCATGTTGAAGGTGTATTTTGCGAGAATTTATGGCTTGTGATGTGTTGAAGCGGCTGTCGGGGGTGACGTTGGTGATATTTTTAAGACTGGGTTAGTCAATTGACGGAGAGTGAGCCGGTATAAGCGAGCAACACAAGGACTTGTGCCTTGTGATGGGCATTCTTTTGTCCAGGGGTTGGGAAACCGGCCCGGAAGGCGGATGAACTCAACAGTAGAGCCAACGGCATAAGGATGCAGTAGGCAACGAGAAACCACTGCATTATCTAATTCCCTAGTACAATCATCATGGCTGCGTTTGATACTAAATTAAATGCCGGAGTAAGTCCCCCATTCGGATCTCCGGGGGGGGGGGGAGTTTTAAACGCTGTTGTGAAGAAAAATACGATGAAGAAACTTGCTACGTGGAACGTAAGAAGTTTATATCAATTTGGAAAAGTGGATTGCTTCTTGAAGGAAATGTAAAGGATGAAACTAGATATTCTGGGAGTGAGTGAGATGAGGTGGATTGGAAATGGAAAGCAAGCTGTGCAAGGTCATCATATTTATTACGCTGGTAATAACGACAGAAATCACCGGAATGGGGTGGGCTTCATCGTCTCCAATTCTGTCGACCCAGCTGTTAGCAATTTCATCCCGCAGTCGGACAGAGTGGCACTACTCCAGTTAAGTGGACCCAAAGTTAATATTAATATTGTGCAAGTGTACGCCCCAACTGCAGACAAGCGGGAAGAAGAAGTTGAAGCTTTGTATGAGGATGTAAGAAATGTTTTAAAGTACACAAAACAAGAAGATGTAAATATTGTTATGGGTGACTTTAACGCAAAAGTTGGAGGAGGCCTGCCGAGCGCAGTCACTGGACAGTGGGGACTAGGAGAGCGGAATGAGAGAGGCGAGTTGCTGGTACGTTTCTTTCAAGAGGAGGACTTCGTCATTGGCAACACACTCTTCCAGCTTCCACCGAGGCGGATATATACATGGAAATCGCCTAGAGACGAACCTGGCCATATTGTGCGAAATCAGATTGACGTCATTCTTATCAATAAGAGGTTCAGAAACTCATTGGTCTCTGTGAAAACGTATCCTGGTGCAGATATAGGTTCAGATCACACCCCTGTTGTTGCGGTCATGCGAGTTAGACTGAAGAAGATTGAAAAACAAAAAAGTACTACTTTAATTGATTTAAGAAAAATTCAAGATGCAACAGTCAAAAGTAATGTGGAAAGATATCTAGCTGGCGGTCTGGAAGAGATAACTGAAAATGCTGACGTGGAGGAGCTTTGGAAAAGCATAAAGGGTGTGATCATAAACACCTCCCAATGACACCTTAAGGCAGACAGAATTAGACACAAAGTATAGATGACTGATGAAATTCTTCGACTGATAGAGGAGAAAAGAAAGTGGTTACCTAGAGATCGAGATAAGTACCGTGAGATTCAACTTCAGGTTCAGAAGAAAATTCGTCAGGCCAAAGAGAGGCTTGAAGAGGAGAACTGCAGAGAAATGGAAGAACTGCAGGACAGACACGATTCTTTTAATCTCCACAAGAAAATAAAGGCACAGGTAGCAAAAGGAAAGGGGAGACCGGTCATGACACTGCTGAATAGCCAGGGAAATATTACTACAACCCTGCAAGAAAAACTGTCTACGTGGGAGGAGTATGTACAAGACCTGTACAACGATGAAAGAGATGATCAGCACGGAATCGAATCAGCTGCAGAAGGTCCTGGCATTTTGCCTGGTGAAGTGGAATATGCTATCAATCAGCTGAAGAACGGCAAGGCACCAGGGCCTGATGAAATCCACGGCGGGGTTATAAAGCTGCTGGACACTGTGGGAATCAGAAAGCTGACTAAGCTGTAACATTGTATACAACATCGCGAAATTTCCTAAGGACTGGCTGACATCAAACTTCGTTGCTATACCCAAGAAACCCAACGCTAAGCGGTGTGACGAGCACAGGACGATCAGTTTGATGAGCCACGTGTTAAAAGTTTTCCTGAGAATTTACCGGAAATGCGATGCAAACATTGCGGCGGAGCAGTTTGGCTTCCGGAACGGCTTTGGCACACGAGATGCATTGTTTGGCTTACAAGTACTGGTGCAAAGATGCCTGGACATGAACAAGGAAGTCTATCTGTGCTTCATCGACTTCCAGAAGGCATTTGACTATGTAAGGCATGGGAAGCTGCTAGAAACCCTGACCAGAGTCGGCATCGATGATAAAAACCTGAGAGCTATAGCCAACCTATACTGGCACCAAACTGCCGCTGTGCTAGTGAATAATAAAAAGTCCAACCAGGTACCTATCAAGCGTGGTGTGAGGCAGGGTTGTGTGCTGTCAACAATCCTGTTCAACCTGTATGCCGAAAGAATAATGGCAGAGGCCTTAGAGGAGGCTACAGAAGGCATTATAATGAATGGTGAGCGAGTTAACAATTTGCGCTATGCTGATGACATGGTGCTTATTGCTTCAACAGAAGAAGAACTTCAATCAATGCTCAATAAAGTAAATGAAGCTAGCAGAAACGCGGGCATCTTGATAAATGTACAGAAGACCCAAGTGATGGCGGTGAGCAAAAGTTCTCAAATCAATCTACACATTGTCCTCAATGGCATGCCAATCGTACAGTGCAGACAATACAGATATTTGGGCTGTATTGTAAACAGCGTGTGGGATGTCTTCTTCTTCTTCTTCCTCTTAATATAGGCTGAGAGCCTGTTATTTCCACACATTGAGTGCGGTTTTATAAGCCATCTTAAGCCGCGGCCGGGGTAGGTGGCTAACCTAACCCCTTGAATTAGGGAAGAATGCCCTCACAGGGGTCACGACCACCAAAGATGTTCGTATGATGGCAGGAGAGCGTTTGATGTTTCTAATATACGGGTGTGGGGCTCGAACCCACTACCTGCCGACAGCTGGCGCAAGCACTCTACCAGCCGGCCACGCGCTCTGTTTGAGGGATGCAAGCCAAAAAATTCGCAGCCGCATTGAACAAGCTGGTAATGTCTTCAATAAAATGCAAAAAATCCTAAAATGTCGAAACCTGATGTTGGACCTACGCCTGAGGATGGTCAAGTGTTATGTTTTTCCCATTGTTCTATATGGTGTTGAGGGATGGACGCTGACTCAGTCTATGGAGAACAAAATAAGCGCATTTGAGATGTGGGTATACAGACGGATGTTGCGTATATCCTGGATGGACCGTGTCACCAATGTTGAGGTGCTGAGGCGCATGGGCGAAGAAGCCGAGCTGCTGATGGCGGTAAAAAAGAGAAAATTAACATATTTCGGTCACACGATACGCAATGAAAAATACCGTCTCCTGCACGTCATTACCCAGGGGAAGATAAAAGGAAGGAGAGCTCCCTGCAGAAGACGGACATCCTGGCTGGAGAACCTGAGGCCGTGGTTTGGCAAGAGCACAACTTCCCTCTTCAGAGCAGCAGCCTCCAAAGTCGAAATTGCTATGATGATCACCAATCTTCGATAGAAGTGGCACCAGAAGAAGAAGAATTATTGATTGACACTGTTTGCTTGCTTGCTTCTATGTATGTGTTTAAAGCCAATATATCTTTGTATTACAATTATTGTGAGCAGATTGGCATTTATTCTAGTAAAAACTTTTTTTTTTATTATTTAAGAATACAAGAAGTAGGCGGCGAAGCCGATAAAACTTCTATCAAGAAAACAAGCAGATACAAACAACTGCATATAAATGACACACATGTCACATGACAATTTAAATTAATATGTTATTAATTTGTTAAACAATAATTATATAAAACGATCATACAGACTCTTGAAAACATTTAAAGTAGAGGAATTAACAACAGTGTGTGGTAACGAGTTCCATTGCTTTTGCACGCGGCAGCTAAAAAAGTTTTGCCTGAGAAGTAAATTAAATCTATTACACTCTAGTTTGTAATTATGGCCTCTAGTCATGACATTTCGATTCAGAGTGAAAAAGTGTTTCAAGGCACATGGGTTTAGCTTTTTGATATTGAGTATCCGCAACCTGGACTGGGAAAAGATTAAGAGTTTTCTAGTTGTAAATTGAGATAGCTGGTTACAAAAGGGCAAACCATTATTCAAATTAAACACAACGGGACTAACAGGAGCACCATTGCAATATAACTTGCAACAGTGAGATCAAAACCACATCTTGACACCAAGCTTCGTTACATACCGAGCGAGAAAGGCAATGGAAATACACTTCGCAGTTACGTCCTATATCATTAATCGGTACAAAATCTCAAATGCTTTCATTAAATCGTATTAGAGAAGGGCGTGCTCTCGTCCTAAATCGTCCCATATTTATATAGACAAAATTACAATTGAAGAAACAGTTAATATGTAACAGAATTTTTATTTTTAGGAATTGGTTTCTTCTTTGTGATTGACTAAATTGCAATACCAACTAGGGAAAGTGATATATGTAATTCATAAATTGAAAGGAGCTACTATATATCACGATATAAATATATCAACGCCGTCAAACATGAATCCCAAATGCATACAACAAGGATTTCTCGAAAATCTAGCAGACCTTCCAATAGGAAAAAAAATATCTTTAGATAATGATACTGGAACTCTTGGCCAGCCTACGTCTGGCCCTGCCAGCGTAAAGAAACGGTTATCAATAAAAATGCTGCTTAAGCGGGTAGCCAGCCGACGTGCGGCCCTGCAAACGTTAACAATACAAATGCTTGCTGCGTCGCCACTTGTGCGCGTTCATGCTGCGTGTTGCGGCGCGATCGGAATGTGCGCGCGCCTGCTTACGGTCTCGACGGCATCGGCTCTTATAATATAAGATTCATGAGAATTCAGGAAGTATATAACCAATGACTTCCGGGATTGTACATTTAGCTCATTTTTATTATGGGCTTCGCCAAGAGTGGGAATCGAAAAAAACACCACTCAACCACGTCAGAAAGGCGAAACTTATTTGCTTCTCATTCTTGGGGAAGCCCGTTACTACGGTAAGCGAAATGTTGAGTAAATTTGTCTCAACAAATCTCTTCTTTTCAGCGGTATGTTATCCATTGTTGCCTTTTCCATGCTTTACGATTGTACAATCTTTTTAAGTCCTCGATCTGCATTGCTTGTGGATTGTGTCTTTTACGTTTTCCCAGTCATGGTCTCCAATCTTCCACCTGTTTATTTTATATGTAGTCTTTTTGTTGCATAATGTAAGTGTCCATCTCTATTTTAATGTTGCCATTTCCTCTTTTACATCGATTGCCTCTGTTTTCTAGTGTATAGTTTCTTTTCTTGATCTGTCGACTAATCTTGCACTGCGTCCCCGTGAATTTATTCAATAATAGCATTAATTAATATTGCCCAAATAAGTGGGTAGCTCTTACTGTGTCCACGTTCGATTAAATTCACTTTGACTGATTCAAAGAATACCAAGTAATAGAAATTACAGTTATTCAGCACTATGTACAGTTCAAGTATTAAGGATAGAATTAAACCAGCATGTAAATTATTTATAATCATATGTACAAAATTAACATCGAATTGTATTCCACTTGCGGTTAGACCACCTAACTGGCAAGAGCGGGTTCGATTCCAAACTGGTTGTCAGTCACTGGCATTCCCAGGGTATTTCCCTGATGTTGGCAGTACTGCGAATTTAAACAAATGTCGATACAAGTACAGTGCATACATGGTGTTATCAGTTACTTTATTTAATGAAAGCCAATAAATGCAGCACTTTTAATTACTTTCTCTTGAAGGCGAAATGTCCCCCACGTGCGCGGCTATGGAATTTGGCTCAGTGATAACAGGGGGCGGTGAAAGGTTATCTTTGTTTGATAGTGGATGAACAGCGCGTCTCAAGGACGTGTAACCACAATGCTCAAGGTATGTTAATTTTAGACCTATGGGAATTCAATATTAGTTTGAGCGGCGTTTTGGCCAAAAAGGTTTTGGTGCCACCGCACTGTGGAAATACAGCCAGGCCTGCATGTCCGGGGAAATTTTTCAACGTAGTTCGGTCTCGGGAAAAATTTAGCGCTGTTCACTTGTGGCGCTGATTTCCAGGCGCCCGCTAGTAACAGCTAAGAAACTATGGGGTTTTCTGGAGCTTTGAAATTAACTAGAGCAAAGTGGCCCTATTCTCAGATCCGCGTTGCTCTTGAAATGAAGAAAGTATGGGAGGCTCGAGACTCTGAACTATTTAAAACAGCGTAACCCGATTCTCAGGTCGGTATTGTTTCAAATTACGAAATTATTGGGAATTTGTTAGCTACTTACCTAAAGTCAGTTTATCCACAGGACGGATAATAACTTTAACAGCGGGACGGGTTAACTAATGATTTATTCTTCGGGAATTTGAATGTAGATCTTCTCGAATAATTCTGGTACAATTCTGGTGGCCCAGCTGCGGCAGGAGCGAAGCGCTTTCCCAGCTTAGGGCCGCCGGATCGGCCGGGGAACCGAAGTTCGTTTTACCAGAATAATTCTCTTCGAGTTCAGCTAAATAATTTGATTTTATATTCGTGGTTTTTTCCCTCTCTGGCACCAAGGGGATCGTGGAAGTGCGCTACGAACGCTTCCTCATTGCGATCGCGCATAATGGAAAATTATTCTTGTAACGCAAAAACGCGAAGATTAAACGCTCTTAATTTCAGATTAAAGTTCAGTAGCGCTTAATCAGGAGCGAAACGTTACAATCTGACATTTGTCGATGTATGTATGAGTCTTTTAATCTTCATCAACTTGTCCATTATTGTTCTTATTGTTACTGCGTCTGTGTCGCACTGATTGCAAACTTTTTTCGTAGTGTTAGAGGAATATTCTTGTTTGTAAGTATATATTTTGATTTTGCGAAGGCTTCTCACGTTAAACTTATTAGTCCCTCTATTTCAGCTATCTTTGTTCTTCTTGTTTAGTCCTAGCTACAATTTCTTGTTTATTTAACTGTAGTTAAACTTTTTGCTATTCAGGTGTAGCAAGGACTTTGCACGCAGCTCACGGACGTCGTGGCCTTTCCAAGATTGTCGACATTGGGGATTGCTCGTTGTCTGGGACACCAAGAAGGTAAAAGCTTATCTACTTCCGAATGAACATACAACAGGCAACACTGTATAGAAAGGGTTTAGTAAGTTAGTCCGAGGACTAGGTTGTCTGTAGTTTAAATATTGTATTATTTTGTTACTTGACTCTTTCTTTTATTTATTTAGATGAGTAAAGCAACAATTTAAACATCTTTGAGTTGCTTCACTACACTTTACATATCTTCGTAGCTGTGCAATATCAAGGATCTCACCAATAACATGATCCAATCCCGGTAGATGTTAGCTTAATAATGGCAATGACCGTGAATTACGTAAGTACCAGATTGCCCATACAAGTAGCAGCCATTACGACACTTCAAAAGCCGCAAATGCAAATTCCGTGAAAGGTTTCGATATAGAATTTTATCCATTGTAGTTTCCTGAGGTTTCTCTTATAACTGAATGGACGTAGTGAAATTTACAATTTAGGTTGCTCGTAAATTTCGCCAGATCTACAAGTTTCGTGACTAACTCTGTATTTTATTACGTCCCATTACAATATAATCAGGGAACCGTTTAAATATAATTCTCTTAAACAGGCAATATGCTTATCGTTAAGTTTATGATCGGCCACGAGGCCAAGGGTAGAGATTGCGTACAATGATGATCTTTACTTGCGGGACTACAGTAGTTCATACGAGTGGGAACTTGTTTTTATTCGATTTTATTCGAACAACACCAACCAACATACGTGCACGTCCATTTAATTAAACGATACCTTTAAATGCTATGTTAGCCCTTGTGCCTTCACGCTGTCAAACAAAATTAGCATTATACGTGGCTCAAAGCAAACGTGCATAATTCCGCTCTAGGCCTCCCTTGTAAAACGAAGCTGAGGCTAATTACCGATATGGAGTTAATGGACACTACGTGTCGTCTAGTTAATAACAAAGCGCATATGATATGAAATTTCTGAAAGCATCAAGCGGCAGCGGGGGCTCACTCGCAAATAAGACACCGCAGGCTTTCTAGTAATCCAGTGCTGACCTCTAACCCCTGAAGTCCTGGCAAGGACGAACAAAGGCTCTTTGAGATAAACACAGAATTACTGGGGAGCTTAACAGTGCGGTTCCATTAAATGACCCTAAATTAAATTTGGTTTGCAGCCCATAAGTTGTAATTTGTATTTGAACTGTAAAAATTTCTATTTGTGGGGAGCAGGTGGAAACGTAGTAAAGCTGTGTACATTCATCAATGATTTTATTATCTTTTCAGATAAATTCTTTCATTAATTCCTGTTGACTTGGTTTGACTGTAGCGAAGTTTAATGGAAACCGTGAGAACATTCTTTGCGATAATGGTAAGTTGTGATCGACAAGGTGCTCGAGCTTATTTCAATTTGCAACCTGCAACTCGCAATTGCCGTACAACTGAGAACCGAACTGCCGTACATGAATGAGCTCAAGTTCGAGAGAAGTAGTCATGCAATACCTCTTGTCTTGTTAGGAAGGATCGTTAGTTCTCCAATTCAGCGCCTGTCTCTAGGTCGCAGTAATCAAGTGGGCAAGTCTGAAATGTTACCACTACAGTAAACTAAATAACCCGGTGGTATTTCACCGGGTACACACTATAAATATTAATGCCAAGGACGACGGCTACAAATTTATTAGGGTTTCTCATAAGTTTGATGGAAATATCCCAAAATGTAATACTCTCACAGTAATGAATGGACGGAGGTTTTCACATACGCATAGAATAGTAATGCCGCAGGGTCATCTTACCGCGTGGATTTTTGAAATGGGGGACCCGCATAGCTTTCTGCGGCGCATTGGGTCGAAGAACGGTTTCGGTCCCATTAACTCTGCATTTGCATTGTAATGATAATCGATTCATCGAAAACGTAACGCGCTCTTTTATACCTAACTGTGTTTTTAATACCCTGGCTGTAATGGATAAACATCAAAGCGAACGAAACACAATGGGTAAAGGTAACGGGGCAAGGACTAATCAATGATGAAACTGTTTAAATATTGTCGAAATGAAATGATGCAATTGAATTAACGAAACGAGTAGACGTAGCAATTGTATATTGATCAGATGAGTGCAATTAATTACTTCTCAATTCATCATGATACTTTCATAACCTACCTTGATTTTCTGATACGTAACTATCTCATGAAAGTTAATCATAAATAGTTTAGTTCGAGATGGTGCGATTCACGTTTGGATAGAAACAAAGAATTATAGCCTTTAGAGGAAGTCATACTGCCGATAATAAACAACTCTCTTTGAGGTTGTAGCGGAAACATAGCAACGTGTAGAGTCTATAAATCACCACGTTAGCTGCCTAAAAAGTTATCGCAGGAAATCATATAAAGGGAAAACTGCGAATAAACTAGCTATATGGCCTAAAGCAATGGAAAACCAATTTTGGATATTCCACTAAACACAACTTAACGACTAATGCCGTAAACGGAGTAATGCACATCGCAAATAACAAATTGCATCCGTAATTCGAGTGTTAACAGCACAATCTACCAATCTAAAATTTTACTTACGTTTAATTTTATCGCGATGTAGAATCGGATATATTTGAAGGAACGCCATATCGTCTAGCCATCAATTGTCACTTAACCATTCTGAAAATCGACCCTCTGCCTCGGCGTAGCCTTGGAGAAACGTGTCATTACCAGCGTGTAGACTAACGCCAACTTGCACGTTGTCCTACCGTCACTGCTTTCTGCATTGAGCTAAGGTGAACTTGCTTTATTAATTGACTATTTCATGTTTCAATTACCGTCAATCTTGGTATGAATTTAGTTAGGCAATGTATATGGAAAATAAATTTCTAACGAATCTCATTTAGAATAGTACATTTTGCGCGGGTTTGTCGCCAGCACATCAAAATTGTTTTCGCTGTAGAACTGTACTACATGCACAACACCAGTTAGGGTATTCTTATCGCGACATGACGTCACGAGCGTGCCAAATTCTTTGTTTGCGACAATTTCCAGCCTTGTAGCTGTGTTCGGCGATAAACGTATTTCAATGAATGTTGTCCTAATATAGTTTTCAAATGTATTATGTAATTTCATCTGTAAAGCGCAGTGCAGTTATGCGTATTCTTGTTTAGTAAAATAAACTTATCAGAAGTAGCACAAGAAAAGTCATATCATGAAGCGGAACACACACTGCCCGCTGTCGATGGTAACTTTCCTGATGAAATTCCTTCATCTCATCGGGGCAATTGTTTTTATTAGTGCGAACGAGCCTTTGCGTCTAGCCTACGGTTCCTCCCACTGAGTTAATTCGAACAAAATTCTGGAGTTGCTACGGTAATGGTACTATATAAGGTCAAATTGAATAATGCTATGCTATTGTGGATTTTTCAACGATTTTTACACATTTCGTGGGTAGGAAGGGTAAGTAATACGCCTATACAGGCCGGGCCGTTATAAATGCAAAACGTAAATTGCCACAAGGCACAGTTAAATATAGATACACAGAAAGATGGCTGTAGAAAGAGAAGAGTACTATAATATCTGTAACTACGCGGCTTTAAATGGTCACCTATCTAGACATTGAAGGATGAAAGACGTATGCTCGCGAAATGTTGCATAGAACAAAAGCAACAACTTGTAATTATCCGGCCAGTATTGGTATATGCGACAGAAACAAGATGTGACGCTGTAGCTACAAAAAAATCTCTGTGAGGTATTATGGAACATATTAAGAGACAGAATTGTAGCTATATGTTGAGTCTAGTAAACAGTAACAACCAGCTGTGCTTTGATCTCCAAGAATTTTATATCAAGGTGTTGTTCATTATTGTCAGTCATTCTATTATGTTACTTGGCCTCTCTTGTTATATTAGAATAATGAGACCTAGTACAGGGTCATTAATTAGTTATACATTCATATTTATTGACTAAGTGAACTAGTTTCTATCCCCACAAACTGTACTTAATAGGTGGCATGGTTTTTACAGTGCTGCCATTCTAAGTGGTTAAAACTTCCTCCGGAATTCTGTCGTCAACACGATGGAGATATCGAGGAATGAAGGATCAACAAGAAGAAAGTGGAAACAACAATCGGCATTTATCTGAAAAGATGGATTGATAAGGGTATGGTAAACGATATCTATAAGGTATTACACAAGAATAAATTGGATCACATCGCACTAACACAATTGCAAATGCCTCTAGAGAACTTAAAGCAAACCTTGACCTCACAGGAATATGGAGTCTTGTACGCTAGGTGAGGATGAAACCGATCAAGTCTATGGACAAAGAATAACAAGACACTATGGCGCACGCAAGACCACACTTCAAAGGCAAGAAATTAGCAAAGATCCTCTTTGATGTCGACGACAGCCAGAGGTCGTACATTTCAAAGGCTATAGTAGGCAGGATGGTGGGAGCATCACATCCCGTCAATAAAACCCACTCTTCGGAAAACTCTTGGAAATGCCAGATTAGCATATGACCAATTGAGGGCTAGTCTGGAAAAAATGGACGCAGTCACTAATGACAGACCATTGACAACAGTGCCTGAAGATCCACTAAAGATTAACCTGCAGCTACTTCCTCAGGTTCTTTGTCAGGAAGTAGACCGTAAAGAGAAGAAAACAACAACGTCATCAGCACCATTTTGGCTATCGTACGTAGAAGATATTAGTTTTACTTAACCATTGAAGAGATCAGCAGCTGTAAAGATTGTGTCTTTTTACAAGCCTAGGGCGAACAATTAGTCCATAAGAATCAATCCGTATTAGTGCTATATGACCTGGCAGTTGATACTGTAAAATGATAGAAAGCATCCCAGATAAATTATATGCTGCACAACCTATTTGATTCCATCACAGCTCCCACATTATAGGTATAAACCTACAGCTTTGCCCTGGTGCAGTATTTAGAGTTGAATTTAGCGAAAATTATGACAATATATTCCCTTAAAAAGCTGTCCATACGTTTGCATGATGATTGAGGTAAAATATTCTTGTCTCTTCTCTGGTAATGCAATGGAGACTACTTCCATATTCTTCGTTGAATGTCTTCGAAACATCATGCACTTGTAGATGATACCCTTGATGGTTCTTCCTTTTGAGCAATCCAGTATTTCTTCTTTAATTATTATCAATTAGAAATTGGCTTCACAATAAGGATAACTGATATGAGCTTCCATAATGAGTTGACGGATGAGAGCATAATAATTTGGTAACAAATATTTATGTCAACCTGAATCTAACTACATCCATTAATCTTGTAATTGGTGTCTTGAAACACTTTAATCGATTCTCCTCTTCAGTTGAATATGTTTTTAATTGGTTGCCATTTAACTTAAATCCTGCTGAATACGTTGATAACATCCAATTCAGCTCGATGTTTCTCTGTTCGACAAATTTGTGATTCAACGTCTTCTAATATTCTTCCCTTTGGTGCCTTGGTTCTGTCGTTGTGGCAAATTCTTCTAATTCAAACCATGAAAGTAACGCTTTTTTAAATATACAGAGAATTGTAAATAATCAACTTTCGTTTGTCGTGAACATGCTGATTGTTGGTTTATCCTTCTTCTTGTCGACTTAATCTGGAGGAATCTTCAACCACTCAGGCCCCTCCCACGATTGTGATGGTAATAGTTTTTTCTTGAGCATTTTGTTGACAACAAATCAGTTGTATTTACTCATACGATACCTGCCACATGTCTCCATTGTGAAGCTTCCTTCTGCATCAGTATCTGTTTCAATTAGTTTTCAACGTCCCGCAATTTACAGTCTAGTTGATCCAAGCTTAGTGGCTGTGGAATGACTGCAGTACTAAACGGGATATTGATGCCGTAAGACATGCCAAAATCTCCAATCTAGGGATTCACAATGGAGACAATTTATAGGGACAACCAAGAAAATACTCCCCATTAGAATGATCAGAAGCACACTGGTGGGATAAACCTGAGTTACGGTTTAAACGCCAAGGAGATATTGATGAAGAGGAAATTAACAACAAAAGAAAAACAACAACTATAATGTTTGCAGGCACACAAGAAAGCTGATTTGCTACAAAATCTTCTTTGTATTGAAAATATTTTTGTGTTATGGCTTGGAATGGAAGATTTTGTCACAACGCTAGGACCAAGACGCACAAGAGAAGAATAGCATAAAATAACATTCAGCCACAAATGTGTCGAAAAGAACAACATGAAGTTGAGTTGCATGTCATCAAGGTCATTTAACAAGATTTGAAGTTAGGTGACAACACATTCAATAAATATTAGCCGAAAAAAGTTGGATTAAAATGTTCGAAGACACTAAGAACATGGTGAAGGATACACATATATTCCGATTGTCATAATTATACCCAAAATGTACAATTGGTACAATGGTACAAAGGTAAAAAGGGTAGTTGTCTTTTACGGGTCCCTTCTTTACACTTAATTCGACTAAGGAGTGTATAATTTTTAGCTGTTTGCCAATTCACCAGATTATCGTCTCAATCTCATTTGAATGCTGCAGCACAAGTCATGAAAGTACGAGGGTAACCTACTAGTTAGGTGGTAGTGTAATTGTTAAATTGAGTGTTATTGACTCTAATAACTAAAGCATGCATAATAGTGGCTCGAGCAATGGTGTTTTAGTAAGCCATTACTCAACCAAGTGCGGTTTTAATTACAGAGGGCATTAAAATCACATAAGTTCCTAATAAAACCCGCTCGTAATGTACAACCAGCCACGAATGCACTTCGTAGCGCGCTTAATGCACGAAGAAAATGTTTTCCTAATTACCACGGCCTTAATTTGAATATATGACTTGGAAGGGTTCGCAGCTTTATAAAAGAAACCCCCCGCCGGCTTATCCCTTTGTGCTTTACAATTCCGTTTCGGTCTATCAGTCAATCTGCTAAAAAATTCTATCGAAGCAGAAGCCTTTAAAGTTGCATGGATCCAATGTATGCCAGCCAAAAGAAAGATGTAAAAGTCGGTGTATAAAACGGCATTGCTTCTAAATATTGGAGATGATGAGGGATGACGGGAGATACAGGACTTAAGGGAATTGAGAGTTGTCCACGTCAGTCTTCATTCTGAGTGGAATCAGAATTGATCGCGTCATCCAGACGAATATATTGATAGCTATCGAACGCCAGCTCGCTTAATATCACCCGAATTGAAAGCTCACTAACGGAGCACGAGGAGGCTAACGCCCACTTCCCGCAAAAACAAAATATACAAGGACGTTGAACCTTTTAATCCCGTAGCGAGAACTTTTATATAGGGTTCCTTTACCTAACAAAAGAATTTCCTGCCAGCTTCGTTAGGACGTCAAATTAAATTAAACGCTCTGGCGTGATGATTATGATACTAATTGCTGGAGTAAGCACATTTCTTATGCAGAAAACTGAAAATTAAGTAGAAATCTCATTGTGTGAAACGATGCCATTACTAGACAAATCAAATTATTACAGCAGACTTAAAAACGGTGTAAATATGGTTTGTAGCAGTTGAAATATCATTGCTTGAAAAGCAATCAGTAGACGAGCGAAGTGAACATTTTATAAATCCGCCCGGCCGGCGTTCAAATGTCTAAAACGAAAGAAAATAAATTGCCGAAAGAAGAGAGTCATTCGTTTAATCTTGGAAGTTGCTGAACAGCTATCGAAAATTGCCACACTTTGAGAAATAATATAAAAATTCATCTCGATGAATGCAACGGCTTAGCTTAGGCACTGTCGTCGTTGTATCCGGGGTGTCTGTTGTATCCAGTGGGCGTTGTATTGCAGCTCTTTCTGGGAACACTGAGCTACTGACTAAATGGTAATCAATCATGTACGACTTTTTAGAATTTAGTAAGCATGATAATCAACTTATAGGGCAAATACACTATTACCGAAAACACGAAAATGTAATTATCTCCACGCTTTGACATATTTTCTAATTACTTTATAATAATAACATATAATGACATGCGAGGCATTAATTCATTTTAAATACAATTACTATCTTATAAATTATGTATTGAAAAAGACCATCAAGTGGTATTATTATTTCTAAAAATGTTTATATTAATGTTTAAAACCTTACAAAACGATTTTTTATACCATTTTGAGGCGTTAAAATTATTAATTACTAGCATTTTAATCAGCTGAAAATTTCATTAAAGTAAAATAATATGCAACAAATGGGTTCCCTTTTGAATAATGTAAGAAATTATTCATTGCTGCATATGTACGTACATTAGAATGCTTGAGAGCAACAAACTACGGCATTGAGATCAGAATAATTCCATATATCGTCAAGATGCTGTTTGCAATACGATGTGCCCTAAAGGCTTCCAGTATTTAGCTTAGCATGTATCTATACAATTAATTACTCTCAACTAAACTATCATGGGTTGCGTGTTTGTGAGAAGTGATAAAAAGAAGGAATGCAATCTAATGGCCGAATAATTAAGTAAACGGGAACAAAGCTGCAAGAACGTAAAACATTTGATATAGAGTCATTTCAGCTCTGCTAATGTAGTAACCAACTTTTCTTTTACTTTTGTGGTTAGTTAATTCTTGGCGGCTGCAAACGTTTTCAAAGTTGTAAGTAGTATTGTATTGTAATTTAGTGAAATTACTTTTTCTCGACTATATTGTGTTCTTCTAGATTATCTAATGCCAATCAGTATCAGTGGGTACAATAATAAAATGAATATTAATAAAACCCAGACAGAACAGTCTGCGAAAATCAAAAAGGAATCATTTCAGAATCATCAATCAAAGGCTAAGCACATCACAGAGAGAAAACTGCATACAGAAAATGCAAGTAATGCATTGATAACATATAAAGTAGATAATATAGAACCACCAGAAATTTTATCCCACATGGAATATTAGAGGTATAAAGTGTGGGGATGCTACAGATAGCAAGCATTTTACGTTATTTAATAGGGGTTATGAAAGAAATGAACGATGGAATATAAATACGTATAGGGTAAAATTTAGACACAATAATAATGAACGCGGGACGCAGTACGTTGACGACACTTTTTAATGTATTGATGACCACATAAGTAAATGAAAAACAACTACTTATCTACTCGTACATGCGTTATCTAAATAAATATAACTCTTTTATGACCATGCTCTTTAAAACCAATGAAGCCTTAGTAGCGAGTAGCGAGAACTAACTATCTACCACACTCAGTCTGTTACGATCGGTTTTAAGTTTTAGCGCTCTTTGCAAATGTACCCCATTTACGAAATAACTAGCCACATCTTCTTGCAGGGTGCTGTAAATTCGAGCCTTACCTTACCGTTCCTATTGTGCGCAAGTAGTTCTAAGCTGTTTTGCTTATTACGCAACAGAGGGCGTCATGGATCATGTTCATTGTCTTCTAGACCTTCTGATGTCAGGCTGTCGCGCTTCAGCGGTAAGACTTAGCGTGTCCTGAGGCCTGTGTGCGTTTTCAAGCGTCCGTCTTCTTGCGAAATGTGGTGCAATCATTGGCAACTAGCGTAGCGCAGCTGTGTAGGAGAGATGGCAAGAGACGGGCAGTATCCATTATTTTACCGGACCTCTACGTCATTTGCTAGACCACACTTGAAGGGCTCAACCTTATTGCTGTGTACGGCCCTTAGCAGCTTTCGAGCTGAAATTCTTTGTGCCAGAATCACAGGTTTAGTGTTCTTAGTAGTATTGTTAGTATTAATTACTTTTCGGCAGGTACTTGAAGTATGCAGGAAGTGAACACCAGTTGTCGCTTCTTAGGCCGAGTGACTTTCTTTTTGGTATAGGGTGGTAACCGTATTAAGCGATTAAGCGGGGATTGTGGTCGTGAGCCTTCTTGTTCAACATTGGCGTTCTTAAAACGCATTGTGCAGATTACAATCCAACGGCACAATCGCGTACGGTTGAAAGGGGATCGTGGCCAAATCATCGTCGTAGTGCCTACCTTTCTCATTTCTCATTTTTTGAAGATCTGAAACCAGCAGCCCTTTGGGAGAACCTTGTTGAAGCCATTTAGAGTTTCATTGTTACGCCGACTTAATCAGTTCCCGACTCGACCAGCAGGCCAACCAACAGAAACTCTTTTGGTGTACGACGGACCGGTACGTACTCCCATAACCCAGTAACGCCGGCGATAGGATTCTAACTAAGTTATTGTGATGTATTTCACAAATTTGGTGCTATAGTATACTGTGTTGTGACTAAATAAACAGCCAGTGGCGCTTTCCGAAAGGGCATTGCTGATACGTAGCCTGTACTTAGTTTTAGTCTTGTTTGAGTAACTCATGTTTAAATGTTTGGCAGTCATTAACTGTTACCTTGTAGCAGCGTATTAACCCCCCACATATAATAGATACGAGGGGTTATCCAGATATTTCCGAAATCACATAATAAAAATATTGCCGCAACAGTAAATCATTTATTATTTTTCAACATAAGAACCTTCAATGCTAATACACTTTTTGCATCGTTTCTCTAAACATTTTAAACCGTTCAAAAAATATTCTTTTCCTTGACGCTGAAAATGGGCCTCTGCTGCTAAGATCACTTCGGGAATGTCCTCATACTTATTTCCACGGAGGTTTGGAAATAGAAAATAGTCACACGGACATAAATCTGGACTATACGGTGCATGCTTTAAAAGTTGGAATCCGAATTCTCGAATTGCATCCTTGAAAACTGCAGCTTGGTGAACAGCTGCATTGTTTTGCAACAGAAGCACACCGGCAGCAAGTTTCCCGCGTCGCTCTTCTTTGATAGCTGCACGTAACTTCTTGATCAAGTTGGCGTAATAGGAGCCAGTCATAGTGGTTTTTGGTGGCAGGTAGTCGGTATGCAAAATTCCCTTACAGTCGAAAAAAATGTAGCCATAACCTTTTTTGCTGAAGCTTGGCTTCGAAATTTATTCGGAGACGGAGAATCGGCATGTTTCCATTGCATGGACTCTTGATTCGATTCAGGGTCCCAATATCGCAGCCACGTTTAATCACATGTCTCTAGCCATGAAAAGAAATTTTCTTTATCGTTATTTATGAAAGCCTATTTTTCGGAAGCACATTCGACCCGACGTTGTTTGTCGAACACAGAAAGGTTTCGCGGTAGCCATCTTGCAGATACTTTGGAAAGCTTGAAAAGGTTGTGGAGAATTCTGGAAATAGAACCATAAGATAGCCCAGTTTCCGCTCTTATTTTCCATTTCTTCATTCGTCGATTATTCATCACCAGATTTTCCACAGCTCGAGCGTTTTCATCGCAGACGGCGTCTGGATGTCGGCCTGACTTTGCTTCATCTTGAAGTGATTTTCTTCCCCGTTTAATTTCGTCGATCCAAAAGTAAACTTGCGTTTTTGAAAGAGTTTTACCACCATACACAGTAACAAGTCGTTGGTGGATTTGTTGTGGAATAACTTCTTCCAGCGTAAGAAACTCTACGACGGCAGGTTGCTTAAAACGTATTTTATCCATATTTCTGACATCTTACAAACTTTAAACGTCAGCGTCAACTAAACAAATGAATACATACAAACAAAACTCAGCATTTACGTGTAAAAAGCTTCAAAGAATATGTTAGAAATGGATAATTTGAATTTCGGTAACTACAAATATGAGATTCCGGAAATATCTGCATAACCCCTCGAATATATATAGAAATAACCTTTTTTCGTACACTACAGATTATGTTCATTATATATATGCTTATATTTAAGTGCAATATAATTAAGTTCACTTAATTTTTGCCTTTCTTTAACGGTGTTTGCATGCTACGTCCCATTCTATGTTTTTATTCTTTATTTGTGTAAAGAGCGCTAGCGGCTTACAAAAAATTAGTAACAAAGTAGGTTTGTAGATGGACGCGCCTAGACGTAGTATACAGCTACCACCAACGCATACTAATATTTCTCATTTCAGACTTCCAAGGAGCAATTTCAAAGTCTGTGGCGCCTCCCCAATCCTTTTTTCCAAAAATCAATAATTTATGTAACAGCATATTTCCCTAATTTATGTTGTACCGAGTCGAAACCTTCCTCCCCAAGGGTAGCTGACCCACTTTCTGATACAGACACTGTTGTAGCGTAGTTAGGGTGAATTTTCCTTGTTTATCGTCGAATTGACTTTTTGAATTTACCGATTAAATCAGCCGCCACGTGTGGCCTGGTTTCAGTGTTGTAAGTACCGTCAGTTTTGACACAAACTGACACAAAATCTAATCTGCTAACCTCGTATTTGACATAGACCTACAGTGCCACCAACAGCTTATTCATAAAACAAATATTTCAAATCCAAGCTTGATTTCATTTTCATTTCCTCACATGTTATTTAAAGGATCCTTCATATCATCCCGCTGATGCATTACATATTGGCTCACTCTATCCCGACGCAGCTCCGGCGAAATAGTTCCTTATCAGCAAGTAGGACGATGCCAATTCAACCGTCGACAATCTTGAAGCGACCATTTGGGTTTTTATCGAAGCCTAACGTCCAGCCACGTCTTAGATTCGCTAGCCACTATCCGGCAATAATTTCTTTCCGCTGAGCTCCCGGCAACCGTGACGTACCTTGGTCTGCGTATGTTACCGTCGACTGAATTACTGTACGACCGCTCGACATGACGTCATGAGCGAGTAGAATTCGCAGGGATTGTTCTGTTGCTATTTTTGCGGTTCCGACTTTCGGCTGGTGACCGTTTAAATTTACTCTTATGAATGTTATTTTAATAATGTTCTAAAATGCAATTCATTTTTGAAGCGACGCGCTTTCTTGCAGAAAATCAAGCTTTTTAGAAATCTGACAAGGTAAGTAATATTCGAAGCCAAACACGAAAATTTTTTGTCGCGCATCAAAGACAAAGCACCAGTTGGCGCCCTTAGAAATATGAATGTGTCCTTTTTAGGTACAATTGTTTTGAATAGTGCTAGCGAGTTGCCTTTTATTTCAGTCTAAGACCCACTGCTCACACTTTTACATATCGTACACAAACAGGGTTTCTTCTGTAACAGTTGCTACAACTACGATAACTTCTAGATTTTTTATTATTGCTTCGTCTGCATTGCTTTATAAAAGGCTAAAATGCTGTTTTACAAAAGCAAGGTAAAGAATTAAATTCAGATGATGTTGATAATTGGTCTTCAAACTTGTGGAATATACATACATACATGTAGAGTATATTTTTATTGGGGAAGCAAAATCTTAAGTATTGAATAAAGCAAGGTTCATTAAAAAGCCACTTCAATGTGGTCTTGAATCATTGTTGAATTACCCTATTCTGCGTTTATTAATGTATATATAATATAACAACTGGATTGTTATTACTAAATAGGGCTTACGAATTACAATATCCGTTGCTTTTTCTATAAAAGTTGATAAAGAGTACATTAAAGTTAATTGTTAAGCTTTGTGTAAAATGTCAAAGCCTTTGATGCCATTTGGGCAAACGAACTTTTTTTAAGAGCTTAAACAAGCAGCAACGCCTTTTATAAATACATTTGGCTGCACCGAAACCCGGAAAACCAATAAAACCTTCAGTACATGTATTCTATATCCCATAAAAACGTCAATAAGCTACACCTCGGTTTATATAGAGGTTGTGGATTATTTTTTGGCGTTCCTTCATAAGAGAGAACACGATGAAGACATGTTCGTGCGACAAGGAGGCCGCGGCGATTCCGATTTTGCACCGAAGTGGTTTGGAGAGTATTTCTAAGCTTGACGTTCTCTAAATATTTGATTTAGCCTCGGAATTTGATTCGCTTTGTGCTCTAGTCCTTTTTATTTTAACCTTGCAGTGCTGCTGGAGCTCAAATATTTTCTTTGACTTTAAAATTAAGGGCGCCCGAGGTGCAACTTATTAAAACGTTCGGAAAGGCTTCTTGTATCTGGGAAGCGTAACTAAGGGCGTGCTCGAATCCGAATTTCGTGCGCTCTGACAGAAAAGCTATCGCGTTTAAAGTTTAATACAAACACAAAGCGTGTGAGCTAAAATCATATTCATTTGTAGATGAACGTCGAGCAATCCTTTCTGTACACTGAAACATTGACGTAGTAAATTGCACAAAACGAATAACTACAATGAACAAAAGGTTAACTTCATTCAATGTTTTGCACCTTTGTGTTGTGCAGTTTCTCTTTATAAATTCTGTATAATGCAGACACGGCACAAAGAACCTGGCTCTGCTTTGTTGCTGGAAACATCCAGGAATCCTTTTAGCAGAAGATACCTTGCATGCATTACACACAAAAACTAGGATTTTATCGAGGTTTTCATCTTGCTATCTGGCGCGGCACTCCAAATGAATCACCAGAATTTAAACATGCAAATTCAACCGCCTCTTTGCATTAACTATCGCGGATTACTTGCAATAAAACCAACTACAATCCTAGTACGTGACGAGATTTTCGGCGGATGCGTATAAATTTCCACTTAGGCTAAGAGCTGCGCAAAACTCAATTGCAGGAGCGCCAGCTCCTTTATTAAATATCGCACTATTTCACTCGGGTAGCCATAATTGTAACCAAATTTGGCAATAAATGGATTACGTGTACGAGTTCAGGGAGTAAACAACCTCCAAAGTTCTGATATTATCTGTAGATAAACAATATGACCCAATATATAACATATATTTGCAGTAATTCAGTAGGAATGTATACCAGCAATAATTTATTTAATAAAATAACAGAACGTTATCCATGTAACACTTCAAGTTTTAGAATTTAAGACTGAAAGTGCCCACATACAAATAAAACCCGTTCAGCATTGAAACCAAGGAAACACTAAAAGCTGTTTCGAAAGCGTAAAAAGACAAAATTATGGAGTGGTTTTATATGCCATAAATATATTAAACCCAAGTGAATACACTTGAGGGATATAAAAATCGGGAAAACAAATTTAATATGCGCGAAAGTTATGGATGGATATAGTATGCAGACATAAACAAACAAGATCATATTGAGAAGCAGGCTGAGAAATATAAAACTTCCAAAACTATGGAAATTTATTAATACGAAAGCTTTCCGGAGACTTGGCAGCAGATACGTCAGGATTTACAAAAAACACAACACAAAAGTTGCGTGCCATCGGCCGCCCAATATAACAGAAAACGGTCAGGTACAAAAAATTAATTGGAGCTATGTCAGGACAGAAACATTTGTTATGAACATGAAGTAAGCCTACTTACTAAGTTGTAATTATTATCAACCCTGTTGTTTTCTAAATCCAAAATTTACTCTATTTGCAGAGAATAATAATTAGAATTTCAAATGCATTAGGTTTCAATCTCAACTTTCATAATAAACTGTTATGATGCAATTAGTGCAACAGATTAATTCAAAACCTGATACGAGTAAAATTATTTTAAAATTATCTTACTACGTGGGCATATCTAAGAGTATAATAATTCACTAGAAAAGCGTCAATGTGTTTTAATACAACAAGCGTGCCCACCATAGTGACGAGAACTCATATTCAAAAATACAGTTGATATTTGTATAATCTGAAACAAACTCACCTAACCGCCAGGTGCATCAGATATAAAAGTACTAATTCTAAACTAATAATACATTACACAACACAAAAAGCTAAGGAATAACTATATGCCACGCTTAAGTAAGCTGATAAAAACTCCAGGGGGCTTGAAAAGCCCCGACTGAGAACAATACTTCTTGGTAAAGTGATTCGGTACAGTTATGTAAATCGCCAATATTCAACAAGGAACTCTTACTATGATCATAAGGCAAAGCTTGATACTGTTTATAACTTAAAGCAATTGAATTTGGCACGGGCAGAACATATGAGCCCCTACAATGCGACGTTCGCGGTCGGTAACAAAATTGCGGGGCCGTAAATTTGAAAATGCTTAAACGACTAGAAGTAAACTTTGACTCGTAACAAACCTACATACAATCAATCCTAATAGCACTGCCGCATCAAGATTTTCTTTGATAACTTCATTGCTAATGCTGTCAAAACGACAATTTCTCACATTTAACCAGTTAAAACCATTTTTGACCAACTTCTTAAGCCTGAAATCACTATTTTTCAAGATTATGGAGAAGAGTGAACTGTGTTCACACAATGTATTATTGATTAATTCAAATTAGTTTATGGAAACCAAATCGTTAACACTTTAAGCACAACCGGTGAATACTAACATATCTCTGCTGCCTAGTAATCCAATTTTAAATGATATATGTAATATATTTACTAAGTTGGTGCGTAATACTGTGCAAACAGCTCGCCGACATCATAATCAAATAATTTCGACATCCGGGTCTACTAGTGTGAAGTGGGCAGCACTGTATGAAAAAGGTTTGTGGAGTTGGGCGACACGCTCGCTACATCGACAGTCCCGTTAGCATTAACGGTTGTCGTTTAAAAAAGTTTGAATATTGAAGTAGTTGATTAATTTACTCTGATTTTATTCACGCGTGAGTGCAGCAACAAACTAAAAGAATAAAGTATAGGAACTCCTATAATGTTTACTGTCAGCTAAAGAAGGTTATTTACTGATGTATTTTGCGCAAACCATCGCTAATCGAAGAGACCTCCCGGGACGAAACTCATTTAATTCGAAGTAAAGGTTTTTTCAAGAAAACAAGCTCTTCGCTAAACGCCAGGGTGCCCTTCAATAAAATTACCCGTTTACTATTTTTATAACAGATGCAGAAGGGATTCAAGAAACACTAAAGTCGCTAAAGTCGATCACCAACAAAAGGATGTTTAAGTAAATTACATCAAACAGGCAACATGTGTAAACAATGAAAATTGCCAGAATTTTTAATGCATTAAATCAATTTCAATAAAAAAATGACAAAATGAAGACGTTCCTTGTAACTTCACTGTAAGGCAATTTTCGGGAAGCTTCGCCGGTATTCTGAAGAACAAATATAGCAATAAACATTTTCTGTTTGTAGACGACCACTAAGCACAACGCCTGTATAAGCTGTCTGGACCCCGTTTCGCAATTTAGGGATCAACGGGACTTTTAAATATAAAGATTTACGTGGCGTATTGGACATTCATTCTGAACTATTATAAGCCCACGGCTCGATCGTTAGTTAACCAACCCTTCTCGACTGCAGTAAGCAGGAGCAAAAATTGTTGCAGGGTTGATTGAATTTTTGTGGTTTCTCCTTATATAACCGACACTGCAACGTGGAACAGCTATCTTTTGCTATACACATTGCTAATGTAATTACCGTGTAGTTAAATTGTTTTAAATTTAACAAGGTATCTTCTTCCCTATTACGACTAAATTACCTTAATGCCATATAGTATCATTTCTCCTTTTTTACACTGGCACTATACTTACACTGTAAACTGTTGTGCGGTTTGTGAACATTTTTAGTCAAAATAGCACAATGGCCTTTTGTAAAGCTGTACTGTAAGTTTTGCTGCTACTGGCATCTCCTTCATCCACTCCTCCAGCATTTTTATGGCATTTTACTCTTGATTTTTAGCTCCTTTGATATGATTCATTTGTTACTTGTAAGCATAGCAGTTTTTTCTTCTTCTTTCGCTTCTTCTTATTATAGGCCGGTGGCCTGTTTAAATCCATAAGGATGCGGTTTCATAAGCCCTCTTTGCTTTTAAGCCTGGTAGGTGGCTGACCTTGCCCGACGAAGCTGAGGAATAGTACCAGCCAGAGAGCGTACCATTATCTTATATCCCTTTATAGTCGCCGGGAATCGAATTCGGGCAGGTCGCCTGAGGTTTTAGCAATTGCTCGCTGGGGCATCGGCTCACACAAGTATAGCAGTTTTTATCGATGTTATTTTCGTTGTGGTTCGTATCATAGAGCTCAAATTGTTTAGTCATTCAACAAAGTTTTCATGATGAAGTTTCAGAATTGAAATATTCGTACTTTCGGTAATAACTTTGCATCCTTTGTATGACCACTTAAAATCTGTCGGTTACCAGATATAGTCTATTTAGGTCGGGTTGAATTTTATTAGAAGACCCATTTACCTCTAGGCAAGACCGATGGTTGCTTGATTTTGTGGGCTTCATAGACAATGAGCAGACATAGATGTCGGCATTCCTCAAGGTATTACGAATTCTATGAGTTGTTTGCAAGACAAACTAAGTCTTGAAGAGCAAGTTATATGAGTATATATTTTTAACCCTTAAATGAGCTACTACAATATATAAATGCAATTTTTGCATTTGCTTTTTTACAGTCCTAGTAACAAGTCTTTCCAGGTGAAAAGTAAATCTTTGGCAAGCAGATTATAAGAGCAGTTCAAGAGCGGAATAGTGATTACAAGCAGCCATCTATAAATGCTATTCCCATGAGATACGAGGTTCTGAAGGATTCTTCAAGTTATTACTTTTTTAATGAAAAAATATTAAATTTTACTGAAGCTGTTAATAGCGTCGGGTCATGTTTCTGTCACTGCTCTTTTAACTTTGTTTTAATTTGTTTCGTTTATACGATATTTCTAATTAAAAATGTTGTTTTCCTCATCAATATGCTATAAATGGTTGTTTTCTAACGTATCTAATGCATTTTTCTATAAATAATACACATAACCATATAAATATAAATTTTAAAATTCCATTTATTCGTTATAAATCCGTTCCATCAATAAAACGTTACGGCTTTACATTTTCTTAACCTCATAAAATAATCAGAATGTTTGAGGAGGCGGCGGAAAACGCCGGGACTCATTTATACGTTACAACATTTCAGTTTTAGAAGGACAATATTTGTCCTTCTTTATAAATGTCATTCTGATTTGCCGCGGTGGATATTTATTCCATTCTTATTTGCTTAAAAAAGACGAGAGAAACAGTTTTGTTTTTACCGCTGCCGGAAATGTAAACAAATTCCGCTTCTTATTCGGGGGATCTGACATGTCAAACCGCAGGCTGTGAAACGAAACAAAACTTTCAGTACGTGTACACTGCGGCATTACCGCCCACAAAAACGCCAAATACAATTTCTTGCACATCGGTTTATATTGAGGGCGCTGGCTCGATTTCTCTCCCAGTTCTAGTAATGGAGGTATGCACGATCAGGACATGCTCGCGCCAAAAGAAGCCTCAGAAATGAGGTTTTCGCATCGGTGTATCTCGGAAAGCATTTTCAAACAGTATATATTTGCTTATTAGATTTAGCAAAAAACGCTTTCGTTCCTGTAGTGTAGTAGCAATACCACCACAACTTTGCTGAATTTTCCTAGAACAGATTGCTATGTTTATTGGGGAACTATAAATTAATTGTTATGAAAACTTATTCAACGTTCTTTGATGTTTGCAATATTACATACACTACAGATAAAAATTGTGCAATGCAAAGTTGGACAACTAAATACGTGAACCTATTAAGGGTTACAGATCATCTTGTAAATATTGGAATGAAAAATTCTAAAGCTTGACGATAAGCCAAAGTTCCCACGCGAACTACTGATTCGGGTCAACAGAATTAATTTCGCTGTTTAGTCCTAACTTCCAAACTCTGATCATTTAGTTAATAATTGCTTGGTCTTGGCGTAGTCGTATGTTGTTCACTAATAGCCCATTTAGGAAGTTGTATAATACCAATCGATTCAGGACTTCATTTCAGTATTCGACATTTACACTACAAACAGGAAAGCAGGTTAATTATGCAAAGCAGTCGCAAAGGCTGCCGCTGCAAATTTTTCACAGACTCTATTCTTTGCGTTGCTGATAAATGTTTGAAATGACCTCCGGCAGTTGAGAATGTTGCCAGAAAAGTTATGGCGCGATACAATTAATTGATAATTAATAGTTAACTATAACATTTATGGAAAATTCCAATCGGTTATAACTGAACTTAATATGATGGTAAGGGGAGTTACTGCAGTTGAATGACTGTTTAAGAATATTAATAATTTCAGTAATTGTATTGTTAGGCAACGTATCACAATTTGGCTAGTTTAACAAACTTCTCACTCGCCTTGATATACAAAAAGTACATTTAGCTACCAACTTCACTGACCTGGATTCCAAGTATCAGTGACTTTGCTTGCAGTAGATGTTGATAAAAGGAGATCGCCTGTTCGCAAAGCATCCTCTAAGGTTGGAAAGTATCCTCTTGCAGAGGTCATTGAGTAGTAATCATTAAAGACTACGCTTGAATAATTGAACATACTTATCGTAAAGACATTAACAAATACCTGATCGCGCAGTAATAATGGATGACTTAATTATTACAAGCAAATACTATATGAATTACTAGCAAACGACATAGTTCACTAATATGTTGCACATGAATTTTGCTGACTAGTGTTGTGTAATACTAGTAGGCAATGTACTGCCCACGCTGACTAGAAATGCAACTTGGTATTGTGACACATTCCAGAACTAATCAAACTCAAACAAAATCATTCAGATTTTTGAAACGACTAGCTAATTTCGAAAAATTCAATAAATATTTAACTTTACTTTTATTCGAAACGGTGTATTCAAAAGTGTACTTTACGAGTAGTGATACAGTGCAGACGTTCCTTGGCCTGTCTAATATCGGTGCGATACGCTTGACCTTAACGCTAATCGTAGCAGTAAGTAAATTTTATTTTACTTATTTTCAACAAAGTCAACGTAATATCCGTCAATGAAACAAAAATGGATTATCAAGCGCCTAATAAGCGCAAAAGCGACAGTCTAACACCGCCCGCTAATGAGGTTCAAAAGCGGTATGCATGGACCACTCAAGATTTATTAACCAGAAATAAATTCTACCCACTAGCAAACTTAGAAAATAAACCAGCTGATGGCGATTCTGCCAGCAGTGATGTACGCATGGCACAAACAGAAATAATACGCCCAACATCAAAATACCACCCATCTACTTACCAAACAATGTAAATCACAAAGCCTTAATAGAAGACATACAAAAACTAGTAACCGGAAGCTTCACAACAACGTACAACATATCTACCTTACGTATTAATTTAACCAAAGAAGAAGATTTTCGCAAATTAACCAAATTCTTCACAGAACATCAAATTCAGCACCATACTTACCAGAACCCAAAAGACAAGCCACTATTCGTAGTCATTAAAAATGTTCCACTTTCTCTAACAGATGAAGAAATCAAAACGGAGCTAACTAAGCAGGTGCCAGTTATAAAAGTAACACGTTTGTACACAAACCTCTGCCAGTGTGCGCACTGGAACTTACCAATAATGAGCAAGCAAAAAAAATATATACACTAAAAGCAATATTTCAATCCATAGTTACTGTAGAGGCTAGAAGGAAATCCAAGAATATACCACAGTGCTATAGATGTCAGCAGTTTGGGCACACCAGAAACTATTGTAAATTAAAACCAGTTTGCGTAAAGTGCGCAGGTGACCATTTACATACCGACTGCCAAAAGAGACCCAATGACCCACCAAAGTGTGCCAACTGTGGTGGCAGCCACAGCGCAAACTACCGTGGATGTACTCACCATATTGCACTTTTAAAACAACGGACAAGAACTGAACCTAGAAACTCATACATAAATAACACACAGACTTTTGCAGACAAACTCAAAAGCGGACTGATTCAGAATAACAATCCTACTATCACAACCAGTACATCAACAATACCTAACAACCTCATACATACTCTCCTTGATCTTATCACACCCTACCTTAGTCAAATTAAAACATTCATTATTAACACCGTTCTACCAATGCTTATCAATGGAACATAATCAAAGCAAAATAATACAAAATTTAACTATCCTTAACTGGAATGCCAACGGCATCACCAATCAACGCTCACTATTTATTGCATTTCTAGCAAGACACAATGTGGACATCGCCTGTATATCAGAAACACATCTCGATGAAACCATAAAATTTCGAATCCCAGGTTACCATGTTTATCGCAAAGATCGAAATTCCAGAGTAGCCGCTGGTGGAGTGGCGATAGTTATCAAAAACTTCCCGAAATTCCCAATTTAAAAATTGAATTGACATCAATAAAAATAAAACTTGATGATCAAAGTAGTGTAGTGATAGCTAGCGCCTACAGGCAGCCAAACCACAAAATTGCTGAAGAGGACATTAAAAGAATTTTTAACACTACTGAACCAATACTAGTTATAGGCGATATCAATTCCAAAAACACTGTCTGGGGATGCAGAATCACAAATCCCGCAGGTATTAAACTGGAAAATCTTGCCATTACCAACGTTTTCAATCCTGGCTCCCGATGACTACACCTACTATCCATATCGAGAAAATCACCAACCCGATATCCTCGATATTGTACTCCAGAAGAACTTTAGCAAGCCTATCTTTCAAAATGTAATACCTGAATGGAATTCTGATCACCTTCCAGTACTGGTGTCATTCACCAATACATTAACGGTTAAGCAACCTATCCAAAAATTAATCAACGGCAAAATGGATTCGAACACTGTTGAAGACCAACTCAATAGTAAACTCCACTGCCCAACAAATCTTCAAACAGCTCAAGACATCGACGTAGCCGTAAACCAATTCACATCAACAATTGAAGAAAGTGTTAAATCAGCATGCACTATTCCAAGACGAATCCACCCAACTGACTACAATTATCCACCCAGGTATATAATAGACTTAATTAAAAAGAAAAGCCAACTTCGGCGCGAATGGCAAAGAAACAGGGACCCCCAACTCAAAAATAGATTAAACAACCTATCGCACCAAATTAAAAGAGAACTAGAAAACTTACGTATTAATACATACAAAAAATATATAGCTGACTTCAGTCCAGGAGATTGGGGCCTATGGAAAACAACTAGAAAACTCCTAAAACAAAAAGAAGAATTGCCCACACTATTGTCAGAAACTGATAACGCCACTTACACTTCCGACTTAGAAAAAGCAGCTGCGTTTGCTGCTCATCTCGAAAACACCTTCGTTCCTGCAGTCATTTGCACACCTACTCATAACGCACAAATTATAAACGAAACTGAACGAAGAGTGCCAATACCGGATGAAATTCAACCAACTTCGCCCAATGAACTCACTGCCATCATAAATAAACTTCCTGAAAGGAAATCTCCTGGCCATGATCTAATAACCAATACGATTCTCAAACACCTCACAATGAAGGCAATAGCTTATCTATGTACTACTTATAATGCCTGTATGAGACTAGGTTACTTTCCGCAGACCTGGAAATATGCACATGTTCTAATATTCGCGAAACCAGGAAAAAACAAAAAGCAAATAAGCAGCTATAGACCTATAAGTCTGCTGACGACATTATCAAAACTCCTGGAAAAGGTTGTCCACAATCGCCTACTAGAACATATTGAAAACCTCGACATTTTACCGAAATTCCAATTCGGCTTCAGGAGAGGCCATTCAACAAGTCACCAGCTACAAAGAATCAACGAGCTCATTGAACACGGATTTCATAATAAACAATACACTGCAGCAATCTTTCTTGATGTCGCACAGGCATTTGACAAGGTGTGGGTCGAAGGCCTTAAAAAGAAGCTCCTAGACATTACTATACCTGCATATCTTAAGGCAATTATTTTATCCTTTCTAGACAATAGAACCTTAGCTGTCAAAGTCAATACGACCCTGTCCGAAACTGTAACGACCCGAGCCGGAGTTCCACAAGGCAGCATTTTAGGCCCAGTTCTCTTTAACATATATACATCTGACTTCCCGGAGCTTAACGCAACAGTAGCCACCTTTGCAGACGACACTGCAATATTCACCCAAGCCGATACTCTCAATGAAGCAATAACAAAACTACAGATAGCAGCTGACAAGGTCTCATCGTGGTTCACGCTCTGGAACATCACAATAAACCCCGACAAATTCCAAGCGAAAATATTTACACTACGAAGACTCTAAACCCTCCCTGCTGAGAAATTGATAACAAAGTAATACCGTGGAATCCTAAAGATGGTGCTATCAAATACCTGGGAGTATACCTCGACACCCGCCTAAGCTGGAATTACCATATCAACCAGAAACTTACCCAAAGCTACATCAGACTAAGGCAGCTATATCCACTGATTAACCGCAAATCTAGTCTCAAAATTGAATGCGCGGTACTACTATACAAAACCTTGCTACGACCTCTTGTATTATATGCATCACCAGTTTGGTGCAATACGTCGAAAACAAACATACAAAAACTTCAACGCTTTCAAAACAAAGTGTTAAGAATTGCTGTGAATGCACCATGGTATGTCCGAAAGACACAGGTGCATGAAGAGCTAGGCATCCAACCAATCGATCAGTGCATCAAAAAGTGTGCGGAGAAGTTCATTACAAACACAAGTGCATGTAGTGGCGCGGTTTATTATGAACTCTTTAAAACGAAGATTCACACTAGACTTCAACGTAAACTTCCCCAGGACATAGTGTTAACAGATCTAATAGACGATTAATCAATACCAATAATTATTGTGACCATTACCTGGTCACACCATGTTATAGTCTAAGTTATTATTATTAGTCATTATTAAATTCTTTTACCTATGCTATGTGTAACAAAAATGTTTGTTGATCTGGAAATAACCGAATTAAAAAAAAAGAACAAAAAGTGTACTTTGTATTTACCAAACTTTAGAACAGTCACATTGATTAGAGATTTAAAAACTGATCAAAGTTTTTAAAAAGATAAGAAGTCATTAAGCGGCAATCCACAGAATCAACAGTGAACTCATTATAAACTTACCAGGTCAACTAAAGATAGGATTTCTGAATCTAGTAATCACATGTTGACAGGAAAACAAAATTTCCCGAAAGCTATATTTTAGCCTGTTGGTAGGGCAGCTCTTCGTCCATCAGTCCTGAATGGCTCCCGAATAGGTATTATAGGGACGATTTTACACTTGGCTTGCACACTTGCCTAAATTAAGCAATTATTTTCGGTTGTGGCAGCTCTCGCTGACGTATTTGTTTAAGTGAGCGTTCAGAAGTAATATTTTGTCACTAATAAGACGTCTGTTCATTACCGGTTCGTTACAACTTCTGTAGTGTTTGAACTTTTGGGGTTTCGTTTGTCACTACTTTAATTAGCTTCTTCTTCTTCCTGTTAATATAGGCTGATAGCCTGTTATTACCGCAGAAAGTGCGGTTTTATAAGCCTTCTTCGGCTGTGGTCCAAGGGTCACGACCACCAAAGGTGTTAGTATCATGACTAGAGAACATTCGACGTTACCAGTATTCGGATGTATCTGTCAAGTACAAGCGCAAGCATTTTATCAGCCGGCCAAGCTCACTCTAATTACCGTTCGACTCCACAAATCGATCTCACTTCGCCCTGAAATTGCCGTTGGTTTTGGTCAACTCCAGCTGAATTCCGTCACGCCAAGGTACCTCCCCCGTGGGACAGCATTCCAGCAGCACCAGGTTACTTTCTGCTGAAACTGAAGCTTCAATCGCCTCCAATTCAAACTGGTGATGAGTCTTGTCCTCTTTCCGTATTGTTAGCAACTGCATTACGCTATAATTACTCCTTCACTCTAATTACTTCTACAGGCGGCATTGTGCATCTTTGGTTCTGTTACATATAAATTACTTTTAAAGTGTAACAAACATAATAACTGAACACATTCAACCATGAACCCCTGTTCAATAATCATATAGCAAGATGCTGACATATGTGTGTTATTTTATCCGACAGGTTCGTTATCTTTCATTCATCCTGTTCAATATTATGTATATTATATGTGTTGACAAAGCCCTAAGAGAATGGAAAGATAAAATCAATACTTTTTCCACGACTTTAACAGAATTCATGCGGTTGCAACAAATCCATTAAATTAAAAAGTATAACTTATATACTTCTAGCTTATAAAGGAGTCAGTAAACGAACATTGAGAAACAAATTTAGGCCCGAAACGATTATGCAAATGTATAAAGTAGTATTAGTAGTATTTGATCAATGTGATAGTGAAAAAAACGAAAGACCCATTCGGAGTACTGATATTAGAATTATAAAGTCAGTGACTGTATACACTCGAAGCGACAGGAAAATAAATACGGACATTAGAGGAGAACTTAGAATATATAGCCTACAAGACAAAATGGGAAAATACAGATAGCAGCGGTACGAATACATTAAAAAGGTGGACAAACAAGAAATATTTTCGACCTGAAGCAAAGGAACAAAAAAATATTAAAAACCTGAGCTTTCACATTAAATCCTAGAGATATAAATATTGTAGCTACTCTGGGGAGGTTAATGTGCAGGAAATTATTTTTATGCAGAAGTTGTACAGTAAAGAGGTAGTTAGAGCGTAATACAGTTATTTCACAATAACAAAGTGCGAGCTAAATTAGTCTGCAGCTTGAAGTAGTGAAGTTTGAAAAACTCCAGCACCTGGTACAGGAGAAACTATCACTAAATAAGATAGGGCTGGCCCACGAAGAGGGTCGTTTGGGTGGCAGAAGCGCCGGTACCTGGCGATGAAATCTGACACGCAAAGATTGCGATTTAGTCGAAGAAACCCCGAAGAAACCGTATTAAAATTTAGCGGAGGCTGAACCTGAAGACAGTTGACTTTTGGACTCCGGCGAACCTTAATTAACGACAACAGTACTCTACAACATGTTCAAGCAGTTTAGTAGCTTTAAATTTTCGGAAAAATGATGACTTCAACCGATATTCCATCGCGTCAAAAACTGAATACGTAATCGGGACTGCCACGAATGCATGTGTGCTCTCTTTGCGAGTTCCAACCTCTTCCAATCTTCTCAAAACGAAAACTAGGTGATATTCGGGACTGAAGAGTCTGTCGCATTCTTGCAAGCCGCGGCGACAAGCGGAACCAACCTATTCCCGTACCCTCCTTCTTGGTAGCGAAAAACATAACATTATGCATGAAGAAAAAGGATAGAAGTAATGATGCTAAACCAATATAGGTTAAACTTCTTTTATAATCTGAGAATACTTGAAGGGGGATGATTTCTTCTTTTCAACTGCCTTCCCTCTTCGTGGTTGCTCTCTTGGATCTTCATTCCAGATTTTTTCGCAATTCTGAATTGTCCCATTCATAATAACTGCACTAACCACCCCAGCTTTCGTCTGACACCTATAACTACATTCTTCTCTTTGTGTAGTTCTTCTTTTCCAATTATATTTGAGTCGCAATTCCCCAAATACCTTCGTGCTTTCGGTGCCTACAGTCTGAGTTTAATGTTTACTGCTATCGTGACGATTCATGATTCACTAGGGTTGACATTGTTCCTGACTAATTTGTTTAAAATACTCTTAACTGTTAACATTTTGCGTAGACGGTCTGTGTAGTACCAGATTAAATTCCAGCATATACGAATTGGTATCCGTTTTTGTTAGAACATTGTATTATTACATGTATTTCTGTATTTTCCTTTACTTCACACTACGTATACTTTGTTTTGTTTTTTTTTTAAGGGGGGATGGTCCCACCACATACCCCTGCCCTGACACGGACAGCCATCCATTACCAGAGAATAGTGACTTGAAGACTTGAGGGAACCTTGTTAACCCTATCGAATCTTTATTATTCTAACTTACAATGCCTCTCTGCTTAAGGTTAGTATGTGGAGATCAATCCAAAATCGATTTCTAGCGTAGCTAGTGAAAGCTCGATGTCAGGGTACCTTTGACTTACCCCTGAATTCCAATATGGGAGAGTTCCTAACTGAAAATTGAATTGCCTCTAGTCTGCTCCTGCCTGTAATGAACTTAACCTATCTTAACCTAAGAGCCTACCTATTCTATAAGTAACTTAACCTAACCTAAGTAATTCCTATGCTACAATCTGAGGAACCTGAAACCTTGAAAAACCTGAAAAGCGTATACCGGGGTGCAATGGCATACTGTTCCCTCTGCTTGGGATATACTCGCTTTTTACAGAACTGCTTCTCGCTATCGTGCGTTAGGGCAGTTTTGTAATTTTTTAACGCCACCTCGTGCGTTTCCTTCTCGGCCCCGTTCGGCATAGCAGGGTGCCGACCGGCCGGCCTATCGTCGCACGATCCCGCATAGATGCTTCCTGGTTTAGAGAGGAACGTCGTCTTCCTCACTTCTAGGGCTTCTGTGCCCACCACCCTTTACCGGCCCACCCAAGTTCGTGCTTATTACTATTGAGGTTATTGTTTTCCTGAGGGCCGAAACTTGGCCGCCAAGGAAACCGTCGGTTCCGCAGCTTTCGCTACTCTTGTGGGATTGGCCGTGCCGTGCGTCTCTCCTGTGGCCCTCCAGAGCCAGCGTTTCCGCGGTAGTCGCGAGCCACTGGGCGGCGCACGGCTCGTCCAACGAACCGATAGGGCGTCGGTCGACGAACTCCAGCCTCGAACACCTCAGGGTCCCAAGCCTCATTACAAACCTATTCTACCTTATTGCCTATCTTAGACTAGCTTATTCTAGCTTATTTTACTTGCCTTTGGTCCATAAAGTACGCCTGGCTCACTGCTTAAACTAGCACTATTAGGAGTCTATTTCTCGATTAACTTAGCCAGTAAGTTGACGTCATTCCCTAGCATTAACACTACCTCCGCAGCTGTGTTAGGCCATTGGTTTATTTTGTCCTCCAGTTCTAATCTTTCTTCGTCGTATATAGCGCATTCCATCACCCTGTGTTTTGGGGAGTCTATCTCGTCGCATATGTCGCATTGCGCATCTTCGCTTTTTCCGATCCGGTAGAGGTGTACGCCTAGCTCCCCGTGTCCGCTCAGTAATCGGGTGGTTTTCGTCTCAAGGCCTATTTGATACTCCTCTGTCCATCTCGCGATGTCAGGTATTAGCTCGTATTGGTACCTCCCCTTTTCGGCTTGGTCCCATTCTAGTTGCCACTTTCTTCTTATTCTCGCCTCCACTTCTGATCTTAAGGCCGTCCAGTATCTGTAGTCTCTTGCTACTATCTGTTGCCCCAGTAAGTTTGCTTCGCCAGTTCTTTTGAGTTCTTTCATGGCTTTTAGATGTTCTATTGTCAGGTGTAACGGAGGAATCTTCGCTAACACACAGAGACTTTCGTTGGGCGTGGTGACGTATGCGCCCAATATCGCTCTTAGGCATACTGCTTGGGTGGACCTGAATATTCTTTTATTGCTCAATATTGCCACTCTGTGTCCCCATATCTCGATCCCGTAGGTGATAATGGGAATGATTGCGCGTTCGTATATCGTTCTGAGGGAGTTTTGCAGCCGGTCGATCCTCCCCCAGTTTCTGTAAGTGAATCTCCTCAGGGTGTGGAAGATGTTTCTCGCTTTGCTGTTTGCATATTCTATATGTTCTTTGAAGTTGAGTTTCTCGTCCATATATATCCCTAGATATTTCATATGTCTTTCTCTGCGTATGGGTGGTTGCCCAGACGTACGACAGGGTTTCTATTCATGGGTTTGGAGGAGTATATCACGTACTTGGTCTTTTCTCTTGATATACCTAGCTTGTTGCTTGCTGCCCACTCGGCAAGGATGTTTAAGCATTGCCTCGCCTTGTCCTCTAGTTCGGTCCTTGTAGTCGCATGTATCGAGATAGCCACGTCGTCCGCGTATGCTATCGCTGTCGTATTTTCAGGCCACTGGTCTCTTAGCAGGGAGTCCATTACGACGTTCTATAGGAATGGTCCTAACACAGATCCTTGCGGGCAACCCTTAGTGATGTCTTTGGCAGTTTCCGAGTATGTTGCCGTGTACCTTACCTTCCTGTCTCTTAGGTAGCTTTTTAACATTTTCATAATCGCGGCTGGGGTCTGTTGCCCCTCTAATTCCACGATTAGACTTGGCCACCATAACTTGTCGAATGCCCCTGAAATGTCCGCGTAAATCACCATACTGTGTTTTTCGGCCGCTTTTATGTGTTCGGTTAGCGCTGTTATGGCATCGATGGTTGACTTCCCCGGTCTGAAGCCGTATTGCCTGCTGTTAAAGAATTCCCTTTCTGGGCGCGCTTCGAGGATTTTCCGAATGACTATTCTCTCTAGGGCTTTCCCTAGTTCGCTAAGTAGCGTGATAGGTCTTAGCGATTTGGGGTCTTTGGGATCCTTGTCTGGTGATTTCCTAATCGTAATGAGGCTACCCGTTTTCCACCTGTTAGGGAAGTATCCTTGCTCTAGACAGGCCCTGAACAGTCTCAGTAGTTCGTTCTTAATCTCGGGGTAGCACATTCCCAAGATTTTGCCGTGAACTTGGTCCGCACCTGGCGCTTTGTAAGGCATAAGCTTGTTTACTATCTCTTCAAGAGTGTCTTGCATGACCTCGGTGGTCGATCCGTCTGATTTTAGTACGCTGGATGTCGTTGTCATTAGTTTTATTTTATTTGCCGCTAATCTATAGATGGTGCCCCATGGGTTCTTTTCTAGGTCTTCCTCTACAAACGTTTTCCACGTGTTGATCTTTGCCTTCTCAATCTCTCGCTTGTACTCGGCAAGAGCCTGTAGGTAGGCTTCGTGGGCTTCCTCTGCGGGCTCGTTCCTTCGCCTTCGCGTTTGATATGTCTTTCTGCGTGTTTTGACACCTGTTTTGAGGGTTTGCAGGCGCGCTGACCACCATGGGGTTTCCCTATTCGTTACTTTGGATGTCTTGCATGACTTGCCGGTAATTATTAATAACTCCTTTGTGAGGGTTTCTACATATTCGTCTATTTGCTCTGTGTTGTTTATTTGTTTCAGCTCTAACTTTTCTCTTATCTTGGGTACGTATCTTTCAAGTGCTTCCGCGTCTACATTCCGAATGTTGTACTTCATCTCGGGCTTGATGTTTTCCGGTCTTAGGGTGATTTTTAGCTCGATGTATCTGTGATCACTTTGGATCTTCCCTGGTAGCACTTTCCAGTATGCAGTGTCTGTCATAATACCTCCACTTGCTACGGTTACGTCGATGTTCTCTTCTCCGTTGGCGGTGGAGAAGGTGTATGGCTCGTTTGCCTTATTTAGAATGTACAAGTTGTTTCTTGTGATCCAGTTCTCCAAGGCTTCGCCCCTTTGGTCTGTTCGTTTGGACTGCCATGACTTCGATTTACTGTTGGCATCACCCATTATTAGTATGGGGACGTTTCTGTATGTGTCTATTATTTCTTGGAGGTTCCTGAGGTCTTGATGTATGTTCCCGTCCCAAGTGAAGTACACGCTTACCACTATGTACTGTTTCGAGTGGTATCTGATTTCGCACGCTGCAATCCATCTTGTCGTGAAGTTGTTCAGCGCTAGCACCTCGAGTTCTTTGTCCAGTACCACAATTGAGGCTAAGGGCCTAACTTTGTTGGTATGAATTGTTCTGCACTGGTTAATTCCCGGTATTCTGTAGCTGTTATCTTTATTTACCGAATACGGTTCCTGCAGGCACAGGATTGATACCGCGTTTTCCTCAGCGAGTGGTCGAATTTCCGATGTCGAGGTTCTGCCGTTACCCAGATTTGCCTGCGCTATTTTTATGTATGGTTTATAAACCATAATTCGTGTTCGATATTTGCTCCCTAGTCCTCCGTAGGTGCGTTGGACACTTGTCTGATCTGGCGTCGTGACCAGACTCTCTGATTCCTGCGTGTATGCAGTTTACGCATCTTAAGACATTCGATTCACACTTTCTCGTCTCGTGAGGCCCCGCGCACTTGGCGCATGTGTCTACTCCCCTGCAATCCTTGTGCATATGCCCAAACTTCAGGCACTTGAAACACTTCAGAACCCTTACGTGGTCTTTTATTACGCACGATGACCATCCTATATATACTCGCTCTCTGGCTAACATCATTTGCCTGACCGCTGGCGTAATCTCTACCACCCAGTGCACAAAGTGCTTCTCTCTGGGCCCAAACTTATATTTGGCACGGATGCCCTCTTTCACTTCTTCCGGGAGTGCGCTCTTGAGTGCCTCGTTGAGTTCTGCTTCTCCAACATCGCTTGGCACCCCGTAAATTGCCATGCGCGGCTTTAATTGTCCCTGTACTTCTGCCATTAGTCCTATTTTCCTCAATGCCTCTGAGTTTAGTTTCTCTGAATCCATCTCCCTTGCCTCTATCCTAATGCTGTTCTTGCCGCTTTTTAATATTCTGTCAGGCCTACAGCCGAGATCTTGGGGCTTGGCCTGCTTGATTAGGATGTCCCGTGTCTGCTCGCACGTCTGTGCGATCGCATCATCAATAGGGGTGATCTTAATAACCACCTTTTTGGTCGGTGCCACGCTCTTGCCTGAGGGTATTTCTACCCTTTGCGGTCTCTCCGCCTTAGGTTGTCGAGCTGTTTGCGCATATGATGGGGCTTCTTTGATTGTGTCTTCTAGGCTGGAGATTGTCTCCGTCAGTTTAGTCTCCACCTCTCTCTTGCCTGTCAGCAGTGCCAGCTTTAAAAAGGTTGCTGTCAACCCTTCTAGATGTTTGACTAGCTCCGTCTTTCTGGAGACTGTGTCCTTCAGCTGCGATACGAGGGTTATTATCTCGGTCTTGTCCTTGCAGAATTTACTCAGCAGTGCCTCTACTGACGTGTCATTGCTTTTTGCCGCTGTCATAATTGCCTGCTCTATCGGTTCGCTACTTGCACTGGGTTCACCCATTATTGATTTTCGGCCGGTCATGATGACCTTGTTGCCGCCGGCTTGCGCCGTTGCCTTACTCTAGTCGCCCTATACTATTTTAACTAAAATTACTTACGAAAGCTACTTACACTATCTTATCCTACCTTAAACTCCCTTGTAGACGGGAACCGCAGTCCCCGACTTACCTGACTCAGGCCACCTCAAGCGATATAAAACTGTTTGCAGTTACCCCTTAATAATGATCGGAGACTTGCGGAATATCCCGAAAGTCCGTTAGTAGGGAGGGGCAAGGGCACTTTGTTAATCCATTCATGCGTCTTACTCCTGCTACCTCCTATGCTCCTGATATCTTTGTTCTACTTGTTTTGTTCTACTGATTCTGTGGCCATATTCTTCCGCCTCCTTTGATATCTTTCATTGCAACTTTCGTAGCTTTTCTCTCGTTCAGGTTACTCGCACCACGTTTTTCGTGACACCCTGATGCGAATAATCAAATAAGGTCCAGCTTCTATTTATTTCTCATCTCATTTTTATATACGGGGCAGGTAATAGTCTACCCCACTATGGGAGCATCTCGAACCTACTCCACGTTTCACACATCGATGATACTATGTTTTTTTAGTTTCCTCTCTGCGTTCTAACGGTTGTAGTTAGAAATCTGTCTTTCCATAGACTTATGTTATTTTTAGCGACATAAGAACTTCTGCTTCTGCTCTGTATAGACTTCTACTTTCCTCTCTCTCTCTGTATCACAGCTCCATTTTCTGGGTTGTTTTCATTTAATACTCTACCCAAATAAAATAAATATCGGCAGTTACCGTAGTTTATGGAAATACATCTAATTATTTCAAATTTATCACTTGAGTATGACTTTTGGAATTCTCTACAGATAGGAAGACCACCTGATAACAAATTTATTTTACCTTTCAATACTATACTTGTTCCAAAAATTTGGATGCAGTGTAAGTTTAAATTGAAGTCACTATTCAATAATATTAATCCTTAGGTACAGGAAGGTTCAGTTTATGCTCTGATCGATTCATGTTTACCAATCATAAACGAACTGTTAAAACACCGAAAGCAGCTTATTGGTAATTATGTAGCTCTTCTTCTCAGCCCTATACTCGACAGCAATTTTGCAGTAATTAGGGAGACAAATTTCATCCACGCCGCCGCTTTCAATGTATGCATTTTAAATGTTTTACACTTCTGAAACGGGTTTTTCGTGCGGAAGTAACTTCTAGAACTCTTTTGATTAAATTTTCTAAACTTGTTTTGAATACCATTTAATTAAACATTTCGAACGGAAATACACAACAAAACGCGTGTGTAAAATGACAAAAGACCTTTACAAAATATAAATAAGCTTCAGAACTAGCAATAATAACTCTATACGTTATCAAGTCTTTGGTCTAGTCATATAAATTAATCTCAACTTGAAGATGTATAAAATGTTTGCCCTAAAATCTTATTGCCACCATGTAATTAATTTCTTTTCGAACTATGCTAAGGATATGGGAATTACTTGCACTTAAATTTAACTACAATTAACGCCAATGAAAGTGAAGGCAAGTATCATTTTGGTAGAAAATCCGAAACACCCTATATCCGTTAAACTGTTTACTGTTTTAGGGGTAATATTCATTTATAAGTAACCTTTCTCACAATAGTATCTGGAGAATTATCAGATTTCCAAAATTTCTTGTTTCAGTAGTCTTTGCCAACATAACTCCTTAGACGTAGTAGCTTTCTTCAAGCACCAGCAAGGTAAATTTTTGGGAAATCTTCCAAATCTCATTTCGGTACCTGTTAGTATGATAGGATCATGCGCGTCTAATGTGGTGACGAAAGTCTTATCCGTTTTTCTCAACAATTGGGCATTTGTCGTTCTGTCTTTTTCGAAAGCGGTTTGCTACCGGCAGGAGCTTAGGTACAATTAAGTACAATATTTCGTACCACGTGCCTTGACTGGATATTAATGCACTTGCAGTCCTTCTTTGCTGCTCCTACCTTTGTGCTTTTTTTGGAGATCAAATCCTAAGTGTTCCACATATGTCTTATGGACCTGAAAGAGCCGCCTGCATTGGGACATATTTAAAGCCACAGCTCTTGAATAACATGTGGTCAGGTTTTTTATTTACCAGCCTATATACACATGGCATCGCTATACTCCAACGATAGCTCTTCCTAAATATGCGCGTTCGAAATAATTTTTAAATAACAGGGTTGCTGCAATGGCTTGTTGTAATTAGTTAATATTTTGAAGCGGTAAATTTGAATTTTTTCTGTTTATAGTCAATGACCTTTGTTTTCACAATTTATTTTATCATACTAATTAATTTTGGACTTTATTTGAGCTTTTAGCTTGCAATAAGTAATTTTGAAATTCAGTGAAAATTAGTATAAAGAAATGTAAAACAATGATCATAAATAAGAACAAAGAAGAACAACTAGAAAATTTACCTGCATACGAATATTTAGGAAGTGTAATAAGAGAAGATAGGAAGATAGATGGGTATATAAACAACAGGATAAATAAAAATGTAAAAATCTACGTGTTAAATAAGACAATTTTCGGAAAACGAGAAATAGACAAGAAAACTAAAATAAGAGTGTACAACACCGTGGATAATACCAGTTCTTACATACGCAAGTGAAACGTTACAAGATAAACAAGAAGTGAAAATTAATGCGGCAGAAATGAAATTTCTCAGAAGGATAGCGGGAAAAACAAAGATAGATAGAGAAAGAAATGAAGAAATACGGCAAATATCGCAACAAGAAACAATAACAACGAAAATAGAAAGAAAACATTTGAAATGTTATGGCCACATAATACGGATAAATCAGAATAGATTGGTGAAGAAGATAGTAGAAATGGGCAGAGTAGGTAAAAGAAGAGTAGGAAGACCTAGAAAGAGCTGAATGCAAAGGATGGAAGAAATAGGAAAAATAAGAGGGAAGACGAAAGCAGAAATGAAAATACTAGCACTGGACCGGCAGGATGGAAAAATGGGTTAACAAACCAGAAGAAATTTAATCCGACACCGTTAAGGGTATAAGGAGGATGGAAGAAAAAAAGGAAGAAATTTAATCGATATGTGAAACAGTTTGTTAAGGTAGCATACTGGACTAATTAGATCTTTACGCCCATGGCATGGAGCAAGCATATTGGTTTTGTTGACACAGCGTTGATAGTATGCACAATCATGCATTTTGCCGTTTAAAAGCCACTTTAATAAATGTGGCTCCTGCGAATTACGTTTAAGGACCTAACTGAATATGTTAATAATTTAACTTCTATGTGACTTTCAAATATGACACAGTTAATGCTATTTGCGTAATATCAATTATGATGTCATCCTTTAGCTGTGGTTGTTCTTAATTGCTTTTAAGATGTTTCTTGTGTTAACAATTATTACCTGCCTTTTATAATGGTATCTACGCGAGTGTATATTCGTAGTTGATAATGGTTTTTATTAAAGCCTTGCTATCCGAATTCCAGTTATGGTGTTTTCTTTTATACGATTTATCGATATCTTTTCCTTTTTTGAATAGATTAATAAAGTGCTTCCCGTTATTCCTCTTGAAACCCAAAGTCCTACCAAAGAAAATTCCTATGTGTCCTCCAGCTGACAAGAAATGGTTGTATCAGTGTAAGCATACATCCAACTATGAGCAGCCTGCAATGGAATTTCTGAAAGGATGCTCTACCTTATTTCTGACAGCTGCCGTGTAAGCAAGTTTCCATATGTCTCTTCGATTAAATCCATAAGATTGAACTTCCATTGCTGGAACATGTCTAACGATATTGTGATCGAGCACGGTTTTCCCCAAGCTTTGTTTTTGCTGCATATTGAGCTTCTAAGTCACTTTTGAACAGTCGTTCAAAGGTAAATGGAGTGTGTTTGGACTGATAATTAGATTGAGTTTATCGTTGCCACTTATGGCAAGTAGCACCCGTATTATTGGTATTTAGTAGCTGTAAATGACATTTCTCCTAATTCTTACTGGCAACCATATAATCGTTTGGAAAAGCTCAAAAAAAAAACCCACAAAGCTTTGGGAAAATGGAGGTACTCTATAAGATATTGTCTTTATCTACCTACTTTGCACTCACGTTTTTTTAATCTTACATTCTTCGAAACGCATTTCGCTACGGAGAAAATAAATCACGAAATCGTACATTAAACACACAATACGATTACTGTTCCATTCGAGCCTGCTGAAACCTAGAGGCTTGATCAATATTCATATTACAATATAGGACTTTTTAACGCCACCTAACGGGAAGTTACAGGCTAATGAAAAGTAACAATGTTAGTCAAGGTTTCAAATAGCGATTAGTACACCCAGACAGCAATGCACTCAAAATTTAAATCCCTACAGCGGACATTTCTTACAATATTTAAAACTAAGAGGAAGGCAAGGGTTGGGTACTCCAGCTCGAAAAAATTCTAGTGGCAGTTAGACCACGAACTCGGGCAATAAATTTGGACTGCCCCGGCTCGGCGATGCCTGTTATCGGCCTCTTAACGAACAGAATCGAGAAAGTTTCAGGCTAAGAAACTGTTCGATACTTGAAGTGGCACATGAATAGAACTGCAAATAACTTTATGTCTAGAAAGTGGCTGATATCCGACAAAAGCCTCAGTTTGCCACGAGGGCCGTGAAAATATTTCAAAAGAGGCAATTCTACTTCACACTCAATTATCACTGTCCGGTACACTTTTACTGAACGCTTGTCCTTTGATTTATGTTCCACGTTCCTCGCGTCAACTCGCATATTTATCTCTTCTCCGCGGCTTAAACTCAGTGTACGAAAACCTAAGACTAACATAACAACTTTCTATGCATATTATACTTAAAAAGAATGCCTATACTGACTGTCGTTTGCCTCTTTACTTTATCTTTGCCGAGAAATATAACTCATCCTTATTTTCCTCTGTTCTTCTTAGTGTGCCGTGTCCGATAACGGACGTTGGTGCTAGGGTCAAATGGGCATTTTTAATTCGTTGTTGGCGACGTATATCTTATACACCGGTTATTGAGAAATATGTTCCCTGTGGTGGTTTCTAGTTTTCTTTGGCATAATTTATGATCCTGGAAGTGTGTATAGATTATGTGCCTTGTTAGTATTGTGTAGTCGACCACTCCCAGGGAGAATCGCTTATATTGTAATCAGCCGATTAATGCTGTACTCAGTCAAGTACCGATCTCAGACAGTAAATGGGTTCTTTGAAAAATCACCTGTGAATTAACACTTACCCCTCAATAACATGTCTGAGTGTATCTTTGGCATTTTGATACATATAATGTCGTGGCAAAGTTTGCGATGCTGAAAAAATCTACATAAGACAGGCGTTTAGGTTTGATGTAGATGTATTTTGTTAAACGGCATACGAGCATTTTATGCTAGTATAGTGATCACTTTGAAGCGCGTGGTGTCGATTTCAGAGATCAGATGCTAGTACGCCAATAGTTGATTATTGTTGCGTCGCTTCAGTTGTTTTATTGTCTCTTTTTGTATTTTCCTGGCTGCCGAAATGTTAGTTTTTGTGCTTGGTGTGGAAAAAAACCCTGCTCCATTATAGTGCTGACCAGGACTTCTTGCTGCTCTATTTTCTTTTTATAGAGGGGATGTGGTTTTTATAGTAAATGAATTCAATCTTAGTTTCGTCTCCTAAATTTAGCATATAAAATACGAAATATTATTTGACTAATAAAATATTTTAATAAAAACGTGTAACTGTGTAGCAACTGCCTTGAAACAGCTTGACTCAAAAAATGTCAACATCCGGGATTTAGGGGTTTGCAGATAGCTTGCGATTGCTGAATGACTGTCGTCATCAGTCATTGCTCATTGCTTGGAAATCCAAAGATTACCAAACCCGAGAAACATGCAATGAGCAATACTGTGTGAAAAGGTTTGCGAAGTTGACCATTAAAAGAGTGTTTATTACTTTACTTCATACCTTGTTTATTTATGTGTCAGTAAATAAGTAAGCTAAAACTAAAACGATTAATTTGTATTTTAACTTCGAGAGCCATATTTTAAATAATAACAATTTATAAACTAAAGGTGTAATATTGCAACAGACCCACTAAATTGACCCTGAAGCTGTTGAATAATTAACTCTAACTTAATTCCCTTCTTACAGAAGATGAGGAAGAAGTATTTATATCCATGCGTTCCTTTTAAGCTAACTTCCTACATGGACTTGATACGATAACGTAAATCAGGCTTTCAATAAATCGTTTCCCATGAAGCGTAACTGTTGTTGGCAACAATTGCATTAGAAGGTCTGTACAAAGTCCCGGGAGGTTTCCTTAACAAGCCCTCATGCCTAGACACGGTAAACACTTTAAAGTCTAAAAACTATTATGGATGCATCACTCCATCCTCGTCTATTCTTGTTCCAGCGTACCAGGCTGCTCTATCATGCTCGTTTTTCGACCTTCTGTCGTTCAGCTCAAGGTTTTCCAACATGCATTTCCCATCTGACTTGCCTGAAACTTTGACATGATGTGGGGATTAAAGTCTGAAGTTGCTGCGGAATAGTAAATATCTTATCGTTGACCAAGTTTGCATATTGAATGTCCCCTGGATATCGCGCGGATTTTCGGTTCCCGAGCAGCACTTTTCTGGCAAATGGCTGCAATGAACAATTCCAGACAATTCGGAACGCACAGCTTAAATCCGCACCTGGACGCTTGGAATATAAATAAGTCGCGGCCTAAAACAAAACTTCCGAAGTTAGAATCGGACGGGCTCCAAAAAGGATATCAGGACGGGCAGACGTCAACCCTAACATGAAAGTTTTATGCGTGTATTTCTTTTAGCTACCAAACTTTATGAATGCTCCGGCAAATTTCGCAGCGCGTTCAACACGCACTTGGAGAAATCCCATGATAGTCGCCTTAAAAATTTAAGGCGGTTCCGGTTCGCGCCATCTTGGATGAAGCGCAGGGTTTAATTTTAAAGCGCGCCCGTAAACAAAGGTGCGCTTCTGCGTGCATAAATATCGTAAAACCGAACCCGACGCCCTGACAGCCCGGAAAGATGTCGATAGATGTTTTATTTATGATCCGGGCAGTTAGAACAAGATATGAGGATCCGTGGAAACTTCCCCGGATAAATAGTGTCGCTTATCCTGCGTCTTAAGTTTAGAGAATTATTTCAGCTGTTGCTTTGATGGATCGGAACCCGCAATTTTCGCTAAACACCGGCGTAATACGTAACGCGTTTTAGGCATAATATACTCTGTCATTATCAATATTTATTAGTAATTCCGCGGGCCCCGCGCTCCTTTAAGTAACTTGGGACACGCACATGTCTCTCGTAATGTATCACTTTGCGAAATGCCATGAAAATATGGGAGTTTGCTCTTAAACAATGCTTATGTCACTGGTGATGGATGGGCGTATCGGCGCAACCCATTATTGTGTCGATAACGGATAGATCGATGAAGAAAATGTGGTAAATATACAAGTTCGTAACTGGATATGATGTAGAAAATGTGGATCGGAAATGCGACGTAAACAACTGCCTCAAATCTTCACTGCTTACTTTCAATTTCGTGCAGTAGTCTTTGTTCAACCTCTATAGTGCTTGATAACAAGACGTGATTTTTTTTCTAAATTACAGTTAATAAAATTGGAATGTGATTTTCCTCTAGAGAGACACATTATTTCTTGATATCGCAATTGATAGGCAACATATGAAGCCTATTCAAATTTGTTATTGAGCAGTGTAGTGGAAACAAAAATGAATCAACCTCATTAAAAAACATAATTAACCAGTTAGCAAGCATATTTGCTATATCAGTTGTAATAGGAAGAGAATTCCTGCTAAGAATTAGAAGTTTATTCGCAGAAATTGATGCAACTTTCTCCAAATTGCCTCACAAAAACATTGTTTTTATGGATGAGCGGACTAGAACCCTTTTTGCTGAGAACAAACAGGTCCGTAACTTTGCTCAGAGTTGGGGCTAACCAAAAGTGGCATATTATAAACGAAATGGTTTTCCGCTGTCAGGCTGACAATATCCTACGCACCGGCACTGCTGGAATTATTGTATCAAACTCTTGCTGATTGACCCAAACGGACGCTGTTTCTTAAAAAAACTGGAAAAATTGTAGGACAGTAGCCATTAATGATGGGATTCTAAAAATGCAAATTACCACGTCTAGTCGCAAAGGTAAAGCGTAAGCACGACCTTTGTGTAGTAGGAGTGAGTCAATTAAAGCGAGATGTAATGAGTTGTGTTTTATGTGAAGTAATAACATCATATAAGGTTATTAAACGAGAATAACTTAGCGTTACAGGAGCTTCAGCGTAGCAAACACGCTAGCTTCTGCAATACTTTCGCAGAATTTTATTAGCTACCTTATTCTGTCGGACTAATTTTATTGAGGTGAATGCCGAAGAATTATACTTTATTACGGTTCCTGCTGCCGTTGCTGGTGTTATTTACCAAAATATTATTTAGAAGGGATGAAACAACGATTTTTCGCTAAAAAATAAACAACAGGATTGGCGGAACGTGTTTTATTTCACCTTAAATTTCAAGTACCCTGATAGACGAAAGAAATCTCCATATTATGAAATTAGAAAATTAGAAAACTAGATGAAGATGTTATGTACCGTAGCAACATCTGTTGGAGACAAGATATATCTTCTATGCCTCTCTATTTTTACACTGTGTTCTCAGCATGTTAACAAATCGCAACGGTTTGGTTATTTTCTATTATTCAGTAACAAGTATTCGGCTACGGCTCAGCAACAATCATAATCTTTAGAAAAGTTTAACATTTAATGCTGCTCTTTTCAAAGTTACTAGTAGGTGAGAGTCTACTCAAGTTCGAAGAAATTTGGAAAAGGGACAACACCGCCTGAATAAAACAAGACCTCAGCTTAGAGGGCTGAAGTAAGCACAAGAAGGCCGTATTGGCCAATGTTTGAATTTACTCCGCCTCGAGCAGTAAAACTCCTCTTCAGTCGACGCTTTTACTGATTTAACATATTAGTTTCATTATTTAATATTTAAAAGGTTTGTCCAAAAAAATTTTATCAACATATCTGAACTTGTATACATCTTGAATTTTAGAAGAATCTTGTTAGTTATCTCGAAATTCACCGACTGCTCTAATGGTTTTAAGCCAGCGGAGAGAAGGTATTAGTTTCTTTACACGTGAATCCTGTTTATCGCTGTTCAAATAACCTCCAGTCAGCTCCCGACTAGTTCAGCTTACCAGGCATTGATAGTTCGGCTATGCTGATGTCGATCTACACACATCGGTATTACATTTAATGCTTTAGGGCCGCAGCAGACGGTGTAGCTGTCCAGAATCTACAGCATTTACAGCTGCTGAAAGATGGATTCGCTGGAGGAAGATACTTACGTGGATTAGCATGTACCTGTGTAAAAGCTACTGCCTCGCAGGTAAATTTCTACACAAAGAGTACAATCTTTTAAAATAAAAGCTGCTTGAAGGGTACCCTTTTCAATCATTGAAGCTTGAATTTAACGGCATTAAAATTGATCAATTAAATTCAACATGTCAAACATCAACAGTATATTTATTTCGTATAGAAAAGCAACCGCAATAATCGTAGACAGAACGTCAAGTAGATCCAACGCAAGCATATATATCAATTCTTCAGTCAATAGCAACGAACAACACAGCTTTAAGTTTTAATCCAAGTATGTAAACAAACAATAATATCGGAACCCCAAAAACCACGGGACGAAATTCTCGTGTCACATTTAACGACCAATAACATCGTGTAATGAGCTGCTGGCGCCTGTGTATACTGTCTTTACTTCGAAACTTGACAGTTAAATGAGCCTCAATTTGCTCATGAATACTCAAAACCTAATCGCGCTCTCTTTTGGCGTGGTAATACCGAAAGAACGTGCAGCTGCTCGAACTACACACTTCAAAACCTTGCATCCCGAAGAATTCACAAGGACGAAATAGTCCAGCAATCTGACTAACTTAAACACTGAGTTGTTTCAAGAATCAGTCCAATCCGGCTCACAGCCGAAGCTGTATAAACGGTAGTATGTAAAAACAGAACGATAATTTTTCGGAGAATTCTAACTGCTGAATGGCGGCACTCAATAGAATTTCCGAAGAAGCTCTTGGAACAGGTATTTTGTGTGCTACTGGATAATGCAAGGATTTTCAGGGATAATGCGGTATTTCGCGAAATACACTAGCAAATCTCAAAATTTATCCCTGTGGCGACATCTAATGGGAGTAACACTAAACGCTAAAGAGGCACTGCAGGAATCTTCAGTATAACTCTTAAAAACTTTAGAACCTGATGCCAACCGTTTCAAAAGGCATAGTTTTAAACGTTTCTGTAATAGCTGCAGATGCAAACTACGCCTTAACTAAATTTAAATGGCTGCCCACACATGAACTTGCTTGAAGTTGTATTCCCGTTTGGTTAAAGGATCGTAGGATTTAATTTTTAATCCATATCGGGTAACTTAGCATTCTAATAATATGTTCCGAAATTAAAGCGTTTACTCTTGAATCTACTCAAGTATCAGCGAGCCGATCCAAGTCGTGGCTGCTTTTGTCAGTCTAACTGTGGCCAAGATACATCCATTCGAGCTGTCATTGTTAATACCTCGTCTCCTGTCGTGCACCATCAATTACAGCGTAGAAAACAATAGTGTTTATGAATAATCGCCCGTTATTGTAATCTCCTTAGTATACCTCTAGTTGATGAGTTAGCATTATGGTGGGACCTAACCAATAATAAACACATTTTTCCGTCCCGATTTAACTTTCACAAGCAAACATCAGCTCTTTCAGTTTGAGACCACGACCATCCTACTAACTAGCCGCGCTCCAATCTTGTAAGTCTGTTTCAGACAGTAAACGGTGTTTAACCGCTAATGATAGGTTTATATCAAGTGTATCCAAAATTGCATGACGAAATATGTAGGGTAATAGACTGTCTTCCAGTAAAATGTATTCAAGTGTACACACAGAAGTAGCTGTGCCAACAAAGTAATATCATAGGGTCTTTTTGTTTATAATTTCAAACCCATTTTAATATTAACCATCATGTAAACCTGCTTGTCGTAATATTATATTAAATTTTCAGTAGAAATATAAGGAATGATTGAAACATTTCCAATAAGATTTTAGAAGAGTCGTGGTTTTTGGGTAAGCATGTAAGGCTTTTATTAAAAAAAATAGGTGCAGAACATTTTTCCAAACATTTCCACAGGAATTTTTTATTCACGCGTATTATTTCGATAGGGAATATCATGAATGAAAAACACAACAATGAAATCATTTTTGTTAAAAATAACAACAAACCCAATATCTAAATACTAAAATTTGACGATATGTATGCGACGACAGTGACATAAGTGGAAATTCTCGGGTAAATTTCCAAACATTTCCGATTATTAATAATCGCCGTTATTATGAAAAAATTCCAATTATATGCATAAGGAATTACCTTAACCAAAAATTCTTTATTTTTGAAAAATAATTACCAATAATACATCACTGCAAGAACACGCTGGTTAGATTAACATTTTACACAAACTGGGTCTAAGTAGCCAATTTGAAAGATAATTTAGACGAATTTAGCTTTCTCTATCCTTTATCTAATAGACGTGTCTGTCTGGGACGCTGTTTTGTCCGGGACGCTGTTTCAGCAGCCAAACCGTAAGAGATAGAGAAAAAAGTTATGAAAGTTATATGTTTGGAATGGTCATGTCAGCCCAGGAACCGAATTTCAGTCACGTGACACTTCCGGTTTTCGAGAAATCACGTGATTTCCGTCTGTCCGGGACGCTGTTTTGTCCGGGACGCTGTTTCAGCAGCCAAACCGTAAGAGATAGAGAAAAAAGTGATGAAAGTTATATGTTTGGAATGGTCATGTCAGCCCAGGAACCGAATTTCAGTCACGTGACAATTCCGGTTTTCGAGAAATCACGTGATTTCCGTCTGTCCGGGACGCTGTTTTGTCCGGGACGCTGTTTCAGCAGCCAAACCGTAAGAGATAGAGAAAAAAGTTATGAAAGTTATATGTTTGGAATGGTCATGTCAGCCCAGGAACCGAATTTCAGTCACGTGACACTTCCGGTTTTCGAGAAATCACGTGATTTCCGTCTGTCCGGGACGCTGTTTTGTCCGGGACGCTGTTTCAGCAGCCAAACCGTAAGAGATAGAGAAAAAAGTTATGAAAGTTATATGTTTGGAATGGCCATGTCAGGTCAGGAACCGAATTTCAGTCACGTGACACTTCCGGTTTTCGAGAAATCACGTGATTTCCGTCCGTCCGTGACGCTGGTCCGTCCGAGACGGTCTTTTTTGTTTTATTAAATGAGACATTTGTCTCACTGGACTGCTAGTAGGTCACTATTCAAATAAGGTTAATAATATTAACTGTCATTGTTTACGGCAATGTTAGCTCTTTAACAAAAAAACCCTATGTCGGTTCTTCATACTGGCCATCATTAGTAATATAACCGCACTTCTCATAGGAGCACGCTTTACGTTGACTTGATATCAGACTTTCGTGGCCTGTGTTGGACGCCTATACGTATGCTGAACCTCTCATGCGTCCTGGTGCAGCTCTACATCTGTGATTAGAGGTTCCGATGTTCGATTCGATTGCGTTCTGTGGCATTTCCGGTGTCGCAGCTATTCTTATGCACCTAGCCACAGTGTGTTGACATATTTAATAGTAATTTACCGTTATTTATTATTTTTGTCCATGTCATTACGTGCTTTTGTTATCTACAATTATTTGTTAGTAATAAGTAAGTAATAACTAACGTTTGTCTAAAAAGTTTTCGGAAAAAAGTTAAAGAAAAAATGGTTAAACATTTTGTATATTTTTTTGTTTATTTTGTATTTCAACAACATAACCTTATAACTGTGTTTATTACAAAACTGACAGGTTATATTAAACGTAAATCAATTTGATACAATTTGTTTCCAACAACTGGATGGGACATTATTTACTGTAGGTACATTTTATTCGAAAATTTTCCGAAGACTTTTGAGACATACGTTAAGCATCGGATTCGCTCGATACAATTAGCGATTTTTAAGCTGTATGTATTTAGTAAGATACCATATACCATACAGTTTATGTAGTTTTGTAACTGCTAACCTTTTATGCCTGGCCGTTAATTGACTTTCATTCTGATTATATAGCTCTCGCTTTTAAATTTTCTTCACTATCGCATACCTATTTGTATTAAAAACTCATCATTGCTCTTTGCAGTTTTATTTGATTTAAGCTTTTATAAGAACCATCTCCAGTAAAACAGTCGACTTTCAGAGATGCCGATGTGGTAAATTTTTATGGCTTTATGACAACTCTCGTATCAACGTGTCACCTTTGACCTATTTCTATGGGAGAGTTAAATATTTTACATTTTTGATGCAAATTTCTAATTGAACCACCGCTCTTCAGCGAATCTATTAAATTTCAAAGACAAAAGTTTTTATTAGTCCTATTACCTGTACAGGAAGCATTAAACAGCTTATAGGATGTAGTAATAATTTAATCCATCGATCCAGCTTAGTAACTAATCAGAACATGAACTTTGGTTTAGTTCCCTGCAGCGCTCCAATATTCTCCATATTCCATTATAGAGATCCCAAAATAGAGGTATTATTGACGCGATTTTAATTAACAGCTTTCCTTCACACCGATTCGCCCTTGTCACTACTGATAACGCACTTATGTAAACAAGGAATCGCTTACGCACCATTAGTGGGAGTGAGTTATTTTTACGGCTCAGGAAGGGATTCTAATCTTTTATCTATTAGTGTACTTGGAGATATGGACGATAGCCCTGGAGGGCTTCCGATGGCAATTTATAAAATCGTATCTTACCCGGACAGCGAGCGGAGACTGGCTGGGATACACTTACCTGAAAATAAAAGATAAATTACTCTTCGATAGACGAAAGCACTGAAGCTTAACTAAAAGTAAGCTTGAGTGTTATTTGCCGATACCATAAAATAGAATATTGCCACTATTGATGCATAATTCGTTCTAGCTTCTCGTAACTCAACATTATATGCAAAACAGGTTGGCAAATAATTAATTGTGTTTTCGTGCCACAATATTGATTTGGCGTAGATCAGAACGGAATACCCTATTATCGCACTTAAAAGCTTGAATTACGTATTACCCGCATACCTAAGTTTTTGCCTTATATTTATTCATTAATTTGAGACTTTATCAGAGAACGATGATAAATAATTGTCAAAATGAAACAATTTCAGTTGAGCTTGCTGATGGTTAGAGTAAAAAAAATCACAGAAAGCGATTAATAAAATTGCATGATTCCCCCATTTGTTTTATTTTAAGAAAGCAATACATCCTCGTTAATTTTTAACCATTTTAATTTAATGTTTATACAACTGTAGTCATGCCCGCCAAATTCAATATTATGAATTAAAAGCACTACTAATTTATTGGTGAAAGGGTAAACTTTATTCCTAGAGTGGGAACATCAGCATATGTTGATAGACGGTACTCAAGACTGAGTAAACATTTGCCGCTATGATACGAGTAGGTACAAAATAAAACAAAATAGATTTTTCTTCTGTACTACATAAAAGTTGTTATAGTCCTAGCGAGATAACACAATTTTTTCAGACTCAATAATGAGTACATAAAATCACTTATTTCCCCATTTCACAGGTATCCCTTCTTTGCTTTTTTTGTTTGAATTCCCAGACACGTTTTCTTCTAGTTACTCCTTTTACTTTCTTCAACTTCATTTCAAATTCTTGTACTTTACCTCCCAATGCTTTGTTAGATAGGCAGTTTTCACATACAAACATTAATATTGGTCTAAATATCGTTCTGAATACCTACCTTTATCTGCCTTGATATTTCTTTCTGGTTTTCTGATCAGTACGTAACATATTTTAGCTGCTGTTTCTGATTTTGTTTTAACTTTACTGCCCGTTTTATTAACAATTTGAAGTTATAGAATTTTACTCTTTCGATCTCTATTCTTACGTTCTCTTGTTTGCTTTCATTTGCCACTTTTATCTTTTCCTTCTTAATAGTCACCTGGGTCCTTTTAAGCATCTTGTACCACTCACTAATATTCTCCTATATCTTTTACTTTTTCATTTCTTTTGTCACATCGTCCACCACTATTACAAAGAGCGCAGTACTCATATTGCCACCCTTTCTTAAACCTTCATTAATTTCGAATAGCTCTGACTACATATTTCCTGTTCTTACGTAGTCTCTAATGTTTTTTTATATAAATACCTTCTATTGCTTTTCTGAGTCTTACTTAAACAATAAAGCTTCAATTCTCTTGGTGCATTATCGAAAGCTTTTTCTAAGTCTGAAAAAAATATGTGGCCTTCTACACTATTACTAGGTATTATTTTCGGTTCTTCGTCCTTATCTAATTCGATACAAATTAGTAATCTATTTATGTGTTGGTATCACTATACCAACTTACCCGTCTTTAGACATTTTCCCTTCTTTGCAAGCCTTGCCACTAATTTTCTTCAGTAGTGTGATTCCTTTCGTCATATTCTTTTAAAAATGTCTACTGTTATTCTATCTTGTCCGGCTGTGTCCTTCTTGTCCTTTTAATTTCTTAATTTTGTAGTTTCTCTTGCTGTGAATCATTTTTCTGATATTCTTGTATTTTTCTCAGTCTGACTCTGCAACGACGTCTGGGTTTCCAATAATTGTTTCGAATTATAGCCTTGCTCAATTTTGCGGGCTCTTAATAACAATCAGTTTTGAATACAAGCCGTCAGCATCATCAGCGGATCGCTACCGTCTAGGAGCTGTTGGACTTTCGAAGCGGACGTTCCATCTTCGAGCAACATGATAAAGACGTCAATTGTCATCTCGCCGCTTGAGTATAGGGTTACCTTGCGAGACTCGGTGAAAGAGCACGTGCAGGACCATACTTTCATCCATTTGAATGTTTATGTAGAAAGGACAGTTACTTTGGATTCTTTTCAATATTGTTTAAATATAAATGTATGTCGGTCGTAGTTATTCTAGTAGATGCGGGTAGCACTTAACAAATGCTCGTAGCTTTAGCATTAGTTAATACGATGTTGATTACAAATGTTTGCATTATTGTATTCTTTGTGTGTAAAGCAAGTAGGTATGTATTTTAATGTTATACTGATTTTGAGCAGATTGGTTTTTATTTGAGCAGAAGCTTGAAGCATATGATTTCAGGTTTCGAGCTAAATTAGGTCAACTTCGGAAGATTTGTGGCATTGAGTATCCGTAACGTTGGGAAAAAAGATAAGAGCTTTCTTGGCAAGCTGGCAACTTCAAGGCATTTAAGGTATAAAAATATTAAGGCGTACGATATGTTTTACTTGAATTTAGCTCCCTTTTTTCCACTTGACCTTAGTTTTCTTTATTTTCTTATTGAAATATTACCCACAATATTTCAATATCCTCCTCATATATACTTTTATATACGAATTATCAATTTTGGCTTCCACTTCCACTTGCTGAGACACTTTGACGTTTTTCGTTTCTCAGTTTATAGGTTTTATCTGAAATATTCTCTTTTTACTTGCAACTGTTTCTGATATTTGTCCTCTCTCCGATCCTCTAAGCATTCCGATATTTTGTTCTTCTTTTCATGTTTGCTGTCACTAAACACATCGCCTGTTATTGATATTTCTCTGAATTTAGTACATTTCTGCAGATTTTGAGTTCAAAAAGGTATTTGCTGCTACTGATTCGAAAACGTGCAAAATAAAATTCATAGTAGCAATCTCCAATAACCAATTTTATCGGGAGTAAAAATCTACCATCAACACGATGTTATAATTTTATATCAAAACCAATGGTGGCAGTGGTGGTAGCAGTTTCCTCTCCTTCTTAACGGAAACAATAATGGAAATGACTGACAATTTTTTTAAGTCCAATTAGCTACATTATAGTAATTAAGCAGTGTTAGTTTACATTTTCAAGTTTACTACTTATAGCCTGCTAATATTGACATGGCCATTAATGAATATTTAGAACATAATTACAAAAAGTTAATAAGAAACTAAAAAATTAGGAAGCATCTGGACTAGATAAGTTATCCAATAAATTGCTTCAGTAGTATGGTCAAGATCTGAACTGACATTTGATAAATATATTTTAAAAATATATAAAGTTAGGAGTAGGTGTCCAATGACTTGAGGGAAAGTATAACTATTCCAATATCCAAGATGGGCGATCAGAGACGTCCGGAGAACTGTAGACAAATACCATAATTCCTAATAATACAATTATAAGCAAAGATCAACACGGTTTGAGAAAAGGACAGATCTACCACATATGCCATATTCACTATAAAACAAGTAGCAGAGCAATCGATGGAGTTTATTAGGTCATCATACATGTGGTTTCTTCAATTAACAAAATCACACGACCGAGCTAGATTAAGTGGCGCGCTAATCATTCTCAGTGAAGAAAGCGTTCCAAAACAAATAATTGAAGAACTGAATATCAATGCAAATATTAGTTCATGTTAACCTGACAGAAAAACTGTCTGTATCAAAAGAAATGAGACAAGGAAATTTATTGAGTCTACTGCGTTTTCACATATCAGTGAATAAAATAACAAATAAAGTCAAAAACTCAGGGCATGGGTTCAGTACCAACAAATGAGAAATTACAGCAATCGTTTATTCTGATGACACAATAATCATACCCGAGAACGAGGAGGAACTGCATACCGTCTATCAACTACACCGTAACACAGGAGGATTTTAACGCAAAAACCCAAGAAATAACGGCAAATGAAGCTCAGCTAAGTGAGGTGTGAAACCAAACCACCGCGACTGCAAAAGTATCACAATGTTTGACAGCTGTCACGTGAAGTAAAAAGTATATCGGGATAGAGGTGAGGATGCGAATAATATAAATTTTGTGTAGTTACACTCTACAAACTAAAGCAGACAACTCTAAGAACTAAAACAGAATACAAAGATGCAGAAAAACATAACAGATCACAAATTGGGAGAAACAGAAATAGTGTAGCGGAGACATGGTCACGCGCCGCACCTATAAATCACCCTGAAAAGGGCCTGCAAGCTATCATAAAAATGAAGTTCATAACAACACGCCGTGCAGCCTAAATTAGTAGTAAATTAATTTTGGATGATACCCTGCACACAACTACTTGAGTAGTGTCGTAAACTGCGTTATCAGCTTAGCTAGTGACAAATTACATTTGCGACTTTAGTGTAAAAGGCACACAACTCCTTGAAGCAACGACTGGCGCTCAAATCGGAGCATTCCCATTCACTGGCCGCAGGGGATCGGGTAATAAAACTATCTGGTGGCGCAATCTCACCCGAACAATAGTGACATACCATTTTGCGAAGGAAACATCCTCTTGCAGTAGAAGACTAATAAATTAAATTTCATTGCCCTGGCTTTTAAACGAGGCACTATGGCTAAATTGCACTTTAGATAAAGCGAGTAGCCCATCCGATCACCGGCAAGCCATAAACATCCCTCCACTTACGCAACTGGGAAAGCTATATAAGCCGGACACAGAAACGCCAGCATCTTATTTATTCATTCCAATCATTCGATTTACAACCATGGGCACTCCGTGTCTGCCAGAGTCGCTTGGAACGCGTCGAACCCGTGTCGTTTTCAATCTATACGTTAACATTGCCTGTAAAAATATTAGGACGATTAACTGTTAGCGCATAAAGTTGCTTTTAATCGCGCTCTTTGTATGTCTTGCTACTTGTATGTATTGTGTACGTGTATGATTGTTAATTAATTGTTATTTTCCATCATTTTGAAATACGCTGTGTGTTATCATCGACACCCGAGGACCAGCAGCACCCACATTAGCATCGCAAGAGAATATAACACGTTATAGTAGATAAAATAAGAGAGGCTGAAAAAAAGGCAAATATGAAAAAAGAACGAACAATTATCTTAATGGAGTATTTCAACAATAAGTAGGTAAATAATCGTCTGTATATCTACCTATATGTTTCATTAGACTGATTTGACAAAGAAACTTCGAGTACATTTGTTGTATAACATTTTTGAATTAATGTCAGAGACGTCTTGTACCTTTACTACTGCTAAGGTTGATGCCACTGCATTTAATCACCAGCCGAACACTGAAATACGTCCTTGTCGGGGCTGCTTAAGTTTTTGCGTCTCCCGTGTACGGAGTTCTTGCGTTCACTTTACTCATATTCCACACTTTAATGAGGCGATCAATAAAGTTCCTGTTGCTGGCGCTGTAGCACATAGAAATCGCTTAGGTGTTCAAATAACGACAATCAAGGGGTTCCGGGTGTAGTGTTGTGACGGCAAACTATTATCCCTCTGCGCATTCTATTAGCATATAACAAATGTATATCCGGAACCCATTTCCTTATTTCGCTCATAACCAGGCTTCTCACGTGCGTCCTGGTTACACATTTCCTTCGCCATGTGTGATTGACTGACGTTTTACTCACTACTGTGCATCTCGACTTCCTACGATGATATTGGATCGAAGGAATCGGGCCAACAGCTTGCACTACATTCCATCGCGTGAACTTTGCCATTTATCAAAAGCCTATTGTTTCCTCTCCGCGCATTTCTTTTTCTTATCTTTATTAGTTAGCCCTTGTATGGCGATTTCTATCTCGGGTTGTGCACAGCGATTCCTGCTTACATGGTTAGGCTCGGAAACGATCTGTTCTTTTCAGTTTGCTTTATTTGTTCGAATTGAAGGAAAACCCTGATACTAGAAGAGATACAAATCGGGGAATTTGTATTAGTAGCGTTTAGTAGTTTACAGGAAATATGTAGTCGGAGCAAAGTAAATCAATCATGCAGTTTATGCCACTTGATGCGTAATTATTCATATTTTTTATTACTTCTATCGATTAATCGGTGTCAATGTTTATTTATAATTAAAAACAACAAATTAGCAATATTAATTTCTTTACTAATTTAGATCAATATTTTATTATCACGTTACAGCAATAAGCTACTTCCACTAAACTGTCTTTTCGAATTTTGGTACAGCTATTTAGCACTTCTTTAAAATTCTTGCATTACGCAAAATTACAACTACTTTTTTAAGTTCTTACCTTCATTGTAACTTTTGCCTTCAGGGAATTGCAACATTTTAAACATAGCGCTGTCATTATAGACAAACAATATGAGGCGGTACAACCCCCTTACCGATACTTTGGTACACACAAACAGTCGACTACGGTTGGCAAGGAGCGGTTTTTGCAATGTGTTCTTTGGGATGCCCGCTTCTTCAGCCATATTCAGTTTTCGTAATCCATTTGACATTACTTAGAGCTTCCCATTCTTTCTGAACTTATTGTATTCGTAACAGTTATGTGAACTTACAATACGCAAAATATAGTCTCATGAAAAGTTAAGCTAAAAAACCTTATTTCTACAAAATAGTTCAAGGGTAGGTACCCTCTCCAAGGGACCGTTATCTCCCAACAGTTTTTCAGTTTTTGGCACTAATAATCTAGAAAACGTGACGAAAAAGTTATTGTGGAGTTTGTGTTATTTTTAAGTTATCAAGTTTACATCCCTCCCATGTGACAAATTTTATTTCTCTTAAGAGCACAATTGAAGGAAAAAGATTAGATCAGTGATATCTACAGAGTTTTGGATAAATAACATTATGATATATATAATAAAAAAGAGTCGAAACAATTAATCGAAAATGAAGTAATGCCAGTGTATTGCCTCTATTCTATACCCACGTAAAAGTACCTCGTGTTCTTAATTGTACTTTAATCGCTTATTCGTTTTATTTGTTGTAATGCAAAGGGTTGGCCATAATAAATGAAATGGTAGAATGTAATTGACAGTTTACTGTATATTTCAATGAAAAGTTATTAAGCCCATCTCTTTACAACAAATATTCTGAAAGCATTAAATTCGAGAACGCCAAGACTGAACATGTATATATTGATCATAAACAGTACATATATTTTGTACTGAATCAAATCTAAAAAATAATTATGCTTTTTTGCTTTACTTTGATCTTGTATTTATGTCAGTTTTATCAATACGTTATTAACTGATTAAAGGAATACCAACGATAGGCTGTTATTGGCAGTTCACTCAAAATTTTTATAAAAAATTACCACTCTATAGCTATACCGCTATTTTTATAGGAGTATTTGTTGCTACACAGATCAAGAGGATTTCTAGATATCTAAAGACTAAGAACAGTAAATGTTGTGTAAAATTAAATTACAAGTTTAGTAACATTGCAAAGGAAACTTGCAGTCCAGCTTATTTTTCAAACTGAAAACCTTTCTTGGCACCAGGAAGCAAGATAAACGCAAAAGCATGAAACTCGATGTTTGAAAAATTTTTGAAGTAATTAATGCAAATTCTACACTTCTAAACAAATTATAAGGTACTTTTCAAAGCCGTGAAACGAGAAATTCAATGTCACTGCTAAATACTTTCCGGTGGCATTCTGATGAAATCACCAACAACACACCTGCATCGTATCAATGACGTCAGCTGAATGATGGCAATTAGTTATGGTTGCCTCAGAGAACTGTGTGCACATTAGTGTACGTTATCAAGGAAATTAGCAATTATAATTGAGCTATGTTCAATATTCCAGTCATTTAGTGCCTTCGTTAGTTTTTGTGGAGTTCGTGTAGGTTAATAACGATTAGTTTTGTACAGAAAGACACGTAAATAACGTAAAAACTTGTAAATCTTTTTAGTCAATGAATGGTCATCGGTGTCACCGCATTTGTTAGCGGTCGAGAATAGTGGTCGCCGAGCATATGGTAAAGAGCAGCTTATTGCAACTAAATACCATATTTATAGGCAGATAATTAAATCGTTATGTCGAATCAGTGTTCAGTACTAGATCGATGCCACTACAAAACACTACTAAGGTGCATATGCTTAGTTGCCCGACGGATGAATCTTTACGTGAAAAATAAACGTTAAAAAATGACTTTATAGAAGCACACCACGGTATGAGAATTAAGTGTTTTTAAAGAAGATATTATATCGACTACAAGAAAGCAATATTCAGGAACTGGACAACTTCTAGCCATGAAATTGGACTATTCTAGATTCTATACTATTCAGCTAGATGTTAACCAGTTTCCCATTTGTTTAAAACATTTCTCAAAACCCCGAACAAATCTTAAAAGTAGAGATGAGAAGTTAATGTCAATTGAACGTGAAACTTTTGTTGAAACGTTTGAACTAAGCGCTAAAGAATTTTTGGCACATCAGTGGTTCATATGTTATCAAAACTATGATGAGCTCCTCTCTGTTCTAATTTATTACATATTCCAGAAGGTCCATTCAACCTTAATGACAGAGAAAAAGATATATATACCCCAAGGCGTATAATAACTTACACATTTATTATAACTTTTATTTACAGATTACATTTATGTGGCAATAAATAGCATTTCATATTTAAAAACGCCTTTCAAATAATTTAAGTAAAACTAAAAATATTGTGCAAGCTATGGACGTTCCTCTGCACCAAAACATTATTGATAAATATATTAATGTCGAAGGCACAGCTTTATCTCCAGCTTTAATTTATGAATTAAAATTACGTTCCAGGTACCTACCATAATTAATTGTACAACCAATATTTTTATTAGAAACTATTGTGGTAAAATTAATAGTACTTAATACAGAAACTGAGGGTAGAAAACTAAATACGTTTATAAATAAGTAAACCATATTTCCAGTTTTATATTACTGTGTAAATTAATTTCTTTGATTTATATAGTGATATCTGTACTAAAGTAGTTCTTGCTTTGAAACTTGGTTTTCCATTACAAAAAAGCTAATGGGATACGAATAGTAACTCAGCTCACGACTGGTAATCCCCTTAATTTTTAATAAACACTCTACCCCTATGCCCTTTAATCGAGGTGTAGCCTTTTATGCTGTCGCCACGCAAAAGAATTTAAGAATTTTCGAATACTTAAGACGGTACTGATCGTACTGCTATCTAGCATACCTTTTCAGTAGTTCGATTGTTATGCACAGTCAAAATTTTTCCATGAAATTCCAATTCGAATGTATTTTTTGCGTTTTCATCACATTTTCGCAGTAAAACTACTAGACGCCCCGATTTGCTTTTGTAGAGGAATTTTCAATCAGATACTTAAAAATACTAGATGCTGACCAATTGTTTAATCTAATCGAGAACATTCCATCATGTAATGAATCTGAAGAGTTATAATGTAGGTGCGCCTTTTCGGTATTCCAGCACCTATTATACCAATACCAGCGTTGGCTGATGTGGAGATCTCAGGCTTTAGAAAGATAACAATGAGGTTTCGAAAATTTGCCCAGTTACAAACATTTATGGGGCCTTAACCAATTGTTTGTGATCCAGACATATCAAATGTTCTCTAAAAAAATAGATTCAGTTGGCTTTGCGAAAAATACACCCAATGACATCAGCACACAGTCAAAAAGGACAAAAATGGATACCATCAATTGTACACGGTTTGATCTTTCTTGGAGGTACGCTGGTCGTAGAGCTTGATTGGGGATAAAGCACTAAAAGTCACGAAACGCCATAAGAAAGAGTTGCAAGACTTGGGTACACTTTAATGAAGGCGGTCATATTTCTCAATATAATTCTTCTACAGAGAAGAGCCTTGGCAGCAGAGTTGTGAAGGACTTGAAAATGTCCCTAGAAGTCATAAGCATGAAGTTTATTTCAATACATTTTGAAGGAAATATTCATTCTTGCATGATTTGAAAGATAATAACAAACCGTATGGTCGAATATCTCCGAGAATCTGGATTTCTTGCTTGGATTGTTGATTTTAATCTGTACGAGTATAGCCAGTTTGTTATTGCATGATTTTTTATTGTAATTTAGAATAGTGGAATATGCGCAGTAAGGGTCCTGTTCAATGAAATTTGATTTCGTGAGTGCAGCGAGAAACGCAATTTTCGAGACCGGGTCTCAGGGAGATTATTTTCATTAGCTTGCGGGCTTGGCTTGAGACCGCACGTTTTCTATACCTGCGGTAAAATCAATAGAAGCGGTGGAATTAGCCGTGTAGTGTTTAAAGTTTACTGCATAAGTTTGCGTGCAGCAACTGATATTTGCATTTCAAGCAGACGACATTTGAGTCGTGTACTTGATAATTTTATTGCGCCCCAGAGCTAATAGCCAAAGGATTCCCGTGCATTGTTAGTAATAAATTTCTATGTGTTGTGCCGTCTACGGTCAATGAAAGACCGGTTCGTGACATTGCAATTTGCAGGTTTCTAGGATTCTAATGTAACTTAATACTAGAAATGTTTGCAGTTTGAGCAATAAGCATTTGCTTCTAGCAGTGTTGTAAAACCTTCACGAGCGCAATTCATTGTGTTTCATAGACAAATTAAATGGATACAGCACCAACATTTGCAATTTTTGCAAATAGTAATTGTTTGTAACGACACTGAAGTATCTAAAAAAGTTGCATGTATGCTGAGGTAGCTAGGTACACAAACAGAGCAAATAATTCGTAAAAATACAAAGGTTGTTGCGTGTCAAAAGCATTCTTAGCAGTGCCATTCATTTTTCCCTATAAAACTTAGTCGTATACATGCTTCTTTACTGGAGCGTCGTAGTCGTATAAACTCATCTTAATAGGCTGCTCGCTATAGCACCGATACAGGTTATCTGCTATATCAACAAACCTTCGCTTTCTAACAGCGTTCGTTCATTTCTTCTTTGCGTTAAAAAAACTTATCTTGTAGTGTAGACGTCTTTTGTTTCAGTTTTTCGAGATACCAACCGATTGGTCGCAACTCGAATAGCATACTCTTCCTTAGGTGTCCTCACCCTGACTTGGGCGAATTTTTGTGTCGACGTCCATTAGATGGTTTATTTACTACAAGTTTTTAGCCATCTTGACCATAGAAGCCTGTATTACAAGCAGATTGCATACTGCGTTTCTAGCTTTTACAGGAGCTTCTAAAATTCGCTGATACAGCCTGCCCTGGGAGGGCGTACGTTTTCTATGTCCTGGAAGCATCATTTAACCATGATCCAAATTGCCTGAGCGATCAACTTTCCAGCTGAAATTTATTTGCGAACTGATGATTTCTTCAAGCATGTTCAACTTGATGAGAGCATAGCTGTGAGGGGCCCATCAGATAAGTACAGAAGGTTAATCAAAGATGCCTTTGGCATTTTGAAGTCATGTGTATTATACCACTAGAAAATTATACCTAATCCTTGCCATTCACATTTTATAGACAGTGGCTGTAGTTCCCAATATCGCAACGTGATCATAACCGCGATCAAGACTTCCCTTAATAAATGCAACGGAAATATTCCAATGCCTGCAGAAGAAGGAGAAAATAAGAGCATAACCTCACTTTGTAGCAAATTTTAAATGACAGCTTTATATTTTCTGGTGTTATAATACACATGAATTCAAAATTCCAAAGGCACCCTTGATTAACATTGTTTTTGCTCATATGATAATTACGACCTGGCGAATTGCGTTGCGGCAGCTCTATCAGAGTTGTGGAATTATAAAACTTCTTTGCGTATTGTTCTGACTTTCGTGTGATGCTATTTAATAAGGCGCACCTGGTTGTGTTTCGTTTAGGGTTCAGCTGATTCTAAATTGGTTTAATGATATTCGCCCTATGAGTATTGAAGCTTGTAGTTTATATCTATCTGTTTAGCCTCTAATTTCTCATTGCTGTGTGATTAATTCCTAATATAAAATGTTATTTGAGGGTGAAGCTCTTGATTAAGTAATGTTCTTAGAACCTGTTGCACTGGCTGTTCTATACAATATTTACTAAATAACATGATATTAATCGTCTGATTTCGTTACTGCAACCTTTTGTATTTCATTGTACGATTGTTTGCTGCGTATATATGAGTTTATAAATTATCGACCTATCTGAGTATACTTGTTGCAAGTAAAGACTTGTTGGCGCTCATAATATTTGTTGGTAACATCTTGTAAGAAACCGTACAGCGTAGTCACTGAGCTTCGTTGACGGGACAAAAGAGGTCACAAGGTGTACGAGAAGTTTTGTTTAAATTTAACGTCCCAACGGAGGGGCTAACAAACTTACAACACTAAAAATCAGCACCATGAATAGAATTAAACCTTAAAAACAGCGGTTGCACAAGAATCCTGCAATTTTATGATAGAGCAGGATAATAAATAAAGATGTATTAATAAAGATGAACGCATAATGCCATTTTTTAATATCAATTAAAACGAGAAATACAAGAAACACGGGACACGTACTCAGAAATGAGAAGTATCTATCGTTGCAGCTTATAATAAAAGGCAGAAGGAAAACAGAGGGATCGAAAAACAGAAAATATTATGGTACTACAACATGAAGCAATGCACAGGATGAACGCTTGTAGAACTCAAGAATATAGTAAACCAATGGGAATTATTTATACAACTAATTGCGGACCTGGAATAGCAGGGAACTTTACAATAAACTTTATAAATATAATATTTAAGGTCATATTTTTAACGATTATTGCAACAAATATTATGGTTCTCAGCTAACAGGGAGTTTGTGTTAATATTGACATCGAGATCCTTGGAAATGCATTCCTTTGATGCTATCTAGAACAGCGCTAAGCGTGTTTATTCTAGCGCTATGGCATGATGTGTCGCATAGGAGCACTGTTATTGTATAGGACAGGGCATTGCTCTCATTGTTGTTAGTAACCGCTATCCTTACTTACTGACAGGATCTTATTTACTCTGACGTTATTCGACCTACCGACGTCGTAGTAAACAAGGTATTGATCCAAGGGGCAATAAAACGTATGTTTGGCACCCGCACATACCTGGCTTAGCCAAAATTGCATATAAATTGTAATAAAAACGTTAGGAAGGAGTTCAGCATTTATGACGTCAGAGCTACTTGATATTCGGAAGGTGGATTTCATTGAAGGAGATGCAAAGTTGCGGCAATAATTTTCTCACGAACTTTTCCTGGCGCCTTTCCGAATCCATTTTGTTAGGGCACGCGTGTCCGTTAATTTTTTACGCAAAGCCCCATCCAAGAAACACGAACGCTCCTCGCAATAATACCGCAGAGCAATAAAGTCGGCAGTACCTTTAATTTTGAATTTTTCAATGCTGTCAAAGTGATGTATGTGCGAGCAAATTTCCCAGAGGTGTAATTGTCAGGCATGCATTAACGGCGTATAATGTACACGACCTCGTGTCGCTTTAACTTAATCCCGCGATAGATGGCGCCAAACTCGCTTTATTAATTCAATTTGCCGAAGTTGTTCATATCTAGCATAGCGTTTAGAAATTCATGTTCCTGTTCATCTCAACTTTCGCAGCTTCTCTATTTCTAATGACGTTTATTATGCACAAAAGTTGAATTTAATTTTAGTACCTCGTCTTCTAGGCCCAATGACGATTACACGAGCACTCGGTATCGTTGCCTCATTAGAGGCGCGGGGTACATCACTTACGACTGGTCCTGATTAAATAACGTCCCGCACTCGTTTACAACGTCGTTGAGCTGGGACACAGAAACATAAAGCTGAATCATAAAAGTAAATATTTCAGCTGACGGTTATCTCTGATTACATTTTTGCAAGTGCATCTTTTCGCTTGAAAACGTTACCACAATCTGTAATCGCATTTCTCAAACTTCAGCAACGAAAAGCGCTTTAACTGTCGCATTTAATTATGGCGAGCTTATGGCGTGGTTATCTGAGAAGCTGTAGGTTGTCTGCCAAGACGCTGTGTCAGTTAATTCGCCCTTTGTATTGAATTACTGGACCAAGCAGGTTGATAAAGGATCAACAAGGTCAACCAGTGTAACTTCATTTATCTCGAGACTGTGGTAGGCCTAGATATTCAGTTATTAGAATCAGGATATACGGAAATTTGCCTTACTAGCTTCTGTAAGTTTCATTTCCTCTACACTCTAAATATACAAAAAGTTATACAGTTTCTGGAAAATCAGCAACACAATAGCAATAGTATCCAGGTTTATGCTTCTGTAAAAGTACAAGGCAACATGGAACTGAATATTACAATGCTAAAGAGAACGCTATAGTTCAAAACCTTCTGGTGTCAAAGATTACAATGAGCAATGCCTTTCGAATAACGAACGAGATGGTAGTGAAAGTAAAATCAATAAGCAAATCAAGTAAATATATACTTACCTAATTCAAGCCTCAGATTGACAGAACATCAGTTACTTTTAATATAAAGGTAAATCGACTACAAAAACTAAACAACGAAATAAATATAGTTCAGTAAGAATGTATCTCTTCAGCCCTGCTAGTCAACAGAGTAGTCTCTTGAGGAATGGAAAGCTGGAGCAGTATTTAGAGGACACATGAAATCTAAAGTTTCCTAAGCCTACAATACTCTTTGCTTGAACAGGTAAGTAATGCCTAATAAATATGGACTTCAAATTAGGGATGGGCATGTAACGTGACAGTTGGGTCACGGCGGGTCCCGTAGTGAACGTGAGTAATATTTGAAAATCGTGCCGTGACTAAGAGTGAATGTAAATGAAAATTTCCAAGGCGTGATTCACGTTTCAAGTAAATTTCACGTTAACAATTTAGTAACGAATGAAAGACTGCAGGGTGCCCCGTTCCCCGCTGTTCACGCATGTGGAAGATCTAGAGCTGGAGCGGGAGGTTATTGTTTTACTCTATGTGGCAGCCTGCAGCGACGGAGCTTCGCACCTGTGTTGCGTTGTGAATGTTGTATCTACAGCATGTGCGCATGTGTGAGTCTATAGGGGACGAAATAGAACTTACTTCTTTTAGTTTCTCACGCCTAAAAGTACTTTTAAACCCAGGAACCAAAAGTGTTACCTAGCAACATATACCTTCTTGTACTTATATCAGTACTGGACACGTCAATGCCAATGATAGCTTTCGGTATCAAAAGTAATGCCTTTAAAAACGGCTACAAGAAATGTTGTAAGCTATTGTAGTTTTGTAGTCAATTTTAATTTATTTTGTGTCTACTATTCTGACTGCAACGCATCACGTAAATTATTTCACGTGCAAAACATATTTTGTTTTAGAGTTTTTAATTCTGTTGCGGGACTTTTATTGATTTTAAATTTGAACATTCTGTGCTATTTGAATTTGAATTCTCAAATAAGAGCTGCGGGTTATGTCGTGAGTGCAGGGTCACGCCGTGAACGTGATCGTGAGTGTTTAAAGCAAACATGAAACGTGCGTGACGTGAGTGAATAGTCACCTTCGCGCCCATCTCTACTTCAAATAAGTAAACTATCAAAGAATGAAGACCCTTATCGTTCACAGAGAAGAAAACAATCGTGATACAACAACTTGAAGCTTGTGAGGTGATTCTAGATATAATATGTTTGCAATCTGTAATCAAAAACAATGTAGACTTTTCGCAAGAGATTAGACACAGGATCAAATTTGGCAGGACCTGTTAAGAATTGAACAGACGGTAATATTAAAAAAAAACACTAAAAAACAGAGATGAGAAGAAATTGAACCACCACTTCAGCATTCCACCACAACGAGGTTAACAAACGAATTTTACTTTTTCTAAGCCGCATCACACGTCGAACAAAGAGTTTAAATATAGATGTCAGCCTGGGCAAATTAAACGGAAAACGAAGACGATAAAGGTCAACTCAGCGTTAAATAGATGTTACCTTTTCAGTTGGCTTTCAGAGTAGCCCATAAGTGACAGGAATGGAAGTCTATGATCACAGAAAATGTAAAACGATATTATTCTAGCTGACAACTATAATAACAGATGAAAGGTGGAGGGGCAGACTTATACCGGGTGGATAAAAAAACGACCTCTGTTTGAGACCCGATAATTCATGTTATAGTAGAGATACAGGTTTGAGATTTTCAGAGCTATTAAACGGCGAACGAAAAATTATGTACGCAAAATGTAAATAATTTATTTCAAAAAATAACAAAACCATAACTTTCTAAAGGTACATTGAAAAACTACTGTTACAAGTGTACTTAGTTATATAGCTAGTTAAAATTTAGAAACTACTTCAATTTATTTAAAAATGTGCTGTATTGGCCCTCAATTTTGTATATGCACTGCTCTTAACCTTTTCTTTAATCAAAAAATTTACTTTCTAATTAAATCTAAAGATACTTCGGCCCAAAATCCTACTGTCTTTGCCCTCAATTCGTCCATTGTTTCAAATGATGTTCTACGCTGGAAATAAACCAGTTCTTGAAGTGCGTCCCAGATAAAGTAATCCAATGGACTTCCATCAGGTGAATTTGGTGGCCATTCATCAGCTACTAGATTTTGGGTGTTCAAAACCAAACATAAGATTCCGTGCAAAAAACATTTTCGAAAACCAATCTTTTAAAGTTTCCTGTTCCGGTATTTCTGAACAAACCTGTGTGAGACTTGGCATCCATAATTTACAATGTTTCTTCGACAATGATCTCGAGATTCACTTCATTAACTGATTTCCCAGGGGAGCTGTACGGTGTCCAACTTGGAAACTTTTTTAATCCACCCGGTATACTGGAAACCGCATTATGGTCGAAGAAATGTAGTATAAAATGTAAGTCTGATATCGCACAGAAATTGGATGCGATTCACACGTAATCGTGATAAAGGAAGAAAAAAGGGGAGAACTGTATACAGCACAGGATCGAAAAAGTTTGAAAAAGAAAAAGATAAATAAAAATAATTACAGGTGAAAACACAACAAAATGATGTCACGATAGAAGATGAGCCTTTGTTATGTTTCTTTGGTTTGACATAATTATATCCTTTCTATATTAATTAAATATGAACCGGCCTCTACACCGCAAGGTAAATGAGGTTACAGATAATACATACATACATACAATAAGAAGATCCTGTACACTAGTTAAAATAATTGAAACTTATCGTATCTAGAGCTTGCAAAACTATTGTGGTTTCCAAAGTCTACAATCTATAACGTTATGAAGTCCTTTAAAATGCATTTGACAGCTGAAACAAAACCAGGAAATGACAGCAATGGCGAGCCATCGAATAATTACAATGACTCTTCAAATATTTCCGTTCTAGCGGTGGCTCAAAAAGGTGGCATGTCGTCTTCCCACGTGCAGAAATTACAAAAGCGTAAATGTTTGAGAGCTTATAAACTCCTAGTGGCTCCAAATTGCAAATACCGAAGTTTTGACGATAAATTCTTGTGTGTTTTGACAAAACCTACGCCCTTGCTAATTTTACACAACTTTCGGAGCAAACTTTCTTTACAGCAAAGGGCAAGGAGGATATTTTATAGAAGTTTATAAGTCAGAAAATGTCAACATTTTCAAAGAAGTATGTGGTGGGATAGTCGATTTGCACCTGTGGAAGTAAGAATGCACATTTTTTCACTGCTGGCATCTGGAAACATAAACTAAGAACGTCTGTTAAAAAAATAAGGAAGATAAAACAGAAATCGTAATAATGGTGGCTATTCAATTCACCTGTCATCTTTCAAAAAGTGACGAATGAAAATCCAGAATTTGAAGTGCTTGACCAATCAAAAAAAATTCAGCGGATATAACTTCCTAGAAGGTGTTCAAGTGACTATCTTAAAAAAAATAGTTTTTATTAAAAAAAACAATTCTAGTTTACTGGTTTGTTGCTAAATTTACCAAAAACTAATTTGAAAAAATAGTTCATTGGATAGTCCCTCGAATACTATTCTTAGTCAAAGTATACTTTAACTTTTAACAAGGAATGTGAGGTGCTCATAGCACCCTACGATCTTGAATTGTAAATAATTCTGAAATGTGGTCTGGAACACTGCCATATCACTGTCTATCTTTCAATTAGAAGTTATAGTTTGTCGTTGCACCCAAAACCATTCCCCGTGCTATATTGTTTTATTCCTCTGGGAAGAAACATTTGCGAGGATTCTGTGAACATCCCAGGTTACGTTATAGCTTTTTAATATTGGAATTATATGATTATTATCAAAATTTGGTGTAATGAGTTCATATTTTTTGCTTTAAAGCTGACTTTACAGATAGATGTCATACGAACAGGAAACAGGCAAAGCTTAGAAAGTTACTTCTGGAAATCTGCGAAAAAGGTGATAACATTTACGTAGACTCAACGCATGATGAACCAGAGTATGTATCACATTACGCTAAGCATGTGAGTGAAAGCCAAATCTTTAACGGCTCTGAAAATTGTATGGGTTATAGTAAACAAGGTCATTGAAGTGAAGACCCAACGTGTGGTGGTTCAGCTAGATTGGATAATAGTTGAGAGGGCCATGGAGTGAAGGTAAACAATCTGATAACTCAGATAATGATCAAGGGTCTGACATATTGATTCCAATCGTGATCCTAGGTAAACACTTAAAAACAAAATTGAATAATACTGCACGTTTTAGAAATTTCGGAAATTCAGTACATTTTGAGTCCGATAAGCTTTAAATTGACTTTTCTAACTTGTTAGGAAAGTCGACTATTCCATATCAATTTGCGTCAATTTTAGTTGGAAAATTTAAAAAAGTTAGGAAATAAATACTTCGTAACTGATTTCAAAAACAGTAAAAAAATAAAAATAGGGCCAAAACGTGTATCGATGTACAAAACTTACTCTGTAAAAAATATTGTGTGTGCCACCTGTGGAAACTTGGTTATTGCACTACTCGTCTCGTACTGGAATATCCTCCATTTCCACATTTGGTAGACAAATAACTATTCCTCTATTAATAAAAATGATCTTATAGTTATTGATTTATTCACAAAGTGCATCAACGTATACATTATAAAACTTTATCGTGGACTGAAAAAGAGTACTTAGAAGATTGTGGGCTATATATGTCACAGGAATTGGTATATTTCACATTGCAATGTCTACGGATATATTTTCTGTTCCTTCTCCTGTGCCTTTTCTTCGATGATGTAAATAATCGAAATCGGAAAAAAAAACTTGAGAAAGTAGTGGCTATGAGATAAATGCTTGGTTTATTCAAAATTAATGAGCAACTAGTTCCATTCATAGGTAAATGCTTTTTCGGGCAGGTCAGCAAAGTACGGTTTCAATAGGCTTACTCTCTTTGATGCTCAAACCTGATTTGCGCTGGAAGAAGGTTTAGGAAAGCAATTTCGGACCTTGGATATCTACGAATAGAAGTTTATAAACTTGCCATAAAACCAGATTAGAATTTTTGTTTAAAAAGTGAAAAGAAAGTTTCTGAACTGAAGAGGACACATTTGTTTGATATCGTTATTGTTTTGTTGTTCTATGTATTTTACCTTTTTTTCAAAAAATTATTTTCAATTATGTACTTCTGTTGGATGATTTATTATTTTAAAAATGTTGTAATTTCCGTTCAAGCACGAATACAAAATTTATTTAGCAAATTAATGGTTTTCTTGTTGGTAAAGATCTAGTGAATCTAATACACCCGATCTACTTTCAAACTTATTACGCGCACATACTTATTTCGTTTTATGAAGTGTGGTCAGCTCTCCACCTATGTCCTTACTTAATCATTGCCTTTTGTTTGAAAACATTCCGTAAGCAGCTTTTGGATGGGGCATTTACCGGCACCGTTTCCCTTTCGAAAATTTAGGGTATTCTATACTCTACCTTCGAAGGTATGCGACGTGTTTGTTCGAGGTTTTCCCGTTGGGGCAAATCTGGTTTTATTGGTTCGGTGAATTGCTGTATCAATTTGATTAAATCAGGATGTGATAGTATTTCGGAGGTAAAACATTCTTAGGTCGCCCGCAAGCGACAATAGAATTTGACATACAAGAAAATGACAGTTTTTAGTTTTTCTTAATAACTTTTGACTGGTTCGACAATTTCAACTTTTTCAAACAAATTTTACATCAGCATATGAAACTGCAAAACATTCCCATTTAACCAAATCTCCATCTTCAATGATAAGAAAGTTACTCATGCAATCCCACTCGATCTGGGACACACTGTATATGTTTTAGTGTACTAAAGTCGTTGTTGACGTTTGACACTAGCCGTTGTTGTTTTTATTGGGTATTTATTATCTTTCTCTACCTGTCTTCAGTCACAGCTCGACTGCTTCATATGAGTTAGCGGAATATGTCACGGTAAGCTATTGAACCTCGGCCCGTTAACCATAGGATTACTATCGCTTATAAGAATCTACCTATGACTTTTCTCCGGCATTAAGTCTGAGCCAGTTGCTAAAAATATTAACAAGTTACGACTACGATGTTAGGCACTTTAACTTTTTTTACTTAAAACTGTTGTACCAAGTTTACAGAAAGAAAAAAACGTGTATTTATACTCACTTCATCAGAAAGAATATGGTATATGTTTAGATTTTTCTCCTTTCACTTCCTTTATTGTTCACAGAAAAATACTTTTATTTTTGCTTTTGTCACACTTCCAATTCAATTTGTTAACATCAACCATTGCTCTTTTACGTAAGAAATTTCAATCATATGTAATTTTTTCGAATAAAATTTTTGATAATTCTGATTTAGTCACCAGTAAGTCAAATTAACAGTTCTATTGGAAATACATGAATCAAGTTGCAAAGTATTATTTGTCCGCATCAGTTTTACTTGGTACTTTTGTAGGTGTTAAAACACATGTTACAGACTTTTTCTAGAATGATGATAAAAGCTTCTCAATGTTTATGAATGTTAAAATCGTAAGTAGGAACATTTTATCTTATGGCTGTTGTTGTGGACTTGAAAATATGCTGATCTCTTTCTAACACGTATCTTCGTAGCATAAATGGTGTTGTTTTCTGGCGCCACCTTGAATCCGAAAAGCTTTTTATAAAATGTGCGTTGCCCTAAGACACTAGACCTTATTATGTACTTTTTACGCAGCACAACGACCTTCTTTGATCAACTAAAAGCGATAAGTAAAAGGCACAGGCCTTAAAACCTTCCGCCCAATTTGCTTTAGTATAGGTTACTTTTTCCTTTAACTTGTTTTTGGTGGGCAAAAGCTGTCTGTAGTGCCTGACTGATAAAAAGCTTTTCAGTAAGGTAAATACTTCGGGGAATTACGTCCATTAAAGCTGGATATATAATCAGCTTATTTCTGAGATGCTTTCGATTTAACCGTTTCTCTTCACAATTCGCTTTAATTAAAATTCAAAACTAGGGACGCTGAAAGCTATTTTTAATTGGGCCATTTGTTAAATTACGGGTTCGAACAAAAAGTTGCTACAAAATTGTTTTACAGCGCGAGATAAAACGGGCATCAATTATATCCAAGTTTTACAGCTCGCCGTTAATCTAAGCCCTCTTGATCATGACATAAAAATATTAATATTTAATGAAAGCCGCACGTGGGAGGAATGTTTTTACTGCTGTTTTATGAAGAGCAGATGAAATTAAGGAGCCTTAATTAGCGGACGGGACGCCTGCGAAATCCGAATCCACGTTTCCGGATGAGAAAACACGTAGTTGCAAGGAAATGGAGTTAGGCCGCAAGAATTGTTCTCCCATTTTTCGGTATTTAAATGCCATTAACTTGAAACCGCCTGCCACGTACTCGCGAGAGAACAATTTAACGAGAAAGGAAGGCGAGTGCACTTTCCAAACGCTGCATAGTTTGCATTGAAAATGAAGTTATATATTTCCGTTCCGTGCAAGCACGCTTTCATTTACTTATTTTCAAGACACAATTCATGAGCTTTCTGCATAGGAATTCTTGAAACTAGGAAGTACTTACGGGAATTCAATTACTTAAAATAAATAATGTCGTCGAATTACAAAGGTTTGCGTTCGCTACGTCGAATTGATTTGAGGAAGGTAACTATAGAGAAATAGATAGATCTCATAAATCTTGTATTAAACTCGTATTTTCAAAGCAGATGCTTTAAATTGTAGAAATGCCATCCCTTCTAAGAATGTACTATTTTCTACTGCAAATTGCAGTCAAGTAAGAAACTCAAAAGCTCTTTTTCTGCTCGTCCATTTTTCAAGAATGAGTAAAATTCTTTGTACTTTGACATTTAACATTAATTAGAGTATTAAAACATAAAGCATTCAATATGTTGGAATGCAGTTATAATTGAGAACAGACACTTATTTGATTACTTTTCAAATGAAATTCTTTACGAGTATACAAAACGTGGATTAGAGCAAGCAACCCTTGATCATTGTATCCACAACATTTAAGTGCGAACACTAATTGCTCGATGATGTTCTTGCTTGATGCAAATCTAAGCTTTAGTAGGTACAGCTGCGTTTTAAAAGCGTTGTGAGGGCGCTGGTAGAAGCGGAGAAATTGAAATCGCTTCAGATAAACCTCTTTTTATATCACTATTAATTACTTTGCGCGCATAGCGCAGGTTTTTTTTCAACGCGCATTTTCCGCACTGCTGCAACGCTGTGAAAGGCAATTAAATATTATAAGTTGTTGATTCCATTACTGCATGCAAGTTAAAAAATTCATTTGTTTTCTACATCAATGTGACACCATCAGTCAGGATAGATTGTAGTGCGCATAAGTGCACCTGCACTAGCATTGTTCCGAAGACTATTATAATCAGATCCAAAGTGTTGGCGCAGTTGTTTCCTACTTGATGTGTGGTATACTGTATGAAAAGCTGACTTCGTTGAGACAAAGCATCAAGCATTCCCTGTAAGAATTACAGTAAATTTCCACCCAGCCAAACTAAAACCGGAAAAGTTATTTATCCTGCTGAAAGGATTTCCGCTCTACCTCTACAGGTTACATATTACAAGATGATGCTAAGTAATCCACCATATTGTCCTGTATCTCTTTGTTATTCTATTTTAACGTTTGGCAGTGAAACTAATATACGCACCCCTCCCTCTTTCCCTTCTAACTTTTTGTTCAAATATTGTTACCAATTGATTGAACAGAGATATTTGTATAAGCACCGTCTTCACCAATTAAGAAACTTCTGTTGCCATTAATTAGAATTCTAGATTTGCAGGTTCTCATAACATATAAAAAATTTCCACGTAATCCTTGCGCTTATATGTAAAGGAAAATTTTGAATCTTTTAAGGATTTTGTGCCCAGCAGTTACTTTTTTATGGTGTAGTTTTGCGTGGTATATTTTTTTTAAATTAGTATTTGCTATGCACCTAACTAACATAATAAACGTCAACTTAAATTTGAATAAAAATTGCAATAGTAAATTTTGTTTCAATTTAACTGTCAAACATAATTATGTACGGCACGTTACTAAAAAATATTGATATTGCGAGGGTTAAATTGTATCTACGTTCACTTTCAATAACTTTATTTTTACATAACGTTCCCTACAAAGCACCAAAATTAATTAAATAAAATTTTATTTTTATTTATTAGTTTGCCCTGCTTGTTTACCTAGTATACATGAAACTTCTAAATACTTTAGCCGTTGTTACGAACAGCTCGCATTTGTATTTAAACAGTAGCAGATCAATGTACTTTCCATAATAGTATATTTAGTAACAGTATAGTACGCCGGAATAACTGTCTTTAAAAGGGCGTATGCAATTTCCATACGTATATATGCATCTATCATACGCATTCCCCTTTGCTCGAAAAATGTCCATAGAGCTGAAGCGACCGCTAATTACTTAAGCTGTAATAATTTTCGGTATTAGGTTACCTGGAAGTACTCGAACCCTACATACTACTGCGTCGCACATTGGGCACGTCCCAGATTATCTCACCCTCAAATTACTCACATGCGTAGAAGTAACTCGCTGCGAACGTTGGTGCTTTTTTGGTGATGTAGCCCAATGGACGCCGCAAAATTGCTTGGCTGCTTTGCAAATTATGCACTTACAAAGTGCACTATTTAAATTGGCGTTCATATGAAATGCAAACCCTACTTGCTACACGTAAATTTAACACTGCGAAACTTTCTTAGCCACTTCTCATTTAATTCAGCACAAATACAATGCACTGGAAGCCATTGTCATACAGTCGGCCCTGGGCTAAGTCCGCAAGCGACTGCGCTTAACATGAAATTACCCGCAAACACTTTTTCACCATTCGCGCACTGTACAAGGCCCAATTCGCGCTTTACGTTTACCATTGAAAAAGCATCAAAATACAAACTAGCGATACATGTAAATATTAAAAGAAACAACACATGTGAGAGCGACCAGATGTATGTTTCATTTATAAACATACGTCACGAGAAAAGGAATCAATGAAGGGGTTTACCGCAAAGAATGTACTCAAGCAGCAGTATGTAGTATCAACTGAAAAATATGTTACTGACGATACAGCTCTAAACAAATTCGATGTGGGAAACGACCACAGACTAGTACGAGTAATAGTCGAGCTAAATATCAAGGTGAAAACAAGCATGATATTAAAACAACAAAGATCTCTGACAAGCGACCAACTCTAACAGAGTATTTATAAATGCTACTTAGAAGTAAACAAGAAACTGTAAAATAGATAAAGTTTGAGAAAGGTAGAAAGAGACACTCTAAAATATAAAATAAGAGCAACCAAGAAGATATTTTCCAGCACCGAAACATAAGCACGAAAATAAATAAAGAAAACCAAAACTGATGAAGAATATGATGGGAAAGCTCCAAGTGAAGTAACTTTCACACATGAGCACTTTGTAAGAAACACACTGAAATTTATAAAGAGTACATAAATACATACTGGGTGACCTTGTTAGCCCCAGATGTACACAAAAGACCATAAAGTCGAAATCGAACTAGGATTACAAGGGCGGAAGTATCGACAGTGGATACTTAACCTGGGATTTGTCCTTTCTCTGAAAACGATGAAGAAGTGGTCGATGTGATAGAAGAAAAAAATGGAGGAGCAGAAAGAGAGAAAGACATTTTAGTCACGAAAAGAATTAACATTAAACCATCCGACTTACATCCACTTGCATAAATCTAATCTGATTTGTTAATAAACTGTGTACGTAACATTTTCTAGGATATAATTTTTAGAAAGTTTGAGAATCCTAGAAATCAAGACCCCGAAATTGAAATTAATTCTCGTGTCGTCATTATCTAGTGTTTTACTGTATAAAACACAACTAATAATAACGCTGAAACAGTCGAATAAATACTAACCATGACATATTTTGTCCAGTTGTTCAGTAATTTGAATGATAAATTGAAATTATTAATCGGCGCTTGGAGATGTTACAAAACACGTTCTATAGATGCAACTGACAAGCTATTGAAGTATAGCCGCCGGCAGAATTTCAAAAGCTTCACAAGTTATTTACCGCCTTGTCTATTAACAATAATCAACCTCAATCTTCTTGAAGAATAAAACTAAAAATGGAGTTTCTTATGGGGTCGTCAAGTTGCCGTGGAAGACTGAAAGAAATTATGTGAAAGACCTCACAAGAGGTGCATGAAGTATCTTGTATAAAAAGCGGAGAAGCATGAATGCTACCTTTAACAGCTATTCTTGGCACAATAACTCTCGACATGTCTCTATACCCTACTTGTAAGTGTAATACAAAGTACAGGCCCTTAGGCCTTTTGTGTCTCCCCCGTTGTTCCCCAACCGTCTTCGTTAAAAACAGCGGGCGAAATCAACTGCTCGGGGAAAATGCTAAAAATTGCAAATACGCGGAGAACAAGCTTGCTGAAGAATTATTGAACTCGCATTGTGAATTTGAGTTCGCTTAAAGATCGATATACCACAAAAGCGCGGAATACGATTAATAAACCAGTAGATTGCAAACTGGTTATTGATACGTAACCGAGAACAGCCCTCATGACAGCACATTTCTATCTATTTTGTAGCGTGTAATGGAATCGCATTTATGTAGATAGACGCCCATTAGCATGTTGTTAGAACTGATAGGGTTGAGCAAATACGGCCTTTTATGACGTAATGCATTTACTATAGTGCTGGCTTTATCCTCAAAAGGAATTTGTTATATGATGAGGTTTAGAAAATTTTATTGGAAGTCCCCTTTAAAATGTTACCAAGGCAGTAATAACTTTCTGACTAACAATACAAAATATAAGATATTGTAATGAAACTAAATTATGACCTGCAAAATTTCTAAATTAGTAATGTATGATAACCAGCTCAATACTCCTTGATTGCTATTTAATTTGGAGTTGTAAAAGAGTTGGTTTTCCTGAATGGAATAAAAACACATGCAGTTCCCAAATTGGGAAAAAATAAATATAATTTTGCGAGTAAAAGTGTTAATTTATCGTTTAATTGAGTGAACACATACATGGCAGAAGGACCGCCAATAAATAAAGGTAAAAAACGGTAAATAATTTCAGAAAGTATAATCTGTGTGATACGCAAGATAAGCGTTGGACACACAGCGGTCCACCCAAAGGCAGTCTCTAAGCGCGGGAGCATATACGAGGCACCTTGAAAGGTAGGACTTTGAGGATACCAAACAGAAGGAGCTGGAATTTCGTTTCTACTCCTGGAGCTGCGAGATTGCCGGAGTAAAGGGGATGTTCATAGGCTACGCTACATCTAACTTTGTTGCAGCCGTACAGACATCGCCAGGTACCATTTGCATCTTACTCCGGGCACCCATGTGAGCGAGCAGGAACCGTACAGGAAGGTCGTCAACTTTGTTGGAAAAGTAATGAAAGTTAGTATTCACGGAGCGCCATGCACATTTATTATTTACCTGTGAATTAGTACTAAAATAAATGTCAAGTGTTTTCGCCAAAGTAGGTTAAAAAATGCGTATAACTTAGAATAGATAAAGTGGATATTTGTATTGCCGACATGCCAATTTACATGTCAAACTTTTAAACTTGAAAATAAGATTAAAGAATTAATATTTATGCATGAACCATCCTAATGTAAGAATCCATCCGAAATATAATAAGCTGAGCTAGTTAGAAAACGTAGTGTAATATCACAGTGAATAATTTAAGTGCACAGAAAAACGTTAGTCATTATAATAGAAATTTGACCATAGTGGGGGAGTAATTATTATAAAAGCTCAAACATAAATCATTACATAAATGACTGCACTTCAATATACTACATTAACTATGAATAAAATCTGTCATTACGCCAAATCGAATTTGGATAGGTAGAACGCGTTTAGTTAATGTGAAGTCGTTGCATTTAAGTTTCACAAATACTGTCAAAATGAGAATAAGAATTATAGTCAAGGACTTAATTAAATGGAGCAAAATTCTCTGGAAAGAATTGAAACTTAATTGGTTTGAGTCAGAAAGGTATAATAACTTGAATTGTAGCATATACTGCCATATACCTCTCTGTGATATCGCATCCGAACGTGGTTCAATTATTAAAAAACTCTTCCACAGCAGAGGACAATATGTAGGAGAATTTTGAAATCAGTGAAAAATGTTGAATGGGCCAATCCTGAACCGTACATTAGGTTACTATGCACTTCTGATATAGCAATCTTAAGTAAATTCTACTTGAGGAGTCTTGCTGTTCAATTGTTTAGTATTTAGATTTAGCTAAACTAGACCAACAAAGACGTGCTTTGAGTTTAGTTAGAAAACTTTACTAATTTTCACTTAACACTGTAAGAAATTCAAACACTTTTCACTCTGTTACTCAAGATATGTACAAGCAAGAAATGCATGACATAATATATATAGACTAAATACAAGACCAGGCAAAAAAGAAAACGTATGGAATCAAATACAGAAACACCATGCAAAGTAGGTAACGTAGAAAGCAGGAAAGTCATAATAATAAAATTGAATTCTCAAAAAAATTAATCAAAAAAAAAATAAACGATAGGTAACTACCAAATTTATATCGAACTTAACGAAATAAAAATCATAAAAAACGCAAAGGAATATAAAAAACGGGGAACATAGTGAATATGGGTTACTAAAAATTATGGATCAGCAACAGAAACTATTTCTGATGAGAAAAAAGACTTCCCTCGCACGAATTAGATCAAATTACAAATTTAAAAACATGTATCCTGCTGGGGTTTGAACCCGCTGCACCTGGAAAGCAATCGTAACCGCATCTCCGCAGCGGATGTAACTACAGTGAAGTTCCAACTGCGACATCAAGCCTTATAGAAATAAGTAAGCGCGCGCCTCTCTTGAACAGAACGGGCTTATTGTTGAAATGTTTTTACTCTTTTGTGACATTATCCTGTATCGGTTGAGTCTTATTTTCGACAAATATAAAGCCTGACCTTCCTTCAACAAATAGTTTTTGAGTTATACTGCCAACAGACCGACAGACAGACAGACAGACAGACGGAATTAAGAAAACCTCTTTTTCCTTATCTAGGGACTTTGAAATGTGAAGATCTGAAGAAATCTCGGAAGGTGATTTTTTCGTGATTACACTTCCTTCGTCTTTTAGACGAGGGAAGTAAAAATGTAAATGCTCAAAAAGTAAGCAAGGAAAAAAAGGAAAAAATTAACCTCAAATGAAAATCGCGACGAAACTAGAAAGGGAAAACAGGGATTATCAAAGTAGGCTTCTATGTTACATTTTACAAACCCAAACAAGTAGAACATAGCACATTTCAAGCCAATAAACGGAAAAATTGCAATGCTAAAGTTAAAAACTAAAAAACCACATATACAAATTTTAAATAAACAAAGTTGCTAGGCAACACTGTTTAATCTGGTTATAGAAAACCTTATACGCTTACGCCCATGACGTAACAATAGAAGCACTAACAAAGGGTCACCTCCACAGAAAAACAGTTCACATAGCGAAAGAACGTGTGTTAGCAATTTATCTATTTTCTGGGCTACCTTCCAAAGAAATTATAATAAGGTACACTCAGGTGCAAAATCTGCCCGCCAGCTCAGTGGTAGGAGGCGTGTAGCTCTTTAAGAAATTAAATGGTAGAACACAACAACTAGATGCCCAGCGCGCCAACAAATTTTTATAATGACGGCGAATGCACCCCGGTGTTCTAGCGAGAATTTGTAAACGCAATACCTAACGTACAATTACACTTCCTGAAAGATAGCTCCTAATGCAGTAAATAACCGTAACTAAACTCAACCCTGGTTACTGGCATAAAGATCATATAATTCCAGAAAAAAATCACAGTACAAAGCATATATATAATTATCACAATAATTTGGATAAATCAGAATCGGATGGTTACTATAATATAATAAATTACATGCAACTAAATACTCACAGTATTAGAATACAGTTTCGGCAGTACTACAAATTGCACACATTAAAATGGCTGTCTAGCAGGCCACTGGGTCAGCATAGGTTCCTGGGGCTCGGTTTTGGAGGAAACGGAAATGCGGTTCCAAGGCGTTTGGGCTAATGAACTTATACGGCCGGAACTGGTGTTTGAGCGCGATCTGCACCGCGACGGCGAGGTTGGCATGCCAAACCAGGAGGAAAAACCCCCGTAACAGGTCCTTTCTTGTGCTCTAATTAAGCGCCTGCATCAAGAGGGAAGCGGCCCCGTAATGCCCAACAAGTGTCGGCTCGCAAACGTCTGCAGCGGTCTCCGTGGACGCGAAGAACAATCGAAAGTAGCGCCTGCCTCAGATCGGCCTTTTGGCCCAAAAGTTGCTTGGCTCTCTAGCGATCGAAACCGGGCGTTAAATGCCTAGCACTACTTGCTGTGAAAGGGAAATAGGAGTCCACCGATAAAATACAGAACTACAGGGAGTCTTAGACACCCCAGATACAATCCAGGCAACATGTGATGACTCGTGGTCGCATTCAGAATCCGCACAAAGCGTAGGAATAAACTTCCTTCTCGTAAGTTCGGGGCATCAGAAACACGAAAACGTGAAGGCTCGCATTTCACCAACAAACAAAATGAACCGTAGCCTAAATAAACATCCCCCAAAGCTCTTCCCGAAAATGCTAAACCACCATGCCTGCTTGACTGCTGTAAGAGAAAAAAAACGCGCCCGAAGACCACAATCTGCACCTAAAAAGATAAATCCCCATCGAGGTTATCGCGGCTAGCGCGATCCAGGTCGCGCGGAACGCGTGGGGAATACCATCGAATGCAAATTTGAACGGCGGCGTAAATGAAATGTAACACGTGGTCTGAAGATCATTGAAAGGAAGACAAAGTAATGAAGCAATGAATAGCAACCGAAATGAAGAAAGAATGTTTGGTACTAAACTGTACTATCGATGCAATAAAATCATTCAACTACTTAGGAACTACAGTTACAATAACAAAACAAGATAGAGCAAAAGAAATAAGACAGGAAGGAAACGGGGTAGAATAGGACATAATATACAAACAAATCATTTACAGAAAACAAAAAGAAGAAACGCTTGGTAGACACAAGAAAAACATTAATAAGAGATAACAAGAGATATGGAAAACCATTTTTTTTAGTTTAGCCTTAATATATTTAATAACTGATAAACCAGCATCAGCTACATACAATTTCATTATAGGTCCTACTCGACCTCAGTCTCCCTATTTCACAATTTTATGAGATTCGTCCGTTGCATGTTAAAAAAACTATATACAACTATAGTAGAACCAAATAGTATATAATGTACTCTTTGCTAGAACTAATTGTATACCTTCACGTGAAATAGTAATAAATGATAATGAGGAGCACAACAAACCAAATCACTATTAGAGAACTTTTATAAGGTTAGATTCGATTTATCAAACACATTCAACCACCAGCTTTAAATTTGGCTTGTTACGGTAAACTGTTAAGAAAGGCAAAGTGAACGTGCAAGAAACCTTATTATATTAGTTCAGAAGTAGTAAAGCACACAGCGAGCAGATCCACTACCTGATATGTTGTCTAATTTGTGTTTAGCAAGGTTAATAGAGGTGAACAAGTGACTCGAAAGTTAAATTAATATTTTGCAAGTAACTTTACGCAAACTTTGAGGAGCAATAGGTTTAATAAAATGCGTATAACTGATACTGTTAAACTCAAATGTTAGTTGTCTTCGATCAAATTTTGCTAGTGACAGTAACAGTAACAATAACCTCTAACATGACTGGGCTAGATATAAAATTATTACAATAAAACCGACAATATTTTTCACAAGTCTTCCGACGTTTTATATTTTCAGCAACCACTTAGTTTTAGTTGCAAAAAGTAAGCGATGGGCGCCGGTAATAAATAAATCCAAATACATAGCATCTGACAAAATTGTGGAATATCAGAATAACTTGGTAATTTGCCCTCTACATAAGCAACTGCTTATTCTGCATAGGGAGCGTCAAAAAACATAAAGTCCCTCCAGAAACTATTCACTCTATCAGGGTTAAAGATGAAAATCGTCTTGGGAATGGCATAGAAAATGCAAACATATTCTATGAACACGTTATAAGTATTTCCGTAAAATTTCGGAGTGAAGAATCATCTAAAACATTTTTAATTAGAAACCGAGCAAAGAACCTGCCCATATAACTTTCTACAAGCCAGATAGCTCTTTACCTGTTCTTTCAAACATTTTTCAAAAGCTCTTATCGCATATATTGAATCATCACCAATTTGATTCCAGACAGCAGTACTCCAACGTCCACTAGATGTCTACAGCGGCTACAAAAATCAAACACGACCTAGAGAGCAAAATGTATTCGTCCACAGCCTTTTTAGTTATATCCTAAACGGTTGGTAAGGTCTGACATGTTGCACTATTGAAAATGAGAATCAACCTACCATACAACTGTTATGCGACTTCTAGCTCTCAAGAAGTAACAAGCTGTTAATCTATAAAATTATTCTGAAGCCAATATCGACATATGGCATACAGCTTCGTGTTGCTGTTAGTGAACCAAACTTTGCAAAGTTCGAGCAATTGTTAGCTCCCCAAATGGGAAAGGAAGTAATTTTCAAGTACCATGCACCACGATCGACTTCGAGGCCAAGCAACTTTCATTGTTGTAAACTTTCTGTATACTCAAAGGACCAAGAGTCTTAAACGACTTTCAATAAAAAAGTGTAACTGAGTTTTTCCGTAAAAAATAAAGATTACAAATCACGGTGTAGTGTTCTTATATGATTTTAGTGTGACGTCACCGGAAAAGTTAGATGGTAATGTGCATAAGTGAATGTGGACTGCCTTGTTTCAGAGATGTGCCCAGGTAACATGTGCGACTTCAATTAATGGAGTTTGATACTGTAACTGTCCTTTATTTCACGTGTTCCTTACTCTGTTTAATTATGGAAGCAGGGAATGCCCTATTCGGTTAAAGCATACGCATTTTCAGGAATTGAGGCAAGTTCCAACCCAGCCAGGCCAGTTTACCGAAAGTCAGGAAGGCCTTGCATACTTTATATAATGATACGGTGTCATATTGATTTTGGATTGCGCTAGTAAGGGTATTATTATTATATTACAACGACATAAATAACGATTCACACGTTCGGATAATAGTTGTATGTTCAATTTATAACCAGGAGCTTTTACCTCTAACCGGGTTAACCATTTTAATTTTCTGCTCAAATTTTCAACATTCTCGGCACCTACTTTGTAGATGAACATCCAACAGGAGTTGAAATATCATAACAACGACAAACGGCCAAAACCGTATTCGGAATTAGATAACAACAAATGCGCCCCCGTGATGATTCGCCTTTCGTAGATAAACGTAAAGGTTATTCTGAAAAATTAAATGTTCGTTTGAAGATGACATCAGCAATTGCAATATATCACAACTAATACCGAATAATTGGGTCTATTTCAACAATGAACTATGTTTTTACAAAATTTTTGAATTCAACCATTCATACCGCACTCGAATCACCATCTATAAGAACTCATAAAATTTAGTTTTACCCGTAGCCAGTACACGCGATACTATGATTTGCACAATGGCGAAAAGCGGTAAGAACTGTAGCGAACACTGGTAAAAAGCTAGGATGTTTATTATTGAAATCGTAACAAGTGATGTGCGAATTGGAATGTGACTTGTATGGAGAAGCAGCGAATGTCAAAAATGTAACGATATCGGGGTAGTGTCAAGACAGAAATTGGTCTAACGCTGGGGAGCAGAATCTTAAAATATATTTTAAAGTGGGGTTCGTTAATCTTACAACTGCAGAAAGGTAAAGTGGTACGTCTGTCAAAGAATCTAACCCTTTATATACCATACCTGGTGGCTCGAAGTATTGCAGCTTGCGTATGCTTTACGAGTTTTGGACAAGCTTGTTTTGTTTTAATTCTCGTGCAGATTTAATTAACTCCCCTCTTTAAAATTTAGGCACGTAATAAAATAATATTCGCGTTTCATTTTTACTGTTTACGTAGTGGAGTACCAAAGTTTAATCTCCCATAAACCCGAATTCGCCCCGCCCACGAGGACTAAAAGTGATGTAAACAGTAATTTGAGAATTATTCCTCAAATGTAACTTCCAGCCAAGATAACTCACTTTTAATCTTGTCGTTCTCAGAAAACCGTCTGCTTGTGACTCCTGAAATGACACAGTAAAATTTGAGGTTTGTTCAGCAAACGCTCCGAATGCAAGTCAATAACTTTCGCCTTCTACATAATTTAAAGATCATTATCCCGATATTTAACTAGCGCTAATCTAGGAAATGTAAGACAAACTTATGATGGGGAAGAGACTGTTTGATTCTCGAAAACACGCCGGAGATTAAGCAACTTCTAATGAAATTGCAATAGCGGAGTCGCCGGATTTACGTAATGAGATTAACGAGTCCACGTTTCTGAAATAAGACAGCTCAGCAAAGACTGCCATATAATTTTTCACCGCAGCTTTTGGTTCGAAATTTTTCTATTTTTAATATCCGTAATTTAAAACCGTAAACCCTTCCTAAATAGCTATTTCACCGCCCAAATAATCTTCATCATACACGTTATTAAGCAAATCAATTCAAGTTTACTTGGGAATTATATAGAACATCATATAAATTTAATTGCTTTCACTTTTAGTAAGTCCCAAAGTGACACAATACCAACTTAAATAATAAATTATTTTCCTCTAAAGTTTAATGGAGCTCCAAGCACGCTTTGTATAGAGTTTCTGTCCTAATTAGGGATTAGGATTAAACGACTTAAAAGTAGAGCTTTATGCACGAATTGTTTCTATAAGATGATATAAGGACGTTGCTATGTAATGAATTTTAATGCTGCTCGTAATTACTAAGACGAGCGACAAATAAAAATCCGAGCTGTAGGTCCGAGGACGTCTAAAGGTACTAATTGCTGACCAAACACAGAGTTATCTCGACTTCATGTACCTAAGCAAATATGTCTGAACGAGCTGAAAGAAAGTTCCGCAACTCCAGACGTACTAATTAACTCCGTAAGTTTTGCTTTATTTCTGCCAGCAAGATTTACTTTGATTTCGAGACTTGAAATTCTTGAGTAACATACTTTCAGGGCAAATTGCACTGGATTTGAGTAGTAAGCATTTTTAAACACGTTTAACGCTTTCCTGATAAAACTTAGTAATTAAATCCTTTTGAATTCAGTTTTAAATTTTCTAGGCAGAGCGTCTGTACGGATCTAGATTTTGCAGTATTAAAAATTCGCTAATATAGGAGCGTTCTGCACAATTGTACATTTCGCTCTCATATATAATTGAGCATTACCAGCTTGATTTGAAAAGGAATGTTTCCAGTTAATAACCAAACAGGAATTAGAAATTTCAGACTAATTGCATCTGATTTGAAGACGTTGAGTTGGATTTTCATTATACTTGCCGACTAGTTTAGGTTTCCAAATTAATGCATGGATGAGTAAGTATCTGAAATATCAACTCAATGAGTCAAACGGTTAAAATAATCTCCGAATGAATCAAACGGTTAAAGCCATTTAGAAAGATTATTTAAAAAACAAGAACTTACGTTCAGTATAAGTAACTTCCCCCCAGTTCAGTCAGATGAATTTTCGTTGCCTTTTCCACTACAAGCAATGGATTTCTCTTATGTTTTTGTTTCACTACCACAAAAACATGCAAGGTACGCGATATTAATCAAGGCTAAGTCAAGAATTTAACTTTCAATAAATGTCGAAAGATTTCTATGCTATGTGCTCCCGTGTGAGAATGCGCATTGTCTTGTAGTATTTTCTTTCGTAGATCTACATTAGAACAAACTTCATATTAGTGTACTTCCTTTTTAATCAATATTTAATTAATAGCTTTACTCTAATCTAAAACAGAAAATAAGCAACAGCACTGCATTTCTTCTGGTGTATGGGGATCGTAATCATTTATAATATAATATAATATACAATTCTGGGATGGGGTAAATGGGCAAAGATAAAATAATGGCCAAGGCTGCTACTACAAAAACTATACACAAAGTGATATAGAGAGGTGAAGTAGAGTGTGAGGCGAAAGAACTGGAACTGGGTCGATGAATTGGCACAGCGAGCGGAGAAGGCTGCTGGAAAGGGTAATGAAACTGTTATCAGCGAGGCATTTTTGAAGGAACCGACCAGTAAGGAGCGAGAAAGGAGAGCTACTTTTGAATATAGTGGAACATCCTCAAAGGCGGAGACAGCACTTTGCGTAAGTTCTCAACATAGATACCGAAGTGTCAGAGGAGAATGAAGGAGTGAATGAAATAAAAGTAGTGCGACTGGCATCGACGCCATCATACTAGAAATGCTAAAAGCTGACGTTGGAGTTACATAGTTATCGAAAAGATATGAACAAATTGAAAGGTGTGTGAAGACTAGGGAAAAGAACTCTTACTAAAGCTACTAAAACTGGAAAGACCGCCATCCACCACCCAAAAAAATCTTTACGTTAGTTCTACTAAATAGTCAAGCAGTACATCGACACAGTTCCAACCACAGATCTTGTATTCATCAATTTAACACTCTGTGTATCACTGTTGAACAGTGGCTGGAGTGAAGTGCCCGCCTCTACTACCTTTTCTTAGACTTTAAGAATGATTGTGGTAACCTGAACTCAGAGGAAACGTTTTACAGCATATGGGGGTCCATAAAATAGTGTGACCCTCCAAAGAGACCTTACGTGGCTAAGAGCGTCAAATCGTTCACGAGGACGACTGTTGTATCCGCTTCCGGTGACGCCAGCCGTGCCGCAGCAATGCAACCTCTCACCAACTATATTACTGATCCAAGCAGTGATGAACAATCTGGCACAAAATGAGACGAACGGTGTGATTTGTGCCCATAAAAATCATATTTGAACATAAACAATGTGTAAAACTCGCACGTCATCATCTTTCCGGAATAAACGTTTTTTGCTTTGACGCACGTACGCTAGGTAATTCATCCTCACCTTTCTCCACCCAGAAGACGATCTAAGTAGAAGGAGGCTCGAATTGGTATATGAAGACATTACCCGGCCGTCCAAGACACCTCTAAGTTCTGCTTCATCTCGGCGAAGCAGAGTGAACCCAGGTATAAGTTGGGGGCCTAGAGAAACTAGCTTCCGCCAAATTAAGCGCGAATCAAGGGCTCATATTAAGAGGACCTTCAAAGCCCCAGGATCACCCCGAGGTCTTAAAGCCTATATATAGTTGAACCGATTCTCGGTGGCAAAACAACCCCTGAAGTCCCCTATCGAGCGGATTTCAGGTGGAAAAACCACCCCTGAATTCCTTTATCAAGCAAATTCTCAATAACAACGCCATCCCTGATCTCCTTCGTCTAGCCGATCCTTGGTGGCAAAAGCTCCAAGAATGCTCCAAGCCGGAAGTCACGGCGTGACCGGTGAATTCGATTCACGATTGCACGATAAAAGGTTCAGAACATAATTTTAAGCTTATGTGGAGTAAAGTTCCCCAGACCACAGAAAACAATCCGCACATCAATTAAATATCTTTGCATGCAGTATAAAAGTCGTCTACCACCACATTTCCGTCCTTTAAAGTAATATATTTTACATTATACTGCAATATATTGTCACATTATTGTTGTATTCTATACGGACTATATAGTGCGCATATTGCGTTTCGTCCTAAAGCTATTATATTATCGATGCCTCTATTGCACGTCCCCATGGAATCTATAGTTCTTCGTATGTATTTACAGTATTTACACTTTTTTATCGGTTTACTTTCTACTGCCATATGTGTAGCTTATCTTCCTATACAAAGGTGTTTTGTTTTATTAATTTATCGTTAGTCCAAGACGAAACCGTCACATGCCAGTAGCAGGTGCGCTTGAAATCAAAAAAGGATGTAAGTACTTGACAAGTTCTGAAAACACAACGCGAAGAGGGTCGCGAGTGATTGAAAAGCTCTAAAGACGCAATGTCTAACGCGCGCGGCAGGGGTTCGCAGCTCACCAGACGGATGACTACCTAAAGAGGGTCGAGACCATTAAACCTTCGAAGCCGCAATGACTCTTTTCGCTGGCGCAAAACCTTCAAGGACACGATGGTCGTCAGCACATCCGAAGAGAGAGGCTTCAAACCATCTGGGCATAGGAGTGGGGGAGTTATAAGTCATCCGCTGACGCAATAGGACAGAAATAAATATAAACACGATCGGGGCTTCAACCCGATGCATTCTTCACGTGGTAACCCACAGAGTTCTAACCTGACCTCCGAGATTTCGTTGTTACATTCCTGGTAATAATCGCGCAAAGTATATATTTGTGCTCTTATATACCAGGTGATTCACGAGGAATAATCAGCCTGACCAAATTCTAGATGCAACCAACGTTACATTTTCATCCGGATACCTCTACCTGGCTCTAAACCTAATCTACTTTCGGTCATATATACAGGGTGATTCACGCTGAATAAGGAGCGTGACCAAATTCTCGATGAAACCAACATTACATTTTCATACACTCATTATTCCTCGTGAATTACCCTGTATATTTTATTTTAAATTTTATTAAAGTGTTGTCGATATCCACAACAATGTATTTAGGCGAATGTAAATCATCAACCAAACTATTAAAAAGTCGTCAGTTATTCAACGTTTACGTTAGAGCACACCACGACTCCATTTTCGTATTTGTTAACTAAAATTCTAGATTTTCGACACATTAGCACCAACAAATTTCAAAAATAAATTTAATTAAAGTTTAATCCCACGTCAATAGATGACTTTTAAGAGTTTGTACTTAATAACAATAATGTTTACCCAAGGTTTTGCAATTTCAGTTCTATTCATAAATCATATCTATATCCTCAAAATCCTATAACTAAAATGCACAGTGCTTAAAGTAAACGCAGCTGAAGTGGGCACAATGAGGCCATATTGATCCTTGACCATGTATTAACAAACCAATGCCTAGCCTCAAATTATCGTCTACAACACAAGGGACGACCGACCCGTGTTGGATGCCCTATCAATTGGTGGTTACAGTAAAATATCTACTTTCACCTTCTCCGCGTTGATTATCAGTTACACCAAATTACGCACATAAAACATGCCCACTCATTCATGCACAACCTGTGTTTGTGTCTTGTTATAATAAATTATTACTTGGCAATTTTAAGTTGCACACAATTGCATTGTGCGGTGTACATGCCGTTCAGCTTGATGCAACAACAGACGCCCATTTATTACAAAAGGTAATTTCAGCTGTTCTTGTCTTTAAATTGATAGCTACTTATTCATCAACATATTTATCTAAAGTGTTCTGCGTCCATCATGTTTATGACCTGTTATAAAGGCGCTTCATACAGTTTACGTATAGCTACTTACTTAAAAATAAATTGGTTCAATATTCTAAATGAGTTGATTACTGAGTACTACGTCTTGTTATTAGCGTGGCTTATATTTTTCACATATACGTGTACTTTTTGCCATAATAAGTAAAAGTAACGGAATACAATACTGTTCTGTAAAACACAAATCTACTGTTTGAAGCTTTTGCGGTTGGATGAAAAATTTTCGACACTAAAATTAAAATACGGCTTAAACCCCACGCTCTAAAGCAGTTCTTCAGTCGGTTATGCGCCGCCAACTACAAGTACAGCATTTTTTTTTGTAAGAAACATACTAGCAAGGTGCTACACAAGTAGTTATTTTTTTAGAGATATAAATGGTCTGCGTCTGCCGTAAAAACTTAAAAACAGAGAAATATTTCATGCATTTGCAAACAGTGCAGAGAGAAGTTCGTACTTGCAAGGAAAATGGGATAAAGTAGTAGCCGAAGCTCAAAGAAAGTCGGCCAAGGCGTCGCGTCGGGATGAAGTTGAAGTCGGACTGGCTGCATGGTTTTTATTTCGATTTTTAACGCAACTGGATACAGAGTACAGACAAACACAGTCGTACAACTGAAACGTCATATTGAACACACAATGCTACAGGTGGAGTACCTGTAGTAGACAACTAGGCTGGCCCACCATTAAATCTATTTCTGTAAAGGGAATAGTGACGCCGTGGGTTACAAGCTTGTCATTCATATATGGAACCCTTTAGGCTAGTCATAATCCCACCAGCGTAGTAAAATTTTTTACTGCCCTTCCTTATAGAAAGGACCTTAAAATATAAAAACGGTGTCAGATTTTATCTTAAATATAATAGCAATAAAGGGTCTAGATACGAAGATAAGAAGTAAATACCCTGCAGGAAATAAATGCTCTCAAAAAATTATATATAATAGGTAATTATAACGTAATGCAGTGGAAAAAATCCGACATGAAGGCTAAACCGGTCTACAGTTTTCCAAAGGTTTATCTGGTGCGGTAGAAAAGGCTATCACCAAACCTAGGGACCGAGCTGTAATGAAAGAAGGTCGTCTGGAATGCCAGTAATGCTAGACTCTGATTTGGTACAGATCTGCCCACAAATGACCGTTCGTCACAACATATAAATCTGACCTGGAGCACGTCTCACCCATGGAGATGGTGCCTTCGAGAGCAGACATGCTGAAACTTGGCACTGAAAGTTGACCCACATCAATTGAGTAGAATCAAAGAAATTATAAGAGCTGCGTATTGAAGTGTTAATCAGGTGCGTGAAATAATGGAAATAAGCAGTTAGAAGTTAGAAAAGTCCGGCGAAATACCAATGATACCTTTGCGGTAAGAATTAGCACTTCAACTACGATCGTATTGCATAAGACTGCGTAATTGTGTGTGGCCCACTAACACACACCTGACCTCTGCCTACTTTCAACATTCTTAGAAGAACTAAACAACGAAAATTAGGCGAATTGGGTGTCTTATTTTTTGCAAAGAGCCGGGTGTAAATCACCCGCTCTGCCAACATGTTGTGTCCTCTATGTGGTTTTCGACACTGAGCAGTAACAGACGACGGTGTCGCGCATTAGCAAGCTGCGGCGGCAAACAGAACAGATACATCGCCTCCACCATCGCACGGTAACTTAAAAATATTAAATGGCGGAACAATGTATAGGTCTCGAAACGCTACATGCTACACTAAACACATTCTGGAACAGACATTGAGACTGTGATCTAGTTACAGCAGTTCTGAGAGTTAAGTTGAACAGTATAAGAAAAGGCGTATAAAGACGATGGATTTCAACAAGCTAAGGGAAGATGAACTAAATGAAATCATTAGAGAGAAAACAAATGCATATCTAAAAAGCGTAAAACCAAATAACATCCAGATTGTTGACGAGAAATGAGGATAAATATGTGCAACATTATCAACAGCTGCCAAAGAGAGCTTGACTTCAACAAAAACTAAAGAGAAACAATGGATACGGAGGAAATTCTTGATCCCCAGATCCCAGATTTATTGTGTCGCACTGCATAAATGATTCACCTCTAATTTTGTATGCGTTTATAAGCATATTTGGCGTAGTAAAAGAAGTTTTGTGGCATATCCCCTATGGCCGTGCAGCACCCTTTTAGCACTCCGCGCTTCGTTTATAAATAACACTCTGCTGGACTTATTTTACAGACGAGCATTTCCTAGGATTTTGCTGCGTGATGTGACGTCACGATCAAATAAAGATGTTGTAGGAATTGTTTTTGAAACCCTCCCCTGTTGTGGTCACAGATACAGAGCTGACTCGCTTAAATGTATTTTTATGAACATTTTCTTCAGAGAATTATTTACGGTATGATTTTTATTTGTAAAGTCAGTGCCAATTCAAATATTTCAGAGATCTCGCCAAGTAAATAACAGCTGAAGCTGAGCACCGTACCCATATTTCCCTTCCCCTTAAAGGTTTTCTTAACGGCATCCACTAGCATCCAACCCACTAGGTGGCTCCTACAATAACAGGTATCACACCTGTATTTTTAAGGTATAACTTACTTAATTTTAAATCGCAAGCGTGTCTGTGATTCCCCTGCCCCCTTCCTATTGAACACCCGTACGTTAAACTTATTACATGTCGTAAAAGGGGATTTATCTGTAACGAACTACAGAACTACTGCCCATATATAACATTATGTAAAAGCTTCTCCAAGGATAATAATAATAATAATAATAATATTTATTCCATTATCTACATATGTACATATATTTACAATTTATAATATAATAGAATCTTAAGGTGAAGTTCAGTAGCCTGTTTTTCAACTCCACCTTAAATATGCTATAAACAAACTTAATTAAATTTCGTGCCTAAAATACCTTTTAAACTTATTTTAATTTTTTTGCTGTTGATGAGAAAGAGCAACTGAAATAATTGCAAACAAGCAGACAAGGACCACGTGAAGCAGACTGATTAAAAAAACATAATAATTACTGATTATGAAATAAGTATTTAAAAAGAGCTGGTTTAAATCTTCGCAAAGATAAATTTTTAAAGTGTTTGGGCAAGTTATTTATCGTTTTCGCGACAGTGTAAGAAAATGACCTTTGGAAAATAACCAACCTGTGTTGAGGAACTGTCAGAGTTCATTTATGCCTCAGATTTAAATTATGTACATCTGTTCGCTAGGTAATTTTATTGTAAATGTAAGCTGGTTGCTTTTCTACAATAATTTTCATAAATAACGAAGAACTCTGAAGAAGTCTTCGGTTTTTCATGTTCAGCCACCCAGTGTCAGATAATTTATATGAGATGTGCTCGTATTTTCTGATCCCATGAACATATCTCAAGCAGGCATTTTGGACTCTCTAGATTCGTTTACTTGAATCTAGATCCAAACAGGGATCATACACTTCAGAACAGAACGTGAAATGTGATAAAACAAGAGTTTCACAAAGAATCGATTTTACTGCTTTATTGAGATATGATCTGTGAGGGTACAGCATTCTAAGATTACAGTATGGGTGTTGAATATATTTAGAAATTTGTTTTCTATACCTAAAGCTATTATCTAATATGAGACCTAGGTTTTTTGCTTCATCGACAACTGGTATAATTTTATTGTCAATGTGAATATTAAGTTGATTTTTCTTAACCTCGCATTCATGTTTATTTCCAAATATCAATCAGCAACATTTTTCAGGATTTAAAATTAAAGCATGATCCCGGTTTGCGTCTGCGAGAGGATTCTGATCATTATTAATAATAGCAACTGCATCATTAAAATTCCCTGGTGGAAAGGAGTAGTAAACCTGTGTATCGTCTGCATACATATGAATGTTGCAGACTTTAATATAATCATGAAGCTTAATCGTATATATAGAGTACAACAATGGACCAAGAATTGATCCCTGTGGAACCCCTCTTTTGATAAATTTCAACTTAGATAAGTGTCCATCGACTTTAACTTGTTGGCCCCTGTTGGAGAGATAATTTCTCATTAATAGAAGAGCGTTAGGACTAAGACCAATGTAGTATAATACAGCTAATAGCAATTCATGATTTATGGTATCAAAAGCCTTACTAAAATCTAAAAGCGTCAATACTGTTAATTTCATCATTGGATGCAGTTAGAATATCGTCTGTTATATTCAAAAAAGCAATAGCGCAACTATGAAATGGTCTGAATCCTGACTGTGAATCTGATAAAATATTATGAGCCTTTAAATGCTGACATAATTGCATATTAAGAGTTTTTTCTAATACTTTGGAAAGAGCTGGTAATATACTAATTGGCCTCAGATCCTTATACGTTTGGGGATTGCTTATTTTGGGCAGTGGAATTACAACTGCGTTCGTCCAACAATTTGGAAAAACGCATTTCGTTAAACAATCATTTAATATATGTGTTATAAATGGCAGTATATATGGACAACAAAGTTTAATCATGTAAATTGTTATTCCATCAACACCCGCTGCATTGCTATTTATACTTCGAACTAGTTTATCAACTTGGTCAACATTAACATTAGTAAAAGAAAGATTTTCTGTTGTAAGTACGTTATCACGATAATATTTAATAAGGTGCTGATCCGGATGTATATTGGGTATGGAATCTATAAAAAAGACATTTATTTGCTGTGGATTTTTAAGAGTTTCTGGTATAGAATTTTGCTTATTAACATTTATATTTATCGATTTTAGTTCTTTCCAAATGCAATTTACACCCCCATTTCGAAGTTTAAAGTCGAAGTACGCCTTCTTTTCATTCTGAATTGCTAGATTAGTAAAGTTTCGCAAGGATTTATAATATTCCCAATGCATAGGATCTTTAGTCTTGCTGAATTTAGATTTTGCCTTGTTTCTTAATTTCATTAATAGCTTAATATTATCCGTTAACCAAGGGGCAGGTTTCCTTTTCATTTTAATAGTTATCCACGGGGCATGTTGATCAAATAGATTAATAATAGAATTATTTAGAAGGTTTATTTTAGCGTCAATATCTCTCACATAGTAGAGTTGATGCAACGGTAACATCTGCAAATCTCTATAGAAATTATCAAAATTAAAATACTTAAAGTTTCGGAAAGTAGGTAATGTAGGATTATTTTTTTAAAATTTATTAATTGATATTTTACAAAAAACTGCTTCATGATCAGGTAACCCATGTTCACACGTACCAGATTCAATAATGCAGTTACTATCGGATGTAATTATGAGATCTATTACTGTACTGTTGTTTTTCGATATTCGAATGGGATCTGTAATAAGTATATAGTTGAGTATCGTCAACATATAGGTGAAAATGCGGCGAAAAGGTTTCAAGAAGAAAGAAGTTGTTGGTGTATATTGAAAAGAGTAAAGAACCTAAGATAGAACCTTGAGGCACCCCGGTTTTACTTTTAAATATAGAAGAAGTTTGATTACTCTAGATTACTTTCTAAAACCGATTAGTTAAGCATGATTTGAAAAATTGTATTGCCTCAGTCACTAAACCGATGTAATGCGAAAATATCACACTAGAATATTCTGTGCAGCCTCCTGCAACAACATATATCGAACCGCTCAACATTATTCAGGATACTCTGTTTCAGCGTCCAAGCCTCAACACCATACAGCAAGGTGGAAAAAATCTCATTGTTAGACCAAGGTTTGTGTCACGGTTACAATGGTTCCTGCTGTGTATATCCTAGTTCTGATTGATTGAACTTGGTTTCTAGTTAGTCATGCACCCAGATACTTAAATGAAGACACTCTTGTTATACATTTGTAAGAACTACCAATTTATCTTCTATTTTCATAGATTTTGTTATCACTATTAATTTGGCTTTATTTAGATTCATCTTTAGCACGTATTTATTTCCCACCAACGCAAATATAACAACATCACAATTAAACAATGATCTTTCTAAATTAGTAGATATATCTAAAAACAATGTCTTTCAATAAATGCTTTAAATTCAACTTGCATACTATTTGGCAAAAACAAACCAAGAACAGAACTCTAAATACTGTTCGTGTTTACATTGACAACTAATATATTTCATTTGTTAAGTCTCCATGGCAATTAGGAGTTACAATAGATACTACCTTGAGAACAAGTCACAAATCTAATCCAGTGTGTTTTTGGTACACTCAAAGTTCTTTGTAATTCCAAATATTCATTAAATACAAATTTCAAGCTTATGCTTTGCGAATAGTTAACTTTATCTACATTTAATTTTGGCGACGTTGTTACGGTTCTTGCATAGATAGTGTAGACATAAGTAGCACTCAGAAAGTGCAAAATATTTGTTTAAGATTCATCTATGGCGTCGAACGCAAAGATCATATTTCTGATACTCCTGTTGATGCTAATTGGATAAAAAAAACGCTTGGCTCACTCTCATCTATATGATCGTTTGAATTTTCATACAGATGTACACAATTCCAATTTAAGATCTCTTGATCTACTTACACCACCTATTCACAGATAACACATTTTCAAAAGCTCATTTTTATGTAATATATACAAACTGTATAATAAGTTAAATTTTAAATGAAAAATATTATTTCCTTGAACTTTTTAAATATCGCTTTCGAAAAGATCTGTAATATTTGCAAACATCTTTCATTAAGCACTAGTATCAACATCGACAGGAATTGTGCAATAACGTCAGGTCCTTAAGGTAGACTAGCTGTTTGTGTTTTTTCAAACCTGCTAATTTGGAACCCTTAACCACCCTGATATAGTACTTTATTTTATCCTAATAAATATTTATTCAGTTATCTATACGTATATTACATGTTCTCATTAATTAGCATATATTATGTTTTTGTGATTGGTTAATAAAGACTATTATTATTATTATTATGTAACAAATAACTAAGTCTTGCGCAGAATGAGGAAAGACTATAAAACTACTCTCACAATAAAAAAGGAAACTGAAGTACCCTGAAAACATAATGAGAGGAAGCACATACCGGTTGCTAACCGTCAATCATATAGGGTCAAATTAGAGTAATAAGAAATATACGAAAACGTATGCTGGTTAAGAATGCCCTTGTTGATTTCCAACCCGCGGTAGGTTCTGATAAAGAAGAAAAATATATACCTACTTTACTTACATAATTGGTATAGACGATCCCTGATCCTTCCATTCATGAATTAAATTATTTGCTTCTAAAAATCAACAAACACAAGATGGCGATCAATGCAATCTTATAAAAATGCTTGCAGGATTCTTAAATCACTCTCTTGTATGTTACTTTATTCACTGCTAGTTCCTACCTCGGTAGCTATTTCTCGGGGAGGCAGTTTCATCTGTGAAATGGAAACGATCTCTGCAATTACAGTAAATTACACAGGCGATAGTGATCAGGAAAAAACATTTTCCTGGAATTGACAATTCATTTAACTCTTTCGTCAACAAGCGCGCCGGGAAATTCGATGCGCTCTGATATTTTTTATTGCTGCATTTCCGCGTAAAAAATGCCATCAATTCGACGGCTCCCCAAACGAGAAGCCCATAAAGCAGACATATGCAGTTGGGCTTAAAACCGACATGGCGTTGCGTACGTCGGTCGCCCTTTTCCATATTTACGAGGCTCGCCAGAATAGAGACAAACGGCTGATAATGATGCTGCAAAATATGGAATCAGCATCCACGCCGCGTTTTCTCATTAATCATCGTGTAAAGCGATCTTTCCAGTTTGATCTTTTTATTTTATTTCGGTGCACTGCATGCGGCGGATATTAAGTTTAGATGGGCGCCGTACAGTTGAAAATACCAATATCCCGGCCCTGTTCGCGTCTTAGACAATTGCATTTTTCCCGTTTAATTAAGTGCCGGGAAATGTCGGGGATTTGCTTTTTGCAGCGTTTGCTAACAAACTGTGGCAGATAAATAGAAGCTGTTTTGTTTTGTCTTTGCCAGCTTTATCGACTTCTGTTTGTTTGTAAATTGGATTCGGAGCAATTCTAACAGTGTAACCAACATCCCATTAGCTAAGATTAACCTTCGAAACGGTGTACCTAACAAAAAATCAAAACAAACCGCAAGTGTATTTCAGGCTAGGATTAATCTAGGATGCTACCATGATACCGCAACCCTTCTAGCTATTCCGAGGCTTTAATATTATTTGTGTTTTTGTAAAATGTGACCTTATGATAAATAGTGTTTTGCTGCATACCAGGATTATATTTGGGGGTGTGAACAATGAGAAGGTTGATGAAATAGCAACCTCTGAGGAATGGTATTAGAACTCATTTCGGTGAGGAATAGAATTATGTATTTGTCATAAGATATTGCTTTTTCAAACATTAGGTAGATATTGCCATTGACACTGCAGAAATATGGTATTTAGTATTTTAGGAGCAGAAACATTTCTTTTGTTTGGATATTTTGAAGAATCTACATGCTACAACGACAACTAAGAATAACTTTTACTTTTTCGCTAGTTATTGAGCACCTACATGTATTATAACACCTTGTTTCGGGTTTATGATCGTGTATCGCATCACTCATCAGCCATTTTTCATCCCATTTCTTGACACAGGCCTCTCCCAGTCTTCGCCATTTACCTCCAGTTTGTGCTTCTCGGATCTACGTCAGCCCAGTTGATCTTTTGATGTTCATCTCCTGCGCTGGAGGACGTCCTATAGATCGTTTTCTTAAGTAAAGTTTCCATTTCAAGATTGTATTCATACTTCCATTTCAACTTATTTTGGTTCGACTTTAGATTAAATAGTTTATTTTGCGAACTTTCCCAAAAATTGGCATTCCATCGTTCTATGTGTTACTCTGTTAAAGGTAAAAACCGCTGCACTTTACAGGTCGATTAATAATTCTGTTCCTTTTCTGGCTATCCCTGCACAAATGTGTATTATAGTTTTAGAGGTCGTCAAACTTGTTAAGGCGACTTTCTGCAATGCCAGATGGATTATCGATCTGTTGTAGGTATATTTAGGTCAAGTTTTTGAATGTTTCCATAGTCCTGTGGCGATGTGTTTTGTTCCTACTTCTTCTTTCGGCGAGCATTTCTCGGTTCGATAGCATGCATTTAGTTCATTAGTAAACCTTTTGTCGTAATGTCGACCCTTCTACAGTGACTTAAAAAGAACAGTTCCCTAGTCCACTTGCACTACCGCGGATTTGTATAATTGATTTAATGAAGACATCTGAGTTTTGTCTGCCTATCACATTTGATTGGGGAGTCGTCTGGTGTTGTAATAGCCTGCCTGAGTCCGAATTAAAGATATGTGTCTATTTGTGACCTTTTTTTGTTCTTTGTTGTTATTAGTTAGTCGCATTTCTTGGATTTTAAAGCCAACCTTGGAGTCGTTAAAGCATGAACAGTAAGTTTGTGCTGCTAGTTTGGCAGTCGAGTTTTGAGTCCCCGTTGTTAGTTGGAAGCTCCGCAAATTCTCTTATTTCGCCATTTGACTTCAATCTATATTAGTTTGTAGAGGTTCTGCTGCTTCGTAAGGGTGATGTACGAGTAAATATTACTTTACGTTGACGATTACCACCGTTAAATGGAGTTCAACGATTGTTTTCAGCTTCGAAAAATGTTAACGTTCTTACGATTCAAAATTTTCGATACAGATTCGGGAATTCTGAACGTTCGGTTACTTTCCAAGCTACCTATTTGATTTAGCAGGCGTTGAATAAAAAATCGATCTGCCTTTTGACACTAAATGGGAATTAGCTTTTATGAGCGCGTTTATTGCTTACGGAATTCGTAATTTTCGCTTCGAAAGCTGCTTAACGTGCTGACGCCATGTGAGAACTTTATCCGACCAATGCCCCAGGTAAGTTACTTTTGCCATTAGTTTTGCGTGCGATGATGAACGGCTATTGTTTCAGACCGCCTTCGTTTTTTCAGTTTTTTACTTTCAGTTCACTTTCACTTTCCTCCGTTTCATTAGCTGCGCATGTGATTTCCTTCGCTGTACAGTCATTCACAGTAGCTACTATTTGGTTCTTTTCTACGCTTTGAAATTTGCCGCTAAGGAGAGATGTGCTGGCCAGCGAAAAATTGTACACCTGCGATCTGTACATAACCAAGATAAAGATTTTTTGATTTCGGCTGCCTAGCTAGTATGCCCCGGCTGGAAATTACAGAGTTCACCAACGTAAGCAAATCGCTTTGTTATTTGGATATTATTATAAATAAATGAATTATTAATTGCTACTAGCCCATGTTATTTATTTTTTGTGGATTTACCAAATCTAATATCGAAGTTATTGAGACTAGCACTCTAATTGATTGAGTCTTCTTTGCTTCTACTAATTGGTGAATTTATTATGTACTTCTCTAAACCCATAGACAACTCTCCGACATTTGTGAGCTATTTGCTTGGAATAATAAAGGTTTTGATGTTGCTATCTCGATTTTGCTGAAAAGGTCGACAATTTGGTTATGATTCCTGATTTTCCCTGCTCTATCATTTCAATCGGTATTCCGTGTTCCCCTGATGTTTTGCTGTGCTTCAAGTATAATTTTGCAGTTGTTATATCTGGTATGTTATTTAAACTCACGTTTCTGATTTTACTATTGTTAATTGGCATGTTGTTAGCCTGTTCTTTCTTTAACAATTTCCTTATGTTTTTTACTTTTCTAGTATTAAATGTTAAATGTGTCGTTCTTAATTTCCTCTGAGACATTTTATTCTTTTGTAGTTTTCCTTTACATGCTTTCGTTTATTACCATTTTTTATAGTTTTATTCCTTAGTTTCCTCAATTCCTTCAAATTGCTTTTCTTAAATACTTCTTTTTGCTTCTATCTTGTCCTTAGTATTTCACAAGAAAAAAAGAGCTGGAAAGAATGTGAACAATAGAACTGCGAAGAGACGTCGTAGGTCCACAATAACTTTTTCATAAAATGCTTGCAAACATATTTCGAGTGAGTGAAAATGTATTTTCAAATGATACCTTAGGTAAACTGCGCTCCTCTTGAAACTATCTATTTTTTCAATCAGAAAATAATTATTAAAATCACTAAGTCATTGATAGTAAATGTTCAATTTGTTGATTTAAAAACTACTGGTACAAAAACAGACAAAGTAAAACGGAAAGGTTAAGAGAAACCTTAAGATCGGAAACTAGGTGAAGATTTTAATAATAGAGGTAGATAAAAGAGAGAAAGCAAAAGTTCGATGCAATAAAACGGAATTTCATACGCCCTAGGTACAACGTAATATTAATATTTAGCGAAAATTAGCTAAAGGGCTAGATGTGTAATTTCTTAGGAAGCTGAAGTCGTGTAACTCCATTCTAATTATAATATTTAGACTGTTAAGCCATACTTAGTCTGTTCCATTCAAGTATATTGTGGGACTTTATTAAGCAGTGCTTCAGCTAGCTAGAATGAGGCGTAGCACAATCTAGCTGCAGTGTAATGTGCACTAAAACCAATCTAGCAGTCACATAAATTTATATATTATATTAAATCCAACATACCATTTGTAAGTAAGTAAACGCTTCCATGGGCAACCAGTATTACAAAATTAGCAGAGTAAGTGAAACTAAACCAAGTGAAAGTTGTAAACAACGAACAACTGTTAATAGCTAGAAATTTCAATAAATTAAAGTAGGATACTAAGTGAACTCCATCAAAAACAAGCACAAGATTCGGTAAACGAAATCTCTGAACTGCACACACTTACTGAGCTCTGCTCTCAAAAGGATGGAAGCCTTGAACGTATGCCCAAGCAAGGGTTGCCAGCGGATCATAACAGATCCGATACGAACAATTTTGCAGCTTTTTCCTAGCGGGCGATGTGCCATCCAACAGGTGAAAGCACATCTTGCCAAGAATAGCTCCAGAAGTAGGTTTATGATAGAGTGATGATCAATCACAGATTAATACATTGAAGATTATATTTAGATTAATTCACCTAAAATAAGTCCAGTGAAACGTCAAACAACGTGAAAGTAGGGTAATAAACGATTCTATACCTAGGACGTCATGCGGCCAAAATATAGGTTGCTTTTAAGATACCATCATATCTTTGATTAACCAGATAAATTGCAGTAAAGCAAAGAACAACAAAAATTAAAGGTTCTATGATGAATAGTATTTCGGTTATGGCTATGAAAACGAATGAGCTTGAATGTTTTAGCCAGATAGGAAAATTCAATTTGTGCTACCACTTCTCTAGATAAAAGCTCAAGGAAAGCAGGTCTGGCTCAAAAACTTAATATTTTCACATCGATGGTCATCACACAAATTAAATTACTGATTGCCAATACTCGGTAAAAGAAACCACAAGATGGAAAATATGGGCTATTCACTGAAGATATCAAAGTGTTTTAAGAACCCTTGGGGTAGTTAGCTAAGAGTTAAATATCGTTGCTTAGTATGGAGCTCTAACTATCCGAAACCGATACTTATAGCATGGATACGGAGAAGTAACAAGCTATGGTTATTTAAGACGTGTTTAAAACTGTTTCCCTTCAAGAACTTGAAAGTTTAGTGTAATATTCCTGTTTGATGTTGAAAGATAATGCTTTCTAACTAAATAAGAGGAAAGTAACAAAAAGCTTTGGCAAAACATTACCGAATAAAATATCCACTTGTAAACTTCAACAAGTGAGCAAGATTAAAAGGCTAAAGTTGTGATAAACTTTCTTATAAATGAAATACAAGCATTAATATGAAGTTTTCCAGAGTTAAAGTACAACACAAAAATAGTAGAGTGCAGGTTCAGTAAAGGTAGTATATTTTAATAGTAATTTATTATACAAGAGGATAAAGTTAAATTTTATCCACGAGTGAATCGTTTAACGTCGAGACGAAGTCGAGACGTTAATGATTCAAGAGTGGATAGAAATAACTTTATCGTCGTGTATAATACAATATTTTTTTCTATAGCAAGAACTTTGACAATTTCAAAAGATAATAAGGACAGTCAATCACATTTCAAAATGTCAGTAGCTAGGTTGGGTTGCTACGATAATACGAAGCTGTCATATTTAATTTAAACAAAAGTTAGGAAATTAAATTACTTTATCTATCCTTGATGTTAAAGTGCTACTTTATCTACCCTTGCTGTTAAAGTAAATCTTGACCTTTTGTTTTGAGTTGATAAAAGCACACTTTAGCATGTGCTATAGAAAAAAAGTATGTATGTATGTATAATCTGTAACCTCATTTACCTTGCGGTGTAAAACTCTAAAAACGTTATACGAGTTTTATGCTAAGCGACACATTTTATTATTATTATTATTATTGCAAAGGTTAGTGCTGAGGTGTAAACACCTTTTGCCTTTGCTAATCAACTTCTATAATTAGGTTTTGACTTTAAGATTGACATCAGCAATAGTCTGTCCTACTTTTTCTTATGTTGCAGCTCGACTATTCCATGTAGTTCAGCGCAGCGTGTCACGGTGAGTTGTTGAACTTGGCGCCCATAATTATTGCTTATAACAAATAGATAAATTTATTATGCATTCCTTATGCTCATGACCCTTCTCGAACATTCCGTCTGAGCTAGTTAAATAGTAACAAGTTAGGAAGTTGATATTGGGAACTGACGATTATTGTTACATTTTACACAAAACTGTTGCAACAAATCACTTACTTCTGTTTTAAAATGTATTAGTAAGCTATTGCGTATCGGCAAGGCATTATAACGATAAGTCGATGGGTTTTCTAGATGATGATTTCGATTATACCTATTGAGCACAGAATACTAGCAGTATCGAAATTATGCCCTTTAGATCCCTTAAGGTAGAACATAATTTATAAATGTAAATCTACGTCCAACCCTACATTTTGCTAGAAACGGAATTAAGTCAAGTGCAAGAAATTCAGAGTGGCATAATAATATTTAAGGATAAATATAATTCAGCCACCGTACTATGAAACGTCGTTGGACTTCATTCCTAGTAAGATAACTAAATGTGCTTTAAAAATCGGTATGATTGTCTTTATGTGAATATAGATCAAGAAATGTAATGAATGTATTAAAACTTATGTGTACTGCAATATTAAAATGTTACATCCACAAACGTGTTTTAGTTCCAAATGTTCAACAAATGAATAATATATCCAGGAAATACCACTGAAAATAGCATATCCTTTGGTTGAAGTACCCAGAAAATCAGGCAGCCGCGTCTGAAACTGGTGTTAAGCAAGACCTAAATTTAATCATTCAGGTTAGGAAGCGGTAATTGTAAGTGCCTTTTCATTTTTAGAATATTGATCCACATTTCAGTAATTACAAGAACTAATTTGAAATTGCCTAACCCATAGTTCCTGTTGAGTTATTGTGGGAGTCCGCAACGGTAGAAATTTGCGATGAAAATAACAACGCAAACTCGTATCATTTACATTTACAAACAAGATAGGAAAATAAATTGCCAGAAGATACGCCCCTAACTGGAACCTCGACCATTTATTAAAAGCAAGCAAAAAGAGCATAAAGGGACATACGCAGAAAAAATCTGAAAGTGGGAGGTAGCATGACCTTATTCCTATTAATATGCCGTCCTCCCCTTTTCACTTGTGTGTGTGTTTTTAGATGGCTCTCCTTCTTTTTCTAACTGATGGCTGCATTCGTCCTTAACGTATGTTGTACGTTTGAAGTAAGAACCAAAGACACTGGTTGTAGCGGGTGATTAAATTACTTTTAATCTCCTTTACTCACCTGAGGGGTGGGTTTTTGGCAGATATATATTTTAAATTATAAATTGATATATGGGTTTGGCAGGCAATTGAAATTAATTCAAATAACAAACTCGACGTTTTTTCTCTGGAGTGGAAGTTAGTGATCTGAATTTCAAATATTGAAATCTGAATATCTTTTATTTCACAGCTAAGGATTTTTCGTCGAGATTGTTTTCAATCTCAATAGGTAGAATTGCGACGATATTCTTTTGTTACGATATTGCAATTAGTTAATATACTATTGAGAAAGAATAATGTATTACACTTAACAGTTCCTAACTACTGCTAAAAGTGAAATATTACCTAGACAGATGCCGTTCGATAATCCACAGTACGTTTTGGAATATTTTTTGTTTGGATGCTATATTCAGACACTTAAAGTAGTAAAATATTTTTTAATCGAATCTTTTGGGTTGAAGGCCGTTGTAACCATGGTATGTAAACAGTTGAAATGAAAATGGATTTATAATTTTTTCCTAGTTAAATCCTTCTTCTGTATATATTTGCCGAACTAGAGTTACCAAGGGCACACCAACTACTACATCGTTAAAATTAACCTTGAAATTAATCATTAAAGAAACTGAGACGGCAAATTATCACTTATAATACCATGAGTAGTCAAAGTTATGTCAAATATTTTTGCTGTGGTATCACGAATGCCCATTGCGCTTAGGTTCGATTAGGACGAGTGCGCTAGCAGGAGTCCTAATATTAAGCGCTGGTATCACCACCACAAAAATATTCTACTTAACTTTGACTAAGAATGGCATTTGAGGGACTATTCAATGAACCAAACCACTTTTTCAAATTACTTTTCAGTAAATCTAGCAACAAACTACGCAATTTCTATAGTAACAGAACATTAATATTGACTTTTTCTAAGAAAAATCACATTTGTTTAAAATATTCACTATATCACTAGTGAAAATTGTCGATTATTTTCACTAGTGAAAATTGTCAAAAAATATTCACTATACCACTAGTGAAAATTGTCGATTATTTTCACTAGTGAAAATTGTCAATCTAGTTTATTTTTATTGGCTCAAAGACGTCAAATCCGGTATTTTTATTGGACAGTTTTTGATAGATGACAAGTGAGTTGAATAGTCACTGTGATTTATTTAATATAATCCTGTACAATAATATTAGTTACTAAATCGTTACTTCTAATTGCCCCTAATAGGGCTACACTTTTGTTTATCAACAGTTTTAGCTACTAAAATAAATGGTACTACGTTAGCAAATGATCAGTCATAGCCGTATTCTAGAGCTTCTTCAACTTGTAGAAGCAATTTCCGTAACCAGCTTTTGAAATAGCCTTCATAGTTCAGCTGTTTCCCCACATTCTTCCTGGTCGGCTCTATATTCCCAAATTAAATTTTGTTCTCACGCGATGTTAGCATCAGGAACAGGCACACATTGCAAGGGCCCATGTCAGGGTTGTACAGAGGCTGACGCACTTGGGTAACAAGGTGCTTGATGAAGAAATGCTCTATAAGACGAGATGAGTAAACATGTCCCCACTTTCGCAGGGATGATGCGCCGTTCTTCTCACATAATCTCTCAATCCCTTCACAACTTCCACGTAGTATTCCTTGTTCGCCATCCAACCACATGAAGAGTACTCGTGGTGAACAACGCCTTGGTGATCAAATATTCTCATAATATTGCTCAGGCTTTAATGCGTTTTCTTTAGCCTCCTTTTCTAGACATTTGGGTTTTTGTCTTAGGGTCATAGACAGAAAACGTTTTTGGAAATATCAGATTCAAATTCGCTACTCACTACGATCACACGTTGTCAAGAATTCTGAAATGCAACGGCCACAGATTCACAAGGTTCTACAAGATCTCCAAATTTCATTGCATAGCACAACCAGGTGGGGAAGTGTTGGTGTCAGGTAATCACTGGATAAGCCTCGTATATAACCATATCATTACCATATATATTACCATATCAGAACAACTTAATAGAGCAATCTGATATAATATCCACCGTTCTTTGGCAAAGAAGAAAGTAGAACACATTAGTAGTACCTATATTGTAGAGTTTTACTCATTAACCACGGTATTTTTACAGGTGTCGCGAAAAAAAGTCATGGGCAATTGGTCGCGTCAAAAAATTTCGCGCTTATTTGGGCGCCTGTCAAAAGGACGTCTGTCAAAAGGACGCCGGCGAAAAAAGGACGCGGGCACTGGTCGCGTGAAAAGAAGGGCGGGTAGAAAAATTTAGCTATTTGTTTATACTTAAAAGCAAAAGGACAAGCTGCTAACATGCAAACCATCCCACACCACTGTAATTCTGTTCCAAATTGCACTAAAATTTTCTTCACACTTTATCCAGGCTTAGGACTGCGTGTTTAAAAGTTTTGTTTTCAATTTATTTCTTTTCATTTTATTTTTCCAGTTGTTATTTTAGTACTAATGTTACTGTTAATTACTATTCTTTTTCCATAGGCAGTGTGAGGTTCCATAAAAGTTGGCGAACACTTCCACGAGAGCATCTTGATATTCTACACGACGAAATAATTCAGCACTGCTAATTCCAGTCATTCTTTAATATCTGCGATAGCTAGTCTCCTATTTGCTTTGCTCTTTAGAACGAACTGAGAAATGTGATAATTTTATCTCCTTAAGATGTTTCCAAGACATTATATTTTACAGCATTTTGCAATATTTAGTACTTCTAGGTCTACATTGGCTTCTTGTTGCATTTCTTCGTTAGATTTTCGTGTCACTCATGATAGTTTTGTAATTTTTCTGTATGTCCACATTTCAACATCTTTAAGGTCATTCACTCTGAACTTTTAAGAAGTCCACGCTTCCATTCCATGTAGTAGTACTGGTCAAGCTTAAGATTTTACAGTTTTTGACTCAGCTTCAAATTATCGCTATTGAAACCGGTTTTAACTTTGATAGAGGTTATATGATCATAGCTTTTCTACGTTCTACTTCTTTGTCTGGATGGTGTTTATCAATTGCGATAAATTTTGAATAGGAATTTGAAATCATCAACTCTCTATATGTATATGTTGACCGCTCAGTTGTAAACTGCCTGCAAAATATTGTTCACCTCTAAATATGTATTTAGTCTTATTTAAGCTTATATTTGCAGAATCTATGTAATCGCTGGTAACTAACTAATGATTCAAGAAATTCGAACCAAGCCACGACACGATATAAGAAAAATTCCTAGGTCTCTTACGGTTCATCATACTAAGGGATTAAGCTATTAAGAAGTGTAACCAGCTGACACATCTAACTTTTTCTTTTGGCAGAAAACAAGGGGAAACTCGAATTTAACTCCTAAGTGTAAAAAAACAAGACCAACGTAATAGGGTGAGATTGAGAAATATGTTATACCGTTGAACGCTCTGACAATTAACAGCACCAAATTAAACCGATAACCATCATATCACTCTTCACAGCAAGCCAGATAGCGAATTGTGAATACCCAAAAATGGTACCGCACCCATTGCGTTTAGCTGGGCCCGATAACTTAACTCCGGCAGAAAGGAATGAACTGAATATAACTAAATACAGGCGCTACCAATTTAAATAATCAGCAGTTCGCAAATATACATTTAAAAGTAATCTGATATCATGAGTACCGTTAATTTGTAATGAAGATGAAACTTCAAAACTTATTACCTATATGAAATGCAAACGAACTCATAAACTATATCCCTTTAAGGTAACAATACATAAATGCGACACACTTAATATAATATACAGGGTGTTTCATTAATAATTGGATATATTTTAATTGTAGAATCCTGGGCTCAAAAAATTAATATTTAACCCAAATCACTTAGCTAAAATGTGACTCCTTACTGAGATACCTAGTGTTTTATTTAAAAATTTAAAAATGATTTTTCCCCCATTACTTTAAAACTATTCGACCTGTACGTATCAAATTGGCAGGAAGTGTAGACACTGTAAACCATGCTAAATTATGTTAAATAAACGTTTCTGGCTACTACCAGAGGCGTACGACAGGGGCAAGTGAGTGGTTGACCCTTCCCAAATTCTAGGCCACTGGCGGAATTGCCACTTTAGCACAATTTTTCGATTCTTTAATACTTTCTATGTAAATAACATACTCTTTCTTCGTAACGATAAAGTCATTATTTTTCGAGATACTTAAAGTTAAACATAAAGCTGAACAGTTATTTTGATTTTAATATGTATTAATTATGTCGGTGTTTTTTGTCATAAGATTGCATTTATTACGCAAAAGAAACTTTAATCCGTGTTAACAAAAAAAGATAATGTTATTTAATGAAATTTATTGAAACGATACATAGATGCATTCAACATAAAATTGAGGTTCTGAAAAGAACCATTTTATTATAATTTAAATAAAAGAACAATTTTAATAAATAACATTATGTTTTTTTGTTAATACGGATTAAACTTTCATTCGCGTAATAAATGCAATCTTGTGACAAAAACACCGACATAATTAATACATATTAAAATCAAAATAACTGTTCAGCTTTATGTTTAACTTTAAATATCTCGAAAAATAATAACTTTATCGTTACGAAGAAAGAGTATGTTATTTACATATAAAGTATTGGAGAATCGAAAAATTGTGCTAAAATGGCAATTCCGGCAGTGGCGTAGAATTTGGAAAGGGTCAACCAATCACTTGCCCCTGTCGTACGCCTCTGGTAGTAGCCAGAAACGTTTATTTAACGTAATTTAACATGGTTTACAGTGTCTACACTTCCTGCAAATATGATACGGATACGTCAAATTGTTTTAAAGTAAAGGGGAAAAATCTTTTTTAAATTTTTAAATAAAACATCCTATATCTCAGTAAGGAGCAACATTTTATCTAAGTAATTTGGGTTAAATATTAATATTTTGAGCCCAGGATTCTACAGTTAAAATATTTTCAATTATTAATGAAACACCCTGTATATATATAATTCTAACATATACAGGTTTTGAGAGCACAAGAGGCAGTTCCTCGTACGTATTTGCAAGTATGTGAGTGTATGACATTTAACAGTACAGATCAAATTGGCTATGTAATTACGATGCGGTAATTATATATATTCCAAATTAACGGTACATAAGAAATTCATACTGAACATTAATTCCTCATTAAGTATCTCAATGACGTGTGTGGTCTGTATGATTTTTCACATAACCTTTATATAGTTTAATTACAGAAAATCAAGTATTAGCTTGAGTTGTCCCCAATGTCGATCCAATTTAAGAAACCCAACCTCTGCTAAAAAGAAACTGATCCATAAATACTATCCACAGAAATATTCCACTAGAGACAATATTACCATCCATGAAAACTAATGTCCGTAATACACAAGGTATCATTAGCTCACACGGGTGTCTTTAATTTAAACAGCTTACTTGAGACTGAAGAATCGCTCGCCCGCCTCAGATACCATAATGACTACACAGCGCTTTCCATTTAAGCCAAAGTTTCCCCATTTTGGGGCTGAAAACAAAATTCCACAAAAACCTCGATAGATTCTTTGCTATCTTTCTGTACCAGTTGTTATATATTTCTATTTTCCCTATCCGTACGCAATAGAAACAAAAATAGACTAATACCAACAGAGTGTAACGCAATGACACTAGAATTCCTGATCGAAATGTTATCATAAATCAGCTGTGAAATATTCAACCTTCAAACATCAACGTCAACAGATAAGCAAGCACCCTAGCTGAACCCTCCAAATGACTCGTTTCTTTCAGAAAGTCATTACTATAAACACTCGTTAAGTAAACGCAGCTAGCAGTCTCGACCACAAATGAAACCGCCACTGTACGACGACCGCATTGAAACTCTAGGTTCATATCTATTTTACCTTTGTATTACAGTAATTAAGTGTTTATGGCAGCTCAGTTAGGACAAAATATAGGTTAACGTCAACAGATGGACAACTAATCTCAAAATAGCAGTACATATGGTTAGGTTAAAAGTGAAAGACTAATGGAAAGGATAAGTCAGGATTCTATACTGTATAATTGACAAAGGAAACTATATAAAACCGTCTTTGTGCCAACGCTAGTATACAAGAGTAAATCGTGGTTGCTGTCTGCTATACTGCATGCAAAGTGTAATTTTAGCGCAAAATTAAGGTATAGGAAGTACATACAGTGTTGAGACACTTGGGGCCGGTTGCAGAAAGCAATGTTAAGTCTGGTGTTAGCTAACGCGACGTCAAAGTGAACAAAAACGAATCAAATCTCAAATGTTTATGGGAACTAATACATTAGTAAACAAAATTTGATGCGATTTTGTTCACTTTGACGCGACGTTAGCTAACACCAGACTTAACATTGCTTTCTGCAACCGGCCCTAAGAGTTATTTGTAAAAGCGGTAACCCCGCATTTTTATGTTTAGAAGCAAGTAGCTGTAAAGAAAAAAATGTAATGACGTTGTTTAGTAGTTACGCATTTTATTATGCAGATTTTGACGGTGTTATTAAAAGCCTGTGAAAAAATAAGCGGCAAGCAGGAGACAAACAAACGCAGGACTGTTGATCAGAGCATCCCCACAGCTGCAGGGTTGATGAATAACAGTGTTCCCATAACATGTGTATTTTGTGAAGGTAATCACAACACAGCTCAAAAACTTTCCTGGGAAGAAAAGAAGAGTACGCTCATGAAGAAAAAGGCATGTTTTCGATGTGCGAAGTTTGGCCATTCTAGTCGTAGGTGCCGCGAACGGTTACGGTGCATGGTATGCGCAAGACAACACATTATACTTTTGTTTCCGGACTTAAAAGATAAACTGAAAGAAAGTGATAAACGGGTTACAACAGAAAAGCAATCTGAAGTTCAAAGTGACTTTGCAACAGAAACTGGTTTAGAGAATTGTACGGACGCTTGTAGTAGTAGTAGTAGTAGTAGTATTTATTCATCATAATATACACCGTGGTGCTTAGATATGTCACAATTCCAGTTATATAAAAATATAAAAATAAAAAAAATACAATGCATTTACAGAAATAGTCATCTACAGAAAAATACAGTAACAACAAAAATACTAAAGTCAATAAAACAAGACGGTCTTAATTTTCAACAAATCTGAAATCGGAAAGTTCATAGTAGACATTGGCCAGAAGATGTTTTTTAAGCTTAACTTTGAAGAGTTTGGTTGGGGCATTTTTGAGAGTACTAGGAAGCGAATTAAATAATCCTATTCCGAAATTACTTCGTTTAGTGGACGTTAGTCTCTGCTGCGGAACCTGTATATCGCCTCGACTGCGGGTGTCGTAACCATGGGCATCGCCGTTTTTTGTATAATCGCCATAATGTTCTTTTATGTGTAATAGATTACAATATAGTATTGCTGACGGTAGCGTTAATATGTTATATTTTTTAAACAATGGTTTACAGCTGTCTAACTGACTCGCTCCCGCCAACACTCTCAAGGCTCTTTTTTGTACAATGAAAATTTTTTTAATATGTGTAGAGGTACCCCAGTTTATTAGACCGTACGTCATTACACTATGAAATAATGCGTGGTATGCAGTAATGGCAGCATCCAAGTTTACTCGATTTTTGATTTGTCTAATTATATAAATTGTTCTTGATAACTTAATTGAAAGATTGTCAACATGTGCTTGCCAAGTTAGTTTGTTATCCAACGTAAGGCCTAAAAATTTGACGGTTTCACAGATATTTTGTTTATTTGAAAATAGTAAAGTGGTAGTTTTATTTTGGTTTAAACAAAGCTTATTTGCCTGGAACCAATCTGAGGCTTGGTTGATAATGTTGGTTTGTAACTGATTGACTAGAGTTTCATCTTCTACGTGGTTTGCAAAGGTCGTATCGTCTGCAAATAAAGTCGTGAAAACTGGGATGGCATTAGGCAAATCGTTAACATAGATTAAAAATAATAACGGTCCCAATACACTTCCTTGTGGGACACCATGTTGAATTGAAGACATCTGGCTATACTGACCTTTGCAAAATACACATTGAGATCTGTCAGATAAGTAGGATGACATTAGTTTTAGAGTTACTCCCCTGCAACCGTAATACTCTAGTTTATCGAGTAAAATGCTTTTTGAGACACAGTCGAACGCCTTACTTAAATCAAGAAATAGTGCAAAGGAAGATTTTTTGTTTTCCAATGATTCTGTTATATAATTAATGAGATTCAGCACGGCTCCCGACGTGTCCCTTCCTTTTCTGAACCCAAACTGTCTGTCCGTAAAAATATGGTTGATTTCAAAGAAATTTAGAATTCGAACTGCAATAATTTTTTCTATAATTTTGGCCAAAATGGGGAGAAGTGCAATGGGTCTATAATTTGATCTATCATTAATTTCACCCGATTTATATAAAGGTATAATTTTGGCTTGTTTCAATTTATTAGGAAATATGCCCGTCTTTAATATGATGTTTGCAATATGAGCTATCGGGGCAGCTAAACACAAAACATTTTCTTTGTACATACAAACCGATTGATTATATAGGTCTAATGATTTTGACTTTTTTAATGCCTTTATAATATCTTCTACCTCGGATTCCTCAACAGCAAATAAAAAGAGTGATTGTTCATTGTTGATTGGTAATTTCTTTAGATAAACACTGTGTGAGTACTTTGATGGGGGAATATTTGATAATAAATCGTCGGCTACATGCACAAAGTAGTCGTTGTGAGATTCTGGGGAAATCACACTTACCATTCCATTGCTATTGATATTGTTTACACCTTTTTTTATTATTCTCCATATTGTTCTTTGTTTATTATCAGACTCTAAGATTTCTTTACTGATTTTTTCTTTTTTTAATTTTAAGATTTTTTGTTCGTATTCGTATTTTTTTTGTTTAAATTCAGCCGATAGAAGATCATTATTTTGCAAGTTCAATTTCAAAATGTTTCCAAGACGATTTATTTCTTCCCTGGCCGAAACTATTTCTGGATTGGTAAATATAGAGGCATTTTTACATTTGTTATTTGTATTAATTTTAATGGGAGGAAAAGATAAATCGTGATAATATGAAAAAACTTTATAAAAAGCATTAACTGCGCAGGTTGGGTCAGACTCTCTATATAATTCTACCCAATCTTCAGTTAAGAGGTAATTTGAAAATTTGATTCTATTTCTAGAACTTTTATTTGGTACGGTTTTGTAAACAGAGGTCGCCCGTGTGTATTTTTACAAACGTTGATTGTCAGAATGCGTAGCGAAAGCGGGGAACGAGATGTCCGCGTAATTATTTATAAACGAACAGAAACAATAGTTCACGTGTTGTTCGCCAATTCGATGGCTAAGCCATGCGATTGAAATTACAGACAACAGATTTTCGAAATCTGTATTGAGAAGTATGCAAGGGGATGACCGTAGGAATACTTAGACAATACTATTACTGAGTGTATGAAAAGTAGGGGAACAAATGCACTAAAATTAATGAGCGAGCCTGCAACATAAAAACATGTAAACAATTGGTGACATCGAGTAAATACTGTAAAAATCTCTATTTAGATGAAAGACGACCAATCAGTCAAACCCAGCATAAGAATAAACACAGATAGAGACCGATGGAGAAATATAGTACGTAAGACCATATAAGGGTAGACCGTGAAGTTACGTCGTTTCAGTTAGCCTGCGACTATGGGAGATGTTGAACTTCGGCTCAGGCTCAGTGGTGAAAATTTGAATTCAGGGGGTGCTAAGCACCCTCAAGCACCCCCTATGGTGATTTCTGTTAGGTGATATTATTTTCTAACATTTTGAAGCTAGCTTATGTTTGAATTAAATTAAGTCACTGATTGGCTCATCTAATTTTTACATTGATACCCAAACAGTTTTGGTTTTACTGCTATACTATCAACAGAATTTTTAGTTCAGTATGAAGATATATATGCAATCGCCTAGCTGAGAAAATCTTTATGGACAAACTTAAATTTAGTGTGGGAGAAGTTTAATTCATATTCACTCACCAGAAGTTACACCCCACCAAAATTTAATAAAATACGTCCATGTTCCTACATGAAATGAGGTGCACTTTATGACAATTGAGGCTTCCAATAATAAATATTGTAACGGACAGCGGACTATCATTATTTTTATGTCCAACGCATTTGAAAACATATTACTTAAATTCTTGTTTATTGGTCTCAGCTACTCAAGAATTCTTTCAAGTTTGCTCTTACGTTTGCTTAAGTGCCTTCTATACATACCATCATAACCTATTGTAATTCGATAATAAATACTGTACTTAATACTGTTTTCATATGTTTACAAAGACATATCATAACAGATCTACGTTGAATGATCATTCATTCGCATATTTAAGTTAATTAAATGTAAAATCATCTTGCATTAAACTAAAACTAATACTAATCTGTAAGTAGTATTTACTACCTGACTTTCCAAACGCGTCTTTTTTTCATTTATTACCTGTCGATGTGCATTTGAAAACCCATATTATAATTATTGTAACATTTAGGGCCGGTTGCAGAAAGCAATGTTAAGTCTGGTGTTAGCTAACGTCGCGTCAAAGTGAACAAAATCGCATCAAATTTTGTTTACTAATGTATTAGTTACCATAAGCATTTGAGATTTGATTCGTTTTTGTTCACTTTGACGTCGCGTTAACTAACACCAGACTTAACATTGCTTTCTGCAACCGGACCATAAACTTATAAATGCCTGTTTTTTATAATTTTTTTGCATCACTAAACAGAACTGCTGCAGATGCAGTATCAGAACAATATATTATACAAATTGCAAGGAAAAAATATAAGGGCGTTATTCTGCATCAAAATATAAGAAAAAAACTCTAATAAACATATGTCCTAAAATCATTCAAACGATCTCAGTTATCAATTGCAGTGTAATGTACTTATGTTCACTGACGACGTAAAAATATTTTCATCAATTGCAAGTCACCATGATGCTATGAACCTTCAAACCGACCTTACCAGACTCTCCAACTGGTGTAAGAGAAATAAGTTAAATCTAAATGTTAGCAAATGTAAAATTGTTACGTATTCTCGTAAAATTAATCGAATCCTTTTTGACTACACATTAAATTCAGAATTGTTATCTAGACTACACTCAATAAAAGATGTGGGTGTGGTATTTGATGCTGAGTTTAGGTTTGTAAATCATATTAATGAAATTGTGTCTTCTGCTTATAAAATGTTAGGTTTCATAGTACGCAGCTCTAAGGAATTTAAAAATATTTCTACTATTATGGCATTATATTTTGCTTTTGTACGTTCAAAATTAAAGTACGCAAGTATCATATGGAATCCAATTTATGAATGTCATATAACGTCTATAGAAAATGTACAAAGAAAACTTTTAAAATATTTGTGGTTCAAGGTGTACCATGTCTATCCGCCTAGAGGTTTTGAGCACTTAACCTTACTAAATACATTTAATATTAATTCATGTGAACACAGAAGGGTACGTATCAGTTTGACTTTTCTCTTTAATTTGCTACATAATAAAGTTGAATGCTCATATTTGTTGCAAAAGTTAAACTTTCACGTGCCTCGAATACATTCTAGACAGTCATCGCTATTCTATTTACCTGGCGCTCGAACTAATATTATATTTAAATCTCCTATCTATACCATGTGCAGTAATTATAACCGTATAAGCAGCCAATGTGATATTAATAATTGTACATTACCAAAACTAATAGAACTTATTGGTGGATAAACAAATATATTTAAGTTATATTTAAGTTATTAGTTATTATATTAAAATAAATATCAAATAGATTCGAATTTATTATTAGTTACTAAGTTATACTTACTCTTACTGTTTATCCGTATATCTAATATTGTCTTGTTATTGGCTATATGCTGTTAGACAATAAATACATTATTATTACAAAAGATATTCTTGATTCATTATCTGTATGTTTAACTTACAACTGTCAAAATTATTATGAGTGACTTAGAAGAAAGATATTACTTCGGACAGTTACTATAAATCTTACTAAAAGAAAAAACCTAAAATAGTTTATTTTGGAACGTATGCTCATTATTTTTCTACTTTTTACGCCCACATATTATATGAAATCAAAAATATGTGTTGCAACAAAACACCAGCCTATGCTTGAAAAACGGATTGCTGTCTTTAATTCTTTGAACAAGGATATCTTTGAAATGGATTATTTTAGGACATATGTTTATTAGGGTTCTTCTCTTATTTTTTTATGCAAAATAACGCCCTTATATTTTTTCCGTGCAATTTTGAAACACCCTCTATATTGTTGAATTTTTAGTCCCCCGACAGGTCTTTGAATCTCTGAATTTAAATCTCCGGGGTTGATGGGTATAATAAATTTGAATTAATAAATCGGCTCTAATTATATTCACCACTTTCATAATGTGCCCTGCTAATAATTTTATTCTAACTTTATAATTATTAAAAGACTATATACAGGGTTGGATCGCTACATCTGAATTAAACTACAAATTTGCTATTAACAATTATTCAAAAGTCTGATTCCCCATTTATTAGTACGCACCCTGTATGCACGCTATTTAACTGATGAGACATTACAGGTGTAGTATTTCTAACTGATGGGATCGACATTTCAATATGGTTTCCTGGCTTAGAAAGTACATGACCAGCTTCGAATTTTAATTTAAATCGTTAATGTCCAAGCAGTAAATGCTATTGCTATGGAATAATAATTAAACGTAAGTACACCACGTCACAAAACAAAATACTTCTACCCACGCCACTACCGAAAGTGACGCTCAACAGCGATTCCAATCGAATAGAAACACAAAACGACACTTTTTAGATGCCAAATCTGGCCTTTAAATGGCTGCTACGATGAATACAGAGCTACTCGCCACGACTTGGACGTCCCACGATGCTGTAGACAGGATGTCGTTGCCAGCCTGCTGTTGGGAAGGCACGAATATGCACTCGATGACCTTTTGGATCGTTTTCACTGAAGCTGGGGGCCTTATTGTAGGGCCTCGCTGCACCACACCTACACTGATTGCATTTGTACACGCACTTATAAACTGGCTGGACCTCCGTAAAAATTATTTCTAAAATACCATGGCTTATATTGGACCAAATGGATGCCTAGTATCTACCTGTGCGAAAGACCAATGCCAGGGAAAACTTCCACAGCTAACCCAGGACACACTCTCTCAATAAAACATAACGTCTAGTCAACTTGGGTATTTTATAGAACATCAATAGCACCTCTTTTTAGGAGAGCTTGGCAAAACCACAACCAACTATTTGAAGAGCTGCCCCAAATATGTTTGTTTACAGCTTTTGTTTTAGGTGCATTAAATGCCAAGCCTACTCTGCTTTTAATTTGTTTATGAACAAAGACAAAACTATTCTAAAAACATCATACTATCAATTATTTGCAAGGCCTACGCTATTTTATAACAAATACAAACTTTAAATTGCTACCGTTACTGGACATTCTTATGCTAAATATCTGTTTTGTTGGTTATGTTAATAATTGCTGATAATTATTATTTGCAACATAACGCTACTAAAATGTGATCATAGCGATATATTATTTGTGCGTTAGTTATTAGTCCTTAGGCAGTTACATGTATATGGTTGTTTTTTGAATAACAGTAATTACACATTTTTATACTACACCCATTAATACCCAAATTCCATTGACTTTTATTATATGATATTCGTTACTCTTTGAGTTGCATTTAATTTTTGCCTTCGCTTAAGTCACTAACTTAGTAGTTTGCTTTTCAGGAATCCACGGTGAAGGTGCACCCTTTAATTTATTATTATATCTATAATAATAATAATAATAATCTCTTTATTTAGCACGTATTTAATATGTACATATAAATTAGACGCCTAAAAAAAAAGAGAGGGCCATTTCACGGCATACAAAAAAAAAACTATGAGTATTTCATATAATTTTAAACACCACTAACTGCATATGCAGGTGCGTGGCGAGTACTGTACATTACGAGCCCTCGCCGCAACAGTCCGCCCCATCCACGCTCCAATGCTGAGGCTTTAATGCAAAAACCCCAAACAACGACATTAAAACGCACACAGGACGAACTACTACGACGAGGGACCCGCAGAAGTAGGTATATAAGGTGCCCCGAGGTGACCTTCACAAATTTTAATTATTCTAATACATATTTACTTTTGTCAAGTACTTAGTTAATGAAAACATTATCAACGTTTTTCAGAAATAATTTACACAATTTATTATAATTTCTATTGTTCAGTTGAATATTATTGTCCGAAATATATTTTTTAAACTGATTAAAAATTTTTGGTAAGTAGTAATGGAAGCTACTCTGCCCCACACTTTTATTTGTTTTTATTGGAATAGCATCAGTTTTATTTCTTGTATTATAGGTATGATTATGTTTGTTAACAATTGTAGGATTTTTTCCTACGTGTTTTAGAATCGCATTATAAAATAATTTATTTACTGTTAAAACTTGACTATCCTGAAACAATTGCCGAGTCGGGTATAGCAATGGTTTGCGCAACATTATTTTTAATATATATTTTTGTAATACACTAACTCTTCCAATACGTTGACCTGTTGCACCGCCCCAGCCAATAATTCCGTATGAAATGACTGACTGAACTAATGCATAGTAGAAGCTGTATAATTGTTTCAATGATAGTATATCTCGTAATCTTTTAAACATATATATTAATTTTCTAAGTTTGCAGCATACATTATAAATATGTGAATCCCATCTCATATGCTGATCAACAGTAATGCCCAAATATTTTACAGATGTTGCTTTTTTAATCTTAATATTACATAGACAATTACCAGGATCACAGTTACTACAAGACACAGAGATTTGAGTAAAAATTGGTTGCTTAACTTCTTGCAATGTAAAAGTTAAGAAATTACTTTTATTATAATTTAGACTTAAAATATTTAAATCCAGCCATTTTTTAATAGTATCGAGATCATGCATTGCCGCCTCCCTAACCTCGCCCCAAGATTCACCCTCCACTACCAAAGCGGTGTCATCAGCATAGGCAATTATTTTACCTCTTATTTTTGAATATTTTAACAGATCGTTTATGTAGATCACAAACAACAATGGTCCGAGAACTGTTCCCTGTGGTACACCACAAGTTACAGTTACAGTTGAACTTCGACACTCTTGTAATTTAACCAATTGTTTCCGTTCTGATAAATAGCTTTTGAATAAGTTTAAAGGTATGCCTCTAATACCGTATTTCTCCAATTTTAATAGCAGAATATTGTGGTTGACAGTATCAAAAGCTTTGGCAAGGTCAAGGAATACAGCAATGCACGGCCTCGAATTATCAAGAGCATTGTAAATCTCAGAGCACAGGGATGAAATGGCATCATCTGTAGATTTGTTTTTAAAAAAACCAAATTGACGTTTTGATAGGACATTAATATTGTCTAAAAAATGCAGTAGTCTTACTTTGATTAATTTTTCTAATACTTTAGAAATAGCAGATAAAAGTGATATAGGACGATAATTGTTAACATCTATTAAGGTAATTCGAACTCGACCCACTCTCCCGACCTAGTCGAATGCATGTTTACTGGTCAAGATTGGTCAAAAATCTCGTAATAAAATTCAAACTAAAAATGAGAAGAAATCTAACATCTGCCAAATACTCACACTAATGCGAACTCCCAGTTCTGTATTGAAACTAAATTCAAGTACGTGTACCGTAGCCATTCCAGAGACATCCCTAAATCTGCAGAGTTGCACTACTAATTGCAAGCATCCATTGGTATCGCGTGTTTCGCCTTAAAGCCACATTAACTTAACTACATTCATTGCCTGTACTTAAGATGTAAAAGTTTTATTGCAGATGTTGCGTAACTATATAGGTAATTAATTAGAGCTATGTTATCCCGTATCCCTACGGATTAGCCGGCTGGGGTTCTACAATAACGTTTTAATTAATGGAAAAAAAATCTGCCTGAATATTTGAATCTTAATTCCTAAGCCGCCATATCCTGGTTCTATTTTAAATTGCGAAATACTGAAAGTCCCCGCCCTTTGTGCTGAGGGTCGAAGAACCTCCTCGTTAACAAAATTAGCTATAAATCAGAAATTGGCGTCATTAGCGATGCGGGGTTATTATCGACTATCGTCCGCTTGACCTTGAAGCTAAAATCGGAGCTAATTTGCAAGCGGATCATCAACCCTTTTCGAAATCGATACCGGGCGGCAACCCTAAGACGGGCTTTTTGCCGCAGATGATGCCCACGTATCCCTGACAATCTCTATAAATCTATTTTATGCCGTGACACCGTTTTTGTTCTACTGCTCATCATTAGGGATTTAACGGTGTAACTACAACTCCCCGAGCGGTATCGTTTTTTCGCCCTTTAGAAACACGAATCGCGAATAAACCGCGCCTTGCCATAATTCCGCAAATGTAGTTGTGCAGACACACATTTAAATGCACCTGCAGCTTTCAGCAATAATGGCAACCGAATATTCAATAACCACTGGTGTACATCCACATGTAAACTGCATTAGCTCCAGCTGATGTAGTCGAAGGGTCGAAGCGCGGAACGAGATTAACGTTTTCCCCATTATTTCGAACAAAGTTACAATTCAACTGTTTCATTAATTTGGCCGTGGCCCTTTCGCGAAAAACGTGACGCATAACGAATTGACGTTTAATTTTGCGGTTCATCAAGGTGTTTTAGCGGCTCGGCGGCGTGCATGAATACAGAATGGGGCATATTGATTCTGGTCCCTGAAGCATCAGGAAGCTTGTGACGCCCTAGTCTTGCTCCAATAAATCAAGCACTGCAAGGATTTGCAACGGAACCGCCATGTACATTTTGGAAAATGGAGGAACAACTCCTTCAAGAGCCGGCATTAGAAGGTGTCAGATTTTAATAAAGCTGTCAAGCTTCTAGGCGGGGATGGCATATCAGCATTTGCCAATAAGACAAGCCGGTTTATTGCTCTTCGTCCGTATATCTACTTTATTGTCGATTTAAATTCAACCACCGCCTTAAAACCGATAGACAGGCATTACACCCGGTTGCAGCTTTGCAAATGCAATAAACATTAAATCTAGCAACAGTGCAAGCAAATGTAAATCAATCAATGTCATTTTTTACGGCTGAATCCCAGCCTTAGTTCGGATAAAAATGTACAGATCGATATATCACTGCAAATCCTACATGTTTTAAACAAAGAAGCTTGCTGCGCGGAAGTAGCAAAAAATGTTGTTTTTTATTTGAAATCTCTGCCGGAGCCATTCGTCTTAATATAAACTGGACGCGATCCGAACTTAGGGTGGCTCTCCATGAATAAATCCGCAACTGAGCCTTTAAACGCCTTAAAAATACACCCTCGCTTTGACCAAACATTTAATATCGCGCCATTGATCTCAGAAAAGGATAGAGAGGCCGTGTGATGTAAATTCCCCTCAGCTGTTGCTTGATATTCCCCTCAGGCATGAAATTGGGGCTAGTGAGCATTTTTTGTTCATATTCCTAAGAATTTCGCTGGTTCGATGTCTCTCTGAAGTAGTTTTTGTACACCACGCACATCTGTTGCCAAATTTATAACGTTTGCGAATAGTATACTTTCCGTAATTCGGTGGAGGGGGTTGCGTAACTGACTGCAAATTGTTAAAATGGAAATCTACTGCTTTGAAATGGAGCGCGTTTTCTAATATCATTCATCAGCTGATTATAACAGTACATCGATGGGGTACTTCAAAGAGTGCATAACTCAACAGCACATCCCAGAAGAATGGAAGGAGTTTCATGCCACTTCAATATACAAAGAAAGGATATAAAAGAGTGTTACAAAATATCATATGTAAACAGTATACTTAACTTAAAGCAACAATTCATAAAAAAGACTAAACGTACGCAAAAAACACACTTACTGTGTATAGGCTTTAGGGACACGCATGACTCTGTAACGGGCTACTTCGTGTTACCTTAGCATTTAATCATCACCCTGCTAGATTTAAGCCAAACTGTATTTTTTACATTGTAATAATTAGATTAAGACTATTATGTATTTACAACATACGAGTATCGGGTGTGAGATTGTGCGCGGCAACCATCTGATACAGTTGTTGAGTGCGGTTATTAATAGAACCAGAGCAAGTTATACGGGATTAGAGGCGCGGGGTATAAGCGACAGGTGCGTTACGTCCAAAGACAAAGGACGTCACGCAAAGCATTAAAGTACAATTGAAAGTCTCTATATGGACCTGCGTTAACAGCAGCCTACGCCTCGTTATTCTTGATCCGAAATACAGCCTCAAGAGCCTACAACTACCAATTAACACCCAGGTACCTATAATTCTTCAGCGCCGAAAGCCGTTTAGCCAGCTTCAAAAGAGCAGTCGATCTTGTAAATGTACGAGATCATTAGCAGCAACTATAACGCAAGATTAGTCCTATAAATAATCATACCAGCGAATTATAAAGCGATTGCAATAAATTACGCAATAACCTCACCCGGAAAATTACTCGTCCGAAAGCAACGGCAACCGGCTGAGTCAGCACGTCAGAACAATGATTTTGCATCATTCTAGGGACATATCGTGTCATGTGATTTTAAGCTACTGGCGGCAGGGTTATATTCAGTAAATTCGAATGCGGAATTTAAACATTGAATGTAGATTCAGCATTAATCTCGTGGACTGTTTTGCGCTGCTTTTAATAAGGCATATAACACTTATATAATATCATTGTGTATCCTTGTTATATATTTCCATGGACGTATGTTTCTTTTACCGAGTATAAGTATTTTCATATAAATATAAACTATTTGGTGTAATGCTCGAGGAAGTGGAGGAGTTCATGGGGCCACGTGAAGATAATGGCGCCACATCGCAAGAAATGGAAAAGTTCATAGGCAGTATGTGACCCACCACACCTCTACACCGAAAGCTAGAAGAGGGCAAGATTATGAGATGAGATGAGACTATTTGGTTTTTATTTCTGGCAGGATTTGCATGTATATCACAGAATTATAGATGATCACAAGCAGGTCTGAACGAGCAACATTGGAATTTCCCTTAGCTGCACTGAGGTAAAAGCGGATCTTGTACTTCTACGACTGGGCTAACTAGCTAACAAAGGGCAATTCAAATTCATAGTAAAGTATAGGGCACGGAAAAAAGCAGCATTACAACTCCATGCCAAGGAACGAATTGTGGGAGCTGTTAACGAAAACAGGAATAAATATAAAATTCATAACAATGGTAATGTAAGAGGCACCCATAGCACAAATAAGAAAGTATTGTTCACAGTAAATTTAAAACATTGAAATGACTAACACAAGGTTGTTCGAAATAGCCAATACCATTCAATCTATATATTTAGAACGTGTAATAAGATTGTGGGAACGGGAATGTAAACAAATGGGCATCTGTATGAGAAGAAAGATATCGGTCACTAATAAGTTGGTGACCAAGTAGTGCTAGCTTATCGTTTCTATGTGGTGTGCAAATTAAAACAATTTTACATAATGTAGGGTTAAAGATAAGCTTAGAAAACAGACTACGTAATTATCGGAAGGAACGAAGCTCAATATTTACAAATGGGAGACAATGGCATGCGCATCATTCTTCTTCATAGATAAAATATTTACGACGCTTTTGTTTGTAATTGACATTTATGCTGTTTACGTATGTGGTTTTCGTAAGTGTTCACCGTATCTTACACACGGTTTGAATCTTTATTCATCTGGGAGGCTAAACGCTATTTGACCACGTCGTATGGATTACGACTCCTCTATCAAAAATACTTTCCTTTAGAATACAGTACTTTGACGTCTCCTTTTAGAGCGTTATCCTCATGTAGCCATAGCTGCACAAGGCTTGTAATATTGTGTTGAGTACTACATATCAAGTTACACTCTAAACATTTTTATATTCATAGACGCCACTTGGGCCATAATGCTTTCATATCTCCTCTATTCAGCTGAGTTGCCATTCACCGGATATATGGCTTTATATCAATGTTTACACTTTGCATCTATATATCTACAAGAATACCTTAGTTAAATTGAGAGATGGTTAAAAATAAGGAGAATTACTTAATTTACTTTTAGTAGAGGAACATGCCTTCAAGTGCTACTATCGCATCCTTCAAAAAGTAGATCTCAAATACCTTCATTTAAACACGTTTGACATAACTAAAGCATATTTGGAATAAGCGATTGAATAGAAATGTACTCCTATTGTAGAAATCCATTATAAAACCAGTGTGACTGAATGGCATTCAATTGTAGGATTCTGCTAGTGAATCAAATGCCCTGAAGCTCCAACGCATCCAGTTTACAATATTGCGAATTGTCTGTCATGCGTAATGCGCTTCCAACCACATCATATACCTGGATCTAGCAATAGTCACTGTTAAAAAAGAAATTGCCACTCCTAGTACGCTACATCAAAACCGCCTCAGCGTTCATCCAAACCTCTTCGCTGTGAACCTTCTCACCGTTTCATTTGTTAAAAAATTAAATACGCTAGACATGTAACCAAAATTATAACATATTATGTAATAGTTAGAGAGCCCAACTTTAGCTGTATTAACTGTCTTATCAATGCTACTGTCTATAATTTTTTTTATATAATGCTAATTTAGATTGTAAATATTTTATAGGCTTTTAAAAGTTTTTCTATTCGAGTTAGTGTCGCATAATAGTTTTAAAAATACTGCACAATTTACCATCTACGTCAGTGGAAGTATTCTATATTTGTATTTTACGTTTTTAAGTTGTCTACTTACAGATTAATGGTCTATAAACCTACAAGAAAAAATCCTGTTTCGATTCTTTTGTAGACGTTATTTTGATTTTTTATACACCCTGTACATCTGTTACCCTAAATTTTTAAACTTTAAAAAAAAAATTTATTTAATTTTGCTACTCAGCCAACAGCCGTTAGGCCAATTACAGGCGTCGCTGTACATTTTATGGGGACTTCCAAGCCCACTAACGACAGTCAATATGTTATTATGACATCCGGGACCAACTATTTCCTTGGCGGGCGTACCACTAGGCGCCGAGAGAAGCAGCCATGGAACTGCCATCCAAGTTCTGACCAGAAAGAGCGTTGTCTTAGTTTCGTTTGGGAATTACTACTTGACTGAATAACTAACTATTCAATTTTTAAAATGTATTGCAAGAATTGTACGCTAAATATGAGATTATGTTAGGATCGTTTCAAAATGTAGGGTTTCTTGCCCAAGTTATGAGAAGAGATTTTAGGTTTTCGTGCAATTGACCTCGTCATGCGAATTTCAACACAGCAGTGGACAGATCTTTATATTTGCACTGCTCCTCAAGCACGAACGTTGCTCGTCAAGTGAGCATTTCTACACCCGTTTTATGTCCGCTGGCGTGGAATGGACTAGTTACTTTTACATTTGATCAGGAGGTATTACGCGTAAGGTGTGTGAATTGTTTCGTAGAGATGACCGTTTAGCTAAACCTAGGCAAATTAGTTCAAATTGTTGGATCTTCTTAACTTCACAAAAAGCGGGCTATCGCTTTTGAGAATATTCGAATACCAGTTCATCTCAAATTATATATGAATTTGAGATACAATAAATCAAAGCAAAAGTTAAACTGTGCTACCATAGAATTGGTAAAACTAACTAGAGCTCTACAGCTTTCTCCTACTTAGCACGCATTTAAGACCAATGCAGAAGTAGTAGTATTCGCAATTTAATGGTTGTAGTATGTATGTAAATTTTATAATAGGTTTAGGTCTAGAAGTTAGAAGTCCAAGAAAGGACTTCTGTTTTCCCAAAGGAAATTAGTATAAATGCACGGACATACCTATTTTTCTAAATATCTACCATTTCGCTTAAGGAATCTCATGATTTTGACTATATTACACCTTACTTTGATATTGCTACTCTACCTAATTACACACGAAAATAAAAAGTGTGGTCTTTATAAAAATTTTCTTGTGTAGCAATTACAATGCTAATTTTGATTAGAATCTTAATCAGCTGGTTCATTATTTATTAATTTGAACATTGATAGCTTATAATTTCCATTACGTTCAGGAAAAGTTGCGAAAAGACTGTCACAGCAACTACTAGCAACATCAAGAGTTCATTTTATCGCCGGATAACATGGATCTTACACGGTTACGTATGCAATATCGCTGTCAAATAAACGTCAGGCGAAACAGGCCATTTTTTACGTGATGAAATATACATGGAGTTCGAAACAAATTAACTTCGTTCTGAACTTGACTTTAGTTTACTAAAATTGTAGTAAAGCCAAGAAGACTGGTTAAGTTTTTAAATTTATAGCGCGACTTAGCAAAATAATAAAGTTGCGAACTTATAGTTGCAACTTTAATATTTGACGTTTCAATTTTGCAGGTAGAGCTGAAGTTCGAAACTGATTTAATCACAAAAACTTCGACGCTTTATAAACTCGATCTGTTTGTTTTTGTTCTGATGTATAAAACACTGAAAACATTTAGTTGACTTTATTCCTATGCAATTGTGCAAGTTAGAATTAATTTTCAAGATTCTGCCAAGCCCAGCATGCCCAAGAAGATCGATATTTTCCAGTCGGATTTTAAATAGTTACTTTAAGAGTAAATTTTATTGGGCAACCAATTTAAGCTAAGGTGACGTCACGGCAGTACATCCTATCCGAAGATGAATTTACTAGGCTGGAAGCAACCCATCCGTCGTGTTCAAATGACGCTCAGCCTTCTATTCAAACCTGGTATAAGTTAGGCGAAGAATAACCAATAGCTATTATGTAAACACTGTAACTATCAATTACAAAGTCAAATAGACGCAGCTATTACAGCTACGAAGAAGGATGATATACATGCAGGAACTACACACAGTACTGTGACGATGACAGCACGATAACTGCTAAAGATGCTTCTAATATCCAGTTCCCAACAATGTTGAGAAGAAACTAAAGCCAACGAAAAAAGTTAGAGTGGTACGAGGATGTGGTCCCACAAAAATTGATTTTAGGGGTACGACGGTAACTCACTTAACGAAAAACAGAACCCCAAAGGTGTAAATACTGCAGAAGTTTTAATTAATCACTAACATCCTAAGCACCTTTATGACCGTTACTTCTGTCTCCAGTATAACACCACGAAATTGGAAAAACGTAAACTAGTCCGACCGCAAACACACGTGCGGTTTGCTTTATTTTTGTCAATCTGCGCCTGAAATTGTGCACGGGAGAAATAAAATATAACAGCATAATTACTCAGTCTCAGTTGCATTCATAATAATTAACAATCTCTACATGTAGTATACTTACACTGCTTACAGTTGCTATTCTTAGTAGGTGTGAATTTAAGCGTTGGAAACTAAAAGCCGTGCATAATAATTTAGTTAAAAGACTTCTAAGATGGAAGGAAATTGGATCTTAGCTCAGTAAATCTTCCCAACGAAGGCACAACGTAGTGAATCATGAAATATCACTGAAAGAAACGATTACAGAAAAAATAGTGCATATAGAGCAGTTTATGAGAGCATATGTCTGTGATATATATACTAATATTTAAAGTACGCCTTTAAAAATTACAAAAAACAGAAAACCACCTGAACATATAATATGATAACATCTATGCAAGCGTAGTATAATCGGAAGTGATATCACAGTAAAAATATTATAGTTGTAAGCTCTTACACATAAAAGCCATGCCCAAAATTTAAGATTTTCAATTTTAGTAGTTCTCTATAATGCCCTATAAAATCGGCAAAAAAAGGCAAAAAAGAATAACTTTTTGAAGTATTCAACTGGAAAATCACCTATTTCACATCAATACACATTAAAAATGTAATAAAACGTTTGAAAAAAATCGTTATTGCTGAGAAAATCTAAAAAAGCTGAAAAATCACAAGAGTAAACACCATACTTGGTTATGCGATTTTCTTCAAAAGGTTGCTGTTACAACATCTAGATAGTACACACAACTTATATATGAAGTTTCAACGTCATATCTCTTTTCGTTTTTGAGATATTCTGTTCACACACACAGAGTGACAGACAGATCAATTAAACTTTTGGGTAGGGGACTCTAACATGTGAAGATGTGTTGAAAACTCAATTTATAATTTTTGAGGTGAATCCAATACTTCATTTATTGTAAAGTGAAATAAAAAAAAATTAAGAGCATTAACTAGATCTTTACCTTGCTTTATAAACTATCGGCATGAATTTGACAACGTACAACGTAAAAGAATTTTGTAGATATTATAGAACACGAATCTATGGCAAAGAAATTTGTATTGAAATCAAGAACCAGAGGTGAGAATGAAAAACCCTAGTTGTAAAATATAACTGACTTAAATCACCGACGGTGCAGTGACGCAGGGAAAGGCAACTCTACGTTTCTGTTTGCTCACCAAATTACAGTTTAGGTTGGTGTGAGATGGGTACAGGGCAATCTAGGAAATTATCGAGCACCACCTGTTTAACCTATAATCTTGAGATGGGATGGAAAGCTTCTCAGATAAAAACTTTTCCTGGTTTCGGAAAAACTGGCCCGGCTGGTTTGGAACTTACGTGACCTAGAATAAGGATCAAAGGGTCTATCAATTCTATATTTCGCTGGTGACGTCACGCTAGCGTACAGATAAAAAACTAGTGCGATAACATTTTCCCAATTCACATGCTTTTCCCACCTGCACACTTAGCGATGCGACACTTGGAGGAAATTCACGAGCTTTAATTGTTATAGTTGCCTAAGTCTGGTAAATAGTGTTTTACGGTATGTGTAACATGTTTCCAGACTAGACACGTAAGTAGTCCATATATTAATGAGAAGGCTCATAATGCCTAATGGATGCCGTAAACCTAATTTATAGGTAAAGATGTTGATCTCAAAATACACGCCAGATAGACAAAATGTATGGTAATATAGAACCAGAAGAGATCCAGATGAGAAGCAATATTCATGGATGCCAGATACAGGAAGTGGGTGTAAAATCTGAAATGTTGAAAGCACCTTCAAAAAAAGGACGAAGAAACACTTTCGAAGTGACAGCTGATTGTCAATACAATGGACCGTATAAGACACCAGAAGAAGAAGAAAAGCTTGAGGCTAACTTTAGACTTCGTTGCAATAACAAATCTTAAGGTCATTCGTGGAATCAAACTCCTTTCATGGTCATATTAATTACGAAACTTTAGTGTTCCATTTTGATAAACTTCGCTTATCAAAATAACGCTACGTAAAGTAATTCGCTTTTACCTTTAGTTAATTGAAATTCCTTAAAATTACATTGCTAGCATATTAATGACTTGTTTACAATTTAAGGATGAACTGTTTTCGAACTGAGCCTTAATAGTAAATATACGTATGTAACAATTTATGCCCTACATTAAAAGATTTAGGCATCGGTAATGGATATATTATAAAATTTTATTTTTAAACGTACTGACGACCCTGAAAAGAAAACCACTGACCTAAATCACATTCCAGTGTCCAATGAACCCATCACCGCCGCTGGCTCTGTCACATGGGTGGCTTGAAATCGATTAATTTAATTTTAACTTGTAGCCTATAGAAAATTGAATGGCAAATCTGCAAAAAAGGCCCGAGCTGCCAGCTTTCAATTTAATCAGCTGTTTTAAATCTGCCGTTATCGGATTATGGCTGGCTCTTCTTTGCCTGATCATGCGATTCGAGCTTTGCACACATCCGATAATACTTGCTCTATTTTAAACTAAGGGTTTGGTTTTCATCAGGAAATTCCATTAGTTTTTGTGTTCAAGCTCACTCACAAAAGGATCAAAACTAATAAATGGCGTCTCCTGTCTGTGAGACTAGCCTGGAGGACTTATTACCGTAAGTGGCGATGAAGGTACTTACTTTGTCATGGTAGTCTTTGAACGAATACAGCGCTTCACATACCTGGAACAAAGAAAAGTTCATTTAGTAATTGCACGTGGATATTAGACGGAACTCAAAGAACAACTCTTCGAATTGCAATAGTAGCAGTCAAGTCAGTTCTGAACTACGCTTTTTCACGTGGCCATTTGTTAATAACTCGTTGATTCGATGTAATACCTTAAGTCTCGAAACAAAAGAAGGATATTTACAACACCTCGTCCACATTAAACCTAATGCGCTGTGTCCAAATAGGATAACCTAAATCATAATTATAATCCGACATCTGAGGCCTCGAAATCCCTTAGTCGATGACCAATTATTAACCTTCCAGGGGTTAAAATCCCCGGGCAGTAACTATCGCTTGAGCGCTGCAGCCTTACCAACTTACGTCGTAATCCTGATAGATTTAGGTTAGGAAAGTTCACGGGTATACTTTACCTATAAATGATACTTTCTATAACTCCCAGACGGACGAAATTGATCCGCAAGTCATCTTTTAACTGTACAAAAGGAAAATGATCCACAATTTTGTATCTGAGTAAAACTAGGTTAGACACAGTTTTTGTTGGAATCTCTGGAGATTTACTAAATTATTGCTTAGATAATTACCTGCCTGTTTTATTTTTGTTAGTGACTTCAATGAATGAATGTCAAGATAATTCGCTCTTATTAAATGACACAATGTAAGGTAATGTTAATTTCTACAACTATTTACAATACATAATTTACGAGCTTTATTTGCCGCCGCGTGAATAAACAGAAAATATGACAACAATGTTGGAAATGTTTCAGAATTTTACAGTAGTTGATTTTGAAATACTGCCTACCAAGAAATCGCTATTGACCTAAATAACACTTAGTGAACGCGCCAATATTTTTTGAGTGTCGTATAATATCCAACGAGTATAATTATGATATGAAATAAAAACGTGGCGACAGATACGCTTTACTTATGTAATATTTTGTAGTATTCTAGTATGGCATTTTTAAGTTGAGAAGCTCCTCGACCTTATAATTCAGCATTATGTAATAACTCAATGCTTTTATCTTATCTAGTTACAGAAAAAGCTCTCTGGCATATAAAAACATTACTACCAGATAACTGTTCATCTGTTAACTAATGATCGCTAAACAGCTCAGCTTTCTTTTTAACGTTTCAGGGCTTTTAGCTGGCAGATGCTCTTTCCTTAGAAAGGGTAGCTGGCAACAGTTCATTATTCTTTGTTTCCTGTAAGCGAAAAATTTGATTTTTACCTTTATTCTTTCAGGCGTGGCAAGTTGAATCCATTGAATTTTGGTTTCAAAACTACTTATAACTTTACATTTCGCAACTACCATTACAAAAAGGTATTTTACAAAGTCTTGCTTTTTTATAATTAATTGCTGTCATGTTCAGCTTTGCCCTTAATGAAATTCTTAGAAAATATATATTAGGGAAATCTGAAAAAAATACTCTTTAACATAATTAATATTCACAGATGATCAGTAATACCAGAAGTAATAGAAGTGAGTCGACCGCACAACAATAAGGTATTTCATGGGAAATAGATGTAAAATATTATGTGAACTGTATAAAATATAACTTGCACTTGCACCCAAATACTTAAGAGTTTTAGCGTCTCTCTGTTCGGACCAAAGCGATGAGCAAACGCATTTTATAGCTCCTTGTAATATCACCCCCTATTTTTAGCAGTGTAATTTACATCAATATGAAGCCCCACTTTGTCAGTCAAACTATAATAGCAGCAATAGGAATTCGCCTACAATTTGCTCTACTAATTATCCTTCTTTATATATCAATATAAATAAGTTGCAGTTACACTAACGTACCTGCATCTATAAACTCAATATCAATGTCAAACTTGACTTGAATGACATTTATATTTTGTCACGTTGTAATGATAATAATGTTACTTTCTATTACCTCGAACTAGCTCAATCAGAGACATTGAAGATTCCTTTCTCTCAGCTAAATGGGTGATGATTTAGAATAATATTGTTAACTTCAATTTCAATGAGTTGTTTTAATTTACTTATAATATTATAACGAGGTATTCAGGTATCTTTATATTCTTATGAAACCAATTTGAAGCTGAGCTTTGATATGAAGTTTAGTTGACAAGTATAAAATAATTAACAGTCAAAATCAGAGGTTTAATAACTTGATAATCTTTGATAACTTTACATTCCGGATAAATATGTACTAAAACCAAAATATGTAATTTCAAATTATAATAGCCTAAAACCGCCGAGTACTCGAATCACTTATTAATTTAGAAAAAGTAAGCGTAAACTTATTTTTTAAATACAATATTTGTTAAAGTAATTTGATATAATTTGGTTTTTCACTAAACTTGTTCAAATCTTCTAAATCTAGTAATTAAAGTTCACTGACCTTTCTCAGTTGATTTGGATACCTGAATTCATTTCGTTGATTTCTCTTTCTACTAGTAACAATACTAACCCAAGCTCTGCTAAATTCTGATTTCAACTCTGAATGCACAAAGCCCCTTGTAGATATTTCTATCTTCCAGATAGACTTCTCACAAAAACCACAACACTTCACTAAAGCACTGAAGCTATGTTAATGATTAAAACTGATTGCTTTTCAATACAATTTCAATATCAATACAAAATACAATATTTATATTGCCTCTTTGCAAATAATTATAATATATCTGACTTCACTCACAGGTCATTCCTGTGTAATATTATTTCAATTAAATATAAATTATTCGCCAATTGTATGGAATTAAACCTACAACGGCTTTTAACGTATATCGAGTCATTTATAAAAATGTTTACTTCTTGCTTATTATTTGGCCTAGTAACCTCTCGTTCCTATTCACAACTGGCACCCGTTATATAAGTTTTATTTTTATTTTTATAACTATCTGGATTTGAAATATTAGAATAATATTAGATGCATTCTGCCTGTATGCATGTAACATTACATGCTGTACGATTTGAAACCATGGGTAAAATAGTTTATTCCACGAGGAGATCACAAAAACAACACTTCGTAGAGCAGTCATTCAACGCATGCCAAAGAAAATTTCCCATTCATTACGAGTTCACCTCGGTCGCTTAACTTGGTGGAGGCCGATATGGCCAATATTAGTTGATTTTGGAACTTCAGAACTAATTAGGAATGTACCCAGTTAAGTGTGTTTTATATACAGATTGGTGGCGAAAATTGTGAACATAGGTAGTCCAATGTGCTAGAATACAGTTTATGGGTTTTGTGTGCGTTGGACAGAAATAGACCTATATGCGATTAACATTAACACTGAATCCTAGGCTACTAGGTTTTAAATTATATATGTCTATTTCTGTCTACCGCATACAAAGCCGATACACTCTATTCTAGCACCTTGGACAACCTATGTTCACATTTTCCGACACAATCTGTATATTATTTCATGTTGCATGTGTTATTTGGCGCTAACTAAAAGTAGGTTATAATGTCTTGCTTCTCTTGAACATTGTAGCAACTTAAGCAACCTACCTTAGAAGGCTCACATAACTATTTACCTCAATTCTCGGTTGCGATACGGGTGTGATAAATGTGAGATTTTTGTCTAGTTCACTTTCGCAGAAAGGTTTCAGGTTCACACTAAGAAAGAAGTAGTGGGCGCCAACAACTTTATTAAATTGAAATTTTTCTATAATATATACATATGCAATCTTGTAATTTATGGGTTAAATTACTTAATTAATTATGAGTTTTATTAAAAAGGGGGTTTCTTCCTTTTTCTGAAATTCTGCGCATACAGGTAAGATAAATTTAAATAGCTCTTTATACCCTCTTAACTTATTTCTGTTATCGAATACTGGTTGTTAAATGTTTTATCGGATAACTCAATTCACATTTCTAAGATATAAGAAATTCCCATTATTTGACACATATATGCAGTATAACATTAAACCCTAATTGACATTTATAAAATCTAACCTGTGGTTATTTACTTGGTTTCTTTTAACATTTCAACTGAAAAGGTAATAAAATTTTACATTCTTAGGAAGTTATTTACGGTATATTAAATTTCATATGTTCAATTAAACTTGTAATTTTGACATATTTCTGGTTGTCACTTAACTGAAGAGTTTCATATAATTCTCTGCGGTTTAGGACTGGCCTAACAATGAGAAGTCAATCTTATGCTGCCAGGAACTGATACCTTGCTTATCGAGTTGAACTCCCGGTTAATAGGAAACATTTTCGTCGCCGGACTAATGCAGCGGGTTTTGGGGATGCGGAATTCTTAACGATATTTAGTGCTGGTCTAATATTGTCGTCTACTTCAAATTAAGCACGCCAAAAGGCTTCGCCGAGACTCCGTGCGACATTATCCAACCGAATCATTGCGTTTAGTGTTCAATGACAATAACGAATTGCACGTGAAGTAAAAAGCTAAATTAAGGACACTTTCCTTAGGATAATTACTAATCACCGATGTATGTACCTACCAGTTAATTTGTAACTGCTTTTTCTATTATTTGTATGCCTAATGAATTAAGTCTATTTGCCTGAAAAACCGTCCTTTATCTAATAGACGTGTCTGTCTGGGACGCAGTTTTGTCTGTCTGGGACGCCGTTTTGTCTGTCCTGGACGCTGTTTCAGCAGCCAAACCGTAAGAGATACACAAAAAAGTTATGAAAGTTATATGTTTGGAATGGTCATGTCAGCTCAGGAACCGAATTTCAGTCACGTGACACTTCCGGTTTTCTAGAAATCACAAAAAAGGCCGTTTTTCAAATAGAACGCGTATTAAATAAAAACTGTTTCAGCAGCCAAACGGAGCTGCGACCCTCTGCGCCTTAAAACGTCGATCGGTTAGGCAACCACTTTGACAGCTTCCAGAATGTTCCGATACCCTCTGCGCCTTCAAACGTCGATCGGTTAGGCAACCACTTTGACACCTTCCAGGTCTGGGTACAGTTTTTATTTAATACGCGTTCTATTTGAAAAACGGTCTTTTTTGTTTTTTTAAATGAGACATTTGTCTCACTGGACTTCTAGTTACAATATAATAGAATGCAGAATTAAATTAATTATGATCTTACAGATTGGAGGTCTCACATTCATATATCCTTTGATCTGAGAACGCACCCCTGACTTATTTGTCGCTGGAGGCTGTCAAGACCAAATTTGTTTTTATTACCTATTAGTAAATGGTTTTTCTCTGTTATTTTAATTTGAAATTTTTCAAATTAGCCCTTTATTTAAAATTAAATACTAGGTGAAGAATATGCAACCTGTATTTCTTCTAAGTACTATAAGTTGTATAACTTTCAGGATTTGTTATAATTCAGAATTAGTGTATTTTAGTAGCTCTGACTGTGGAATGCTACAACATTACGGAACCAATAGTATCCGATAATCTTCATCACGTCATTTACCTATTGTCGCAGTGGTCTTTCACTATTTCGTTTTCTTTGACGTGGTCGCCATTGTAATCGAATTTGTACCTTTCTCCGTCAGGCTCCATGTCGGCATACGAGTGCGACATTCCGAGTGTTGACTCTTCTCGGGTAGTCTTTTTTTGAGTTCGACGTTATCGTTGCAATCTTAGAAGGGGTTACGGTCATTTCATATCACGCTGGCCAGTGCGGGTTGATAGAAGAGTTTAGGATATGGGAATGACAAGGTAGGAGGAGAGAAGACTCGGGGTAGGAACATGGTTTTCTCTTAGAAGGGAGGCAGGAGAACTCAACAGCTTGCTAAGGCAAGATAGCTAGTTCTCGAGCGAAATACATTTTGGGGCACAAGCCTATCCACAGTGCGCTAAAGCCTTTGTTGTTCTGCACCTGTATATCAACAGTATTTTGCGTTTTGAATCAACCCCAGGTCGTCAGATAGTTTTACCTATAACACTCAGATATAAGATATATTTTGGAAAACTTTTTTAGCAGTTACATTTGAAAGGTTGACGACCCCCTTAAAAAATATAAAGACTTTTCCAATAGCAGCAACAGAACTTTAAACATAGATCGTAGTCACTTTTGAATCACTGAGCCGTAATTTCTTTACAGTTGTGTTCAGTCAGCTTTGCCAAATCATCATGGAACGTTATACGCTTCAACAATGTATTATTGGTCAGAAAGCCATTTAACCAAATATATGCTCCATCGCTAAAGATGATTTTTTATCAACATAGGAATCTATTTCTAACTGGTCCAGGGCTCAATCAGCGAATTGTCGACACTAAAAATGGTCAATTGGCTTTAATTCTTAACTTTACGCAAAATTAGGGTTTGAAAATGTTCAAGTTGTTGAGCATGGCTAGGAACTGAGAGATATGTTTCTTCATTCACAGTAATTCGAACAGCGGAAATATTCTCATTCGAACATTGGACAACCTACAAGTTGTGACTCATGCACCACTGAACCAGTCGATTAAAAATTTACGATAATTTAAAAATTGTACTTCTACAAGTCGATGATGTCGAACTCAAACTTCACATAGTGCCCGGAACATTTCTCAAACGGAAAGGGCACTTTGATGTCTGATTGATGACTTCTTTTCTTTAAAGTGAGAATTAAGCCATAGTTTTCAGTGTGAGCGTACCGTTCAGTAGTATGTAGCTATTTGGTGAAGCCTTACCGTGCCGCTTTGGTACCGTTACGGCCATCTCAAAGTGCACGGCAGATTTTTAGCGTGTAATACGATATTCTAATCATAGACGTCGAGTTTTGACGTTTACGTTTGTCATCAACTGTCATAGAACTGAAAACTCGAAAAATTCCCAGGCATTTGTCGCAGAGAAAATGCGAGCTATTACAAAACTGGAAGAGAACTGGTCGCTGAGTCGAGTCGCAGCAGATTTGCATGTGAGCAAAAGCTGCATTTTCACAATTAAAAATCGTTGGCAGTAGAGACTTCTGCAAAAAAAGTTTTTTTAACCCCAGAGAACAAAGAACGAAGAATACAGTTTGCAACCGACTATTTGAATGAAATCGACGATTTTTGGAACAGGACTGTTTTCTCAGATGAAAAGGTATTTCAATCATTTATTAATTGACGATTAAGGGTGTATGGACAACAAAATTCAAGATTTGAGGAGCAATATTATGTTCAACCCTTAAGTAGTGGACGATTCTCTGTAAACGTATGGGGATGGATCAATGCTCACGGATCTGGGGCATGCTATAGAATTAATGGTCGACTGAATGCTGAAAATTATTGCAATATTTTGCAAAATGTGATGCTGCCATCTGTAAGAGAGGTCTTTCCTAATCAATTTACTTTTTAACAGGCAAGATATTACTTAATTAATTAATTTTGTTTATGTTAACTTAATTGATAACATTATTTTCACAGGATAACTGTCCTCTGCATGCAGCAGAGATTGTCCATTGATGGTTTGATGAGAATAATATTAATTTATTACCATGGCCTGCAAAAAGTCCGGACTTGAACCCTATCGAAAATGTTTGGGGGTATTTAACTAAAAAAATGTATACCAGGGAGTTTGCACCAAACAACGCCGATGAATTATGGGAAAGAATAATATATGCTTGGAAGGAACTGAGAGGATACAATATGGAAACATTGGTCAACCCTATGCGAAACAAACTGCAAAGCGTAGTAGCAATTGAATGCTGATACATATTTATTAAATACATATTATTATATGTATAGTTTGTTTACTTGTGAAACTTTGCTAAAATACAAACATTAAAAAAGTAATACCTATTCTTACCATCACAAGCAACGCCACTGGAGAAACCCTCATTTAATAAGCCGAAAAATCGCAACAATAACCATAGTAACAAAAAACCGTGCACTTTGAGGTGTCCGTAACTGTACATTTACGACGATAGTCGGATTTACTGCTCTTTCCTAGAACGTACGCTACCAAGTTCAAGATTTTGAAAACCGCGATGTCTTGATATACCACAAAAAAATGTCGCATCGATTTCCAATCGTATTTAAAGGAACCACTCCCGTCCGTCGGCCTCACGTAGAGTTGCCACTTCTGAATGTCGACGCATCCAGCAGAATTCACGCCTTTATAGCCCTCGGAACTATCTATTTGGATTCCATTTCGAGCCACGAGTACCCCTTTTGAAGCCCATATGTTATCGCTTAACTTTGGCGGCGAGCTCGGACAAGCTTTTGTGCGATCCCGGAGTTTTGTGACTGTGACTATTCTAAATTAAATATTAATACAATATACTTGAATCGATATAAAGACAATGGGTTATAAAGAATATACGACGGTGGGCACATGCACACTTCTGTATTATGGACATTCGTTGATCAATTATAAAGAGTTTTCGGGTTTGAATCCTCAATTTTTCAGAAACAGCTTTTCACCGACTCGCTAAATAAAATGTTCAAGCTTAATGTCACTACAACTAAACGTTGATTTTCAGCCTTGAATGTGTAGATCCTTAAAAGTTTTCTGGCTATTTTCTTTTCTCAAATATACGTTGCACAGATACGATATGTTTTGTTTTAGTAAAATTATAGTGACAAATATGTAGTCTGAATCACGTAAATTAGGTCAAATGCTGTTGTCCTTTGACGTTTACCTAAACTTGGCGTTTGATTTTCACAAAGCAAATTCTATAGCAACCTGAGACGGTCAATACAGTGAAATGTAAAAAGGAGCTCGAAGCTATACGCTCCATGAATCGTTACAAAGGACGTACGATGTGTACAAAAGTTCAAACCAAAGACACTCAAGTAACTGTTAAGAAATGTCAACGTATGTCTTCATTCCTTACTGGAAAGCTTATGAAGGACTGCTATGAACTTAATCCGTCACTATGGACCTTTTTTATCGATTCTTTCCTTGGCATTTTTAAAACAATTACACTACATGCCCAGATTATTATATTACAAATAGTAACAAAAATGCGATACCAAGTAAAAAAGGACAGAAAATTTATTTTCCTAAAATGCAAATAAACATTGACTCTTATAAAACATATCTTCTGATTTCTTTGTTTTCTGGAGTAATGCAGAAATAAGCTGGTCTGCAATTGTAATGATATGGATTTCAAGTACCAGTAATTTTCGTTATAGTAAATGTTAATAGTAGGAGGTCATCGATCTCCAGCATTCGACCAAATAATTATGGCTTGGAAAACATAATCGTGCATAGGTGATTGAGTAATCATTAAGACTAATACTGAATTTATTGATTGAACTCACACTTTCTATATACTTTACGTAAATAGATGTTAAGGGACACTTAATAATAATATTATTAAAACTAAATGCGAATCAAACAGTTTCACAAATCATTAGCAAACGACTAGTTCATTTGCATGTTGTAGATGGAATTTGCTGAATAGTGTTGTGTAATGTTAGTAACAACCCAGCATTCGTGTTGTCCAAAAATGCCCACTTGCTATTGTGTCACATTCTAGAGCTAATTAAATTAAATGAATTGTTTAAAAACGTTAAATAGAATAAGATAAACGTTTAACAAGATTAAACACTGCCCTTTTTAAAGAACAGAATGGAGAGCTTTCTACTTTTAATTTACCTTTAGGATTCCAATCTATCTAAAGCTGAACGAATTAAAATTATCTTGGTGGCGCGATGGTAGAGTGCCAGGCTTGGAATAATCAAGTCTTGTTTTGAATCCGTGGATAGGCAGAACTTTTTCTGCGGTACATTGAAACGCTATCGAGCCGGGTAAAAATTCTATGTTTTGCACACAACTAATGTCGACATCGTTGGAAGACTGGCATATGAAGCAAATATCCTCAACTTCATCTAACCATTACAATACAGTTCATGTTATAATTGCCTTATAAAGACCTAGTTATTCATTCCTTTTCTAGTTAAACAGAAAAAAATATGAAAATTCAATAATATAAATTAAGAAAAAATTATACAGAGTGCTGGTATATTACATCAACTTTAAAGTTCAAACAAGCGTGAAAACCAAAAAAGAAAATTCAAAGTACTGTGCAAGCCAAATGCAAAACTAGTCAAAAATAAAACAAAAGAAAAGTAATGGGTTACTAAATTTTAAACATTAGAACTGTCTCCCAGGCTAGTCATTGTTGTCAAAAGTGATCAACAGGTAGTGTCCATTTTTCTAAAGGAAACGACAATATATGCATGGAATAATAAAATAACAAATGTACGAGTACTGTTTAGTTTGCTTGTGGCAACAGGATTAATTGGATACGTTTCAGGTGATATGGGTTAGGAATCGATTCGTCGATAAAGCAATTAATTGCAGCCCTTGTTAAGAAAACAAAAATTACCCTAATGGTAGGCCATTTGTCTATTTATAATGTCAATAGTGCGAGGCAAGGCTGGAAGGAAGTTCCTAGCAGCAGCCTTGAACTCACATTCTGATAATGTTGTTCCAGATCAACATGACGTCAGTTGCCATTTTATTTGATTGCTGGAAGTTAATCGCATCAGCGGGATCGAAAATCAGAAGCTCGGAAATAAATGAGGAGTCAAACGTATCTTGGTGGTTGTTCCACTTCATCAGCGCATAGCGGAGGTCATCAAGGTGGTTCGCAGCGCTCTCATTGTTTGTTAATCGACCTTTGTACACATAACACATCGCCATCGATCGGAAGTAATACCTTTATGCCCGCTGTAAAAGGAATTTAATTTGTCAGGCAGTCCTGGCGAGTGGTCTTGGTTCAGCAAAAAATGCGAGGAACTGAATTGAAAGGTCGGGTGATAAAATCTGGTCGCTCTGACCCTATTGGGGACATGACATTGCATTTGTTTCAGGGAGTGCTTGTTCTCCGATTTCAGACTCCAACCGTGTGGAATATCGATACAGTAGTGACCTTCTGCGAGGGCGGTTTAATTTTGGTTTTGTTTTCTTTTAATTTACTTGTTGTAAGGCATCTTGTTAATCCGAGACGCGTTTGCTCTCACGTCGGCAAAACTCTGCTGCAGAATTGCATTCCTGCTCCAGGAAGGATGTGTGATTAGTGGGAATGTCTTCGCCTCTAATATTATCAACATTCGGTTTGTATCTAAGAATCGAAGACAGACCTTTATACATGACCACAGCAATAACAGCCCCTTTACGAATTATCACATGATTAAATCAGCTGTTGCCCACAAATTTTCAAATATCCTGGACCCATTCCCGGGTGTTCCCAACACGTTACAACTGAATTTCACTTTAGATCTGATTAGCACCTCAGCTGTAGCTAAGGTAACTCGCTCTGTTTAAGTTTATGCTTCTAGTGCTATCAGGTATCTTAAGCATTTGACCCACTTTGCTGTTCCGTGTTGGAATACTGGTTATTCCTGCTAAGCATTGTTAGCTTAAATGTTCCCATTTTGCTATTTGTGTCGTGGAGCATTAATTGGCAGATTATTAACTAAAATAGAAATTCTAACAGGACGATTCAGGGCCGGTTCTACAATCCAAGGATAATGTTATCCTGGCAATAAATACCCTAGAAACGATTGTTGTAACAAAGAAAACTATGATAATTATACCTCAGATAGCTTATTCTAGGTATATACTTACATTGTAGAACCGGCACTTAGAGGTTCCAACTTAAATTTATGACAATGAGATCCCGCTATTTATTAGGTAAATATTTCTGCGTTTGTCTGTATAAAACATGCTAAACGAAAAAGCTCCGAGTATAAAGCTATAAATGGACTAACGTAAATATGGTCACTGATATTATCGTATTATACCTTAAAATAAGGTAAATTTTGTATTAAGTGTTAACATACACGCAATATGCATTTGGAAATGTTTCTAATGGACGTTATTAACCTGAATGGTTTAATCTTGCGATATCAGTGACAACTATCACTCTTTTTCATAAGCAAAACATCAACTACGCATGGCAAATTACGTTATTAAATGCACTCAACGGATTTGACAAGTTACTGTGATTACTAATATTTGGACTCACTAGACGGATTTGCGCTCTATCAGAGTATTTGACACCAACGAATTACCATATTATCAAATAAGTACCGTCCCAATGTACAACCTATCTTAAACACAAAGCAAAAGATTCAATTTAGTTTCTTAAACTTAAAGCATTGGCCGTTCCTCCTTTGAAAGATGCAGCAAAAGGTAGTTAAACTTGTATATTATTCTTATGCTGTCAAGTAGGAATTGGAATAAATTAAAAGACAGTTTCCTGTAAAGAGACACTGACGTCACAACTTAATAGTTTTAAAATCGTTTGAGAAACTTGAAGGACGTAAGGAACATTGTATCTATTTTTAAGTCGAAGATTTTCAAAATACCTGCACTTAAACGAAGAATAAACAATTCATATTTAAACTTTAATTCGTAATGTGCTAATTTTATTATTTTTGACGATATAGACCTCACTACAAGTAGCTATTTACAACTGTGATTTGAAGGTCTTTCTTCTATATATCCGTAAATGCGGAAAAGTACACCAATTATTATTACAGCAAAATATACTCAGGAGCCCAGAGCGATTTTTGATGGAAAATATAAGTGACTACCTAACTAACTTGTGGCTTTGGCTAAATTACTATCACCGGGTACACGCAAAGACGGTAGCAAAAAATAACCGTACTAGAATTATCAGAAATGAAGTAAATTGGGAAAAGGCTTTTAGTACAGGTTCAATAAAAAAGTGGTGGAATAAGAAAGAAAACAAGAAAATCTGAATAAGTGGGGAAGACGTATTAGAAGCAAGAAAAAGTAAACTATAAACACCAGAAATTTGGGAATAGCAAGAAGACAGCAAGGCTGCCAGATTGAAAAGCAAACATATCCACCCCAAGAAGAGTGTGAATGCGCAATTCACTGACCACCCTGGAGAAAGGATTGCGGCCAGCGGCAAAATTTCTAGCTGCGATTGTTAACTGTACTAAGCCCGAACGGTATTCCATGGTTTGAACGCCCTGCCATAACGGGACTGCGATTCTAGAAAGAGACATTCGGCCCTTTGGCTAAATAAAAACGGTACTGTCAATAAGCTCGACTAGTTAGAACCCAATCTTCGGTGAGTTCAATCAGCACTGGCATCTCGCATGACAGTAAACGATTCTACCATCCTACAAGTGTTTTCATTCCAGAATCTAGAGAGCCCTTTGCATACACAGGCACCCATAATTAGAATCAATAAGACCAGACTACGATAAAGAAGTAAGATATCCAATTAGAAATAAACGAGAACTAATTTAAAAAATAAACAGCAACATAAAGAATGAGTTTCGAACATTTAAGGAAGAAATGAAAATAAAGGAAGAAAACTGAAAAAGGAAAAAAACAGCCGTAGAAACAAATACAGTACCTATAAAATAGAGTGGAAGCAATAAAAAAGGATGTTTAAACAGATTTACATAAAAATACCTTCGTAATATTCCACCACATAGGTGGATTTGTAACGCTAGCTCCCGTTTGAATTTGATTAGTTCAATATTAAATAATATTTGCAAATTTAAACGTCGCCGACCTTTCGCGTTATCAAGAATCCGGTGTGTTTCAGCAAGATAAGATAGCGCAGACCGAAGTTCCGCCCGTGAAAACAGCGCGAACAAAGGCGAGACGCGCGCCGTTCCTCCCCACCTAATAGTTTTACAAAGCATATAAAAGGGCTTGCAGAACGCATTTCAGGAGAGATTTCCAAGAGATTCCTGATTCTCCTCCAGCATTCATTCCAGCAAACACCTAGTTCCCGATCCTTCATCCTGTCCTGTCCAGAGAGCTCCTCCGTCGACTCTACCAGTACCTAGGGAACCGTTCCGAAGCTGAGTTCAATTTAGTGGTTCCGCAAGGAACGCCTGAAACGCCAGCTATATTTTCCTCTAAACCTCCTAATAGCTAGTTCAATTTAGTGGCTCCGCAAGGAACGTCTGAAACGCCAGCTATATTTTCCTCTAAACCTCCTAATAGCTAGTTCAATTTAGTGGCTCCGCAAGGAACGTCTGAAACGCCAGCTATATTTTCCCCTAAACCTCCTAATAGCTAGTTCAATTTAGTGGCTCCGCAAGGAACGTCTGAAACGCCAGCTATATTTTCCCTGTAAATATCCTACACCGAAAACCGTTTGTAAATCAGTAATACCTAACGTAATATTTAAATCCCAGCTCCCTTGCATTTTAAATTTGGCGCCTTGCTATTCAAGCAGAATTAGAAGCTTCAAGCTATCTAATTGGAAATTACCTGTGTTAATCCTTGAGAATTGCAGCGGCCGTCTTGCCTGGGAATTCTGCGGACCGAACCGTCAACCTCGCCGAAGAATACACGTGGAGGTGCCGAGGTTGCTAACCTCGAAAATCCTGTCGATTTGATAAATCGAGTTACAAGCGAAGTCCCTTCGTGCGGCGAACCTCACGGAGTATTTTAACAACAAACTGTAGCCGCACAAATAGGGTGAGAACTCGAACAGTTTTAATTTGTTGTTTGTTGACAGAAACCAGAATTCGCAGATCGGCGAATTTGACAGACTGCCCGGCGTTGCAATCAGCGCGCAGCTCGTCCCGAAGAGCTACGAAGTAGCGGCCCGGCCGACCACGACGTCCTCGAACGAATCGCGCACGAGGTCACGCCCGCTACAACCAGGAAGCGGCTACCGTCCGTAGAATCCGTCTCCGCGAGAACCAGGAAGCCGCGTTTTTATACGATCGTTAATTTCGAGCAATAAACATCTCATTTAATTAATTACACGAATATTTACTTATGTACGATAGTTATATAGAATAAATGTTATACAGGATACTCCGTTAGTGTGTTTTGCTTATTTATGGTATATCTGAGCGAACGATCGAACCCTATCTCCGATTTATGAGCTAACCCGTGGTAAATAAATTTTACAACCCTTTATAAGCAGGGGAGGATATTACATGGCGTCTCCGAGCAGGGACGTGAACTCAGAAGTTAGAAGATAGAACATTTTAGAAGAATATAGAAGAACAGTGAGAAAAGCTAATAGTATTTGCAGAAAGAAGAAGAGTCAGTTTATTTAGAAGGGAAATATTACAACCAGAAGAAGCATTTAATAGAAAAGCAATTAATTTTAATAGCGTGACAGTATAAAGCAAGAACGCTGTACAATAGATCAAATGTATAACTGTATCAAAGCACACACGATATTTACCAAACCTTACTAATGTACTTCTGCGATCACGTTATCTTTTGTAAAATATATGAACCTCGCAATTTCTAAACAAAAACATTCATTAAAGTACGTCCCATAACATACACGTGTTGTTTTATCATGCACCAGACACACCATATAATCAATTAATATAGTGGATCATACATTGTGACTCCGACTAATAAAAAACGTCAATCTCTGTCAGTATCAGAGTTCCTGACTTCAGTCTTTCGAGTTGGATAATCTACCAATATCTGTCGAACTGCCTACCGCTCTGCCTTCCAAACTCTTCAGCTTCTGTTGAGCCTGCCAGCTAATTCCTGAGCCAATATACCCTAACATCGCTTTGCATTCCGTGCTTCTCTGACGATCATCAACCACGTGAATTGCAGCACCAAGAATGTCAAGTGTTCGCTCATCTTAGTACCGCAGCATGGAAATTCAACAGAAGTTAAATTTTCAGGTTCTTTATCCATCCGTCATTATCTTATATTTTGTATTACTGAACCCGTCCAGGATAAACTTATTAACTTTGAATCTCCCCACTGAGGCTGTGAGTAACATCCGCGATTTCTTGCTGCATATTCCGCTAAGACGGTTGACATCAAAGTTGTTATTATTGTCATCGGTGTTGTTATCGACTACTTACCAAATAAATTATCGTTAAGAGCTTTATTACCGCACTCTTTTTTACACAATAAAGAAAACTTAACCAGAATTTATTGATGAAGGTAAAATATTATTTATTATTATTATCATCGTTGATGGCAGCAGAACTCGGCTCACCGCCTCGTTCTGCCAATCAAACTCGTTTCCTTGAGATGCTCATAATCAAACTTGTACCATTAACATCTATAAACAATGTCAAATTTAATGATAGCCCTCTCAAACTGTGGTTTGAAGTTCAAAAACTGTGTACAGGTATGGAATGCTCATTGAATTTTGCCCTAGATCTGTATCTTAAAAATCTGCCAACCGATCTGTGCATTCACGCTTGCACCAATCGACCTTCCAATCAACCAGTTATTTAAAGCACAATTAAATCCGTTGGTTAACACGAAACGCACTCCTACTCACAACCAACCAAATTCTCCATCACAGTCTGATAACTTAGCATCATTAGAACGGGGCTTAGAAAACTTGACTGACAAACTGTCACCTTCGGCGTTTTCTAATTGTCAAAATTTTAACTGATTTACTGACCCCCGTCCAGATTTTGCATACTAGCTTCGGTCCTCAAGCGGTTAAATGCATTCAACCATGTTTTTTTTTTTTATAAAAAGCTAAGTTTCCGTTTACTGAGTTTACTAGCTTTCATTCTAGGAATTTTCATTTCATATCTTTGAGGAGTAGTGTTGTGATCACGTTATCTTTTGTATAACCATGGCGGGTGATGTTAGCTCCATAGCATCTGGATGCGGACATAGCTCAGGGCATGATCTTGACCAGTCCATATCTTCAAGTGGCAGGTCGCTTCACACCTGTTGCGTGAACTTTTTAGAGCGCAGGAAGGGATTCGATTCTGGAACGTACCTACAGGTTGAAGTTTCTCGACCAGTGCCCTGCCGCTTTGAGCTCCAATTAGACATTTTGACGTTTGGATTTCCGACGTGACCTTGGGAATATACAGTTCGCTTCGCGAGATTTGTACCTGGAAGCACACAAAACATTTCCTCCCAATCTACAGGGTAGATACCGCTGTAAAATTGCCTTGCAAACTATTGCATCGCTGTATTGTAAACTTGTATGTATTAAAATTTATGCGTTTTGTTTTGAGGTGCTTCGTAACTTAAGATATACTTTTCGGACTTTTTCCACTGTCACCCAACGTTTCGGGAGTAGATCAAAACTCCCGAAACGTTGTGTGATTTACACCCTAGACAGTGGAAAAAGTCCGAAAAGCATATCTTAATAGACCACTGCCAAAAAATGACATTCAGAGAACAACTTCGTAACTTGTCGACCTGTATTTTATATGTATATGAATTAATGACTATTATACTATGATTTTCGCATTCTGGCGTTATTTATTTGTTACTCCTACCTGTACTTGAGTTAATATTTCCTTTCGGAATACTTTGTGCTACTCGATTTTACGAATTCTCTTTGAATGCCTGGATATTTGGTAAAAATCCGTTGACGCCCTTTTGGCTCTCAATTAATTCGAGTATTTAAAAAACTGACACAACATCTCCATTGAGTTAGTTTCAGTCGGAAATTGTATCCAAGTAGTCACAAGTTTGTTTATTTTCTTGTGAGAATAGCCAACGGATCGTTTGGATGCTAACAAAGTTACTTAGTCAAAATTGTATAGGTTATATTATTAAATACTTTTTTAGGCACCCGTCCTGAAAATCATGCATTACTGTATACTTTTTAAGCCGGAGGGTATTTGTTTACAGGATGATTTTGGAAAATTATTCTTTATTGGGCTATTTTGGAAAACTAACTCATTTATTGGTTTGCAATATTTGTTTATTCTAGTTAGGGAAGAAATCAAATACAAATATCTTTAGATTTTTACGAAGGTATAATGCTTTTTTGTTATTGTAATGTTCCAACATTTACGTAAAATTGAATAGAAAAGCAGGTGCCTAAAATTCATCCGGAAACGCCCTTTACAGGACATGTAGACTTTCTTTTAATTTTTTAGCAGTTTCTGCCAATATAAATTCAATTTTAAAAAATCAACAGCCCTCTAGCCAAGAGAATAAAAGTTTTCGTTTATACGGTACTTGATGATGAAAGTAACTTAATTTAAAAATACGCGTTTCCAAACTAGTTTTAAATTTAAAAAATGGTAAAAAAACCATCAATGCACAAGCATTCATTACAATCATTTCTGATATAAACACTTTAAGTAAAAATATCAAATTGTTTATCCTTGCAATACATTTTTATCCCATTTACCTACCCAACGGCCAGAAAACATTAAAAATTGCCATCTTAATGATTTCGCTAAATAGCCAGCCGAAAGTAACTTACATTATGTTGAGTTATGAAGTGAGAATTTTATTAGAACGTTGCCGACAAAGCAGATGCTCTGGTGACTAGCAACATCGTCTGATAAAAACTAGGCAGCAAGCAAACAGCAAAGAAGTCAATAGGTTAATGGCGACGGTCGTTAGTTTATCCTGATGATCCTTTTAAAGTGGAACATGACACACTGTATTGAACTGCACAGTGGTTACTTACAATAATACATTTAGTGACGTAAATATGATTAATGTGAAAAATTATTTAGAAGTAGGAATCAGCAGCAGATATTTTCTGCTTAAATGTGACTACAGTTACCATTAAGACGAATTTATCACAATTAATTTAGATAAATACAAATTTAGATTAAGCAACAAAATGCTGGAAATATTTGGCAATATATAACCTCCAAGTAAGAGTAAAATCTATTCATGATCATTTTGAAAAGGGCTTGTCATGGAAATCTGACTGTTGTCTATACGTAACCTGAATCAGTACCTGCGTAAATCCAACTTTTTAATTATGAATCATGACGAAGCCGATTTTTTCTTTTCCCATGAGAATACTTAAATTACAGTGAGACAAAAATGTGCCATATAATTGATATGACATTGCCACACATTATCAATTTAACAAAATTCAAAACAAGCAATTAATAACTTAAAAACCCTAACACCAGCCTTAAAAACTAAATTACGGCTAAGCTTTATTCAAAATAAGCTTGTGGTTCATACAAATGTGTATAATGTGGTCGCTTGATAAGGTCACATTACATCTTTTAACAGTAAATTGCTGCATGCGGGAAATAGTTCAATTAAATTCTCATAAACAACATCCGATGCGCGTTTACATAACGATGCACTTAACCAATACCGAGGTCTCACCTCCATCAACTAGTACACACGATGGCACGACCCGATGTTTGTATATGTCGTCATTAATTAAGCGCAGTGCATGCACTAGATTGCAACCAGAAAACGCACGAATCTGTACGTTTTAAGTAAGGAAATGAATTGGGACTTTAAACCGGTCTACATGGTGTAAAATTGGATTAAATTTAACTAGTATCCTTTATATTTCAAATCCCAAATAGGACTAGCTTATAGAAATTCATTACTTAGCATAAGTATTTTTCAAGTAAAAAGAGAGCTTGTTGCTTTTGCGTATTTTAGTAATGTTATTTGCTGGCCATGGCAATGTACTTTCCCAAAATACTGATTGTTGGGCTTATGCAATGATACTGTAGAGACATGGAAAAAGTTCGAAGGCCACATAACCAAGTAATACCTATAGAAAACCCATTTAACACTGTTGGCAACCGTGTTTGCAAAACTAGATCTGACAGTAGCAGTGGCGCTGCGAATATTAAGAAATTACGATATAGGAATTTACTTAGCTGGAACATTTTAAAAGTATATATACATTTAAATTTTTAAGGTTATCCTGACCTATTAAACCCAACGATATCAAAATCTCGGCTCCAAAATGCGTATTGTAATGCAACAATCATTACATTTATGAGGTAGCTATAGCATTTCCAATGCAACGGCATCGACCTCTAATCTTTGAAGAGGTTTAGGCATTAAGACCACATTGTTGCCAAAGCCGGATTGAAATGCCGTTAAGGTCATTGGAGTTACTGGGGTTTAGACTCAGGTGTTCTGGTCCACTGTATAAAAATTAATTAAATATAAGCAAATGTCGGTATAGTAGTAACAACAGTAAACAATAAAACAAGGAAGAAAACTAAAAGTCGTCTGGTTTTATTAAACCATGTCACTACCTTCATGGAAGTGAAACATGGATATTGACCTCTAGAGACAGAGGCAAAGTACAGAGTGCGGAAACGAGATTCCTGAGCAAGGTTAAAAGAGTAACTTTAAGAGAGCAACAAAGAAATAAAAATATACAAAGAAATTTAATGGGGGTATCGTTGAATGATGAACACCTAGAAAGAACGGGACACTACGAAATCCTACTAAAGGATTAGAAATATGTGGCAAAGAGAATAAAATGAAACCTCCAAAACAGGTCAAAGTCCTAACGGCCTAACCCGTGTAAGAAGCTCCCTTAAGAGCCGATGTAGTCCCCGTTGAGAACCACTGGTCTAAAATACACCTTGCTCTTCAAATCCCATTATTAGAAGAAACCACCATTCAATACTGAATTTTCTACGTATCTACCTATTTGTTAGGGATTTGATTTAGATACTCTCCAACAGCTATTCCAAAATGTAGTAATTCGTTATTTTGTTAGAACCAATTATTATCTTCTCATTCTACTAGAGTAAAAGGATTCCTGGGTGAGAGAAAGGAGGGGTGGAGAATGGATGAGAGGCCAGGAAAGGCGGAGAAGTACTGCCCCGGCATTCGCCTCAGAGAAGGTACTCTGTTGACTCAGGAAAACCACCTAAAAACCTGAATCAGAGCAGACAGCCAGGGGAATCGAACCCGGACTTCGCGAATACCAAGCAGATGTTATAACCACTACTCTACAAAGGTCGCTTTTGTTTAATAAAAAGCATACTTCTCTAAATTCTCTTGTATATAATATTATAAAATCTTAATTAAGACAATGTAGTTCACCGCTACTTCTGGGTTAAAAAGTGTAGTTGAAAGATATATATACTTTTTTCCTCATACCTGAACATTATATAATTAGAAGCTATTAATTCAGACATTGTTTTAATATTGTATTTGTTTAACATAGACTTTTCAGTTTGCTTTCTGTGCTTAAAACTTTTAATTGCACCAATGTAGGAACTCCCATAAATTATTTTGTTAAATACTACAATTACTACAATTATTGTGTATACCAAAGGGTTAAAAGAATACGGTTTAAAGCGATTTTTCTAACTAATATAAGTTAGTTCCCAGTTGTCTCTATTGTAGAGCTGATATTTAGTCTGGAATACTATAGTTTTTCGACTACTCGAAATTAACAAACAATCCTATCGAGTTTCTCATAGTTTGCAAAACTCTCTCAGTAAGTGTCTTTAAATTTCACTATTTTTATGTTTAGTATAAATCCCCCTCCATTATTCGCTTTTTAAATATTTTCTGAAAATAACATCCCTCATGGACCTGTTTTTTATGCTTTCAAAATATATCTTTAAGTTTTCTCGAAAAAGTACAAGCTGTATCGGAATCAAAGTCAATTATGTGCATTGCTTTACGAAATGCGCGAATGAAATTGAAATTTCGGGGTGTAGCAATTGTGTGTGCCCCTTTAATGTTCGATATGTGCAGGCATTCCGGATCAACAGTGCATGATCTCCGTGTACTGTTTTCTGTCATGGAAGAGAACCAATTGCAGGTGCAATAAACGGACGGACGTCCAACTCGAATAACAATGGGCCTGGTGAAAGTGAGAGCAAACCCTTGCCCGGCGAAAAATAGATCGTAAACCAGAACTGGAAAAGTGGGAGACGAAAGTTATAGCTCGTGCCCGGGCTGGATAATCCAATTGTATCAAAAGAATCAGAAACTCTTTGTTTTGCACAAGCGGCCTATATAAACATAGACACTCTGGAAGTCTACGATTGCATCTTAATCGGTTTTGTGTTACTCTGACCTAGACGAGAGCTCGGGTCAGATTGCTCAACATCTAATTACGACATTAAATTACGGCGTTCCTTTCCATATAATTCGTTAGTTCTATGTGTATTCGCATTTGTAGTTTTTACAAATTAACATATTTGTACGTGGTTGTAATTTGTATTCTAATGTAAAATACAAGGGATGTTATTGTTTTCCACAATCGGTTAGACCTTATTGAACCAACTTTAACTCCAAAGTGGCAAACACGGTAATTTCATCATAACAGTGCCTAAAGTGCAAACCACTTTATAGTTGTAACGTTCAAACGGTTAAGCTTTATTTAGCTGGCAATATTATTAATGGACGCAGTGTTTCGGCTAGTTCAAATTAGGGTAAAGCACGATTCAGACGCAGGCTTAGATGCGACAGTAAAATATCTAGGGCGCGAAGAACCTATTAAAACAAGTAAGTACCTTTGGCGACAATTATTCCAAAACGGCGAGTAAAAATTAACTTAAGAGAAAACAGGAAAAACTTACAATCAAGAGTATTTTCCACAACTTTAATTAAACTTTAATAAAATAATATTTTACTATTTGCAAATAGAGATTTATGAAGAGAATATTACAAATTTTTAAAGCGTATTAACAGTTCTTCGCAAAATACGTAAGTATAAAGAAGAATATCCAAACACTCATTGCAGGATCAACGAAATGAATTCATAATACGGATTGTATATAAATAATATCAAATTGATTATATTCAACACAAACTCGGGATTTAAACAAACAGTTTATCTTCAAATTATTATTGTATAAATAGCATCAGATTCGCTATACTATTCAAAATGAACCCAGGATTTGCATAAATAGTCTAGATCCAGATTTGCACATTTTTAACGTCAAGTTTAGCGCAAATTTAGAAAATTATTAAGTTGGGCGCTGACAATGACAGGCACTAACACTAAATACGAAAAAATTAAGCAAGTAAGATTTATAAACAATTGTCTGCTAATTAGAAATCACAATGAGCTAAAGTATGGCATCAAAAGCATAATTTAAGCTAGCAACGCGGAGTGGTTAGCTGAGGCCCAAATACACACGACGTAGAGTAAAACACTTCTGAGCTACACCCGCCGATCACAGGTGTGAAAAGCATGAGGACTGTCTCACGTACTAGCCAGGGGGATTTTAGACGAGCCAAGGTAGTAGCACATCCTAACCTTGGCGGAGGAGATGATGACATTTTACGGATTGATGACCATATACATCAGAAAATCAACAGTTGAGTAAAAATATCAGGTCACTGTGACATAAACAGTATTAATCCGACGGCACTAATAACACCATGGCTATGGGTACAGTATGGATAATTTCATGCATGAATTATCTATTTTGTAATTGATAGACAAATATTCCTTTTTCATGTCGAACAGTCTCCTGCTACTTTGAAACATTTTCATCATTATTTTTGAAAGTTGTGGAACTCTTTAAAATCACTTCTTCGGGAAGCTACAAAGTCTAATAGTACCTAGGCACGCCATGAAACTAATGTATAGTAAGCGGAAGATCTATTTTTAGTCAGATATTATCTATACCTTTGCAGCTACTAAATTAAGCCATTAGACAAAGTGGGCTAGATAAATTCGCTATATAAATTTTATAACTGTGATACACTAGGATTGCTTTTATAAGAAGATTAATTTTAGTTTTTCAATATTTCTAAAAGCAATTTAGGCGTTTGAATAAGCAATTTTTCTAACCTGAAGTCACACAGCCTATTGTCGAATTAAAAATTCCACACCAGCACGTATTCCACTTCCTTTACCACTTGCTGGATGCAAACTGAAATATCTTATCCGCACATTAATCTCCTGCTTGAGGTCACCAGTGCTCTCGTTACTGTCGTTAAAACGTTTGAAACGCCAAGTGCCGGGTCTACTTGCAAGATAATGCTATTTTAATGGATTTGAACTCCACAAATTAGTAAACTTGCGCTGCTGTGATGCACGAAGCTCTGAAAACTTCGACACGTATGCCTTTTAATGATAAAAGCTGCATTAGGAGATGGTGGGAAATTAAACTAAAAGCAAAGTTCAAGTCGCGCCCAAGTTCCCGTTTCAAGTTCTGCTAATAATAAATAAATTCGAAACGGGAGATCGGAAACAAACAGCACGGCGCTTTCTGGGGATTTATCTCATTTTGCAATTTACAAGTGGCTGCGTCGGCTAACCATTTAGCATGGCGTCTTGGTACAACCGTGGCACGTCTAAGGAACCCCAGGGTTAACAATTTTAATGCTGTTTGCACTCTTAACAAATTAGCAATTCCCTTGCAGAGCAGATGCTCCGAGCCCGAGATCTATTTTAAGCAGTAAACTGGGAAGTTTCGAATGAAACAACTGTATTAAATCAGTTGGAAATCACTCGGCCCAGGGTACTTTCCAGGGTTAATCTCCCAGGCCTGTTTTAGGCTAAAAGCTTGTATTTGCAGAGGACTAATAAAATATGCCTGAATCACAGCAAACGTTCAGTCTCGAGCGGCTTTTCCCGCTGGTGAAGACCTTCGTGTGTATACGATTCTCGAAAATAAAGATTTAATAACCGCAAGGAAAGCGACCCTGTTGGTAAAACTTCAAACTTTTATCTTAGGATTTGCGCTGGTATCGGTCGTAAAATACTGCTCACTTCCACAGTGCATTGCTATGGAAATCCTGTGGTAAGTAGAATCCACCAAAATATTTGCAAAATCGAGAACTGAGTTTAAAAACGTTAATTGTGAAAACAGCAGATGACCAACTCCTGTTTTATTAGCAAAATTCAAAATATCAAGATAGGATGACTAATTCTTGTGAAAAGGGCAGTAGGACAAAATGTGGATTGTTTTAAAACTTATATAATTCCCCTTCAATCGTCATTGCAGCTTTTAGCATAAGCTCAGTTGTTCTTGGAGCATTGTAGATATATTGGAACGTGTTTCTATGTTTCTATTAGGATCTTTTTCTTTAAGTGTTGTGTAATCAGTTTTTAAACATTCGTTGTGTTAAGACAAATGCTACTATAGCCTGTTCCATACAAAAAGCCAGTGTCTACCTGACGATACCTCTAACTTCTTGCATAACTTTTCTACAATCCAAGAATTTTCCTGGGGTTTTAACCCCTTCAGCGTGAAATAAAAAACGATATTCCAATCGAATTATGAAAGTCGATCTCTACTTTAAGATGTTTTCATAAGATTTCAATCTTATTCAACCTTCTCTGTGAACCCCAGGCAATGCTTTTTTTAAAATTACGTTGAAAATCGTACGACACTCATTAATGACCAATAGAAAAATTAGATCACGAGCCGTAACCAAGACAACAACAAAATTTCTTGGAAATTTTTTGTAGGTAAACATTACTTCGTTTTAGGGTTTGTGTCGTTACGATTTTCTTACCGAATCTGCATTCGAGCCTTAATTCATATCCGGAAATTATTTTTCTTGCATTCCAACAACGTCCTAATTTGCCCTCGCGTCCCGCTCGGGCAAATTAATACGACGTTGTTGGAACGCACTCAAAAAATTTCCGGAAAGAATTAATGCTCTTATGAGATTATATGTGAAAATTTTAAATTGTTCATATTGGCATTCACCTATCCCTCTTCTATCTATTTACAGTGTATTTAAATTTTTTTTTGTATTAATATCAAGTATTTTTCTAACCTGAGGTTGATCTAGTACCCCGCCAGGCAACTGGTAGAGTACCTTATCCATTCATGGTTAAGAAAAGTATTAATTCTTATGTTTTGGTTGTTTGTTTATTGGCAGTCATTTTAAAATATACCAGTTTTCTTAACAAACGGGCCATAAATGTTTATATCTTATTTAACGTTACATTACATTTCAAATATTGAAGCAAATTTCATTAGGTTCGTAAATATAACATAAATTTAAGTGTTTAACGTCCGTGATTATAAATATTTCATTAAAAATCGTACGATACTCATTAATGACCAATAGAAAAATTAGTTCACTAGCCGTAACCAAGACAATAAAAAAATTTCTTGGAAATTTTTTGTAGGTAGACATTACTTCTTTTTAGGGTTTGTGTCCGGAAAGAATTAATGCTCTTATGAGATTATATGTGAAAAAAATTGGTTGTAGTGGAATTACACACACCACTACTATACAAACTGTTTATTTTGCATATTGCAGATTTCTAAATTATTTTCCAAAACTTTAAAAACCCACTGACTAAGAAGCTAAATTTATACCAGCAAAAAGAACAAACTCGTTTCAGACAAGTATTTGGTACCAGTGATCACTTAGAAGCTATGAAAATTTAATAGAGAAAACCATAGAATATAATATACCAGTGTGGATTGCTTTTGTGGATTAATAATGATTAATTATTAGTAATTAATAAAATAGGTAAATGGCAGGTTGTTTCATCAAAACAAGATGTCTTTCACGTTATAAAACGTTTATTTGTTTAATTACATTGACTATTTTATAGTTCATGTTTAACCTCAATCAATAATGAATGTTTAAAAAATTTTCATCATTTTATCTATTTTGACGCCGTATACTTGCAATGTGGCTTATTTAGTCACTTGCAAAATTTGTTACTAATTATTATAAACTTTCCTGGAAGCTATTTTGTTATAACGCATCTTTATCATTTCTGATGAAGCCATCTAAAGTGGCGAAACGTCAAATAATTTATCAACTTATATATGTGTGACTGTTGGACCTTAAGGAACAACAACATATTTTTGTACTTCAATAAACTTTTTGGCTAACTATCTCCCACAACTGTAGTAATTAATAACATATCCAACAAAATATATATTAATTATAAGGATGTCCAGTAAATGTAATAATTTAAATCACATAATTCTTAAAAAATGGCGTAGGCCTTGAAAATAATTGATAGTGTGACGTTTTTCGAATAACTTTATCCTTGTTTAAAAACAAATTAATATCAGAGAAGGCTTGGCATTTCATGCAACAAACCATAAACTGTCGACAAAACAATTGCGGTACTTTCTTCAAGAGGTTTGTTTATGTTTTCCCAAGCTCCCCTTTCTATGTGCTATTAAATACCCATGTTAACGAAAAGTTTTTTTTTTAAGAGCGATTGTGTCCTGGGTTATTCGTAGAAGTTTTCCCTTGCATTGGGCTTCCGCACAGGTAAATACGGGGCGTCGATTTGGTCCAGTGGAAGCCATGGCATTTGGATGTTATTCTACGGAGGTCCAGCCAGTTTTATAAGTTCGTGTACAAGTGTATAAGCAAGCAGCGTACGTGTGGTGCAACGAAGCCCTACATTAAAGCTCCCAGTTTAAGTGAAAGCGACTCAGATGGTTTTCGAGAGTGGTAGCCGATCATCCGGTGGGTTCGAGTGCAGATTTGGACCTAGCCAACTGCATTCCCTAGATTTATCGCATAAGCCGTTAAAAGATCAGATTTGCCACCTAAAGGTGTTAGTTTGTGATTGTGCCTCGACTGCCGTCCCTTTCATCGTCACTTTCGGTTCGTGGCGTCGGTAGAAGTTGTTTGTTTTATGATATACTTGCGTTTGATCATTATCGCATAGCAACAGTGTTAAGTGCGTGATCATCAAGAATTTAATTAGAATCAGGAGCCTGTTTATATACCTTCTAGGCTAGGAAACAATCTTGAATTATTGTAGGTCTCATCAGTTAGAAATACCACACCAGTTAATTCCCATTAGTTAAATAGCGACATACAGAGCGTTTAATATTCAATGTTTAAAAGGACTTTAAATAATTAATAATACCAAATTAGTAGTTTAAACTTGGATGTAGCGACCTAACCCTGAGATAGAGTCATTTAATTATTATAAGAAGTGTAATCAAATATTAGCTGGGCAAATTTACAAAAGTGGAAATAATTAGAGCTGCTTTTAAATAATTTAATTATAAGAGGACATTGATAGCGTCACAATATATTGAACTCTAATTATTTTCTATTCAATAATGAAATTTGGAGTTGCAGTGTGTCAACCGTTATCAATAATATAACTGATTTAATGATCCAAAGAATAAAAGAACTAACGCTGACAAACTAAAATGAAACTTCATTATATCAGAGATTTGTTGATACTAGTAGAACATAATAATAAGGAGCTAATAATATAAAAATGTAAATACATTTTTTAAAACTTTTAATCAAATTCACCTCAGATTAAAATTCACAGTAGAGAAAGAAAATGACCAATATTGAATAAGCTTTCTAGATTTAACGCTGATTAGAACCATAATGGCACTATAAACAATAATTGGTACAGCCAAGAATTGAAAACAGATATTTAAATTTTAATCCAATTACCACCATAAAATACGCAAAAGCTTGATAAACAACTTTATGGACAAAGCAATAATACTTCCTTCCTAAAAATTTGCTAAAGAAAATTTAAATAAAACTAGAATAATGTTACAATAAAATCGACAATTCTTAAAATTTATAAATACAGATACAGCACATAAAACATGAAAACTAAGTAAAAAACAAAATTCAGTCAATTAACCTGCAGCGTAATTTACTCAGAAATTAACTAACGGGATTGGACCGTGTCATGATTGAGATCGAAAGATTCAACGTTTCGCCCACTCATAATTTATCTACGAGCACCACTAAAAGTAGGCCTTTTAGCGTAGCTTTTTTCACTAAAAGTGACGTTTTATAGTTTAGCGTGTTTAAAGAAATCAGCTGTTTACTTTTAGCACATGTGCTAAAAGTGAAGTGAGGTTATAAAACTACAATTTCGAACTGGAAGTGTGGTTGTAAAGTTATTCTAGTTACTTCTTGCGTTAGAGGTAAAGTGTTTTTGAAATCATTAAAGCGTTATGTAATGAATACAGTCAGATGTGTAGTATTAATAATTACTTTGATAACTGACTTTGACAGTATTGGTTTCTAAACATTCGCCCGCTTACCAAGGCCCTCTCTTTACTATGACATAAATTCTGTCATAGATGCAAACCTTTGCTAAATCGATATTTATGGATTAATAACAGTAAAATTAAGGTCGTAGATAATAGTATTTTTCTACTCCTGTAACTAAAATGACATTTAACATACTAACATACACGTCGCTAAGTGACCTTTTAATCATGGCTTCATAACCTATGACTAAAGAGCCTCTTAGTCATGAGCTGAAGTTGGCAACGATGTTTTAGTCATGGGGTGAAATTAGGTTCAAATAGTATTTGCTTTATTAGCCACAGCCAAAACTAAAATCAAGTTAGTTTTCAACCGTCACTTTGACGTTTGTCAAGCATAATTTAACTTAATATAATAAATGTCAAAATTTTAATGAAATAATATGATGTTATATTCTCTAAATTTGTGGTCGTAGAAAAAGTATAGTATGCAACTCGTTTTATAAACTTATTAGTCACTCATTTTATTAAACACTCGCTCTGCTGCGCTTCGCTCGTGATTAATAAAACTCGTGGCTAAAATGACGTTTATAAAACTTGATACATAATATACTATTATGTAACAAGTTTTATAAACGTCACTTTAGTCACGAGTTTTTAGGCACAAGCGGAACGAGTGTATAATAAACTAGTGTCTAGGCAAGTATATATAATGTGTTACATACTATACTTTTTCTACGATCACAAATTTAGACAATATAACATCATATTATTTCATTAAGATTTTGAATATTAGGTTACGTTAACTTCTGCTTGACAAACGTCAATGTTGACTATTGAAAACTAACTTGGTTTTAGTTTTGTCTGTGGCTAATAAAGCAAATACTGTTTGAACTTAACTTCACCTCATGACTAAAACTTCGTTGCTAACTTCAGCCCGTGACTAACAGGCTGAAGGCGTGATTAAAAGGTCACTTAGCAACGTGTTAAATGCCATTTTAGTTGCAGGAGTAGAAAAAATATTGTATGCAACGCGTGCTAAAAGTCGTTTATGCACGAGACATGTTATGAAACTCAGCCTTCGGCTTCGTTTCATAATTTTCATGTCTCGTGCATAAACGTCGACTTTTAGCAGGAGTTAACCCTCGCCCGCCCTCCAACGAGGCCACGGGATCAAGTCGTGTTACTGTAATTTTGATAAACAGTAATTAAGGCGTAAATTTAGCTGACAAACAAGAGAAAAATAACCCAAAAGCTAGTATTAAGGCGTAGATTATATTTCTGTAGCCAGAATGCAGCCAAAAATTCATTTTACTGCAGTTGCGGCATAATTAGGGGTGTCAATCGACGAACACTGATGCCATGAAAATTTAGAATCCTATAAATTAGCTCTGACCAAGCACCTGAATTTAGCTTTAAAAGATATAAAATACCTATGTGGTACTAATCTATTGATTTTTTGGACTATGCCACTTTGTTTGAAAAAATGGTCCAATTTTCTAAAGTTAAAATTATTTATAGAAAAAAATGCTTCACATTCTATAGGTATCGGATTGAACAATTGTTATATGTGGTACGAAATCGTTTAAATATTTCCTGAGAATGAAGGTGTACGCAGCCCATAAGATCGTATATGCAGATTCTAAACATCTGCACGAAAAGTGAAATGATCGTATAGATATGGTGGTAGTTCGTTTAAGAACTATTTTTACCTTCCTCGTCTAAAAGACCAAGAAAGTATTGTAATCAACTTGCGTTGGCCGTATAGCTAAAAAAATATGTGTTGGAGCAAGTAGATATTTTGCATGCGGATTGTATATCTACCTGGCTCAAACCCAACTCTACCTTTGGTGTAAATATTCTGAGTGAGCACCTTAGAAAAATAAAGTTCTTACCATTTTTGCCTTAACTCGAGAAGTATTAGTTAAAGTAGTAATATTTTGCTCATAGTTCAGATTCTATTGACGAAAATAGACGGATTTTATACCCAACAGTAGCGTAAATGCCTTAAAACACTAAATTCCTTTTTATTTCTTTAGTTATATTCTAATTGCTTAGTTTCAAAGCTTCCACTTACAAGATAACTTCCGTGTAGTAAAGTCCTTTACAGTTTTTTTTTGCAAATTGATGTAATTGGTACTACTAAGTGTTTCCTTTCACTGTTTTAGTATGATTACTAATGTTAAGATATTTTTAACTATCTGTTTTGATTATAATTTTGAACATATTTGTCTTTCTTGGATATTTGCGGAATGTAGTCTCAAAACTTCCTCTTGCAAGGGAAGTTCCGAGTAAAGCCCTTTATAGATATTTTATGTCGCCCTCTATTCTAGTTGCAACGATTTGGTGTATTTGTAATCGTCATGATCCGCTAGTTTTCTACAGTCCAACATAGAAAATTTTGAACTTCATCAGGAGGTGGTATTAGAAGACTTGGGTCTCGAGCTTCAAAATTGTTATCCATTCGCACGCCTACAGGGCACTTTCATTAATATTTATTATTTTTGGTTGAATGTAAATTTAGTACTTGGCGTAATTTACTGCAGTTTCTTACTTTGAATTTAAAAAATATTTTAATCAATGTTTCTGGAGAGCTAAGCAAGCGATTTTTATTAAAATAACCTCATAAATATGAATCTCTTTGATTTACCAGCATGAGAGTTTGAAATGCTCGATAAGACTGGAAAGCTTGGAAACGATTGCTTAACAATCTTATTCATGTAATACAACACCTCCTACACCACCATCAGAGAAAATGGAGAGACAGCAAGTTGTTAAACAAATGGTTAAAAGCAAATTTGTTTAGAATTGCCTAAAACAATTTTTTATCAGAGTACAATTTTAAACTCTAATAAGCACTATTGCACGCACTACATTGGTCTTTATGTATATTCTTTTTCCCCGACCCTCATTCATTCATTTTTGGATACAGTTCTTCTACTTATATCTTCACTGTCTTGTGTCATTTGTATTTAGTACCATAATATTTAGTACCTAATAGTGGTCTGCTGATGCTTTTTCGACGTAAAGCACATACCAGAAAAAGCAGTCCCATAAATCAGTTCCATATCAAAACGGTATAACAAAAACTATTTTCCAATTTGGTTGCTATGGAGTTGGCTCTTCTTCTTTTTCTTCTGGTGATGCCATTTGTTATCTACACTTAGTCCTATTGGTCCATTGTGCTATGTACCCTGTTCACCTCCACTTTAGTGTGGTCGTGCGTTAACAGTTCCTCCTTAAGGTAACATTTTTTTTGTTAAACATTTTACGTTATTTACCAAATGATGTCAATGCTAATATAAATATAAATATCCCAAGCGCAATGGACATGAGTAGTGATACCACCGCAAAAATAATCTACCTAACTTTGACTAAGAATGGTATTCGAGGGACTATTTAATGAACCAAACTACTTTTTCAAATCAGTTTTCAGTAAATCTAGCAACAAACTACGCAATTTTTATAGTAACAGAACACTAATATTGAGTTTTTCTAATAAAAATCACATTTGTTTAAAATAGTCACTTGAATACCTTCTAGGAAGATATATCCACTGCTATTTTTTTTTATTGGTCAAGAAACGGCAGAATTCTGGATTTTCCTTTACCTACAGGTAAATTGAATAGTCCTAGATAAATGCACCTACTGGCCTGAGCTCTCTATTACTCCATTGTTTATTATTACTTTCTATTATATTTTAACTGATTCTAGATAATACTGTTCAGTTCTACTTAGCTGCACGTCATCTGCAAATATTAAATTGTTTAGCATCTTCCGTTGATACAAATAACTTTCACTCCTCAATTCATTTCTTTGAATACCTACATTATAGAGTGCTGTTAAATAAATATCTTTATACTCATGGTGTCGCCTAGCGGCACTTCCTGATGTATTAACTATAAGCAACCTCTCTTTAGATGGCTCACATAACTCCGACTAGCTCAATTCTCGGCTGCGATACGGGTATAATAAATGTGGGATTTTTGTTTACTTCACTTTCGCATAAAGGTTTTAGGTTCACACTAAGAAAGAAGTATTGGGCGTGAACAATTTTAATTAAATTGTAATTTGTAAATAATATGTACATAAATGTCTTATGATATCCAATCGTGCATTTTATGGTTATTATCTAGTTACGATGGCAATTTATAAATGCCACATTGTACGGAAATATTGAATTGAAGTTATAGTAATTCGGGATCAAGTTATTCATTTAAATATAAGTTTTACCCAAAAGGGTTTTCTTTTATTTTTAAAATTCTATGCGCATAGGTGAGATAAATTAAAGAGCTCTTTATATCCTCTTAACCTATTTTTGATCGCGAATACATTTCGTTCAATGTTCTATTGGATAACTCAATTAGTATAAGAAATTTGACACATATATGCAGTATAGCATTAAACCCTAAATGACGTTTTCTAAACCTAACCTGTGGTCAATTACTTGCTTTAATTTTGATTTTTTCTACAGAAAAGTAATTGAATCTACTTGTTACGTTATGAGTAAGTTATTTAAGGTAAGTTAAATTTCTTATGTCTATTTAAACTTAAAATTTTTACATACTTCAGGTTGCTGCTTAACTGAATTGCCTCCTACAGGACTCCATGGGTTGGAACCAATCAAATAGGGGAGCAGCTCGTATTATGCAGCAAGGAACCGCTGCCTCGCCTACCGAGTTGAATCTCTGGTTAACTGGATGCATTTCCGTCGCAGGATTAATACAGCTAGGTTTGTGGTGAGAGATTCTTAGCGATACTTAATTGCGGTTTACTACCATAGTCGATTCTAGATTAGCCACTCAAAAGGCTTCGCAGAGACGCCGTGCATCCTATCTAACTCGAATCACTACACTGAGCACCAAAGGACAATCAAGAATTGCAGGAAAAATAAAAAGCTGAAGAACGAAACATCCATCAGAATAAATAATAATTACCGATGTATGTAACTACCAGTTAAATCGTAACTGTTTGTTCTATAATTAATATGGCCAAGGTAGAAAATCTATGCGCCTGAAAAACCATTACAATATAATTGAATGCAGAATTAGATTAATAGTAGTCTTACAGATTGGGAGCCTCAAATGCATAAATCCATGAGCTGAGAAAGAACACCGAACTTATTCGTCGCTGGACGCTATCAAGACCAAATCTTTTTTTATTGCAAAACAGGAAAAGGCTTTTGTCTTTTATTTTTTGAAAATTTACAAATTAGCCCTGTTTCAAAATAATTACTATTTGATGATTATGTAACCAACATCTCATCCAAGTATTATAAGTTGAATAACTCTCAGGTTTTGTTACAATTTATAATTAATACATTTTAGTAGCATTGACTGTGGAATGCTACACTGATTCACTCCTATGAGCTTGGTTTTTTCGTGCATTTGGTACAGATAGTAAGAAGGTGCTCGAATGCAATGAAACTTACAGATTTCAATGGTTTGTAGTACAATATAGCTTGTTATTAAATCTGTTAACTGCAATCTTCGTCATTAACTCATATATTGCGATAAAATGGGCCTACTTACTCGCTATATTTTTATTTATAAATTCGTAGTTAAATGTGATGATACATTTTAATTTAATTTATATCTGTTAATTAATTATGGCTGTTTAAAATTAATTACAGCTGTTTAAAATGAGATGTAATATTTACTGCCCAAATAAATGGTTGTATGCCTTTTTAATATTTCATTTATCCGCAAAATCTAATGCACTAACTCATCAGCAAAACATGAAACTTCTCAGGGTGGGATCAGAATCGGACTATATTCTCAAATTTGATCTGAAATTATCTGTCTCAATACAAACTTAGTTCAAACGTGCGGTTCGGTAGGTCAACAAATCGTTCAACTGATAGCTGACACAAATAATTATGGCGGTGCAAGAATGCGCATCTGAATATTTTAAACTCAAGGAAATATCGTGAAAAATGCATTAGGTAAGTAATTTCGATTTTTCCCGCTTGCAATTCAGCTAGTTTTTGTTTTAGGATGACATAGGAAGAACCGGGCCTTAGTTGTTCTCGAAATCACGCCGCCTCTAGCTTTTGTTTTTCGGCCGCGTCCCTCTCTTCAAATCTACAGAATTTACCCAAGCTACGCTAATTCTGAGCAAACCGAAGCAAGTGGGCCCTGGGAAACACGCTGGCCATCTTCGGAAAGGTTTGATATTGGATTCTGATGCGTTTTCGGAACGTTGACACTTAGTTTACAACAGACTTCCTACCTGGAAACTTTTGTCGATGCTGGTCGAAACTGCTGCAAGGTGACGCCGTTAACATTTCAGCCTCTCGAGAAGCCCTCGTCGCTGCAAAAGTAGTCTGGACGTTCCTGCAGGCTCGTACTGTGCCGTGGGCTGTTGTCCTCTGCTCCCCGATGCTTTAGTCTCTGCTCGCTGCCGAAACACCCTCGAAGATCGGATGGAGAATTTTTGTATTTATTTGTGATGTAAAGCCTCACAAATACTGGTACACAAACTTGGGCACTTTAGGAATAAAACTCAACACTTTTCAATTGGTAAAATGCTCATTTAATATTAAGAATTTCTATTTAAAATGGAGCAAATTTCATACAAACATCAATCTAATTAATTTCAATTGTTATCCCTGTTTCCTAAACAAATTCGAATCTGGTTGATAAGTTATTTGAAGTGCTTTGATACAAAAAGTTACAAACAGAATAAAGTTTGATATCTAAATTTAAAATTAACATTTCTTAAAACTGCGTTATTGCCTTTTAATCTTATAATTTAAAAATGTCTCTTGCGTTGCACTCACAAACGTTATTTTAGTCACGGCTCTGCTCTGTTTTTATTTTGTTTTAATAAATGCACTAATTCTTGAGTTCCTCACTTTCATGTCCCTTGCCACAAACTAATACCATTATTTAGCCATTTATCTCTTGAAATTTCTTCCTATTCTGCTTCGAACTGAATTACCTTTCTGCTATATTCACAATTTTCGCCATCTTATGCTTTGACTTAACAAACTTACGCTATGTTCAAATTGCAGCCAACAAACCATTTGTGTTAAATAAATTTTATGCGGTTTGGCTTTGCATGTGCACAAACCTTTCATTTTAAAAGTATTAATTAACGAGCCAATTCAAAACCCCCTGAACATGTCCTGTCTTAGCGTGCCTCTTTTCTACTAATTATTAGTTCTCGCATCTCATTATCAATGCATTTACTATGTTACTTTTGTTTACCATTGCTGTTATTTAAAATATCTCAACTCTGTGCTTATTTGAATCAGTCGATTATCCTGCACTGCAGTCAGACTAAGTCGTGGGCTTAATACCATTACAATATTTGTAATAGAAAAGAAATTGGGTGCTAGTTTTCCAAATAGCTTTTATTCTTTTTTTTATTCAGTAGTATCATTATAGCGTAATACCAATCTTTTTCAATGTTTCCTTCTATTAAGCATTTGTTAATTAGTGTTGTTTTTAATGTTAGCAATGACCTCCCTTTTTCTTTTATCAATTCTGTTTTTATGCTATCTGGGCCTGCGATTTTTGGTTTTTATACTTACTTTCTTCTATATCCAGAATTTCCCTTTCATTCTAACGGGTCCAGCAACTGGTATGACCTATTTTTAGTAGGCTGTTACGAAAACATTATTTTGTTATTGGCATTTCTATTGTCAGATTTGTGTGCTTTAATTTATGCGGTTTAATAGATCATGGATAATTTTCCAATTAACCAACGCGTATACGTGGTTAAAAGCTATATACGAAGTCAATCAGTTGTGAACACAGTGGATTTTGAGGTTTGGTAACATAACATGGCGGTCCAGTTTCCCCTATTTGACGGCTTCTGATTTCTTTTTGTGGGAATATCTGAAGCAAAAAGTCTGCGAGAAGCGTTCTCAAACAATACAAGGCCTTAAAATGAGTATTTCAGAAGAAATAGAGAGTATTGGACCAGAATTGTTGAGAAGAGTGATGCAAAACTTTAGAGTGTTAAACAAAGATTGCAGTACTGCATCGAGGCTCAGGGAGGCCATTTAAATGAAGTAATTCTTAGGAACTAAAATTGCACATAATAAAGTTGATATTCATCTCAAATTTGTTTCAATCCATTACTTTTTATCCTTGAGACAGGTCTTGGAAAATAGGTCATACCAGTTACTGGACCCTATAGTTAGGGAATTCCAAATAAATGTTCCGTATTTGGTTTTTGGATAAAATAAGGTGTAGTTTTTCAAATGCTTTTGTCTCTTCGACCATCGTAGGTTTCAACCCGTGGTGGGGTATGGCATACTCCACACATATTATTTACCGCTGCCATAATTTTATAAGTTAGACCAGTGCACCATGGAGGTCAGTAGCTATTAATTTTACATTGTGCAGTATTCTAGTGATGGACAGATCTGTGTGCTGTGAATTATTGGCAAGTTATAACACGTTGAAGTCGTTTCGGGTCAATATGTCCCACCACACAGCTGATGTAATAATAATAAAACGGTAACTGCAGATTAAAAGTTCTTGTCGTCATAGTTGTTTTTAATTAGTTCCGATTGTTTTGCTTCAGAATAACAAAAGAGAAGCAACAGAAGCGTATTTAACGCTTATGGGAAAAAGTTGATAGTGAGTCTGTTCTTCACTTTGATGGCTATAATTTGTCAAACAGAGAGATGGAGTTGAGGAAATAAAAATTGGTGATCAGGCGGCAGATAAAGAATTAGAACAAGTTGATAATGCATTATGTGAGAACCCATTGTTAAACAGGAAATATTTTTGAACAGAAATACACACTACGCACTACACAACAGATAAAGTGCCTTCAGAAATGATCGAACGTTTTTGAAGGGTCGTGGTTATACAACTTATGAATAATATGTAAGTCTATGTCAAATTCCAGGTTAGCAGGTTAGCTTTTGCATCAGTCTGTGTCAAAACTGAAGCAAAACCTAACCCGGCACGTTAGAAAAGTGGTTTTACTGAACTCGTATGGCAGTTTAAGTACTCGCTAACGCTCGTACTCAAACCAGCCATACTTGTTCAGTAAAACATCACTTTCCTAAACTTGTTGCATAATATACTATCTAAACCACGGCAACAGAACTAGTCACGTGATCAAACAATTAATAATGTGTCCAAATTATTGTTATAAAATGTAGATACATATGATAATTGCATAAAGTAAACGATGAAACAAAATGTAAAATAACATAACACTTTTGGGTTTTCCTGGAGCATTATATTTTAACCAATAGAGCAGAGCGTTGCACTTATTCTTCGTTGCACAATGCACACATTTGAAGTATTAGTATGAAATTGAGCTTTACAGCCAATAAACCGCGGTACAAAAGCACATTTTTGCAACACATCCCTAGTCGAAAACTCGTTATAACTTCGAACACGTGTTTAATCTTGAAAGTGCAGCCTTAAAATTTCCATTTGCACCACAATTGCGCCATGTGGTTTGCGGCGAACACACCGAGATGCAGTTAGGTTCAATTGTGCATTGGCAGGTTTCCGTGCATTTGAATTTAGTATTTTATCATTCACTCGATGCCGCATTCCTATTCCGCACCATTTGCATTACTACCTAAAATATGGCGTCATTCCGCTGAGCTATTGTTGAAATATGTGCATTAAACTGCATTTTGCTTTAGACAGTTGAACATTAGCGAGTACAAATGCGGGAATAAATCATTGCGACACGAAAAGTGCATTAACTTTAGAGACTTTCTATGGCGCAGATATTCAAAAGAATGTGTACGTAGATGATGCATCGTAAAAAGGCTTTTAGAAGTACAAATATAAATTTATAAAGTTGTCTATTCCTTTGAGTGCGACAGCATCGACATTCACAGTTTTTGTTCACAGACAAGTAATATTTTGGAATGCACTCGTACAGGAAACAATCTATGGATTATTATTATACTTTAGTGGGGTATTGGTTTAAGATAGTATTCTAGATAAGTCGAAATCATAAATATTCAGTGGCAAACTGCAAAAAAAGACTGCAGGAATAATTTAATGCCACAAAATGTTTCAGAGATTATCCTATAGTAATTACACTAGAATTACCTCATTCCATTGTGTTCTATCAGCTGCAACATTTTCCATTTGGTGAATTGTTGTATTTGATTCTTCTTCCACTGTGCACCATGCCTTGGTCTTCCGTTTCCTGCTGCCTTGTGGTTTTCATTATCAGGCGTACTGGGCTCTTTTTTTGTTTTTTTAAAGCGTGGCCCATACATCCATATTTTCCTAGTTGAATATCAGCCCTGCTCAAGGTATGTTAATTTTATTAAATTTTTCACACAACACGATTCACGGAAATGTAATAAGATTGTATTTATTCATGCATTCAATATTTTATCTACCTTCAAAGGAAGTTACTTCCTAAACGTTGTTTATGTGGTTGAATGCACTTGTTGCTTTCATTATTCTGTGCTCGATGTTTTTTACTATTTTATCTTCACTTGTAAGAACTGTCGACGTAAATTAAATTATTTATTTTTTCAATACTACTGCTGTTTATTAGGTCTATTTCAGCATTGGCGCAGCCACTCCTTTTTGTGCAGATTGAGATGAGATCGACAATTTTTGTAGTCGAACTTTGCGTGGTGTGCGAATTGGTAATCAAGTCATTCTGTTCCGTGAATGTAGCTGCATGAAAAGCCTTATCTGCCAATTTCCAAATTTTCAAAGTACAGACTACTAATTCTGAATTCCGTAACAGACTCGTTGAGTACCGTGGAGTTTCATCTCGAACCCGGATCGAATATACTTAAAGGAACCCCGTATTGTCCCGTCATCAGTCGTCATTTTGCGCTCCTCCATTCTGTCTATGTGTAATTCAGATGAATATTGGGTAGCTGTATTGCCATGATACGTGCACGTTGGGTTGAAGTTCCAAATAGTTACCCGCTCCAAATATGTTCATCTTAACTTTAACATTTAACGCAATTGTTACTTCCCTATGACTCCAGTATTATATAAAACTTCTTTCTGTGAGCGAATAAAAAATAGTATTAATCATTATAAGTCTCCTTTAGTGCCAGGTGGTGGACCTAGAAGATGTTTGGCATTTAAAAATGTATATATTACACTATTATCTATGATTGCAATCGCAATTAGATTAATGCACAAATAGTGTGGCTAAATTGTATACGCTGCTAATACGCTATAATCGGAGCTTGAATCTCGCGTACGTGCTAATTGGAGATAAGCGAATCCACCCAAACATGAGCGTCCCCGCGTGAGCCAGAGTTCTGTGCATTGCCACTCAGCCTCCGTTACAGAAGTTGCTCCAGGTAGTGGGGCCTAGAAAAGTATATAATCAAGATGTGTGACCTGCTGAAGTCACTTCTATCCAACGACCCGCCCAGGGGCTCTAACTGAAAGAGCCCCCAGCTCTTAGGCTGCGTGGGGTTTAGCTGAAGCTGTCGAGAACCGTAACATACGTTTAAATCCATGAACCCAGCCTTTCCTGGCACCCAGAATCTTTCTGAACCCGATTCGTGGGCGTAGGATTCGGTATCAAAGGGCAACCCTAAAACCACCTTGACGGTATTTGTTTGGTCGCCAGCATCCTGTATTAGTAAGCACCTCCTTGAAACTGATTTTGCCATATTTGTGGTTGCCGGATCCGGTATCAAGATATGATGCTCAAATACACTCTTAAAGCCAACTCTTTGGGCTAGGACAATATTTTAGAACAAGAAGCGATGTAGGATTCACCTTCATAGAGTTTGCAACGATCCAGCAAATTGCGACCTCTGAGGCGCCCGCCAGGTTATTTTTGTCCAGAAGTAGGTAAAGGTACGAGTACGACGTACCTATTACGAGGGCACTTTTCTGCCCATCAGCGGGGTCCTGCCGTAACACCAGATCCGACTTACAGCTCTCGCTTAAATCAGGAACCAAGCGCAAATCCGTGACCCGCAGCCGCCCAAATTCTCCGTGTGCCGCCGGGATTTTGGCGAGGTAAAGGTTTCGTTAATTGCATCACTCTGAGTGCCGTCAAATCTGGTTCCGGACACCCTCGACTATCAGTACTGCCTGGTTCACTCCCGAGGAGAACCACAACCCGGGTATTTGTCGAAACTTAGTGATATCAGTTTGACACAAAATATAAACAAACGCAGCCATTTTGTGCTAATATTTAATTCCAGAATCGCCCGTTCCGAGGTACAACGTTAAACGCTAGGCGATTATTATGCGGCAATCGTTCCGACTACAAAGCCATTTAAATCCTGGTCCACGTATGGTGGACTGCAAATTTTAAAGGGCCAACTTCACGTCCATCGTCCAGATTGAATTTTTATTTATTGTTTTAATATTGTACTTACGTTACTAAACTAATTTAAGGATAAGACCTGACCTGTAATGTACAAATGAATAGAAACTATCTAATGTGTTTTCTGTCTATAAACTTCCATTATGGATTGGACCTTGGCATCTGAACTATTCATGGCAAAATTGAATAAATGACCAAAGTAATTGTATAAACCTTCTCTAGACAAAAGCATTATGTTACTTTTTGGCAACATTACAAAAGCATTTAGCAATCATCAATATTTTGACATCCCAAGGTCGTATATGCATTATTTAACAATATACAAACATTTTACTGTTGCTTAGACAAGAACAATTCAATATTAACTCGAAATATAAATAGGCTGTAGATATTTTTATCCCCAAATTGCGTAATTTTCTTCATAACTTCGATGACCTATCACTTGAACAAGATGACACCCTTGGTGGTATCACAACAGCTTCTCTAAGGCTTGAGAATGATTGTGTTTTAGAAACACTTAATTTCCCTGAATAAATATTTGGCATGGCTTGGCCATATACAATATATGCCTCTACGACGCTTATCGCTTGATAAGCATCCATAGGTAATGAGTTCGGGACTGGGCAATTTTCGAAAAATGTATGGTTCTCATTGGATGTTATCAGTCATGTGATAGATGAGTGTAAAAATCAGTTTAATATTTCCAATTGTCTATATTAACCTTTTGTGGGGTTTCTAGTCCTGATCAACCGTCTTTCAAGGTGGTGGACTGAGAAACGCTCGCTAGATATGGCGGGTACTTGAGAAACAACATAATTAGGGCGGCCCAAAACTAGTAACTATTGGGGGAGACGCAGACGTAATCTAAGCTACGTTGACGACACCCTCATTATCGCACCAACATAAGAAGGACCAGAAACTATTATGAATAGGGCAATATAAGTCAGCACAGCCTATGACCTAAAAATAAACTGAAGGAAGACCACAGCGATCATTGCAGATAGATCAAATCATCAAGGCCATATTCAAAGAATAGCGGGAGATGAAGTGCTGGAAAAAATTCAATACCATGGATCAATGGTAACAAGTTTAGATTAACACGAAACTGAAATTTGAAAGCGATTGGCAATGGCACATAATGTAACTACACGACTGACAAAAATGTGGAAAGCCATGAGTATAACAAATAACTCTAAATGAAGACTAATACAAACTCTAATCTTTACTGTAGCGACGTAGACAACCAAGATATGAACTATAAAAAAAGATAGAAATGGAATCAATGCATTTGAGATGTGGGTGTACAGACGTACGCCATGATTACAGGCTGTACATTACCATACCCCAGTCGTGCCTAAGATATTTCTCACATTTTGCTAGACGGAAAAATGTCATGGAGGCAGTGGGTAGGTCACCCATACCCACCGTATGGGATGAAGAGCGGGGTGATACGATACTTATGCTTCTTCTATTTAATATATAGGGTTTCTTTTATCTATTTAGCGGAACATGAGATCCAATTTCCTCATCACTGTATAGTGAGTCTTCTAACTGGTATTTCTGGTGCCTAAACGACTTTGTGTTATCTTGTATACCGATAGGGCCCAAATTATATATATACGGATGGGGCCATAATTATATATAACAGCAATGAGATAATATGGACAACAAAATAGAATGACTGAGTAAGAAAGGGGTGACCATACAAAAAAATTATTTTACTAGGTATGTTTGCTTGACATCTGTCACAATTAAAATGAATGTCAAACCTACTCGAATATTTGCTACTATGTTTATCTCTTTCTTATTCAAGCAATACGGGTTATTTTCTTGTTCATGTTACCTCATTGCTGTTATATATAATTTTGGCCCTATCGGTATAACAGCAATAAGATAATATGAACATTGAATGCACTGCTTAAGTAAGAAAGAGATAAATATGGAAGCAAATATTTGAGTAGGCTTGGTTCACATTTTCTACTAAAATAGTTTTTGTATGGTCATCTCTTTCTTACTCAAGCATTCTATTTTATTATTTATGTTTTCTCATTACTGTTATATATAATTATGGCTCTATCGGTATGTGCTCCGATCACCCTTTCACCCCTTAGACCATATGATGGTGGTCTTATACATTGCAGGTATTCTGGATAGAATACTTTTGTCTATTTCGTAAATGCGTTCCTAATAATGATCTTAGCTAAATATGTAAACTTGATTCCTCTTTGAAAAACTATACTCACACATTCTTTAACAGTTCTAAGAAACATTCTTGGATTGATGATTAAAATTAACCTTAACATTTTAACATTTGTGTTGCTCTGGTTTATCAGCGATAATATGATTGAATTAAAAGATCTCTGAGAATAGAATATTTCTTAATTTAAAGAACTTTAAAAGACATCGTAAATTTTTTCATGTAGTGACTTGGTTTTGATATTGTAATATTTCTTTGTTTCTTGCAGAAACTGCATTTAATATTTGCTCCACCCAATACTATTAAACTATTAAAAATGCGGCAATGACAAAAGTTACTTTGTTTAACCATTTAGCAACAACACAATTAAGCATATGTGAAAAATTCAGTGGTAATTGCGTTGAAAATATTGAAAAGCAATAAATATTGTATGTCACTGCATTGATAAAAATATACGTCCAAAGGTGGTTGGTACTGGAGCTCTTTAGAATAACACGGGAACTCTATCTTAAATTCATCAAATTATTTGATTAGCAAAACGGGAATGGTGGGCCATTTTCTAAGTGCCATTGACGTACCGTATCTCTGGAGCTAATACCGCGAGGCACTTTACCTTCGAATTTGCCTGCCATAATGTCAACCCTTGGGCGGCAGCCTATCTCTAACACACCACTCGTTAAACGCTGCGGCCGTTTTCGTTGCTTGGCACACGGATGAATATTGCCGTTGGGCATTCGACGGAGCCGCCGAATGCGAACAGAATATACCGAGCAACGCCTGCTAGATGTTTTTAGCTAAGATTTATTCAATACGCATTCGACGCAGTTAACGATCCATTACAAATTGTAAGTCAGGAATGTTCCTTTATATCCTACGTCAGTATCACTTAATCGAAACCGCACAAGTGCATCTGTGCTACCTTTGTTTCACAGATTTTTGTAACTTGACCCACGGCGTACGCCACTCAGTTAAAATTGATAAATGCTTTATATATAATTTTAAAAAATTAAAGTAAATAAGCCACTCCACCTCCAAGATTTATATTAGCATATTTTAGAAATACTGCAACTTTAACAAAACTCTATAATGCGTATGTTCGCTCGAGGTTGGAGTACTTCTCTGTTATATGGTTGCCAACATACAGTATATATAAAGAAAAACTGGAAAGGATTCAAAAACGTTTGATATAGTTTTTACATTATAAATCATCTGGAAATTATCCTCTACTTACACCTTCGTATTCTGAGCTGCTAGACACTATATTTCAAACATTAAAAAAACGCCGCTACATTTGTTTCGATTTTCTTGCATCATATAATTCATTATAAAATTAACAGGAACAACTTCGCGTTATTGCAGTTAATTTTAAGTCACTCTCCTCTATGTTTGTCGATCGCTAGACAACCCTGTGTACTGCTTGTAGAATCGCTAATTCAATTGGTGATGAAATTGACATTTTTTACGGAAATACAAAAGCCTCCAAATCGATGTTCTCGCGCACTGTATGGAGCCAAATATCTTGTTTTATTTTTAATTTCAATTAGTTACTCTACATTTGTTTCATTATCTATTACGATCATATTTTTATACTTTTATGTTATTTTAAACGAATTTGGGGTTTTATATGTGTTTCGTATTTTTGCTGAGGTATTATGCTGCGATCTAATTCTAGAGCATGTGCTCTGTAGGTTGCAGCTTCAACAAATAAATAAATAAATAACAGATGGCATCCACCAATTCCCGGATTGTTTCGTAGCCGCTTGATATTACCCTACGTCGGTGGTCGAAGAGCAAGCAAAATATAGAATCATCCCTTCTTTCCTCACTGAGCTCCTGGACCCCTTATTAGCTTGTAGTGGTTTCTCAAATCACAAGTTTAAAAATATGCTTTATCTTGTTTCCAAGAAAATTGTCTCGGACACAGAGGTTAATTTAGATATTTGTAATGGGATTCGTTAAGTATCCACTATCAACTCTTTCAAGAACAATAAAATAGGTGCGCAACTTCTATTGCATTTAGGTTTTGCTTCTTCACTAACCCGGGTGGTAAGCAAAATCACTTACTTAATTTATTCAACTATTTTTGGAGTACCTATACTATACGTGGAGAGTCAATTCAGTTCACTTAATGCTCAAGGTGGGCCTGTTCTGCTACAGGCAAGTCAATTGTGTGTAGTCTTGTTACTTACCTTATAGACCACTGTCCTAATATAGTTAAGAATGAAATCATTGAAATTTCTCAAAACTTTATTATAACGTATACAAGTAGAACAAGATCGGATGGTAAATATAGCTATCGCCATGTTTACGTTGTTTTGAAGCTTCCCATTCTTCTCTGATAGCGTAACCGAACGTTTCTCATATAACAACATAGTTCAGTTCTGAGAAACAAGCACATTTTTTAAATCTTTGTAGTTAGTTGTGTTAATTACAGTGTGAATTCGTAATCCAACCGTACTCAAGATTTGATTAGGCAACAAGAGCCCGCTCTCCTAATGAGCAAATCCCAAAATAATCTTCCAGAAAGTACAAAGAGACAATGGTAAAACTTGGATTGTGGAAATTCCACTAGCTAAAGCGATTAAAGTTTGCGCTGGCAACTGAATGTGACACAAGCGACATGCTAATTGTAAGTGCTAAATAATGTGGGTCTAGTGTGGCGGGTATTCAAATTCTGGAGAGCGTTGATTGCTAGAGTGGTCGAAGTACTTGGCGTGTTTTCCTTTGTGGATGTGTTACTCCCATGCCACCTTAATATTAACAATGTTCCCTTCCAGCCCTCTTTCCTCGCCATACATAGTGTACGTGTAGGGAGGCTGACGCCTTAGGAAGCTTTATTTAGGCACAAATAAAACCACAATTTGGCAAATGCCGAAATTAGGAGCTGGCTGAGGTCTCATGAAACCTCTTTGTTATGCTGGAATTAGTTACATAATTTACTGGTTGATTATATTAACTGACTGAACATAAAACATAACGTCATAGGTAGGGCAGAAATATCGTTTTACATTTTCCCCTTGCCAGCATTGATCTTGTGTTTTCTCTTGATACTTGAGTTATTGAAGTTATTAATCAACAATTCCTCACTGCATATAAAAAATATCAAAATACTAGGGGATGCTTTCCTATAACTGCCTTAGTTATCAAGCTTCTCCTACATAGACTACATAAACTTGTTCAAATTGTTTTACGGAAATACATAAAATAATAATTTTCGAGTATAAGCGATGATAATACCAAAGGTAGTAAAAGCTATAACAAGAATAAACTTTTCCCGATACACAATCAGAACATTGAGACCTGGAAAAAAAACAACTGCAACATAAATTAATGGAAATATAGTGCTAGGAATGGAAGTTTCTACAAATAATAAATTCCAGTTTTATAACAAAACATGAAACTGCCCACGTAACAAACTAGAAAATACGATTTAGAAAATTTAACTAAGGTAACTAATTGCAACAAAGAAGTAACATTTTAAATTAAAATATCCAAGTTCTACGTCGAACCCAACCTGAAAGAGTGAAATCTCAAACAACTAATTAAGTAAAATGGTTTTAACAAGGAACACACTTGCTACAGCTGAGGTTCAAAATGTATTTTTTAGATAATATTGATAATTAACTTCCTATATCGTAGACTAATCATACTTTTAGGGTCATATGCACCAATCACAAGTTGTACATAAAGGAATTCTTACATTGAACAGAAAAGCACAGTAATTTTCCTGCCACTACGTAGTTGTTTGTCATTCTGGTAAAATTTGGCATATAACCTGACGTGTCTCTATAATTTATTCGTTTAGTTCTCCAACTGAATAGCATCCGTACAAAACCCTTTTCTAGCAAGATTTTTATTTTTTGTATTCGGATTGATTGCTAAAAGGCAATTAAACTCGGCCAAATTCGTAGAAAAAAAACATTCGCCCTAGATACTGGTTTATTTCGTTAATTTGTTCTCATTCAATCGCTTAGCAACCAACGCTCATAAAATAAAAAGCTTTCGTAACCTTGCTGTTGATAATTAACTATTCCTAAAACGTATTCTGAAGTTTGCAATTGCCGAGTGTGTATCAAAAATGCTGACTCTTAAACTGGGCGGAACAGCACTGGTACGAGTCAAAATAAGAAAATGTATAGGTAGAGATGTAAACCTCAAAATTAAAAAAAAATACGTTTATGGTATAATCGAATTTAAGTATGTAAGAACGCTCAGAAGCGATTAAGCAAAGCATATATGCCTAAACTAAGGTGAGTATAACCTAATATTAAAACCTATTCATTAGCACGTAGAAATCAGCGGATTCCGTTATACAGGAAAACAGGAACGTACAGTCATGGTGAAAAAATAAATAAGCAAGATTACTATATGCTGATCACTGTTACAAGGAGGCTGAAGTTCCCTTTCTCGTACTATCTAGTAAAGTACACTTAAGCAGAATAATAGTATTAAGGACGCGATTTGATCATTCGCAGATAATTAAGAATCCATTAAGGATAAATTAATACCACTCAAAATAAATTCAGTTACGCGCTGAGCAACGTGCAAGTAGAACCACTAAAAAGTAATTTGCTCCTTAAATACCCTAATATTCAGGTAAATCAGTAAATGACAGTAAATCACAAAGTCAAAATACACAAAATGACGAACCCGATTCCGGACACTACTACAGGATTAATCAGCTCTCATGGCGAGTACCAGGAGACCCTCTAAAAAAATGCGATCTATGACACAAGCCAGGAAGTACCTCCTCCCATTAGACTAAAAATTTATAAAAGGAGATACCACTTCTAAATCGAAAGTTACCAAAACTGCAAACCCAAAGCTTTTCAAAATTCTCAAATGAAATTCTAAAAAAAATCTGAAATGAAAGCGTAGGCAACACATCATACGCAAACATAGTCAAAACTTGCAAAAGTAATGAATATAAAGATTTGTGGAAGATAGTGCGAACATATGGACATGCAAGGCAATTGCACTTTTACAATATAATGCATCTTGATTTCGATATAAAATTCAGTGTATTGTACTGATAGAACAGATAGGGCAATCTCCAAAAGCTACACCAGATAAATTAAGTGATCCACGTATTGAATTTCAGTTTTAAAGCCCTTTAATACCTCGCAAACATTCATTGTTACACAATCTAGTAATTGTAACAAAAATTCAAATACTGTAATATTGCGACAGCTATTTAACAGTAGACTACAGGTGTCTGCCGCGAAAACTCAATTGTCATGCATGTCCCTAGGTTCGCACAAGCCGCCACCAGTCTGTATACAGTGTGTCTTCGGATTGACCTTGCCACAGGTGTAACGCATAACTAAACAAGCACTTTACCTACAATAATTTATATTCTCCTTAAGCTAACCCTGCAAATTGAATCCCATCTAAACTGTAATTTGGTAAAAATCAATTCTATACCAAGCAGGCCTAGAGTGCAAGAGACGAAAGCCGTAATAATAACATTTTGATTCATTACATCTATCGCAAAGTCAACCCGGGAAAACGCTGTATAAAATCCAGTCGAGTCGGTTGTAAAAAAAGGTGACCCACCTTTTCTGCACTTCCCGATCAGCTACAAATAGGAACAGACATTTCTTGGAACCTAGGCTTGACGAAATTCGGAAAATTCAAATGGCGGCTTTAAGAGAAGTGAGCTTTTCACGTTTTGACCCATCCTAAAAGATGTTTGAATTTTCTATAGGAGTTCGTCCGTACTATAGGAACAGCTGTTGTAGTTAAAGATAGCCAAAATAGTACATATTGGATGAACTATAGGGGATGAAATGAAGCCGTTGTAGAAAAATATTACCGACTCTTTGTTGCACTGCGCAATCACTTGGAAACATGAAAATCGGCGCAGGCATTCCTTGAAACCTGAGGTTGTCCACAAAAATCTCAAAATTCAACATGGCGGATCCAACATAATGTCCTGAAGGAAAGTCAGCTTTTCACCACTTGACGTTTCAACCCCTTCCGAAGGTCCAAAGCAACAGAACAAAAGCAAATCTCAACCTAAAGTAAAAAAACATCAGAAAACTAAGAAAGAAAACACGAGTATCTAATCAACCCAAAGATTTGTTATCGTTTCTGGCGGTTTTGTTGATAAGTTTTCTGCAGTATGTTAGGTCAACTTAAAAACTATCCGCCCCCGATGCCAGTAATTATAATTGAACGCAAGACGTTGGAAATTCACTAAATCCTCGCGTCAAGCTTTCAGGGGAGTTACTTAACGTCATGTATGTAAGGTGTGTGTATTGGAGTGTTACCGTTCCGTGTAATGTACCAGCCATTTTGTGAATTTCAGCAGCCATTCGAGGCAATTTCAACGTTATCTTATTTAACTATTCGCAAGATACAGCGTAAACGTTTGAAATTGTATTGTCTCGTTGTTATGCACTGGAATTCGATTTCGCTAGCTGGTCGGATATTTGAAGAACTTCTGCCGTTTCGCCATAAAACGTTTGGCAGCTATCCTGTAAAACGACGCTCTGAAAACATTTGTGCGTTGCTTCTATCAGCTGAATGTACTTTCCTGTTTTACGTTTAACGTCTCCAACTAAAGTGCCATTATCAGCTAAGTTGAATATGTTATACTAGATAAGCGATGCATGTTGTGTAATATTTAAGAAGTGACTATTTAGGTGCAACCACGTTTTTAGTACATACCCGCAGTAGTGAGGGTAATGCTTGAACTATTGCTAGCTTGTCCCCAGGTTATCAATATTCACTTCCCCGTGTAATTGTACCATGGGCAAATGCATGTTAGGGTCTTTTTATAGCGCGACGTGACACCACGGGCAGGCAAAGTTATAGGTTTGTTTTTTGCGGTCTCTGTTTTCTTTTCATAGTATGTCTCAAGTTATATGTTGTGTACCTTATTTGTTAAGGGAACGCAGTTTGTCGACTTAGCAAGTAACATAAGAATTTTAGAGATGCGAAAAAGCCGATTTTTAAAAGTCAGATTTCCTGTAGCCAAGGGAAATTTATCGTGGCGATAGCCTCACTTCATCCCTACAGATACATCAGGCGGGGCTTAACAAATCACCCGGATTAATCGAGGTATTTTCTTCTTTTATTTTGACTAGTTTGTGAGCCTGCCTGCATCTCACTTGGAAAACTGGAATGTCTCTTTATAGTTTGTCGTGGGTAGCAGATCAATTTTTCTCTGTAATAAGTAATCATATTCATAGTACAGTTGCACAATGCAGTTGGATGAAGCGGAGCAAAAGCTTTTAAAGCTTTTGCAAGAACCATTGTTTGATAAAAGTTATTGACGATACGTATTCTCGGAATTTGCTACGCCCAAAGACAAGAACAAGTGCAACAGAAAGCAAGCAGAAATAGTGAATAGGCGCTTATCACTCGTGTTGCATTATTCCCCGGCCACACAAAATTTATGAAAAGTAGTCAGCGCTGACAGTAATGATTCAAAGGAAAACCGTACTCAAGATGATAATAATGGTGAAGGCGAAATGTATACTCAAGAAATGAGCACTCTGCACACAGAGGAAAAAGGGAAACCTTCCTGTCGATTGAGATTATTGGAGTATTTGTAAATCTCTATGACTTGCAAATCTTTTTGCTAAAAAAAGAATGGGGGCAAATAACAAACGTTTCGTCAGAAAGTATCTTATGGCCGGTATCGCGATGCTGTTTGGCGATGGCTGATGATAATACGAGACCTCATCTAAGATAATGTTGTTGTTCAGAGATACAGGTTCTTACAGAAAGTCCTGTTTCACCAATGCAGACAGCATTTCAGGAGCAAGTGGTTCTGCAAGCAACTTTTGATGACACGATTCTGAATTTATTGGGTGAAGAAAGTGTCCGTGAGACCTTTTCGTAGGCTTGACCACTGATTTCACATTTTGCTTTCCAAGAAACTTCTTTATGCGATGGGTGACTCGATGAAGATGATAATAATAATAATAATAATAATAATATGTTTTATTAATGTGTAATCAAAGAGTCACGGTCAGGAAGACCATGTTCTTAACCTCGCACCGTAACATTTACAAAAAAATTTTAAATATAAGTAATTGAATTAACTGCAAAAAATGTTTACAGTCAATAATTGATAATGAGAGAGTATAATAACTGTTGACAATAACACAAGAAAAAAGAATAGAAAACTAATAGGGAGAACCATTTGAGACTAATTACGTGAACCTTAACCGTACATAATAAACTAATTAAATAATTTAGGAGTAACTGACATTAATTCAAAATTTATAATACAATTCCAAAACGTTGCGAAGTCGTAACTAAAAGACTGCTTAAGAAACTTAGAGCTGAAGGAAGAGATAGATATTAATTATCGGTTCCGTACACTTAGATGATGCACATCTGCACGGAAACTAATTTTATTATATAAATATGCAGGGGTCCGTTTTACAAAATTTTATGATAAAAACGCACTATGACATAATCTTCTTCTAAAACCGGCCTCAAGTAACTTGAGCGATATATGGTCGTATTTTCTAATGCAAAAGTTAACCAAAGGCAAGAGTTCTGTGCTCGCTGGTTCCTCATGGCATGATATGAATCCAGACAAGGACCGTGCACAGTATCACGATAATTAAATTGTGATCAAACCATTGAGTCACAGAGAACTGTTTTTAATTTAATACAGAAACTGCTATTGAAATAACTAATATTGATTATAAATACGGAAGAAAGAGTTTCTCCATTTCGATGTATCACTGTTTGTTAATTTTGGAAACGCCTTGTATAGCAATCAAGCTGAAATAACATTGGATTAAACTTTTATATACTTGCAGATTTGCGTTCAACCTTGTTGCTATTGTACTATCTACACTTTTGAAATCAGAATTAGTCCACTGTATCCCTATCCTGAGCGCAATTAATCATCCACAAGGTAAACATCGTCAGCTAACAACTCTATTGAACTAAGTAGCCTAAGTGACTGAAAGCAAGATGCGAGACCTAATTGCATATGAAGTGAATAATGAATGAGGACTTTAAAAGATTTTATGCAGTCTTTGGTCACAAAGGCCTGTCAATCAACGAGTGTAGGCAGAGATTTCTCATCGAACGTGCAATGTTTAGGAGAGCGTGACTGCATTTCAGGGTTTACTTCGGGTAATTACTGCGCTACCGCAGTGTTGCTAAACTTCTAAGGACACCAACAACAGTGAAGTGACTTACGGCAGCCAATAAAGCTTCGTCCGCGAATATGGCGATTTTAAGGGCAAAAGCATTCACGTTAGAGTTATTTTTTAAAAAGTAATTAGTAATTAGTCTGTTACCATTATTCCTTAATGAAAGGTTGTATTTTCAGAAGGTTATATTCTAGTCGATTGATTTCAAGTCGATGTTTTGTGAAACAAAAGTACCTAAAGTAGCCATACTATTAAACGAAAGCTGCTTAAAATATTCCATTTTTTTCCTTAATTTGTTTAATCGTAAGGTGTAATTTACAGATATATTTTGAAGAGTATTTTAAACTGAATTGGGACTATTAAGGAGGGCTACAATAAGTAACGTAAATCAGCTATATGTATTTATCACGCAGTTGCAGCATCCTGCAGGCAGCCAAGACTACTGTCTACTGTATATAATTCAGCAAACGGGCGTTTAATTTTTAATGCCAGACAAGTTGTGGCCACATGATTTCATTTAGCGAAGAAACTCTCCACGCTGGGAACTGCTACCAATGTCTTGAATGTTGAACCCTTTAAATCAATTCAAATATTCGAGTCTAAAAGCTGTTAGTAAATATCAAGGTTATCAGCCGTAGACCGCGGCGTATGCCGCATTTAAAATGTAGGACTGCTGCACAGTAGACAATTTTCACGGAAATAATAAGGGTGTGTTTAAACGGAGAGTGTGGGTGACTGTGGATCCATTCAGTGAGGCAGTAAAGAACCCTCCTTATTATTGAACGAAATATACTTGTGTTCATAGTTTAAAAAAACACAACCAATGAAGGTTTGGTACTTGCCGGTTTAACACGGAATGTAGTGTTGTGCATTAGTATACAGTGCGAACGTTGGCTGTGGAACGCTCGAAATAAAAAATTCCCCGATCATCTGCGGCCAAAATCCTCGGACACGTCGACCTTATTTTTGTAACGCGCATCTTTTCTGATAGTTGTCATTTTTTTTACCCCCACCTCTTTCCGTAATGACGTCACCACCACTTTTTTCTATGGAATTTGATTCTCCTTGAAATTCTACATACAGCAACATGCGGTTGGGCGATGTTCATTTGATTACTTAGCAACATTATTGGTATTGATGAAAAAAACTGATTTATGAAAAATTGAAAACAAAAAATCGAGATAGCTGTGGAATTTTTATCAATTGATATTTTATTTATTTGACGTTCTGTTAAATTGTTATTGATTTGTTTGAAATAAATTGATAAAAATTCCACAGCTATCTCGATTTTGTGTTTTTAGTTATTCATAAATCAGTTTTTTCATAAATGCCAATAGTGTCGCTAACTAATCAAATGAACATCGTCCAACCGCAGAATTTCAATGAGAATCAGATTATATAAAAAAAGTGGTGGCTGCCATTTAAAAAAAATGCGATGACGTCATTACGGAAAGAGGTGGGGGTAAAAAAAATGACAACTATCAGAAAAGATGCGCGTTCAAAAAATAAGGTCGACTTGTCCGAGGATTTTGGCCGCAGATGATCGGGGAATTTCTTATTTAGAGCGTTCCACAGCCAACGTTCGCACTGTAGAGGTGTGATGGCTTTTCTCAAAAGTTATTGCAGTTTTGGGAAAGAAGAGCTGATCGAGGTAAATATAAGCCATTACGCTACATGTCTATGTAATAAATCTTTAAAGTAGATGTGGCAACCTAATCTAAATTTTGATACATCAAACTTTTTCACAATCGATTTCCGTTGATACAAATGTCAGGAAATATCTAATTTTTAAAACCGACGAATAGTTTCACCCCTCTTTCTCTTGAAAGTCTAACAGTAAACATGTGATCTTGTGTTTGCTCGATTTTCTTGTAAGCTACTTATCTTTGCAGCTTATCTGTTAACCAAATATGTTTATCTGTAACAGGAAACTTGTTGTATGGTCTGCTGTACCTAATTATTGGTAGTTCACTGTTGATCCTGTGTACCATGAAACTCTCTTGCTACTTCTCCATACAGAATTATTGCTAGATGTGATCCCAGACGAGTATGTGGCTCAAATCCATATATTCCTTTTGGTATTAACTTCTACTTCAGTTTTTTCTTTCACATCTACCTTTGTTGTAAATTATTTTGAGACCATCTGACTTGGTTGGGATTTAATGGAACATTCCAATGCATATTCCTCTTCTACATTTTCATGTACGGTCGGTAAGCTAAAGGTTCGAGATAATTTCAATTCTCCTAACTGATGGCGGGCTGCTATAGAGACGTTGCGTCCCTCTTCAGCCAAGAATGGAAATTACGGGATGGGTAAGAATAGAAGGCAAGAAAATGTGGAGACGTACTGCGCTGGCATTCACCTCAGAAGAGGTAATCTGATGAATCAGAGTAGATAGCCGCGAGAATCGAACCCATAACCTGCCGAATGCTAGGCAGACATGTTAACTACTGAATTGGTCAATTTATACTCCATATTTGATAGCATAATTTGTCACTTTACAGATCTATGGCAGTAATAGTTATTTGTGTATCAATGGTAGTATCGAGGAGTAGAAAATACGACCAGAGGTGCATATAAATGTGTTACTATTAACAAAATTTCCAAAGAAATAATCACTTATAATAATGCAGAAGACTAAAAGCCGTGTTTACACAACTAAAAGTACTATGGTTGCGTTCCACCATTTCTATTTTCGGGTTTTTGTAAACAAACTTCCCTTAACTTTTAATAGCGATATTATCAGAGAAAACAATTATTTATTATGCCTATTTCTTGTGTTTTTTAAAACTATTGACTCAGCTTCGAAGGCAAGTCCACTTTGGTTAATTTTCATATCTGCTTACTGAACGCTGCCAAGCAACCAAGCAACGAAATCCAAGCCGTACGTTTCTAGCATAGTGTAAAAGCGACGCCAACGTTAACGCTACATAGCTACATAACCTATATTTCTGCAAATTTTTATGCTTGGCCTCTTCGCCCAGTAAAATGAAACAAGCTGGTAAATCATAGCGGCAAGCAGCAAATCAAAAAACTTCATGCAGAAGAAGCCATCCATGAATGCAAGTGGGCGAAAGAAGTAACTCGTACTCGCAAGTATAGTGTGCATTGAGCATTGTTCTTTTATATTTCTGACTCAAGTTTAACCTACAGTTAGTAATGAAGATGTTAAGAAATTCTTAGAAGATAATCGAATCACGGTGCGCTCCTGCGAATCCCTTAAACCCAAATAAGGAGCAGGTAAATCGTGCTGTTATGGCAACTTATGACCCGACGACAGCAGCTAAAAATGTTGTATTTTAGGTTTCGAGTTAGATATGAGCATGTCCATCGAAGAATGCCGCAAACTCGAAAATGATACTAATAAGCAAGCAAATTCTGCTGTGTGGTACCAATACAGAGCTGGTCGAATTACGGCTTCAAAATTTAAAGGCGTTCACAGAACAAAACTGGAAAAACCATCCCTGTCCTTGATACGTTCAGTATGTTATCCCTTAGCAACTCGCTTTAAGACGACGGCTACAGTTTATGGTTGTGAACATGAAAAGAAAGCCCTACAAGCTTACACTAATAAGACGGAGAAAACCCACATACATTTTGGTAGCAAACAATAGGTCTATGTCTAAACCGACAGTACCCACAGATTGGGGCATCTCCGGATGGATATGCCATCTACGAGTGCTGGTCCAAGTTCAGATGACATCCCCATGGACATGCGAGCTATAGGTGTTGGTTCAATTTCCAGTGACATTGTAATAGGCACCGATGATGAAGAGGTTTATATTTTTGTGAATTATATGTTACAATGTTATGTACCTATTTTGATTATGGATTGCAGCTATGGTGTCTCTGTAGGAAACCAGACGACGGCGAACAAATGGTAAAATGTTCTGACAGAAAATGTAGAATAAAATTGTACCATTCAGCATGCCTACAATTAAAAAAATTCCTAAAGGAAAGTGGTTATGTGAACTCTGTATATATAAATAGAATTATTTTGTGTAAATATTTTGATTGTTTATGTACATTAAATAGCTTCTAAATATCCCTGATACTTCACGCATTAAAATTATTTTTCTTACTTAATTTAGACATTAATTATTCTTTTATGTTGTGTAGACAGCATGTGTAATTTTATTGATTGTTAATGTAGCTTACATAGTTTCGAAATATCCGTGTTGGTTCAATTTCCAGTGACATTGTAATAGGCACCGATGATGAAGAGGTTTGTATTTTTGTGAATTATATGTTACAATGTTATGTACCTATTTTGATTATGGATTGCAGCTATGGTGTCTCTGTAGGAAACCAGACGACGGCGAACAAATGGTAAAATGTTCTGACAGAAAATGTAGAATAAAATTGTACCATTCAGCATGCCTACAATTAAAAAAATTCCTAAAGGAAAGTGGTTATGTGAACTCTGTAAATATAAATAGAATTATTTTGTGTAAATATTTTGATTGTTTATGTACATTAAATAGCTTCTAAATATCCTTGATACTTCATGCATTAAAATTATTTTTCTTACTTAATTTAGACATTAATTATTCTTTTATGTTGTGTAGACAGCATGTGTAATTTTATTGATTGTTAATGTAGCTTACATAGTTTCGAAATATCCTTATAGTCCAGTCACTATGTAATTTTTGCTTGAAAGTGAAGGGAAATTTGAAATTTCTTTTTTGGGGTATTGGTGAGGTCCAGCAAAGCTTAACTTCAAGTTGTCGACCAAAATTTCCTATGTGCTATTTCCGCTATCTTGATAAATAACTGCGTTTGATTTTTTTGTGATAAATCGGTTCCCGTTAACACTACATGAAAATAATGTAGACATCTTTGTAAGAATTTGGAATGTTCTACAATTTATGTTCTATTACTTTTTCGCGTAGGAGCAATATTTGTCGAGATATCGAACGTGAAAGGAAAGCGTGAAAGGGTCGAGATTTTTTTTCGAGCTTCTGAGCTTGTGTCTCATTTCTCTTTCTATTTAGCGAAAAGGTAGCCATTATCAAACTTGTAGAGGTTGAAAATAGCTTCAATTTGACCTATTATAAATTGATATGCGACTAAAATTACGACTTGTAGAGCGGGCCAAAGTTGTCAAGTTGGCGCGTAATTTTTATTTCATGTATCATACTATTACGTAGATGACAACAAATTTCATTGCATTATTGGAATCATTATATTTCATCAAGTAGATAGTATACAGCATTATATGACTGTATATTAATAATATTAAAAATAATAATAATAATAATAATAACATGTAAGGGCAAATCGGTAACATACAATAGATACAGCAAGGGGCCTAATACCGAGCCCTGAACAACATCTAAGTTTATACGGACAGTGGTGGACGTTACATCATTAATTTTAACAAACAGTTTTCTATTAGTAAGAAAAGATACCAGCCACATAAGAAGTGGGCCCCGAATGCCTAAGGAACATAACTTTTATCTAATGCATTCCACATTCACAGTGTCGAATGCACGCGATATGTCGAAAGCAGCGGAGCACGCTAAAACTAGCAGTTTCTGTAGATCTGAGCTGTCTGAAGCTGTGTTGTGTATCGGAGAACAGATTGTATAGTCAAAATTATACTCATTCGGAGTCACGTGACCTTTGTCTGTCACTGTTCATCTTTAGTAAAATAGATGAAATGGAAGAAATTTGAAAAAAAGGCATGTCGATTCATAAAATTAGTTGTAAAAATTTGACGTTTCTAATCTGTCAGATTATATTTTTCGTGTAAGTTATTGAGATAAGGGTAATAAAACCTAAAATTGTCGCGCCGAAAACTGGAAATTAAAAGAAACCATCGGACATGCGGTATAACGAGCAGTCACAACAATTAATTTGAATATTATGCGTTGTTTTTTATGAAGAGTACAATATTAATAAAAGTAAATCAACAGTTTCACCCTCCAACGCTGTTCGCCGTGCTTCTCTTGCGTTAAATATCTCGGAAAGCACAATTTACCGAAAATATGAGCCAGAAAGTGAAGAATGCAAAAACGGAAGTCGACGAAGCAGTCAAGACACTATATATAAAATGTATGTAGCTAAAGAATTTGTAACCATAAAAAATCTAAAAAATGCTTGGTTGAAGAATCTGGAGGAGATTTTTCACATTCAGTTTCTTCCCTAAATAACGGGTGTTCATAAACAGTCGTCATCCCAGTAGGTTTTGACTTCAGAAACGTATGTCTATTAAAATTTAAAAAAAATGCGCTATGACAGTACTCAATGACGTTTCATGTGTTGCACGAATTAATCAAAGACATAACATTTTGTTTTTCAAAGCAACTGGGATGACGACTGTTTATGAACACCCGTAAAATTGTGCAAGGAAATAGGCTTCAAATAGCAATGTTCTATAACAGAATATGCATGCACAGAAATTAACTTAAAATTTGCTATACGCAGCAGGTTTTTTTACGACATGTTATGTTTTCTTTAACCTGTAAATTCAGTTTAATTTCATATAAGAGAATAAACCCGTAGCAATCTTGTTTTAGAAATTGGCATATGTCAGGATAACCTACAAAACGGAATGTCATTTATTTCCCTAAAATTGCATTTTTAAGAATCGACATACGTAAAATTACTAGATTATCACGTGACTCCGAATGGCTATAAAATTTTACTATATTTATTCAGGAACGATACCATTCGATTTGCCACAACTTTTTCGCACACTTTGGAAAAGACACTCAGAACTGATAATTAACTAATTTTTTTAAATTTTATTTAAAAAAGTAGGCTTTTTTTAATTAATTTCGGTGTGTTAAGTGCCACTTTTTTTCAATCAGTATCCCTTGGATCGAGCTGCCGTATCCCTTTTAGAAAAGCAGGCGTAATCACTGTGGCCATATGTAGTCCTAGGGAGTCTTTTATTAAAAAGCCACGATCTGTCAATACAAAATCTCCTGGCAAGAGATTGTTTAAAATCCCACAATCCTCTGTTAGACCTTTATCGCTTATTCTGCCACCATATCCATGTGATATAAATGATATTGATCCAAGAGGAGTGATGCCTATTAGTACCTTTACCGTATTATGTTGTTTGTACGTAGACCATGTAGTACATTGTACTTCAAGGCTACTTGATTTTTCCACTCTCATCTCAAAACAATCGATTATTACTGAAATCTTGTTGCCAAATCCTACCTTGAAGCATTCTGTCATTGATTTAATCACCTGATCTCCTTCAGGCCAAATAATAAAAATTTTCATCCGATGATACATAATATTCAATGTGGTATAAAATATTCTGGAAATTGTTTGTACGCTGACGTTAAACATGTATGCCAATAACTAAAATCTAAATTTAATCTAAGTTTTATCACCGTTATCAAAAACGTGCCTCTAAGCATGTTTTACGTACTGAATTAGGAATAAATATATATAATTAAATGTGAACTGTATATATTGTATGTATTTGGTGTAGCATTTGCCATATAGTAAACGTGTGTAAAAGAATTTTTTTTTGTAATGTCACAAATAAAGTATATCTATCTAACACGCAAAACTTTAAATGCGCGCGGTCTACAGCGTCATTCTTCCATGCTCACGTAAAACTTTTACATTCGCTGGAAAATTCTCACTTTTTTTAACTTGTAGAACAATCTACTATTAATTCACTAGCGATTTAAGAAGAAAATTAACTCGCTAGCATATAAACATTATAAACAGTTACTTATGGAAACTATTATGGAGATAATAATAATAATGGCAGTTTAAAATGACAAAGAAATAATAATTAATCGAGTTATTTAACAATAACAGTAACGGCGTAACTGGAGACTTGAGTTACCACATTTATATTTTTATGACGCTCAACGCCTCAACGGCTTAAACCTGAAAAGAAACACAGATTGCAGGCAGCTGAAAATTATTTCGGTGGCGCAAATAATTCTCACATATAATCTCATAAGAGCATTAATTCTTTCCGCCATTTTTGTTACTGCGTACCAACAACGTCGTATTAATTAGGACGCCTTCCAGAGGCGAGCGTTTCCTTTCCAGAGACTTTCCATTTGAATTTTTTTTTTAACTTTTCCTTACTGCCAATCTCTAGCGTGCTTTTAAAACTTTCTTTAGTGCAACAAAAGTTATTAAATTCGTTGTACATCTTAAATGCGGCATATGCCGCGGGTTTCAGCTAGTATTTTAATATTTTTTCTATTAATCTAATACTGTACAAATTGGTAACTCATTAATTAAATAGATTGTAATGGCCCAGTCAGAACATTTTCAATTAGTGACTGCTAAAGACATTGTTTATGTGAATTCATAGTGTCTTTTTGCCTTAGTTCAAAAAAGTTACTTTCTTGTTCTAGGACTGTAAGTGAAACTTACATGACAGCTTCATGATTGGCAATACATAATTCTATTTTATACACAAACGTTGAGGAGAGTAGCATTATACTCCAAGTGAGCGTATTATATATCAAGGTGCGGATCATCGAAGGGTCCAATCTCGCGGGATATAATACTCTTCTTCACTATGGTGTATATATGTATACTTTTTTCACTAGCACTTTCAATCCTAGTATTTATCCCGTATGATGAATGCAAGAGTTCATTAATACCTAAGAAAATTAAGTAGGCTGAATTTCAAGTCTGTGTCAGTTCTGATCGAGCGACCAACGGCGTTAGCCTGTTTTCATTAGTAACCTTGTTCAACAATAGACCACTTCACGATCCCCTACCCAAAGTATATATCATGAAATTTCTTTATGCCTTCGATAGGTTTATTGTGCCTTGGATACTCACAAAAACGCATGTTTTTCTGCAAAGCAATTTCGACTTGCTTAATGCAAGCTTAACGTTCTACCAACTGCGGTACCCGGCTTGTCTCTCTCATAATTTTAATGGTTATCAATTTCTCCTGTTTTAGTGATGTGTTTACATAGCTTGCAGAAGCTCAATGTCTGAGCAACTACGTTCTTCGCCTAAATTTCTTAAATACGACTGTGACACGAGTAAAATTATTCAACTGCAGCTAATTATGCAACAAGTGCTAAAAGTTGATGTTTATGCACGAGACATGTCAAGTGCAATAACACTTTTAGCACGAGTTTGCATACAATATTTGACACCATTTTTCGGCTTCGCTCGAATGTTTTCTCCATATACCAATTACTTCAGGACTAGACTGTATATTGTTTTCGAATAATATACAAATTGCATTTCGAATTATTTCAATTTATTACTTCGCTCATTTCGTATCGATTCTGGAAAGCCACACAAACATTCGCTGGCTTATCTCAAAGGCCCAGCTTGCAGATGTTCTCATTTCGATTGTCCGAACGCGGAGGAATTATATTTTCGTTCCTCAAACAAGCCACTTGGTTGCGAGGATTTTCTTCGTGCTAATTACGCCACGACGATTGTGTTTGAAAGCTGAAAATTGAATTCAGGTACGATGGGTTTTTCTTTCTGTTATCCTCATATTAATTGCATTTCTTTAGCTTTTACCAGGAATTATTTTCGCCTGGAACTCACAAGTTTTCACCACGAATTATTTTTTATCCGGAAATCTTCTCCTGGAAATTTTACCTGGAAGTAACCATTTTCGCCTGATAATTATACACTTGGACGCCAGCTTCGCGTCACAATTTTAAACGGCCATCAGCTACCTTCAGCGTCGATGCTGCAATCTGGTCTGCTTTTGGTCAAGCCGCCGCATCGCTTTAGGAATAATTCTGCCAACTAACCTGTGTTGCAACCCCTCGACTGCACTGCCACTTAAGAAGTACAGGACGCCAGAGGTTAGTGCTTTCGGTTGTTAATACAGCTACGTTAATTGTTAACAGTTGCCGTGCTCTTCATGCATACCCGGGCTGGTTATACCAGTACTTCAATTTGTTTCCCATTGAGTAGAACATTAACTGTTATTTAATTAAAGATAGCTTTGAATTCTTATGTGCACTTTACGCCTTTTTTGTGAAAGGAGCACCCACGTTTTGTTTGCTTACAACAGCCTAGACAGAAAGGTTTTTTATAAATGGCAGCAATATGCATATCACTCGATTTACCTTGCTATTTCAATTAATTTAACGATCCACAAGGGGGTTATTTGTATTAACGCGTGTGGCAACCTTTAGTTTGTTTGCTTGTATTATTGCAAATTTTGAATAAACTCCATATTGCGTAAATCACAGTTATTGACTGCAAGATTATTTAATATTTAATAAACTCTGATTACCTGTAGTTCATTTATTTTTAATCGAAACCATCTGGTTTCTGGCGCCCAACAATATTCTTTTTAAGTCTTTACAGGGGTGCATAGCTGGTGACGACCATATCGCCGATTGCGTTACCTCCGCCATCGCGGTAAGTGTACGAAATTTTTTAGAGCTTCCGTGTTGTACGCGCAGCAAGAAGGTTGATCTGCGGTTTTGGCTACCATCGTTAATGATTTAATTAATTAACCGCAGGTCAGGTTCTTTGTTGTGTCATATTTTTTCTACGACCTTTCCGTTATTAATCCATAAATGTCGATTTAACAAAGGTTTGCATTTATGACAGTTATCATTTGTCATAATAAAGTGATATCCTTGACGTGCAGGTGAATGTTTCTGGAACCAGTACTGTCAAAGTCAGTTATCAAAGGTAATTATAATAGTACACATCTGATTTTATTCATTATATAACGTTTTAATTATTTAAAAAACACTTTACCTCTAATGCAAGAAGTAACTAGAACAACTTTACAACCTCACTTCCAGTTCGAAATTGTAGTTTTATAACATCACTTCACTTTTAGCACATGGGCTAAAAGTAAACAGCAGATATCATTTTAAACACGCTAAATTATAAAACGTCACTTTTAGTGAAAAAAGCTAGCGCTAAAAGGCTTACTAGTGGTGGTCATAGAAAAAAATAATTAAAATTACTAATTGTAAATAAAACATTGCGCAGTACTTGTATCGCAATTTTTCATATTACAATGTATGATGGATTATCAAACTCGGTATTGAGCCCCGTTCAACAACTTTTACGTTTTGTATCGTAACATAGACGCTTGCGACACTTATATCTTAAAATCTCAAGTAATGACATCGTAGGCTGTCCAGATTTATAAAAATTGTAAATCTGGTTTTAATTGTGAATGTTGCGGCATGTATTTAAAAAATGGTCTGCACCTCGCGCGGAATTAGTGTTTATGGCTCATAAACGTCTTTCTATGCCCTTGCTTCATATATCACTATTAAAGAGAAACATTAAATCGTGCTTGACCTTACATTTGGTGTCTGTTGAGACAATGCCAGCTGAAGGACAAGGCCTTAGCTCTCCGGCGTGAGTCAACACAGGTAGCTCGAATTGGACAATGATTGAATTTGTCTCTTGTCTCCAAGTTCGAGGCGGAGTAAATTCAGTATTGGACAATGCGACCTACCTGTGTTGCCGTCACGCTGGAGCGCTTAGGCCTTGTTCTTCAGGTGGTATTGGCCGAAAAAGTTTTTATATGTTATTTTATATGTTAACAATTTATTAGTTACCAACAATTAATTTTGATATAGTTAGCTGTTGCGAGATTCGTTAACTTTAAAAAGAGTGATACGAATCTCCAGTAAAATTTTATGTAAACAGTTATAATCTTTCGCTGCCCTATAGATTCCTTTATTCTCTAATATTTATTGGTGTTATGGTAATTATCCTTTTGATCGATTTTCTGCTCATTCATCAAAATAACAATAACAAAATGGCTGAAACGTCCTGTAACCACCACAGTATACTTTTTTGCTGAGCCAAATATTCTTAATCTAGTTTGATGATGGTTGTGAAGGTGCTGTGGTATGGTAACAGTATTATCAGTAGGTTATGTATATATGTACTTTGCAGACTTGCATTTTTACCTCAAGCAGACGTCACACGAACAGCTCGCTGGTAAGTTTTTTGCTTAAAGCGTCTCGCCGGGAAAATGGTCGGAAAGCTTTCTATGAGAGCATCTCGGAGAAGTCTTCAGTGCTAGGGCTTAAGAGTGTGTATGTATTTTTACTTTTATCATCTGTTTAACCAGATATTGCTTATGTTGTTTGTCTGATTACTGTGTATTGTACTATTTTTTGTGCTAAGCGGTACTATCCAATTTTTCATCTGAGTAAAGGAGTTTTGTGAAACAAAGATTGGGATTTACTCTTTCACTCTCTGATGGATGTCAATTACCTTCTGTCAGTACCTTGAGGTAGAGATGGGCACATGAGTGAGTATTCACTAACGTCACACACATTTTACGCTTGCTTTAAAAACGCACATTCACGCATGCTCACGCTAACATTCACTCACGTTCACGGAGCGACCCTCCATTCACGAGGTTGCTCTCAGCTTTTATTTGAAAATTAAAATTTAGATAGAGCAGAACATTCACATTTAAAAACAATAAACGATCCGCAACAGAATTAAAAACTGTAAATAAAATATGGTTTTTCACGTGAAATCATTTACGAGATATATTGCAATCAGAATAGTAGACACAAAGAATTAAATGAAAATTTACTACAATAGCTCACAATAAAGGATAAATACTGATTTGTCGCAACAAAATTTCTTGCAACCGTCTTCATAAAAATTACTCTACGTTTCCCTCACTGATAAGAGTACAAGAAGTTGTATGTTACCAGGCAACACTTTTAATTCTTATGTTTAAAAGTACGTTTATATTTTAGGAACTAAAAGTAAGTTTGACTTGATCGCCTATAGACGCAGATACGCGATTGACTGTACACACAACATTCACAACACAACACAGGTGCGAAGGTCCGTCGCTGCAGGCTGCCAGACAGAAGTACAATGACCTCCAGCTCTAGATCCTCCACATGGTTGAGCAGCTGGCCACCCTGCAGTCTTTTATCGGTTACTAATTATTTAGCGTAAAATTAACGTGAAACGTGAATCATTCCTTGGAAGTTTTCACGTACGTTCATGGCCCGACTTTCAAATATTACTTATGTTCACGTCGGGATCCGCCGTGACCCAGCGTGATCCGACCACGACACGCGCCCATCCCTACCTTGAGGTTTAGTTCAAGTTGGTTGTGTACCACCTCAAGAGCAGAGATAGATACCACGCGAACTGCTCGCTTTTTTCATTGATTTAATTTCATATTGTATATATTTCGTATTTTTCTGCTTATTTGTGCCTTGTAAAACGGCACTGTCGAACTTTTTCTCTGAATAAATGAGTCTTCTGAAAGAAGGACTGGGCTCTACTCTTTCACCATCTGACGGTTGTCAATTACCTTGTACCAGTTAATTAAGGTTTGCTTCAAGTACATAATTATGAGATCCAGCTGCGAGTGGAATTCATTTCCTTTGCTAATTATTGTATCGTTGCATTCTTTCTCATTTTTTGGACTTTGTCTTCACTGCCTTATATTTTTCTATATCCTCTCCTGTTGTTAATGACGAGAATTGACGTTTAGTTTAACTTTCTCATGAATTGTTATATCTTGGTTGCTATTTATAAGAATGTAAACTTGTTAACACCTAACAAGTTCAGTATACTCTCTCTGAATCAATTTGACTATTAGTTCAAAGGCGCCTTGAGGTTCAAAGTTTTTTTTAAGACGGTCGTGGAGGTGCTTTGGCATGATTAGTGATAGATCCAGATTAAATTCTTTGTTTATGGCGTTATTAAAAGTTTCCTTGTTTATCAACACGACCGCACAAAATGCCTCCTTAACTGGCTTGAGCTCAGATCATTGATCTTGCAGATGTTTTATTTTAATTTGGTACAGTACTTGGTTAAAAAGTTGCAAAGTTTGTGTTTATTTTATGTGCTCTGTAAACAAAGATACTTGAAAATAAGTAGAATCGCTCATTTAACCAGCAGCCACCTAAGATGTGTAAGATACTACTAACTATATCCCAAAACGATAAGGGGTACTCAGGTTAGGAAACGTTAACGTGTAAATATCTCTGGAAATTTCTAAGTAACCTAAAATAGCAGGGGAGCTACGAACACCCGTTAACCGCCACACATACGAGTTGTATATGAAAGCGACGAAAATTGCAAAAAACGAATAAAAGCTCCACCTGTAGGGACTAATGTAACCTGAAGCTATTATTGCGCAATCTTGATATAATTTTCCCGTTCAAATTTAAGCAGAAAATAAATAATCTCGAGCTACAGGAAATTGAAAACAGTCCTACGCTGTACCTTTTCCCGTTCCTTTTCAGTATTTGCCACGAACAAGCCTATTACGCATAAAATCTGAGCTTAAAAATGGGCTTAGCAGTATTACAAATAGGAATTTAAAGATTACATTTTATGCGTGGGCACCGCAAAATTTATATTCGACCCGAATTCGCTGCAGAACGCAAACACAATTACAAGCGGCCCCACGTACAAATAAAGAGGCAAAGACAAAATATTTCGAATAAAAAATGAATAACAGCCGGAAAATCCAACCCTTTGAAGAAAGCTATCGCTATTCCCAGCCTGATTTATTATTTATTAAATACAGTTTGGAATAACTTTTAACAATTTATGTTATGAAATAACGTTTTGAGGCAAAGATGTGGCAATAAAGAGCGAAGGGAACAGGTGCGCTTGTATTTCACATTTTGGCTGGCCGAAAAGCCTTAAGGGTTGATTTATATTTAATATTAAAAGCTATCATCGGAAATGTATTGAATGTGAAAATTCGATTCGATTTGTAATACTTTTGTGAGATTGACCCGAACGGGCCGTATTTTCATTTCTGCTGTGCGCAGTTCGCCTTTGCTGCAATTTCGCCAGAAATCCACCTACCTTTTCAAAGCGTAAAACTAAATTTCACATTCTCAAAATAGTTACCTTCTTTATGACATAAAACCTTTAAGCATTTGTGGAATTCTTCTCCAATTTTCTTATGGAAAAAATAAGGATCCTCCTTAATACATGCTCAGAGCACCTATTCGATTAAATATAATGACTACCCAGATTCTTTGCTACTGGTAAAAAGGACGTTGTCGGCGATGTGGTTATTTTATTTCAGCACGCTTATTACAAACAGAATACGAAAGAAGAGCTCAAGGTATTAATACATAATGGAGTTAAGGCAGGGACTCGGAAGTGTCGACGAAACTTGAACTTCATAATAAGATCGACGTTTGATACCACGATTTTAAAGAATAAGGTAATTAGCGCTTAATCTCTCTCCCACAAATGGCCTTAGGTTTTTGCTGCGCCAGTAATAAATAGGATTAGAGAAAGTATGGCTTCGAGATATCCAAGCTGTTTTATTGGAAGGCGATAGTTGCAGTTGGATTATTGAATTAGTCTGTATTGTTACAAAAGCCAATGAAGTTAATTTGCTGACAACAGGCTGGAGTTTGTCGGATATATTTCAAAGTTTTACATTTACGTAGCAATTACGTTAATGACCTATTGTGCTACGAGTGTTTTCAAATGTTAAATATTTGAATTTTACTGTAACCCTTTATGCACTTTTAGAAAATCTTTTTGCTAGAAAATAACATAGCTATGAGTAAAGGAAGTGCACTCTCCTTTGATTTGATTTTGTATTTTTTGGTATGTTGAAACTTGGATTTACTGGCGAAGCTTTCTTAAATGATTTTATCAAACTTAATTTGATGTTTTGACGTGGAAGAAACATCTTTGGAAAGTCAGGGAAAGAATGACATAATGTCTTGATGGATAAATAAATTATAAAACAAAAATATAGATAAGATCGAAATTAAAGAACTAGAAAAAGCCCTAACAAGGGAGGGAAAAAGAAGGTAAGAGAACTTAAAATAAATAATACAAGTGATACAGACAAGATTGGAAATGTGTTTATACAAAGAAAACATCAGAGGATGCAAAGGGAAAATATATCCAACAAGGCTTCATCCGCAAGTTCCAAGTGCCTTGTGGCTTCACTATCTTTGTGGATGTTGATATTTCTATGAGGAATATTTTAGAAACTTATTAATATTATAGTTTTGTTTAGAATTTTTATTGCAGACTACTATATCTGTTTCAAAATCAGATTTTAAAAGATAATGTGCCAATATTCTGGCTCTATTTACCTAAGCATGTTAATAAGTATGCCCAGCTTCTTTCTTCATCATAACAAATAGGAAAATAAAATAAGACCGAGTTAGAACAAGATATCCTCCTTACACCACTCACCGCCGTTTTTACTCTATTTTGGGCCAACTTACTGAAGTAACATACTGCTCAATATGATTTAGGTTATTAACTTGCATAGATACACTCAATGTTTGGAACCTTCTGCATGGGACTTTGACATTTTGCGTTAAGTATTGTACCCAGATAACTATTTTGCATTGAAAGAAGCGTTCAGATAGCCAGTAGTTGCTATATCTATTCTACCTCTTAACATCTCTGTTTAATAGGTTTTCGGAACACGAAACTTATATATATTATATAAGATGCCAGAGTTCAGGAAGGAACCTAATGTGAATCTTATCATTTCTTAATCCGTTTATATTTAAACTGCATCTGTAGCAGACCTGAAACAACAACGCTACACTGGAGAATATCCTATACTATTTATAAGTGCAAAAGAATTAGTCAACCAATTCTTGTTCAAGTTTCGAATTGTACTTAGGGTAAAGGAACTGATAGATGTAATCTCACAAAATTTACAATTTTCTGAAAAAGGTATGATTTGATGCTAAAGGAAGATAGACCAGAATACTTGGACATGAATTGTTTTAGGCAAAGCCTACGATTGAGTGCCGGTTAAGAAATTGTGGAACTGTAGATAAAATGCAAACCAATAACATTTATGTTACTGTAGTTAAATGGTTCTAGAAAAAAGTCACAAGCAAAATTAATATGGAAACCAGCATTTGGTCTGATTAACGAACTGTGGTAAGGATGCTGTATGGCATTAACCTTGTTCAAAATATGCATATCTTACGAGTGCACTGATGTGGGGAAGAACTATAGGTTTAAACTAGGAGGTAATTAAAGATATGCTACACTTGGCCGAAGTTCAGGTGGTTTTAAAACCGACAATAAAGTTCATAAAATGATATGCTGAATGGAGACTGCAGATAAATATTGCAGAACACAATATATGGTGGTTGGAAATAGAGAGAGACTTGAAAATTAGTAGGGAATAGATTATATAACTAATATATTTGCTATAGGTATAATTATTTGCGAATAATAATTATTGGAGGGGACAATGCGTAGCTAAGAAGAGATACACAAAAAATGCATTTCAGCGACTCAACTCTATTTTCTAGCTAAACAAAACATTAGGCAGCAGAAGCAAAAGGGAATATTTATAACTGCCCTAGAAAAACGGTTATCTTTATGGCTCTGAAATATAGCAAGGACAAAATAATTTAAAATGCTTCAAATTGGATATTTGCCGTATCCAAGTTCTAGCACGTAAAAATCAGATTAATAAAGATAGAATGGAAAACTACTGTAGATGATATTGACGATAAGGGATTGATGCACGCAAAGCGACTAACACAAAAACCTAATGGTTTTAATGCCTGAGTTTGATTATGTGCTAGTTGCCGTTGGATAGGGATAAAGAATATTGTGACTTGTCTCTTTAATTTGAGTATGTAGAGTACTGGTTTAGTAACCTTAAACGAAACCACGATTATTGTAATGAAGTTGAGGCAAGTGCATCTGCGACGGCTATTCAACTTTGTCTATCTACACCACCTGAATAACCAATACCCAGTAAATTATAAATACTTTAGCATTACGTATACTAAATATTAGATAATTTACTAGTTGGATTGCCGCATGCTTTGACTCTAACGGACTCGACCTGGCTCGCCTGAGTGTGTGTAAATAGCATATCAATATACAACCTATTTATGCCTCTGTGTTCATTTTTATTTGTTGGTATGTGTATTCATAATTAGCTTTAGTTAGTTTTAAAATCGCGTTAATGGCTTTATACATCAGATGTCTCGGCACAATATGTGCTGGGAGCTCAACGCTGGAAGCTCACTGGCACTGTTCGTGAGAAATAGTTTAATTCGTTGAGGCGACCTAGTTCTGTCTCATGCGTTTCCTGCGGAACTACAAGCTAAGAGAGGCGAGAAGGTAGCAGCCAATAACCGATAAAAAACGCGTAGAAGTTCTGTAAGCGGTGCAGTTTGGCGAGCTCTAACCGGGAAGTTAACAAAAGTAGAATCCACGTCATTGAGTGACACAATTATAAAAGCATCGCGTTTGAGGGCTGCGAGAGCCCACAGCCCAGGTATTATGCGATTGGCATTGGGACATTATCGCTCATAGTGGGTGAATTAGGCTGAAGTAGGTCATTTAACAGCAGCCATTTGCTGGATAATTCTTGATGCGCTAACATGTGTATGCGCAAGCTTTCTATTATTCGGTGCACACTACACCTAAGTAAACACCTGTCACATTTATATAATATGATTGTTTGATGTGTCACTGAGGTGATGTTTGTGCCGTGGACTATTAGTCATAGAGACAGCTCTTGGCCAGATTATTTTATTAGTGTTAACAGAAGTTTGAAGCAAAGGTAGCTTTTCGAGCGTTGGTTTTTACAAGAAATTATATCTATTACGCGTAATTGGTTTTTGCTTTAAGTCAAATTTTAAAGCTAAGATGTTTAGCTTAGCACCAGTACAGGTCCACTTCTAATTGATTTCAAGAGGGAATTTTTTGAAATACTGTTGGGAGTAAGTGAAAAGCAATTTGGTTCCCAATGTAGGGCATACAGAAAGACTAATTACAAGAGGTAAGTAAAGCTTGTCCCGATGTTATATATCACAAAGTCGTTTTATACAAATCTTCTATTGTGCTAACAGCTACAACTGTTAAAAATCCCTTCTATGTAGAGAAACCAGTAGTAAACCTATTTCAAATATTACATTAAAAACTATAATCGCAACGAAACTTTCTCGGAATGAAAAAGGTGAATGAGGTTTTGCGCATGTTTTGTCTCGGCACACAATTGCTCAGATGTTATGTCGAAGAATCGTGTATTCTGTGTCCAACAATTTGTGAAATTAAATGCAGGAGTTGGTATTTAAGAGTATCTCTTTAGCTATTACCTTTTGTAGGAAAGTAGAAAATCCCAACAAATTTTAGAGGGGAGGATTATTTCGGAAAAGAAGACAACTAGGCAGGTAACATTCAGTATATATGCCATTAAATAAGTCAAAAGACAAAATAGATTGTTTGTTAGAATCTTTAAAAAAATGGAACGCCGCATTATATTTGACCCCAAAGACAGAAACAAGAAAACAATTAGTATTTTGATCTGATTGAACCCGAATTGAGTTGTTAACAAAGAATCCTTGTCGTTGATTTTGTAAAGCCTTACCGTGCCGCTTTTACGACAAGTGTCGTATCATCCTATCAAGCTCCTACAAAATTCAGACGAAATTCTAAATTCCCGTGTTGAAGTACCTAGAAAATCTCATATTGATCTTTGATAATATCTAAAGGAACCATTATGATTATCGACTAATCCGTGAAGAAGCGTTCCGTATTTCCGAGTAGGTTCGTGATGAATGCTAATGAAAAATGTCTGAACTACCGCTGTACACACTTGAAACGAAGCTCAAGAAAATGTTTTCCTGCATCACTTCAAGGACCACACTACTTTCTTCGTCGGTGTCCTAGAAAAGCTCCAAAATCCTGCTCCTCCTTGCAAAACCCACCTTCATTGATTAACTTTGACGGAGAGCGACTAGTACGCTTGACGAAGATTTAGTGCAACGCCCGAGGTCTGTAACTTCCCCTAATTTTTGGTAATTTACCTTTGTACGGACTGCACCAGAGTAAGTCTTATTCTTGGTTTATTATTTTACAGTGCATGTGTCATTTACCGTTAATTTCAATTATGATATAGTGTGCTAGAATACGATTTTGTACGCATAAATTGTGGCTTACGTTTCAGCAAGTAATTTAGATCTACTGCATTGCATATATAAATTCCGTCAAATTTTGCATGTGCTTATACGTAGCTGAAGTTGTTAAATAAGTTTTTGGATATATCCCCATTCCTAGTGCCGTGGCGCCTTCAGCGTTTTGCACCAGCATATCAATATAATTTCCCCTGGAATGGCTTCGCTGTGCCCGTCACTTACATTACCGATAACTGCCTGATGTATAAGATATCTTAAAAATCGTTTTGATAAATCTTTGTTGGGAGCCACAGCTGCAGGGCTTATTCTGACTGCTAATGGTGCTTTGAAATTTTTTGTAATATTTTCATTTCGAAAGCGAAGTGCAGTTCACGTGTTTTGCAGCTAAGTAAGCATTCCAAAAGATATAGAAGCGAGGTGAGGCACAAATCCCAGAATTTCGGACCGTAAAGTAGTAAACAGTATCAATAGTTCAGACTTTAGATAATGTTCAAGTACCTGAGCAGATCCTCGTGTGTATTTCCCATCTCACAAGGTTTTCTATATTGGGACCTTCTATTCCATCACACAAGTTTAAAGCATTTTTCTATGTACCCTTCGTATCTTCAAATGTATAATTTACTTGATTTTCGCAAGCTAACTCGCCCCCATCTCAACGAGTTCCTGAACATCCAATAAGCTTGCTACATGTCGCAACCGTACCATACCGATAATATGATACATGTACGTTGCAACCGCTCACGGAATAGAATAAGTTGGCAATATGCGAGAAATATAGGGAAAAGTTGAATTTTATCCTCATCTGCAATTGCTCAATAACGTGAAGTATACATACGAATTGAATTTTTAGATGTTACTAGACAATGGGCTTTTAAGGAATATGAGTTGTTTACAAGTGTACCACTTCAGCGTTAAGGATAATGAGACTATTTGTTAAAACAAAACAATATCATAGGAAATGCTGAAGTATTGGAAACTTCCTTCTAGTACAATAACTCTTTTATTTTGGTTGAACAGGGCGTTTCAACTTGTACTATAAAAATTGATATGAAGATTTTGAACCTGCCGCTTCCATAGCGCAGTTACTTATTTGGAAATTCATGCAGTATTTTTATGTGCTTAATATAAATAAAACTGTATTGCAACATTGCGAAATGCAAAACGTTTTAAACGAATATTAAGAAAATTTTCACCAAGCTTTGCCTTGCAAAACAGTGAAACACCTCGAAGAAAATCCACATCTGTAACTGATCATTGTCTGATAAGTCCGGGAAACGAAGCAGTTAAATGCTTACCAAAGGGAATCGCACTAGCAGCATTATGGTTATTTCTTCTAATTTATATTTGTATACGTTTGACATATTACATTGCTTTAAATTAATTTACTTCGTTTCTACTTTATTTTCGTGTAAGTTAAACAACAAGCTAAGGATCATTTCGTCACTTTATCACTTGCAAGGGGGCTTGTAACAGACTTTGCAAACAACTCACAGAATTCGTAATCGACACGAAAAATGGTTATTGGATGGGACGTGCGGAAAACTAATCTGCAAAAAGATTACCACATTTTGATGGAATGGGCGGCACTGTATAAAAAGGTTGGCAGTTGCATTATAGTTTACATTGTTGTTTCTACCGTTGAAAATATAATTTTTTTTTGCTAAGTTACTTCTTAATTTATTTAAGTGTGAATGTTCTTCACAAGCGGCTAAAGACATTCTGCTAAACGGATTGTTTATTTAGAATTAAGATTTTGGTTTTAATTTGAATGATATTAGACGTTACTCACTGGGCTTTTACTGTTTCATAATGAAGCCAAATCATCTTTTATAACGCTTAACTAAAATAAACTACACAATAATTTATTATTTCACGTAAAATCATATAATCAGCGTTGCTGCCAGCAGGGTCTTATTAAACCTGTGTTGCTTCTGTTACCAAAACAAGTTAATATTACAGAAAATTTGTTTATAATTTCACCTGCCCAATCTTTATTTTCAGTTTTGTTTTGCTTTGTATAGGTAATATTAATCGTAGCTTGCATCTGAGAACGGTTTTTGTTTAACAAACTGCCAAAGAGCAAATTAAATACCATCCCTTTCAAAATAAATATTTAAACTATGTTTCTGCCGAGCGCTTTGGTTAAATTGATGTGCCCTATATCTAATATTAGCACCTACCTTCAACTAAAATTTCCTTGGTCTAAGTAAGTGAATTCAAGAGGTTCAGCAACTCACCTGTAAAACAAAGAATGTTAGAGAACACATCACAACTAATTTATCATATCAAGTGTATGTTTTTTAAGCCCTCGGTTTTAGTCCTCTGATACATGTTGATCAAAAATCAACACGCACAAATTTGCAGGGCTTTAAAGGTAAACGCAATATTTAGTATTAACAAAAACCGAGTGTGTAATTAAAACATGTTATTAGGTAATTGCAGAGATAATTGAACACAAACATGATATTAATTAATGTGGATGGTCAAATTTCAGCGACGATATCCAATTTATCTTTTAGTGGCAAAACGTGGAAAAACCTCTTTTTCATAAAAAAAATTAGCAATCCTGTTTGTTCAATAATTCGATGAAATAAATATAAAAAAACAGAAAATGTCAAAGAATTCCTGTAGAAATAGCTAGCGAAGCAATTTACGTGCTGTAACCAATAATGGTCAAGAGTTCCATACAAATCAAACTACGTTTAATCTTCTTACACGCAATCCGTGACCAATGCCCTTTAAATTATAAATCTCATGATCAGCGTCGTTGCGATAAAAGATTTACTAGTAATTTTAATTACATTGGAAATGGAATAGGCTCTACACTACACAAACCACATTAGGTAAGCGAAACGCAAATTATTTAATGAAAGCGGATGTAGTGAAAGCAACTAAATGTGTTTGCGATTGTCATTGGCGCATGAAATTACTATGTAACGAAATAAGAACGGTACCTGCTATGTTTGTCCAGTTCGCTGTAGCAGATGCCAAGACTCCGCTTTGTATGACGCACACCGTCCGAAATATGTTGAATTCCTAATTGATATATGCTTAATTCAATGGCTTAGATGGCATTTTAATGAACTGTCGGTAGTAACGACATTTACAACGTAACTAGTATCAAGCTAGCTGTTCTAGCCGATTTTAATATTGGAACAGTACACTGACTGATAGTTTTGTTCAAAATTTTGATGCACATTCTAAAAAAACTTTCGTACATTTTTGGTAGAGGATGAATGTGGCATTTCATCTAACGGTCTATTGCAGCAATTGTACAAAATAGTTATTGTATCTGATACGTTGGTTACTTGGACTATTTACTAGCTTTTTTACTTTGTACTTGACACCGTGGGCTACTTGGATATTTTACATCATAACCCAAGTTACTCTTAACACCGTGGGTTATAAATAATAACTCACAAGTGACTTAAGTACTTAACTCACTTCCATGACTTTTAAGTATTTTAGCTAACTTTTCACTTTGACTTTTCACAGCTGTCAATCGAAAATGCATGTGTTTATGTATTGAGTTGTTGGATAAAATTTACTAGGGCACGCGAGTGTTATTACAAATAATACACTCGAGAAAAGACCCCTCTCGACCTGACGGGCTTGATGTCTCAACTTTTCTCGCGTGCATTATTTGTAATATAACACACTTCTACCATAAACAACTATTATCCAACACCTCCTAGTTAAAAGGCTATTACTAGATTCATTTTAGACCTATAAAGTGGCACATCGTCCACTTGTGAAATAAACACCATATCTGTCTATAGGCCAGTCAAATTGTCGAAAATGCATCGTTTTTTTGACAAAAATACTACCTGAAAAGTGAGCATGTAGTTTTATAGAACAAATCACGTAGAATTGAATGAACTAAAAAGTAACAACTGAATCAGTGGAAAAGTGATTCAAAATTGCGGTCAAAGTAATGAAAAAACGGTTTTTTGCATATAAAAAAGCAAAAAAGCGATGGATTTAAAAAAAAAGGCTTATCTAGTTTAAAAAACAAATAAATTAAGCTGTCGACGGTCAAAATCGATTTATTAGAAAAAAAGTTATCCCTAAAAAACCGCTAAAAATGACCGATTCTTCTATTGTTCTTAACTTTAAACTGCATATATATATATATATATATATATATATAATTTTCAGAACGCATAGTACTCGATGAGCAGAAAACGCGAGATTTTAAAATTTGCAAAAATGGTGATTACTTTTTGCATAAATAATTTTTTTCGAAAAAAATACGTTTTCGCAGAAATTGATTTACTCAGCTTGCAGAAGTCGTACAGCAATCAGCATAGGCTTATTTTGTTCCTTAAGAGTTATATTACCACACACAATATGAGCAGAATTTTTTTTGCACTTACAAATATGTGCGAATTTAATTTGAAGAGTGATTTTTTTTTATGCGCACGAAATGTTGAATATTTTTGTCAATTTTAATTGTACCCAAATTACATAAGCACCATTCGATAGCTGCCAACTTTCTCCAAAATTGAAAATGATTACAGTACAACCCCTACAAGCCGAAGAATTTTTCTATTTTAAATTGCTGCATATTCAGTTATTAATATTAGCGGCTGAAATTTGCACACACTTTAGCTGAAGACTTCTAGTGTAATATAAAAATTATTTCGCAATTATTGACCGCGTATTATGTATTGCGAAGCGGTTTACATTTTAGGCGTCGCAAAATGCATGTTCCGTTCAGAGCGAGTCAACGCCGAAGTAGAGCGGCCTACTGCAATTTTCTACCTAGAACGCTCAACGCTACGCGCCACGGCACCGCTCTGAACGAACATGCATTTTGCGACGCCTAATGTAAACCGCTTCGCAATAAATAATACACGGTCAATAATTGCGAAATAATTTTAATATTACACTAGAAGTCTTCAGCTAAAGTGTGTACAAACTTCAGCCGCTAATATTAATAACTGAATGTGCAGCAATTTAAAAAAGAAAAATTCTTCGGCTTGTATGGGTCGTACTGTAATCATTTTCAATTTCGGACAAAATTGGCAGCTATCGAATGGTGCTTATGTAATTTGGGTACAATTAAAATTGACAAAAATTATCAACATTTCGTGCGCATAAAAAAAAGATCACTTTTCAAATTAAATTTGCACATATTTGTAAGTGCAAAAAAATTTCTGCTCATATTGTGTGTGGTATTATAACTCTTAAGGAACAAAATAAGCCTATGCTGATTGCTGTACGACTTCTGCAAGCTAAGTAAATCAATTTCTGCGAAAACGTATTTTTTTCGAAAAAAATGATTTATGCAAAAAGTAATCAACATTTTTGCAAATTTTAAAATCTCGCGTTTTCTGCCCATCGAGTACTATGCGTTCTGAAAATTTCAACGTTATATATATATTTCGGTCATTTTTAGCGGTTTTTTAGCGATAACTTTTTTTCGAATGAATCGATTTTGACCGTCGACAGCTTAATTTATTTGTTTTTTTAAACTACATAAGCCTTTTTTTTGGAAAAATTTCATCGCTTTTTGCTTTTTTTTAATGCAAAAAACCGTTTTTTCATTACTTTGACCGCAATTTTGAATCACTTCTCCACTAATTCAGCTGTTACTTTTTAGTTCATTCAATTCTACGTGATTGGTTCTATAAAACTACATGCTCACTTTTCAGGTAGTATTTTTGTCAAGTAAATATCTAATTTGACTGGCCTACTAGTGAGACGAAAATCTCACAAATGTATTTTTAGTAGCACTGTCAGTTTATGTCAAATTCGAGATTAAAATATTAAGTTTGGGTCACTTTGTGTCAAATAGCAAATAAAACGAGGTTAACAGCACTCCGCTGTCGCGTCGTGCTCTTAAACTCGTCGCACGTGCTTTAAAGGCGTGCTTATACATTGTATCATAATATACTAATAAATAATTACTGCTTTAATAAAAGCATTATTCAGATATTCCATTTTTGAAATGATAAATGGAGCAATTGAACCTAAAGTTGTAAAAATAAATTTCGCGAAGCTATTTTAAAACCAACAACAGTCTCAATACAATATGTGTTAATGCTAAACGCAGAATGTCGTGTCCTGGATTATTTACGTAAGCTTCGGCAGGAAAGCAATTTCCATTATACAAATTCACGGAGCGAATTCCTGGCGTGTAAAGCGATGAGGAGTAAATAAGCTTTAAATTTCCTGACAAAAATATATCAAAGTTTTATAGGTAGGAGTTCTCTTCAACTTATGTCCTATTTGTTCAGGAAGCTTTGTAGAAGTTCCACTTCGACCATAGTCTCGATTTTCGTTTTGGACCCATCCAAGACGGAACTTTTCACATTTAAGATTACGACACTTCCAAAGCTAATGAAAACTGGAGTGCAAAAAGCGCGGGTTTCGTTACGGTGCATACGTACACCGGCGTGTCGGTGTAATCTTTTAAGTATACCGGAGAACAAAGTAAACTCTTTCATCGCGGTAATTTGCAAATCAGCTTAGTCAGTCAGTTATGCAGCGGCTGTAAAATACCGGCGAGTGCATTCTGAGAGAAAAGTAAAGAAAACCGCGTTTTAATCTCGGAGCCGAACGAACACAGCAGCCTCAGCTGTGCAGAGCCACGAAGGTAAATAATAAATGCAAACATCCATTATGCATTAAAATTTATGCTTCATTTATTACTATACTGGCGTTTTTAAGCGATGAGCGCAGCGGAGGCAGCTGAAGCAACGATATCTGAAAAGTTTGCTCGCCTTGCTTTGCGGATTTTTATTTCTCCATAATAAGCCGTCGTTTATTTCGAGTTTGAAAGATTTTACACCTCTAGAAGTAGTCTGTCTTGCTATTCATTCCATTCCAGTTGTTAGCGAATGGAAAACTCTGGAGAATTTTCTTTGCAGTTAATCTGATATCTGTTATGTGGGCGATCAAACACAAATAATAGAATAAACTGCTCAAGGACAGGTCTAACGAGTAGCTTCAGAATGTGTAGTTCAAAACGTGACCACCGAGCTTCTGTAGATGGCGCCAAGTGGACAAACCGCCACTGTGTTACAATGCTTGGAAATTTTGCAAAGTGGAAAGCCAAAACCAAATAGCGCATGAAGGTGCTCGGGACCTTAGCAACAACTTTGCCCCCTTTCAAAATTTCGATATCTGTAGCCGTTCGAAAGTTACAGGCGATCCGGACGGACGGACGGACGGACAAAACGTTCGCATAAGTACGCTGAAGCTACTAAAAAGTAGAACTGAAGTTAGTTTAATTAACACACTCAATATAAAATACACTTTGAATATAAAAACTTAATATTTAAGACGGACAGAGCCTGCGGCTACAACTTGACAACTTCGGCACACGAATCACACCCTGAGTGGCTGCGATCCGATATTTATACAATGTTTTGAAAGTGACATCAGTTTGTGGTTTTCTTTGTCCGAGGACCAAACCCTGTATTACAAAGTATCGTGGCTTTAGCCCAAACAATTAAATCATGCAGTTGCTAACAAAGAAATTAGTCGAAAGTGATCTAATTTCCTTATTCGTTCATACATTGGAATTTCCGTTATACATACAAAGTAACACTTTAAAACTCTTTGATTGTTCGTAATTTTAACACAAAATAAAGTAATTCTTAACATATCCATAACAATATAGCTGTTGGCGCAAGACAATTGTTACTAAGGACAAAGAGACGGAGAAAGGTTACCCATTGTTTAAACTACGATTAGCCATATGTAATTTGGGTTAAATTTTTGGGACAACATTTAACAGTTAGTTTATAATTGCGAACTGCTGGGTCCTACTTTACTGTCATCGTAGCATTTGTTACTCAATGTTGTTAGGTCCAGCTAAACTATGTTGACTCTATTTCAAATTGTAAATATAATTTGACGTACCCTCAGCTGATACAATAAAACCGATTCCAGTGAGTCACGCTGTATTAACAAAAACGGTAAAATACCTCATACGCTTAGACATTGAACTTGAAATCATGTATAAATACAGAACTTGTATGTCATTAATCCCAATCAAGTTTTTAGAACCGCCGCATTCACCATAATGTGAGTTAGCGTGGGCTACAATTGCTATAAAAAGACCCTAACCACCTTAAATATCCCATAAACAAGTACCCATTCCTTCAGTAATTACTAATTAACCTGGTTGTCTCAATCAACTAAGCTTTCTGAATCACTTCCTGAAGTGCAATATTGGAAGACTTCAGACACGTATCTTGTACTGGGTACAAGGATTCTTCGAGAGGGTTTGATAAAGTTTAGTGTTTAAACATTAGGTACTGTTATGCATCAAAATTTTGGTCAACATGGCAACTTACTCAACCGTCTTATCTCATATACAGAATGCGGCAGGCTACTAGGGACATTGCAAAATCAAGGAGAATATGTATGTGGCCTTCGTGGTGTTTTACAAACGATCAATCAATGTAGGATAGTGGTAGGTCCTTAGGATCATTATAAATACAAGGTATACCGGGTGGCAATGAGACCAGGGCCATGCTTATATCTTCTTTATTTATGAATTGATATAGATAAAATTTTACATTAAGATACTAGAGATAATTTCTGATTGGCCGATAGATATAGTCGAAATGGCCGACTTCCGGTTTCACCGGAAATAACTTCAACTTTGATTTTTTAAATAGGACAACCTGTATATTTTATGTTTTTCGGAATCTACAAGTCAAATTACATCAACTAGTCTCCCCAAATTTTCATTTTTCAAACAGAAAAATATTTTTTTCAACTTTTATTTTTACGATAAAAGGCTGTGACTTGAAAAAATATATTCTAATTGACTCTAGAAACTAATAATAATAGCTATTCTATCAATAAAGTCAGTCACAAACCCTTAATAAAAGAAAAAATTTGCTAAACACGCACCTACCAAGGGCCATCTTGCCATTAAACAGCAAATTTAATTACCAATCTAACGATATGCATCATGCACTACTTTATCTTTATTTAAAATTGAAGAACAATTAATCAATTATTTTTTTAATATAACACTGTTGTATTTAATTTGCGTCGTAGATTGCGAAAAACATGAAATATATAGGGTGATCAATTTAAAACATCAAAGTTAGGTCTAGTATCCTTGTATTAAATTTCATCCAAATGCATTCATAAGTAACGAAGATAAAGGCATGGCCCTGGTCTCATTGTCTCCCTGCATTTTCGATTTTTTAATTTTTTAAATACAATTACGGCTACATGTAAAGTCCCCTTGCTTTTCATATGGTCCTAGTAGCTTGCCGGAATCTGTATAAGTAGTAGGCATCAATATGTATTACATAAGTGGGGATAAATCCGTAGTTCATTTTTGACCACCACCATATATAAGCAGCATTGCACTTTATGTCATTTGCACGCAAAGACAGCATTTGGAATATAGTAGATTATGAAGCAAAATAGCAGTCTCTCCGAATTGCATATACTATTTTTTTCAGGTTGTAGGAAGATTTAAAACTACAAACCTGGTTTTTAAACGTAATTTATTGACATTTTTAAATTTTAAAGTTGGTAGCACTGTAAGTCTATGTCAAATTCGAGGTTATCAGGTTAGGTTTTGCATTAGTTTTGACACATACTGACCCAAAACCTAACCTGCTAACCTCCAATTTGACATAATTGTTGCTTCAGTCATAATGAAAACTCCCTAGGTAAATTTCTCTCCTCTAGGGAATAAGTCATTATTTCTGTCACAATTTTGATATCATAGAAACCGTGTTTTTTCCCAGACGTGAATAAAGATTTTTACTCGATCGGCAATAAAGAGCTCCGGGTTTCTAGTCTCTTATATTTGGATACACTATAATTACATTTGCTCGGTTTGGAACCTCCCTATACAACACCCTGGATACGCTCAAAAGAACTGGCTCCAGTGCGATCCATCAATCCTAAAGTGAGATTTCAACTAGTTAGGTTTTCTTTCTTCTTCCGAGCGCAATTTGATAAAAGCCCCAATCTTGACAATCTTAAGCTGTTCAACAAGATAGAGTTGTTCAATTTTCAATCTTTGAAGTAACTTCACTCTATGAAATGGTTGTCGATTTTTCCCCAAAAAGGTTTATGTAGTTACCTCTGCATACAACACTTATTCGACATAATGAAAGTATCTGTCTACAAACACTTGCATAAATATGGTATATAATTACTACTAGCAATTATCAATTTGCATACACCAGAAAGTGTTTCAGAACGCTGGTAAATCGCCACGCTGTGAAGATATATAACCGCACTAACTTGCGTCAGACCCACCTGTAACATTTATTTACATGTTTATTTGTGCAATTATGGTGATGAATCCTTCACATCACACCAGCAAACACTATAGCAGGCACTAAATAAGTTGTTCATTAAAGAAAGTTTCATTATAATTCATAATGCCAGTCAACATTATTTAGCTAGCGGATGTCCCCGTGAACAAATGCTCGCCTCTCAGGCGGCCGGCCCGGGTTCGAATCCCGGCGGACTATAGAAGGATTTTAAAAATCGTACGCTCCCCGGCTACTACGCTAAGACCTGTGGTAGTCATTAACTGCTAAACAAAGGAACTCTTCTTCACTTTTGACGGGCAAGGCTAGCCAGCTACCCGGCCTAAAAGCAAAGAAGACTCATAGAACCACTTTGTGGTTAAAAACAGGCCACTGTCGTATAATAAGGGGAAGAAGAAGAAGATCTAGCTAAATCTGTACCTACAGCTCACGTCGATGGCCATAATTACCTTCTTTAGCTGAAGTCACCTAGCCATTACGTTCACTCTTCACATGTACCTAGCCGGCCATTTCAATTAATACAGTTTCGACATTTTGTCTGAAAAATTTAACCTGGTGGCAATTCTTCTTTGTTGACCTGAATTCAATCCCGGATATTATATTCCTCTCTTCTAATCTTCTACATTGTCTATTCATATTCCAATTGTGGTCTCCAGTCAAGTAACATTTTAGATCAAGTCTCATATCTACATCTAACAACTTGCACAGTCCAAGTCTTCATATTAGCAGCTCTTTCCCCGCTTTTATCGTGGGGGTGCAATCAACCGTAAAAAACTAGCACTTAAAAATCCACCAAAGCCTAGCATAGATGCAAGAAAATATGGCAACAAGTGTCGGCGGGGTTTTCAAAGTATTGTCAGCATGCAAAGTATTAAACCTAAACGACCGTTATGAAATACCTTTCATGCACATGTCCATTACCACCTACTTCCAATCTGTATTTATATATCAGAGCTACTTACTGAAACGTACCGGGTGGCCAATTAAGAAGGGCACTCGGCCCTATCTCAAAAGTTATTGTCGTAAAGACTTGGGGTAAAAAAATTTATGACTAAAGCGGCCAAGAGAAAATGCTGGAAATTATTTTTAAGTTTCTAGAATGGCCGCCAGAGGGCGTAATCGCATTCTTAAATTTTAAATCTCGTTTTTTGAGAAATATTTTTATATTACAGATAGCTAAAATGGACACCGTTTTAAATTTGAGATAAATTCGATTCTTTTTTGTTAAATGGTTTTTGCTCTATCTCTTAAGGGAAAGTGGTGGGGGGTGTCCGAACATTTTCGGAAAGATATGTCAATAACTTCAAAATGGCTGAACGGATTTTGTCAAATTTGGAGTCGTTGAAAAGGGCTTTTCTTAGGCTATCAACGACGCTTTGAGCGGATTAATTTAGATTGCTTGTGTCGCCGCTAGAGGGCGTTTTGCGACAACACTACAAATGAAATGGATTTTCTCAAAAAAATTAAATGCAACGATATCACTTTTATTGAAACAAAAGGTAGCCAAATAAGGGTCTAACACGCTAGTGAAAACCGCATTTCGATATTTGTTTCCTAACCTAAAATATCACTAAAAGAAATTAAAACTCGAAATAATGTCGCATCTTTGGGAATATTTTCAGTATACCTGCCATTATTAAATCCTAATTACCGTTTTTTTGGCAAAATATATATAAATTTACTGTTAAAATACCAACATTATATTTAAAATGTCAATAATAGTTAATACTCATTAACTATGATTCAATATGGCAGGTATACTGAAAATATTCCCAAAGATGCAACATTATTTCGAGTTTTAATTTCTTTTAGTGATATTTTAGGTTAGCAAACAAATATCGAAATGCACTAGCGTGTTAGACCCTTATTTGGCTACCTTTTGTTTTAATAAAAGTGATATCGTTGCATTTAATTTTTTTGAGAAAATCCATTTCATCTTTAGTGTTGTCGCAAAACGCCCTCTAGCGGCAACACAAGCAATCTAAATCAATCCGCTCAAGGCAGCGTTGATAGCCTAAGAAGAGCCCTTTTCAACGACTCCAAGTTTGACAAAATCCGTTCAGCCATTTTGAAGTTATTGACATTTCTTTCCGAAGATGTTCGGACACCCCCCACCACTTTCCCTTAAGAGATATAGCAAAAAGAATTTAACAAAAAAGAATCGAATTTATCTTAGCTTTAAAAGGGTGTCCATTTTAGCTATCTGTAATATAAGAATATTTCTCAAAAAACGGGATTTAAATTCAAGAATGCGATTACGCCCCCTGGCGTCCATTCTAGAAACTTAAAATAATTTCCAGCATTTTCTCTTGGCCACTTTAGTCATAATTTTTTTTACCCCAAGTCTTTACGACAATTACTTTTCGAGATAGGGCCGAGTGCCCTTCTTAATTGGCCACCCGGTACTTTATTAAAGATCTGGGAGTATTTTTAATTTCTAAAACAATTTTTGTTACACAGGTCGACAAAATAGTTAGAAAATGTTTTAGAAACCTAAGTTTGGCTCTTATACTCACAAAATAAAATTCAAAATCAAATGGAATAATTAATTTTTATGATTCTGTGGAAAGATAAACTTTGAAAAATATAGAGTGTATCTAATAGGTCGTACAAGAGCTGCAATACGATATTCTACGCCTAAAACTCAAACGAAAACCTTAGAACCATTCTTCTATCTATTGTATTTTTTCTGGTAAAAGCTATTCAAATTTGGAAATTATCACTTCTTATAATTATATTCTTAACAATAGCATAGCAAAAATTTGCAAAGATAACATTTGTCTGAGCAGTGCTAATCAAATGAAGATGCCAATAGTTTAGATCATTTAAAAAAACGCGTGGCAGCAATGCAATATACTGTAAAAATAGCTATTTATGCAACAAGTGCTAAAAGTCGACGTTTATGCGCGAGACATGAAAATTATGAAACTCAGCCTTCGGCTTCGTTTCATAATTTTCATTGTCTCGCGCATAAACGACTTTTAGCACGCGTTGCATACAATATTTTATCTACGACCTTAATTTTACCGTTATTAATCCATAAATATCGATTTAAGAAAGGTTCGCATCTGCAACACTTTTAATTTATGTCATAATGAATAGTAGCCTACGCCGCGCGGGCGATTGTTTGGCCACGCCCGTGCTGTCAAGGTGAGTTGCGAAATGTAATTATTGATACTCCACATATGACTGTATTCATTACATAACGCTTTAATTATTTCAAAAACGCTTTACCTGTAACGCAAGAAGCAACTAGAATAACTTTACAACCTCACTCTAGTTCGAAATTGT